>CAWUFW010006110.1:0-1208711 GCA_963921515.1 Calotriton arnoldi | reverse complement strand
CTATAGTGGTAAGTGCTTGCCCGGTGTATTGCAGGAGTCTGCTGGGTTTCTACGAGTCAAACGCGGTGTAATGAGCTCCAGTGCAGCATGCTTATTTAAATTCTGTGGAATATTTTGAAGTATCAGCAAGCCGATTATCACCTTTTCATGAGTGTACCCGGTGTAATGCCACTATGTAATGCTCTCCAGTGCAGAACGCTTATTGGGGATCTAAGGTGTATTTTATGGTGCCAGGAATTCGATGTAAATCTCCTCCTGTGTGTGACCCGACTTTTGTGCCTCGAGTCACATGCTTAAATAAGGGTGCCTGGTGAGTTTTAGTGCTGACCTGAATGAGGGTGATCTTACTTGAAGTTACTCGGGTCTACTAGGACTACTTTCATTTCTTTGTATTGAAAAGTGATTTTCCATTAATACATAGACAAAAATATACATTTATATGTACAAACACTTCACTTCACTGTATTGACATTTGATCTAGACATATAGACAAATGACAGATTTTACTGACATAAAAGGTGGGAAAAGTAAAACACAGTTTGTTGTGACAAAGTGCATAAACTTAAATTAAATAGTCACTGATGGCTGACATCTTGTGGTGACATAAGATAGTTTGTAACACATATGTGACTTATGTCATTATTGCTTCATGATAGCACAAAGTACGAATATTGCTTTAAAAAGGGTTGTGTGTCCTTTTTGTTATGTACTGGGACCTGATAACATTATGTCCTCTAACGTTTTCATGTACTAGTGTTGTTTAGCGGTCCGGGTAAGGTCAGAGTTATTAGTGGGTAGTTTGAAGTAGCGCTCTTCCTTGCGCCTAATCTCAGTGCCTTATGTGCACTTGCGAATAGTTCAGCTGGACTCTTGACCTTAGAATGTAATACGCCGCCGCGTTTCGACCTTGATGAACGGACCTCTATGTTGTTTTGGTGGAAGGTCTTCTTCAGTTCCATGTGTTCTTAATAAGGACACTGTGAATATATCAATTGATATATTAATTATACTATGTTGTCACATGCAGTTTTTTTGAAAAAAGGGTGAAAGTGTTGTGTTTTGCTGTGATACTTTTTAGAACATACCGTGTGTTCTTATTGACGTTGGGCTAGCTACTGGGTTTGGAGCTAGATCCTTCGCGGGAGGGAATCTTTCCTGTTGTACTCAAAAGGGCTAAGCACCTATTCTTTTCTAGCTTTTATCCTATGAAATTGAGAGGAGGAAACAAAAGGGGAGATCTAGTGCATGGGCCTGATGTTTGTTGCTTGATTATTCTTCTTGTAATAAACAGTGCATGCACGAAGGTTGGGTCGTCCTCTATGTATTGTATTTAAAGACATCTATAGTGGTAAGTGCTTGCCCGGTGTATTGCAGGAGTCTGCTGGGTTTCTACGAGTCAAACGCAGTGTAATGAGCTCCAGTGCAGCATGCTTATTTAAATTCTATGGAATATTTTGTAGTACCAGCAAGCCGATTATCACCTTCTCATGAGTGTACCCCGGTGTAATGCCTCTATGTAATGCTCTCCAGTGCAGAACGCTTATTGGGGATCTAAGGTGTATTTTATGGTGCCAGGAATTCGATGTAAATCTCCTCCTGTGTGTGACCCGATTATTGTGCCTCGAGTCACATGTTTAAATAAAGGTGCCCGGTGAGTTTTAGTGCTGACCTGAACGAGGGTGATCTTACTTGAAGTTACTCAGGTCTACTAGGAGTACTTTCATTTCTTTGTATTCAAAAGTAATTTTCCATTAATACATAGACACAAATAGACATTTATATGTACAAACACTTCACTTCACTGTATTGACATTTGATCTAGACATATAGACAAATGACAGATTTTGCTGACATAAAAGGTGGGAAAAGTGAAACACAGTTTGTTGTGACAAAGTGCATAAACTTAAATTAAATAGTCACTGATGACTGACATCTTCTGGTGACATAAGATAGTTTGTAACACATATGTGACTTATATCATTATTGCTTCATGATAGCACAAAGTACGAATATTGCTTTAAAAAGGGTTGTGTGTCCTTTTTGCTATGTACTGGGACCTGATAACATTATGTCCTCTAACGTTTTCGTGTACTAGTGTTGTTTAGTGGTCCTGGTAAGGTCAGAGTTATTAGTGGGTAGTTTGAAGTAGCGCCCTTCCTTGCGCTTAATACTCAGTGCCTTATGTGCACTTGCGAATAGTTCAGCTGGACTCTTGACCTTAGAATGTAATACGCCGACGCGTTTCGACCTTCATGTATGGACCTCAACGTTGTTTTGGTAGAAGGTCTTCTTCAGGGCCATTTGTTCTTAATAAGGACACTGTGAATATATCAATTGATATATTAATTATACTATGTTGTCACATGCAGTTTAAAAAAAAAAAAAAGGGTGAAAGTGTTGTGTTCTGCTTCCGAGCACCATTAAAAATGTCAGCAGTGTCAACACCTGCACATATCTTATCTCTCTCCCCCACAAAAGAGATCCAGTGTGCAGTGATGCACATGTAATCAGTGGCTTGGCAACTAGTCCACATGTCTTTTGTCAGGTGGATAGTGTGAACAGCACTCTGCTGCAAAGCTTGTCCAATCAATTCCAGAACGTTGTGATGTAGTGCTGGAACAGCAACTCTGGTGAAATAGGACCGGCTGGGAACCTTTGATTTTGGGCAGATGGCTGCCACAAATAAAAAAAAGAAAGCACCCCTTCCACAAAAGAAAAAGGGAGGAGGTCCAGCGCTAACATTTTAGCCAGCTTTGTGTTGTAAAAACGTGCCGTTGAATGGTTGCTTTCGTACTGCCCCTCCGACCTAAACATGCTGAGAATGGTAGCCTGGATTCTTATCTTTTCTGGTGCCACTGATGCAGGTGACTTCTTGAGACGAGATATTGTTAGGCTCAATGCGTGTTTTTTCGTTATGGTACTCTCTTGCCTTGGATCCTTTGGTGTCTCGGCCTGACTCTTGTGTCATTGTGACGTTCTGGATGATAATGTGGGTGGTACCACTGCACTGCTGCGGACAGGGCTTCTTTGTGTACCGGTGAAAATGTCTCCCTCTTGTTCACCTTCCACTGTGATCGGATCTTCATCCCCTCCACCAAAAACACGTACAATGTTTTGGCCGCTAAGGTGCGCCTCCCACTGGATCAAGTGGTGTTTTCGCAGATGGGTTGTTTGGCCTCTGGTACCATAGTTTGTACCAAGCTTACCCCCACTAACACCTACTCTACAAATGGAGCATATAGCAATGTTCACCTCCTTCTGGCTAACCAAAAAGAAGTTCCAAACTGAGGAGCTCAACTTTCTGATGCTGATGGTGCCACTTGCAATGTCGGATGAACTGGTAGGTGGACACGATGTTTGACTCTCTGCAGTACCTACTTCAACTGAGGTGGTTGTGGTGGATGCAGGTCGCTGACGGGACTTTGTATATATGGCAGCTGGAGGTGGTGTTGGTGGTATCTGTGTCGGTGGTATCCGTGCCACATCCCTCACAGCAATTTGGGCAGGGGTAATGTTGGTCTCCAGTGGGGCGGGACTAATGCCATGATGACTGGCTCGTCATCATACTCTTCTTCTACATCTGCCTCCATAACTCTAAAGCTTTCTGGAACCTTCCTTTTCCCTAGCCTTGTCTCATGACGTGTCTCGCTCTCAGACTGAGGTGAGATCCAAGTGGCATCTAGATCATCAGAAGGGGGAATTGCAGAAGAAGTTGATGGACTAACACTCCTTTTCCTTGCTGGGGATCTGGAAAACAATGGATCTTCTGAAAGAGTGGCTTGCTCTTCTTCCTCAGCAGGAAGCTCGATCTCTTGAACTGCCCCTACTTCAGGAGAAACTACTAATGGTGGTGGGTGTGGCTGTTGTTGCCGACTTATCAGAGTTTCCTGCATTGATTGGGTACTACTATGCAATAACGATAAGTCTATTTTAATGTCACTGGTTGTCGGCATTGCTGTGATTAGACTGGCTGCCTCTGAGACCGACATGGGCCTGTGCCTAGGTTGGTGGGGTGGGTCTGCTGATGCTGGGGTGCTGCTCCCAGATTGCTCCGAGGACACCGCTGCTGTAGGCACAATCTTTGGTTTCCCAAAAAAGGTCTTGGGTGACATACTGTTGGTGGTAAGTGGCAGTGCCTTCTTCTTATCACTGACAACTTTGACTTTCTTGGTACTGGTACCTTTCTTTGGGGCCATCTTGAAGCTGTCAGTTAGCAAGCAGCGGCACTTGTCTTAGATTCAAAAGTTGAAGAGATGTCTATGGTCACACGTCACGTGACGTTGTGCGCAGGGCGCAGGCTTTCTGTCTGGCACTACAATGGGTGATGTTGTCTCCTCCTCTCTTGTGGAACTAAAAGCAAAGAAGCAAGAAGAACATCAGTGAAACATGGCATTGTTGTAGTTCAATTACTAGTACAAACAAATATAACATCATTTAGTGTGTGGTCACAAAAAATTAACAATACAGTGTAACCATTTGTGAGACTTTGACAACAACAAGGGCTTTCATGGTGTACTGTAGTGTACAGTACGCTCAGGAAGGATAGGAAAGCAGAAGAACAACAACAAAAATACAAATGTAACAGTTTGGCAATTGGCATTGTGCATCATGTGGGATGTGGCACTCAGGGAGCTGCAGCTGACAATTGACAATGGACCAATCCCTAGACAATGAATACTATTGTGCAATGTGCATGTCATATAACAGACATGGGGTTAATATGGTTATAATTGATGCCAAACCATGTTACTTTGAACCTGAAACAAAAAAATTGAAAAAGAACTTGAAAAAATATATTTTTTAAAACTATGAAAAATGTAAAAAAATAGTTAGAAAATTGAATATGAAAAAGAAAAGATTTAAAACATTGGAAAAATTAAAAATTTAAATAAAATAAAACAAATTAAAATGAACAAAAACAAAAACAAAATTAATAAATAATTATAATAGGTAAAAATAAAAATTAGCGTCCAGCGTCTAATTATTAATTTATTAAGCTGCTAGTATTCCACATGGTCATCATCAACAACAACAAGCAAGAAGAAGGCATTTGAGAACAAAGAGAAGAGTAAGACATGCAGGCCTATGGCAAAAGCACACTGACTGCCTCCACAAAATGGCCGCCAGCCACTGGCCAGGCCACCAAAACAAGAAGCAATAAGCCAAGAGGAACAAAGGGAAGACATGCAGGCCTATGGCAGAAGCACATTGACTGCCTTGAAAAAATGGCTCCCAGCCACATGGCACAGCCACAACAAGAAGCAATAAGCCCACAAAGGGAAGACAATGCAGGCCTATGGCAAACGCACACTGGCTGCCTTCACAAACTGGTCGCCAGCCACATGGCCAGGCCACTACAACAAGCAGCAATAAGCTAAGAGGAACAACAGGAAGATATGCTAAACAACACATCTCATGAAAAAGTGAAATACCACACAAAAAAAAACATTTTCTATTTCAATCCAATGCCATCCATGTCCTAAATGATGTTTTAATTCAACAGACACCACAGAAACAGTTATTGTTTCATGCACCCATTAGAAGCTCTGGGTCTACTGGCTGAGAAAGGCCTGTTGGCAGACTACAGGGCTACATAGTGAATTAAATAAATATTGCAAATTGATTTCAAAAGCAAAACATCGAGAAAATGTAGTGAGCTGTGCAACATGTTTCCTTTATAAAAGAAGAAAAATTACTTACAAAGAAACAACTAGGCCCCTACTGAAACTACAGGCCACCCACCACAATAAATTTGAAAAAATCAATTAAAAGTACAAATAAATCTAGGTGCATGGCCCCAATCAAACTAACAACACCAGTTTTCCAACTTGTGAAACCTTAAATCCAATGATATTTTATGCAGCAGACACAAAAAGTGATCCTTCCAGCTCCAAATCTAAATGAAAAGTGACCAGGAGATGGACAAAGGACTGGGAGGAGCCTGCTGGACAGGAACAGGAAGTTGAAGACTCTGGGGCACTTCCTTCCTTTTGAAAAAAAAGTTAAAAAAAGAAAAAGGACTCCTTCCACAAAAAAGTATAGCCAAATGTCAATTTTAGCAGTTTTTCTACTCCAAATTATCATTTCGAGGAGGTTTTGATGCTGCTCGGGGGAGAGAACCTTCTCCAGATTGCAGTTGCAGTAGATTCTGCACGTTCGAATTGCGTTCTTCACAAAACCACCGCCGGAAGTCTGATCGCCGGTCGAATGACGTGTTCGCTACCGCAAACTATCGTGGGACCATGCGGCCGCCTAGCAAATCTCGTGGTGCTTGCGAACGGCTCAGAAACCTTTTTGTCAATCGCAGGCACCCGGTAAGTCACTCCCTCACTTGCAAAAATGCATTTCAGGCACGCCAAGACAAAAAAAACTCCCCTCTATTGCGGAGTGAGGAGTTGCCAAAACTCTGCAAACTCGGCAAGCGGAGCGGAGTATTACGCCCAGGGTTAGTCTGCACCTTCCTGGCAATGACCTTCCAGATATCCTGCTTCTGATGGGTGTTGACCTGTATGGATACAAGAAATGAAAGAAAAAAAGATTGTTTTTGTGACTTTTTGTTTTTCTGTATTGATGTAACACAATATTACTACTTCTTTCACAAGCACGACTCAATGCCATGCAACATATGTATTTTCATATGCTGACCAAAACAAATATATTAATACACACTTCTGTAGTGACGTGTTGACTACCCTTATCCCTTGTCATGCCCTAAACTTATTAACCCAGGCCAGTGACATCATCTAGCCCAGACGGCTCCTACATTTTCTGTGAAGTGAGCTACTACACAAAACATTGTGAACTACTGAAGGCTAAACAACTTGTGCATTGTTACTAGACACCCTCACGGCCAGCTTCATTGACCTAACACCCATAGAGCCGGATACTATAGTTTGAACTACATACTATAACTAAGGGTACTTTGAAAGGGCTGCGATGTGTGTCAGTGAGAGCGTGCTCTTTGGGGATGTATGAACATGTATACGTATGAATGGAATATAATTGTACGGATGACAGAGTATGTGGTATGTACTTGTAGCACAGCACACACCTTTTGCCATATGTGGCACCATTACATGGATGGCACAAACATACAATTGTATGTCCTTTTAAAATTGGGGAATTTAAAAGTGCAGAGAAATATTATACCAAACACTGCACTTTAAAATTCTCACTTGTAAAGTAGGGGTGTATCTTGCATACACTTATGGTACAGTGAACACAGGTTACTGGGAGTAAGGGGCCTGCGTTTGGAAATGAAACACTTTGAAATGGGAGTAAAATGAAATGATGTGTTAGCCCAAGAGGTTAGGTAACCCTCCATTTTAATTGTCATTCATTTAAAAGCATTCAGGGGCATATTTTTGCTCACACCTCCAAATTTGTGTTGACAAGGAAATATTTATTTGAGAGACATACCTCAATGCTTCAGTGGTTTGCCGCTGTTTGCCTGGCCCATGATTCCAACTGAGGACTGCTCATTGTCAGGACCTGCTATCTGCAGCCTAATGATCATGATATCAAATGAATAAAGCCTTCCCTTAACTTTTACACGAAAAAATGACCTTGTGCCCATCTAATAACTGACCTCAAGGCTGTGTGCTACTCTGAAGGGGTTTGGGAGCTACTGGTAGCTCCCAATCAACTGTTTGGAGACCCCTGATCCAGGCTGAGTGATTTGAGGGACGATACACGAAGCAAACACATATATGTACAGTTGTAAAGACAATATAATGTGTTTTCTAATTTACATGGTGTGAGATTTCTAAATTTCACATGTAATTTAAACATATACATAGATGTAGCTCTACATACACACCAAATAGAATCCAGTGCTTTAAACACACAACACATATTGTTTTAAAATTGTGAAGTGTTTACAAATCCCCAACTTCATTGTGCTATGTAAGGAAAAAATATATATGAAACTTCACATCAATCATTACAATTCACTCAGGAACTCCAGAAGACATTTTTGACTGTGTTCATGGAGAAAAAAAACAGTTAGACAGATTCACATATACATTAAAAAAATGTACCTGTTCCTCTGGTGAGCCATAGAGCTACCTATACAGGGACAGGACCTCCTTTGCCAGCAACTCCAGCTCCTCTCGTGAGAATGCAGGAGCCCTGTCACCTGCTCATTCTGGCATCATTGATCCCAAAGGTCACAAACAGCAGCAAAAGTGGAGGAGGTCTTGATGGCTGCAGAGTTAGGAGGCAAGTGAGCTTTTTTCAAGCTGCTGCATACATGTACGCAATGTACGCAATCGTCAGCGGAGACGGACAAAGCCATTTGCCTTTGTTCATTGCTTTCATACATTTTAGCCTGTGGCTTTGTCTGTCGTAGTGTTTAACACCCACTACATGGTCAACTTCCGTCGTAGACTTCTGATTACATATGTCCTGACGATGCGGTCAGGTGCCCACCATTTTAGAAGGTCAAATAGTGTGTTTATGACTGTTAAGTGCATCACCACCACTCAAAATAGTGGATAGTTTATTTACATATTCAATCTTCGAAGGACACTCATGTATTTAAAAAAAAACATTTATAAGTAGTGCGTTACTATGGCAAAATGAGATATTTGCACTGTGTTATTTACACCTCCGTTGACGGCATTTTGGATGAAAATAATAATTATAATTTTTTTCTTTTATTTTTTTCTTTCACATTCTGCCAATTCTCTTGTTGGTAGCACCCTATTCCCACTTGCCAAATACCAAAGCATGGGGTAGAGCCATTCCATCCAAGAAGAAAGCTGTTTCCTCTTCCAACCCTTCACCGGTTTGCCCGTAGCAAAGAAGAGACCAGGACCAACAGCAATTGTTTGGCTTAATCATTGGACCTCCTGGATCTTTGACTCCAATCGACCAACATTATCCACACTTTCTCCTGACTACTAGGATCACAGGCCATATCAAACTGACTTGTAGAGATTATATTTTTAATACAATCAGAAGAACGGGGGGTACTCCAGATTTCCAAGACCTACAAATCTCTCGTCTCCCCAATAGGATCGTATAGAAAATAAATCTGGAGATAACAGTGTTAGGTCGAGTAGGACAGTCCTGACGAAGTCCCAAAAATATAAGCATAGGGCTTACCTTGACTTGCAGACCCATTACCTCAGTCAAGAACTTACACAGCTCGGTCCAATAATCAACAATCCTGGGGCATGTCATAAACATATGCATATCATCTGCCAGAGGGTACATACATCTTGGGCATGCGTACTGAGTTCCTGTGAATCTTGATAGTTTTGCTGGAGACCAATATACTCTGTACAAAGTGAAAAGGTGATTACGCTTGAGGAAAGCGGGTTTTACCACTGCTCGGAGTGTTGCAAACGAATCAACCCAAAACTCCCTAACATTTAGATCAGCTAAATCTTCTGCCCAAAGCTTTAAAATATCTGTATTAATGTCATCATCCGCCTCTAGCAGAGTAAGATACCACAAAGAGACTTCCTTTTTGATAGGGCCAGTTCTAATTGCCTGGTCTAGCCATAAGTCCTCTTCCTCCTCCTCCCAAACCTGTCTTGCCCACCAGGAGGAGACTTGATAGTATTTAAATCTGGTTAATTGACCCCTGGTGCATTGGCTCAGGACCTCCCGGCTGACCAAAGATGAGGCCGATTTGAGGTCCCCCCACCGGGACATCCCTGCAGATTTCAAGGGAAGACTGAGCAGATCTTTTAGACACTCAGGGGTTCCTGGTGAGTCCCAAATCGGCGCTTTGGAAGAATAGTAAGGAACTCCAAGTTTTTTCCGAATAAACACCCAGGTTCTTAAGGCCCCCTGCAAAATCTTCAACCTCACTTTTAAAAAAAACTTTGGGTCTCCATATTTAAAAAGAAACTGATCCTGTCCCTCCCTCAATACAATCAACATTGCCCCATAAAGTATTCCTAATGGTGACCTATCCACTTTATTTAACAACATACGGAAGTTCTTGAATTGAAATGCATACCCATAAGTCATAAGATCAGGGAGAGCCAGCCCCCCTTCTCCAGCCTCCTCCTCAGCTTTTTCCAGGATATCCTTGATCCCTTGGAGGACCAGATAAAGCTACAGATCTTCCCCTGCAATTTAGCTACCTCTCCTTTGTCAAAAGATAGGGGTATTGAATTAAGCGTGATCTTGGGGAGGACAATCATTTTGATTAGGTTAACCCTACCATAAATGTTTAAGGGTAGATTCACCCACCTTACCAAAAACCTCCCAATCTCCTGACTCACCTTCTTCCAATTTACTCTGGGCACATCCGCTAATTTCTGGGTGATTATAATACCCAAGTAGCGCATTTGCAACTTAAAACTTAATCCCCGGGGTTTGCCTAGGCTGGTTCCATTCCATAATTTCGGTCTTCCCTCTATTTACCTTGTACCCTGATATCTTCCCAAAGAGTTTGGCCTTAGCCATTAAATTTGGAATAGCCACCTCAGGGTTAACCGTGTAAAGTATGAGATCGTCTGATTCAATGCCAACTTTGCCACTAAGCCTGTAAACTTAAACGGGAAGATAGTAACATCCGTTCTAATCAGGGAAGCGAACGGCTCAATATAGAGATTGAATAAAAGCGGGGACAGGGGACACCCCTGTCTAGTTCCCCGCGTTATATTAAACCAATCTGATAACCCCCCGTTAACCAATTCCCTGGCTCTAGGCAAACAATAGAGGTTTTGGACAGCCCTTACTATATTCTCCGGAAACCCATAGATCTTTAAAACCTCCCAGAGGTAGGGCCAGTGAACTTGATCAAACGCCTTGGCGGCGTCGACAGCTACAACAGTTACAGGTAGATTATAGGCTTCTGCCAGATCCACAACCCCAAGCATCTCGAAAGTAAGTTCATTGAGCTGCCTCCCGGGGATAAATCCTCTCTGATCTTGGTGAATAACCCATTTAATAATCTGGGCAACCCTAGAGGCCAATATCCCCGAAAAAACCTTATAATCGGTATTCAAAAGCGATATTGGCCTGTAGGAGTCCACTGCCAAAGGGTCTTTATTGGGTTTCAGGATCAACGTTACTGTGGCCTCAGCCCAAGACAACGGGACTTTTTCCCCTTCCAGCAATATTGCGTTAAATAGGTGTTTCAACACTGGTACTATACTATCAAGAAGTTTAGAGTAGATCTCAACAGGTAGACCATCTGGGCCGGCCGCCTTCCCCCTCGCCATTTTTCTCAGCTGTACCCGGACCTCATCTTCCGTTATCTCGGCCATTTGGGCTCTCTTTTGATCATCATTTAGACTAGGGAGTTCAATCTTCCCCAGCCAGGCCCCTATATTCTCCCTCCCTGGCGAAATATCGTCTTTGTTGAATTGACTCATATATCTACAGGCTTCTGTGCCTATTTCTACGTTGGTATCTAGTATGGCTCCTGTTTCTATGTTTCTTAGATTACAAATTAAATTTCTAGATTTATCAGATTTGGCCTTCCAAGCCAGAAGCGAACTGCTCTTCTCCCCATACGCAAAATGCTGCAGCTTACTAACCCTCCATCTATCCAATAGCCTATTGTCAAGATCCCCTTGATATTTTGCTTGGAGCTGTTCTAGCTCTTTACCCAGCAAAGAAACTTTACTGGAGACCTCCAATGATGCCTTTTGTAGCTCCTGTTCCTTACACTTAATCTTTTTGGAGAGTTCCTCCTCTTGCTGTTTCATATCTCGCATCTTTCCCACCATTATAGAAGTACCTATAGCTCTTAAATAGGCTTTGAAGGCATCCCAGATGACTTGAATTTTTGCTGATCCCATATTAGCTTGAAAAAAAACTGAAGCCTCATCTCTTATACTTGATACCACCCCTTCATTTAACAAAATAGTTCTATCTAGGGTCCACCTTTTCATACCAGACTTACTATAATGCCTAAGGGACAAAAACACAGCCGAATGATCTGAGAGGATGGCAGGGAGATGTTTAACCTCTTCAACCGATGTTAATAACTCCCGATCTACTAAAAAATAATCGATCCGGGAGTGGTGGTGTAGGAAGGTGGAATCTGACTATATGGTTGCCCCCACTTTTTTCCTGGTGTTTTGCTGGTTTATGACTTAGTTGGACTGGGACCCTGCTATTCAGGGCCCCAGTCTATCTGCTCTCTCTAAACGACATGGAGTGCACTCTAGGTGCACTAGTGATTGGATACTGTGGTGCCTTATGAGTCCCTAGTATATGGTACCTTAGGTGCCAAGGGCATAGGTACTTCACAGGCCTACCAGGGGCTGCAGCATGTGTTATGCCACCCCTGGGAAGCAGTCTAAATCTGACACCACAGGCCTGCTACTGCAGCCTGGGTGAGGTGGTGCTAGCACCCCTCACTGAGATATAGGTTTCCTATATCTCTCCTGCACACACATATAAACCTATCAGTCACCCCTAAGGCAGGCCCTATCAATCCTGAGGGCAGGGTGCTTGGCTTCTATGTGAGGGGGTGCCTCTGCATGAGCAGGGCCCCTCTGCAGTTCTCAGAGTCCATTCTCTGGTGCTGTTTGTGGATGCGGTTAAACCATATACTCTTAAGTGCATTATATCCTCGCGGTAAATGCTAACTTTGGAATGGCTGCATCAAAACATGTCGTGTTTGGTGTCAAACATCTTGGAATACTACCCCCCCGCCAATCTTGGCGGCGGGGGTAGCATTCCACCCTTCTAGAGGATAAGACATGTACCTGCTGTGGAAACGCGGTAGAATCCTAAAGAGCCCTGGCATCACAAAATGGATGCCACCAGTCACAGACACTGGGCTGCCCTCCTGCTGATGACCGAAACTCACAGTGGAGGAAGCCCAACAATAGGCATCCTGTCACAGGGAGGTGTAACCACCTTCCAGACAGGGTTTAGTGTATTGGGGCTGGGTGGGTGCACTCTTAGAGTGCTTTGAAGTCCTGCACTGGGGGAGCAGAAGGCTCCTCTGTGCATATGCCAGTTCAAACCAGCTCAGGGGCTACCTGCCCCTGCTCTGGCGCGAAACTGGACAAAGGGAAGTGGGTGTAGCCACCCCCTCCCTTGACCCTCCCATGGGTGGGGTCATAGAGCTAGTCCATCCCCTCTTTTTAGTATAAGAGGGGGAACCTTGCCATTGCAAAGCAGATAACCCCTGGACGACGCTCTACAGAAGAATCCTGGCCCTTCGACGTTCCACTACCTTTGGAAGACAGAAGAATCTCCCTTGGAGTCAAGGAGTGACTCCCCTGCTTGGCAGGCACCAAAAACGACAACGACGGTCGCAAACTACGCCGCTCCCGCCGGAGTCCGAAGTCCCTGCAGCCCAAGAAGTGGATTTCCTGACCTCTCCCAGGCCATCGTGAGTCCCCAGCGAAGCTGAGGCAAGTGGACCCCACGAGTAACGAGGAACCGCGACCCCTGGGTACCGTGCACTATTGTCGAGTGCAACCCCTTCACAACGTTCTACGAACTTGTGCTTTGGACCACGTGTGGTCCCGACCTCCAGCAGGAATCCCTCCGAAGATCAGAGGCCTACACCATCCCGAGTGACCGTGGGCCCCTGTTGAGTGATTCCGCCCGAGGTGTCTTCGCGATCCCTTGCCCGCTGGCTTGTGGGTCCCCAGAAGACTTCTTAAAGAAACCAAAGGGCTCCCCTGGTTGCTCCAGGCCTGCCCTGACTTACCCTCGCTGGGTGAGTCCCTCAGACCTTGCTGGTCTGCGCCATCGACTTTTCTTCATCTCCCCGAGACTTGCGGCTGCCAAGGCTTGTTGGCTCCGATCGAGTTGCCGACACCGCAGTCAGCTGCAGACGTCGAGAGACACACCGAATCCAGCTCCTGGTCGTCGTCGACGCCTCCTGGACCACGTGGCTGAAGAGTCAAGGCACCTGCAACCGACCTGAAGCGACCGACGACGGTGGGCATCCATCTTCCTTGCCCCGGGTCACTGCCAAGTGACTTTGAACACTGTCCCCTCTGCTTTCAGGTCATCCTTCTTCAGAATCCAGGCTTGGATTCCACCGGACACTTCTTCAGCTCCCGCAAGCAGCAAGTCTTCTTTGTTCGCCATTGAAAACGACGCCGCGACCCGACACCAAAGGACACCTGTGCACCCGGCTTCCCTGGGTGAGGTAACTCCAGCACTACGGTGCTCCTGTGGGTGTGGGCCCTAGAACTACTTACCCTGTAAGTGACTTGCTTGTAGGTTCTCCCGAAGTATCCTAAAACTCTTTATTTCCAACCGCGACTTGCCCCATTGAAGTTAACGGCGATTCGCGCCTGTGTATCCACACTGCACGCGTCCCCCGTGGGTCCTTTACTTACCTGCCTTGGGTGGTTTCGTGAGGCCCCAGCACTTCTGAAGGCCCTAGGCCTTGTCTCCCTGCAAGTCGTTGTTTCTAAGTCTCTTACTTAGTATATGGTCTGGTACGCCCCTAGGGCCCCAGCCATATTTTGTGCTTAACTTATTGTGAAACGTTGATTTGTGCATATGTTTGTCTTCTAATCTCATAAAGAGATTAGTAGAGAGTTATTTAGAAATAAATACATATATATTTGATATATATACCTGTGTGGTGTCTTTTCATTTGGTGATTCAAGAGATTATATGGTAAAACAAGCTGCTTTACATTCCTCCGAGACTTAGCCTGAAGGCTGCTCTCCACAGCTACCACTAGGATAGCTTTCTTTAAAGGTTGTCTTAAACCTATCTACCATAAGAGTCGATTTGCCCTGGTGCAAGGTGTCCACTTTAATTAGTGAACAGCATATACCAGGCCAACTTCTCACATTGGTGGGCAGCGTGTGGGATTCCAGCTTGCCATTGTTTTACCAGAAAATCTCTATTTGAATTACTAACTGAAAACCATTATAGGTACTCAAGGTACATATAAAGTCAAGCTTAGTATCAATAAGTTCTACTGAACTTAGAGCTGTGTGCCAAGGGATAGCACACCCTTTCCACAGCTCAAGCTAGGATCAGTAGGCCACAAACTAGTGTAGGTAGTACAACACTGCACAACACTAGAATGTCCTTAAGGGGTGGACCCAGTGGATCCACTCAGCCTCAGTATAAGGACATGGCTTTCTCTGACTTGAGAGCCATGTGTGTTGACAGACACCTGAGGATAGGACAGAGTCCCTCAACCCTGCACCTGATAGATCTGCTAACAGCAGATGACCTTAGATTGGCTCTAGGAGCTAAAGGGTTTGAATCAGTGGGTGGGTCAGTCATAGTATCTGGGTCAGATGATGAAAATCAGAATGACCAAGACTCTGTGATTGAAGGGCCAGGCTCCAAGGGGCCTGAAAAGGACAGAGGAATTCTCCCTAAGAGAACTGACAGAGAGGAGGAGAGGCACAGATCCCCTTCCAGGGAATCTGACCACTCTTATCACTCTGGCAGAGAATTTGTCCAGCAGAGGAGCTCATACTTTTCCTTAAGAGAGACCTCCTCTGAGAGAAGGTGCAAACTGCTCCAGTATGAGGAAGCCAGAGTGGCCCTCAGAACCAAGCAGTTGGCACTGGATAGGGAAGCCCTGGAGATCCAGAGAGCTTCTAGAAAGAGGGGTTAGAACCCCCTGGTGGCAGCAACAGTGTCCCTAGAGGCAGAGAATATATTCCTGACCATAGGAACCTGAGCAAGGTTGTTCCTCCCTACCAGAGTGGGGATGATATCCACAAGTGGATAACTGCTATGGAGAGGGCCTGTAGAGTACAGCAGGTCCCCCAAAAGCAGTGGGCAGCAATCTTGTGGCTCTCCTTTTCAGATAAAGGTAGAGACAAGCTCCTCACTGTTAGAGAAGAGGATGCTGATGATTATGAGGTCCTGAAGAGTGCACTGATAGATGGGTTTGGCTTAACCACTGAAGAGTACAGGTTGAAGTTCAGAGATACCCAGAAGGCACAGACTCAGGACTGGACAGACTTTGTAGATTGTGCATCCAAGGCTCTGGAGGGTTGGCTGGTTGGCAGTAGGGTTACTGATTTCAAAGGATTTTATAATCTAATGATGAGAGAACAGATCCTTAATAATTGTCAAAACCAGCTTTTACACCAGTACCTGGTGGACTCTGATCTGACCTCTCCCCAAGAATTGGGAAAGAAGGCAGACAAATGGGTCAGAACCAGGGTAAGGCCTAAGAATCAGGGTGGTGACCACAAGAAAGATTCTACCAAGTCCCAAGAGAAAGGTGGGGATAAATCCAAGGATAAGTCCACTACAGGGCCCCAAAATTCCTCTTCTGGGGGTGGGTCCCAAACTCCTTCCTCTCCTGAAAAGAAACCCTATTGCCATGTCTGTAAAAAGCCTGGGCACTGGAAATCTGATCCCAGTTGTCCCAGGAATGGCAATAAAGAAAATGTTCCTCCAACAACTACTACCACCCCTCCTGGTACTACCAGTAGTAATCCTCCAGTTGGGAGTAGTGCACCCAAAAAGTTAGGTGCTTTTGCAAGAGGAACAGAGGTGGGCCCTAGTTCAGACAGGACCCCCTCAACAGACTCCTCAGATTCTGATGGTGGTATAGGATTTGCCACCTTTACCGTGGGTCCCACAGCATTGGGCAGGTACAGACTGGAGCCAATAATTAATGGTCAGAAAGCTGTGGCATTTAGGGACACAGGGGCTAGTGTCACCATGGTGGCAGGGAAACTAGTCCCCCTCACCAGCTTTTACCTGAGTTTAAATACCAGGTGACCAACATTGATGGTGTCAGAACAGAGCACCCCATGGCCATAGTCAATCTCAGCTGGGAGGGGTCACAGGCCCAAAAGAGTGGCAGTGTCCCCAACCTTACCTGTAGATTGCCTGATGGGCAATGATCTGGAAATTTCAGCCTGGGCTGAAATTGAACACCAAACCCATCTGAGGATGTTGGGTGTCCCTGTAAAGGTTAGTGGGGCTGTGATGGCCACAGCCCCAGCCCAAGATTTTGGAGAGATGGAGCCTGGAAGAATGGCCCACTCTCTCCCAGAAGAGAGCACAAGGGTTGAAGAAAAGTCTTCTTCCCTCCAGACAGTAGGTAAGGGTCAGCCTCCTCAGGGAACTGACCCTACCCCTAGTGAAGGAACTGCCACAGAGGTAGTCAGGCCTGGCCTGGCCCCACCCCTGATGGCAGAGGACCCTTCCAAGGTGGTACCCAGTCTGGAGCAGGTAACCTGCCCCTCTCTACCCTGCCTCAGTCAGCCCAGGGCTGCAGAGGTCAGGGAGGTCAGTGGACCCCCAGGGCCCCCTGTCCAGAGGAACCCCCCATCAGCAGATTAGGGGCACCCAGTCTAGTAGCCCTAGCCAGGTGAAAATTCCTCAACCCACTGAGGGATCCCCCATACCTTTATGTAGGGACCACCCCCAGAAGGACTCTGTTAGGCAAGGGCAAACCTGGGACCAAAAGGTTCCAAACATGCCATGTCCCTCCAGTGTTCCACCCAAAGGGACCCAACCCCCGGCTGTAGGCAGTCAAAGGTTGACCCTTAGAGCAGAGTACCACTCAGTCATGGAAAGACAGGCATACATGGTGACCAGTGAGCTGAGAAAGCTGAGGCCAACATTCCTAGGGCCACACTTCCCTACTCAGACACCTCACCAGCCTGGTACTTTACCAAAGCACACCACAGGTAGTGATTCCCCATGGTGGAGACCCTCTCATACCCTTAGGGTGAGGGATTGCTTAGTGGACCATAAGACAGGGGGCAACCATGCTAGTGCAGGTGCTTCCTTATATGGCCACTTAGTCAATAAAGGCTCAACTGGCCAAGGTTAGCCTTATCTCCTTTCGTTTGGGGGGTTATGTAGGAAGGTGGAATCTGACTATATGGTTGCCCCCACTTTTTTCCTGGTGTTTTGCTGGTTTATGACTTAGTTGGACTGGGACCCTGCTATTCAGGGCCCCAGTCTATCTGCTCTCTCTAAACGACATGGAGTGCACTCTAGGTGCACTAGTGATTGGATACTGTGGTGCCTTATGAGTCCCTAGTATATGGTACCTTAGGTGCCAAGGGCATAGGTACTTCACAGGCCTACCAGGGGCTGCAGCATGTGTTATGCCACCCCTGGGAAGCAGTCTAAATCTGACACCACAGGCCTGCTACTGCAGCCTGGGTGAGGTGGTGCTAGCACCCCTCACTGAGATATAGGTTTCCTATATCTCTCCTGCACACACATATAAACCTATCAGTCACCCCTAAGGCAGGCCCTATCAATCCTGAGGGCAGGGTGCTTGGCTTCTATGTGAGGGGGTGCCTCTGCATGAGCAGGGCCCCTCTGCAGTTCTCAGAGTCCATTCTCTGGTGCTGTTTGTGGATGCGGTTAAACCATATACTCTTAAGTGCATTATATCCTCGCGGTAAATGCTAACTTTGGAATGGATGCATCAAAACATGTCGTGTTTGGTGTCAAACATCTGGGAATACTACCCCCCCGCCAATCTTGGCGGCGGGGGTAGCATTCCACCCTTCTAGAGGGATAAGACATGTACCTGCTGTGGAAACGCGGTAGAATCCTAAAGAGCCCTGGCATCACAAAATGGATGCCACCAGTCACAGACACTGGGCTGCCCTCCTGCTGATGACCGAAACTCACAGTGGAGGAAGCCCAACAATAGGCATCCTGTCACAGGGAGGTGTAACCACCTTCCAGACAGGGTTTAGTGTATTGGGGCTGGGTGGGTGCACTCTTAGAGTGCTTTGAAGTCCTGCACTGGGGGAGCAGAAGGCTCCTCTGTGCATATGCCAGTTCAAACCAGCTCAGGGGCTACCTGCCCCTGCTCTGGCGCGAAACTGGACAAAGGGAAGTGGGTGTAGCCACCCCCTCCCTTGACCCTCCCATGGGTGGGGTCATAGAGCTAGTCCATCCCCTCTTTTTAGTATAAGAGGGGGAACCTTGCCATTGCAAAGCAGATAACCCCTGGACGACACTCTACAGAAGAATCCTGGCCCTTCGACGTTCCACTACCTTTGGAAGACAGAAGAATCTCCTTGGAGTCAAGGAGTGACTCCCCTGCTTGGCAGGCACCAAAAACGACAACAACGGTCGCAAACTACGCCGCTCCCGCCGGAGTCCGAAGTCCCTGCAGCCCAAGAAGTGGATTTCCTGACCTCTCCCAGGCCATCGTGAGTCCCCAGCGAAGCTGAGGCAAGTGGACCCCACGAGTAACGAGGAACCGCGACCCCTGGGTACCGTGCACTATTGTCGAGTGCAACCCCTTCACAACGTTCTACGAACTTGTGCTTTGGACCACGTGTGGTCCCGACCTCCAGCAGGAATCCCTCCGAAGATCAGAGGCCTACACCGTCCCGAGTGACCGTGGGCCCCTGTTGAGTGATTCCGCCCGAGGTGTCTTCGCGATCCCTTGCCCGCTGGCTTGTGGGTCCCCAGAAGACTTCTTAAAGAAACCAAAGGGCTCCCCTGGTTGCTCCAGGCCTGCCCTGACTTACCCTCGCTGGGTGAGTCCCTCAGACCTTGCTGGTCTGCGCCATCGACTTTTCTTCATCTCCCCGAGACTTGCGGCTGCCAAGGCTTGTTGGCTCCGATCGAGTTGCCGACACCGCAGTCAGCTGCAGACGTCGAGGGACACACCGAATCCAGCTCCTGGTCGTCGTCGACGCCTCCTGGACCACGTGGCTGAAGAGTCAAGGCACCTGCAACCGACCTGAAGCGACCGACGACGGTGGGCATCCATCTTCCTTGCCCCGGGTCACTGCCAAGTGACTTTGAACACTGTCCCCTCTGCTTTCAGGTCATCCTTCTTCAGAATCCAGGCTTGGATTCCACCGGACACTTCTTCAGCTCCCGCAAGCAGCAAGTCTTCTTTGTTCGCCATTGAAAACGACGCCGCGACCCGACACCAAAGGACACCTGTGCACCCGGCTTCCCTGGGTGAGGTAACTCCAGCACTACGGTGCTCCTGTGGGTGTGGGCCCTAGAACTACTTACCCTGTAAGTGACTTGCTTGTAGGTTCTCCCGAAGTATCCTAAAACTCTTTATTTCCAACCGCGACTTGCCCCATTGAAGCTAACGGCGATTCGCGCCTGTGTATCCACACTGCACGCGTCCCCCGTGGGTCCTTTACTTACCTGCCTTGGGTGGTTTCGTGAGGCCCCAGCACTTCTGAAGGCCCTAGGCCTTGTCTCCCTGCAAGTCGTTGTTTCTAAGTCTCTTACTTAGTATATGGTCTGGTACGCCCCTAGGGCCCCAGCCATATTTTGTGCTTAACTTATTGTGAAACGTTGATTTGTGCATATGTTTGTCTTCTAATCTCATAAAGAGATTAGTAGAGAGTTATTTAGAAATAAATACATATATATTTGATATATATACCTGTGTGGTGTCTTTTCATTTGGTGATTCAAGAGATTATATGGTAAAACAAGCTGCTTTACATTCCTCCGAGACTTAGCCTGAAGGCTGCTCTCCACAGCTACCACTAGGATAGCTTTCTTTAAAAGGTTGTCTTAAACCTATCTACCATAAGAGTCGATTTGCCCTGGTGCAAGGTGTCCACTTTAATTAGTGAACAGCATATACCAGGCCAACTTCTCACAGGTGGCCATATTTTTTACTGTAAAAAGTGAAGTCTTTTGTCTCCCCCATCTTGCTTCTCCAAATGTCTACCAAATTTAGGTCTCGAATCATGGTCTTAACTACAGCCGATGTTTTGGGGGCTGGCATATTTGACTTTTGAAGTTCTATCTAGGTCCTTTTTTTGTACTATGTTGAAGTCGCCACCGATTATAACCGGAGCACTAGCCAGTATTAGACATGCTTCGAGCTTAACTAAAGCATCTGGAGCATCATCATTTGGACCATAATAATTAGCTCAAACTATTGACAGCCCCTGTATCCTCAGGTTGGCGACCAACCATCTCCCAGAGGAGTCTGTCTGATAGCTTTCTATCTTTATGCCCGAGTTATTTCGTATAATGACCGCCACACCTCATGTGCTGCCTCTTTGGTCCGAACAAACTGCTTCCTGGACCCATCTCAATTTATTAAAAGCGGTACCACACTCACCTCTTTCTAAATGGGTTTCCTGGAGCAGGATAACACTAGCCTCGCTGTTCTTAAGGAATTCCGAAACTCGAGCCAGCTTCTTCCTGGACCTCAGACCATTCACATTCCAGGATATAAAATACACCGGGTTTATTTTACTAATTTCTACAATACCATCCCCAGCTCCAGAAAGACCACCTTAACCTGTCTTCATAGCCCACTCCCCTCTAAAAAGAGTCCAATGACCCCTCGTAATTAAGACCATACTAACATATGACAGAAATAGGACAATTTTTTCTATTTTTCCCTCATGCTCCCACCACCCTGTGCACCCCACCACCCACCCACCTTGGGGAACCCTCCTTCCTATCCCTAGGTGAAAAGAAATCACCTTTCGGGAACCCCCGAACTAGAGGAGGAGGAATCCTAAACCACAATGCTAAGAAAAGGGGTAACTAATACTAATAAAGAAAAAAAACTTGACTGGGGCTCAGTGATCTGCTCATAAGATACATAAGATACATAAGATACATAAGATACGTCCTCTACTCCCTGTTCGGGCCTTTATTCTGGGCCTTCCATCTGTGCCAGAAGGGAGTCCACTTCCTCTAGATCTCTAATATTGTACATTTTGTTCCGCCACATAATCCTCAGCATTGCAGGGAACTTCATCTGTACCTGGGCCCCCTTACTGCGTAAATCATTCATTTTTGTGCCCAGCTCCCACTGCTCTGGGCTGTTCTCTTACCCATATCGGATTGAATTTGATAACTAAGGTCTTCAAACTTCAAAAAATGATCCTTTAGGGCACGCCCCAGCACTAACTCCTTGACTGAGATAGAGAGAAAGTTTATCAGTATTTTCCTTGGGGTCTTCCTCCCAGGATTTAACCTAAACGGATCTCTATGCACCCCTTTGTATCTCTCTGTCCCAATCAATATCCGACCTATCCTGAAGTAGACCTCCCAACAACTTACACACAAAATTTTTGATATCACCATTTTCAGAGTTTTCGGGGATATTCAAGAGCCGCACATTATTGCGCCTAGCTTGCAGTTCAAGCCTCTCCAGTTCCTCTTGAAACAGCTTATTCTGCTTTTTAAGCCCCACAATTTCACTGGTGTTCACAGCCGTCGCAGCTGACAATGACTTCACCTCGCCCTCTAAAGCTAAAGTCCGTTGGGCGATTCCGTCTATTTTCTGTTCAAGTATCCCACATTTTTCTTGAATGTCCTTTTGATTCAATTCGGAAGTCTCGAATGTAACCAGAATATCTTGTCTCAAAGTGCAGATCAGATCTGCCAACTGGTTTTCTGAGGGAGACTTTTCTTGATGACAATGATCAGACCCAGAGCTCTCGCCATTTCTCTGGCTAGGACAGTTACCTTCAGCCCCCCTACCCACTACACCATCCAAAACTACTTGAGTATGGGGTATGATATCGTATCGGTTTTCTGCCGGTGGGGAAAATCGATTTTCCAACCGCAATGGTTCAACCTGGGATGGCAGCTCCACAATCTTACTTCCCATCCCCTCTGAGGAACCTGCAACCTGCTACATGATTTTAAAGTAAGACCTTAGGGAGGGGGGAGGCTTAGGAAATGATTGTGTCTCCATAGGCCCACACCTCTTGGTTTTCCCAGTCCCTCTAGCTGCTTTTTTTACAGGGGTTACTGCCTGGGGTTCTCTAACCACAGGGACCTTTGCTCTTCCAGCAGCACCTTTCTTCTCGGGCAGAGAGCGTAAAAGCGTAAGAGCGTTCCTAGCCGGCGGAGATTGCGCCTCTCTAGCTGCAGCAGACACTGTAACCTTTTTCTCCCCTGTATGAGCCTGATTTATGACTCCTCTATATCTATCACCTTCCAACTCCAAGGAGGGGAGATCCTGGGTGGGGAGGTCGTTTTCCATCCACCCCCCTTTACCTTGACCTTGCTGCTGTAGCGCTGTTGCTGCGGCCGAATCTCGTCGAGAAGATCAAAAGTCAATCCCTCTCGAGGTATTGCCTGCTCCCTGCAGTCTGCACTCGAGCCTTTACCGTAATTTGCTTCCCAAATTGCAGGTCCAGCGGATTCTGTACAGGCTCTGCCCCACCTGAGCCCTATCAATGCCATCACCGCCGGGGACCTTCATAGAAACGCCGCCGCCCAGCACCAATTCCCCTGAGGGGTGGGGCTGGCCTCCGTAACCGCGTCTGTGCCCATACACGAGGCGAAACAAAACTGTCGGATTTACTGCGGCTCACCCCTGTTTTTACACCGCCACTGCCAACCGCATCATTACCCCCTATCGAAAGGCTTCACATCAAAGGATTCTCCATGTCCTCCGCTCAGGAGCTCTCGCGACCGGCGTCAACTGGCCGCCATGTTCCCCGATCACGTGAGTCGGATGAAAAGAATTTTAAGAAAAGAACTTGTAAATAATAAATTAGAAATGTATTATTTGTACATTCTTTCATATTTAAAATATTGACAGCTAAAAAATGACATTTGCAAAGTAAAAATGACAAAAACAAATGTTAGATTAAAATATGTTGTGAAATCATGTGTATTTTTATCACAACATAACATTTGTGTTAATGATCAAAAATAAATATTTGGGAAATGTTAAACAATTTTCACAATTTTTCCAAATCGAACACTTGCACCCTGGGAGAATGAGGAGATGACAGCCTCAAGTGTACCGCCCATTTCCAGACCTTGCCACCATGGAAGAACGGGATATTCTCAAAAAGTTCAGATTGAATAGGCAAACTATATTGGATTTATATCATAGGCTGGAGCCAGAACTTCTGCATCACAACAGAAATCCCACATTTATTCCACTAATTGTCAAGCTCATGGCAGTACTTCTTTCTGGGGCCATAGGAATGATTCCAATACACTGTGGGAGTATTTGGTGGAATGTCACAACCAACTTTCAGTGGTGTGCTACAAGAAGTTCTTTCTTCAATAATGAGAGACATCAACAGCTTCATTCAGTTGATTTTGCGAAAGTGAAGGGCGATTTCTATGGTGTGGGTCACCTACTACATGTGGTTGGAGCAATTGATGGCATACAAATTGCCTTAGTGCCACCACACATCAGGGAACAAGTCTACCGGAATCGAAAGCACTTCCATTCGATCATCGTGCAAGTTGTCTGCTTACCTGATTTGTGCATCGCAAGTATCTGTGCGCATTTCCCTGGATCAGCAGCATACCCCCGCAAATGTCACAACTTGGACGTGAGAGGGCCTGGCTTGTTGGTAAGTACAATCTGACATATTATTGTTTGGGCAATTTCAAGTTAAATCATCTGAAATTGTTTTACATATCTTGGCTCTTCTCTTTTTTTCCACTTAAGAGACCATGGTTTTTCGCTCCGCTGAGGAATCCAAAAATGCCAGGGGAAGTCTACTTCAATATGGCCCATGGACTAACACGGAACACGGAGGCCAGGGGAGCGGGATCCAAAGGCCAGATTTCGCTGTCTTGACAAGACTGGTGGAGCCCTCCTCTACTCACCCGATAAGGTGTGTCAAATCACCATGGCCTGCTGCATGCTACACAACATAGACCTGCTACAGAACATCCCTTACATCACAGAGGATAGAGACCATGAAGAGCCGCTGGGTGAGGATCCTGATATTTATTTATTTATTTATTTATTTTAAAGGTTTTGTATAGAGCTTGCTAGACCCAGAGGTATCAGAGCGCTTTACAGAAGCAAGAGCAAGGCAAATATCAATGGAACAATGGATACATACAATAAGGGCATGAGATAACACCACCGAAACAGGAGCAAGGCAAAAAATCTTAGGCTCAAAGGTTACATACAGTTAAAAAAAAATAAGGGAGGTGTGACAGAGGAACACACAATTAAATATAACAAATAAACATTTGGAGGGGTATGAGGGATGGAGTAACTGAAATGAGGTCAAAACAATTAACAAAATTAGGGGACATAAAGTGCTGGCTAGGGTAGAGCCAGCGTTAACAGAACACAGTACAGAAAATTACAGAAATGCGGTTTGAACAAAAAATAAATGTGGGACAATGGAGGGCAAGGCAAGTGTAAACAATAAGGAGAACACAGGGAAAAAGAAAGGCCAGCAGATCAGCAGAGGGATGCCCTGAACAGGAATCCAAAACATATCAGGTTCAGATAAGATTCATGGGCTTCAGTATTTATTGAGGAGATGGTGTTTCAGGTCTCTTTTGAAGCCAGTGTAGGAGGGGTTGCAACGAAGGTCCCTTGGAAGGGCCTTCCAGATGCTAGGCACATTTCCTGAGAAGGCGCTAGTCTGGGTAGATTTCTTTTTAGTAACGGGGGAATGAGGAGATGAGCATTGGAACTTCTCATCGGTCTGGCACTACCTGCTCTTGTGAGTTTATTGGTTAAGTAGTCCGACGATTGAGAGTGAAGTGCTTTGTGGGTGATGCAGGCGGTCTTGTAGATGCATCTTCCTTTGATGGGGAGCCAGTTAAGGGACTTGAGGGCGGGTGTGATCATACCGTTTGCAGTCTGTTATAAGCCAGGCAGCCATGTTTAGCATGGATCTGAGGGGAGGGAGGTGAGTTTTAGGGGCTCCAGTGAGTATAGCGTTACCGTAGTTAAGTTTAGAGAGGACTAGCGATTGAACAACCAATTTGAAGTCGTCATAAGGGATGAAGGGTTTGATTTTTTTTTAGGTGTTTAAGTGTGTAAAGTGCTCTTTTGGCTAAGTTATTGATACAGTGCTTCAGTGACAAATTTTTGTCCAGGGTGAAACCTAAGGATTTAGCCATGTTGGATAGAGTGAGCAGAGAGTTTAGGGCTTTGAGATCGAAGATCCAGCCTTGGATAGGGAGGTGGTTACTTTTGGGGGAGAATAGAATGATTTCCGTTTTGTTGGGGTTCAATTTTAGATGGTTGGAGTAAAACCAGGATTGAGTTTTGCTCAGTGTGTTGTTAAGATGAAGAATGTTGCTGTGTGATTTGATTTTGTAGTAGAGTTGCGTGTCATCAGCGTAAAGGTGATAATTGATCCCAGCTTGTTTCAAAATGATAGTAAGGTGTTCCATGAAGAGCTTGAAGAGAGAGGGGGAGAGAATTGAGCTCTAGGGGACCGTAGGAGAGACAGGAATAGGATTGGAGAGGCAGGAGTTGATTTTAATTTGTTGTGTTCGATGTTGGAGGCAGGAAGTGAACCAGTTTAGGACTGTGCCATTGAGGCCAGAATGAGTCTTGAGAGATTCCAGTAAGGATGAATGGTTGACTGTATCGAAAGCAGCTGAGAGGTCCAGTAGGATAAGAAGGCAGGCATCTCCATTCTCTAAGGAACGATGAATGTCGTCAGCAATGTTAAGCATGGCGGCTTCAGTACTACAGCCTTTCCTGAAACCAGATTGGAAGGAGTCCAGTAGGTTGTATTTGCCTATGTATCTGTCGAGTTGTTGTAAGACACATTTCTCAATGGTTTTAGCTAGGAGTGGGAGGTTAGAGATGGGACGGAGGTTGTTGGAATCATTAGGGTCTGCCTTGTGGTTTTTAAGAATGGGAGTGATTTGCCTAAGTTGAAGGGAGTCAGAGACGCACCCAGAGGCAAAGGAGGTGTTAATAATTTTTGTCCAACATGGGGCAATGATGTGGTTTAGGTTGTATTCTAGATTTGCCGGGAGTGGGTCTTTGGTATGAGAGTCGGCTTTAATTTCGCAATGATATTAAAGACTTCAAGCTCAGTGATGGGTTTGAAATTATTTGCGTTGGTTTTTCAATTGAGTGTTGGAAAGGATGTCTCCAGTACCAATTGGAGTAGATTGATTGAAGAAAGGATCAGGAGGACGGGTTGATGTGGAGAAAGGGGAGATGTTGAGAGATTTGGCGAGTAGGAAAGGCCATGATTTGAGGGAAGGATTGATAATTTTTGCCTGTGAAGAAGCTGGCAATTTCCTCACATCTTTCATTGGAGGCCGTCAAGTCAGGAGGGGCAGATGAGGTTTGTCTTCTGACAATGTTAAAGAGTTCTTTGGGCCTATTTTTAGTAGCCCCGGGCGTAGACCTCCGCTCCGCCCATGGAATGTGCGGAGATTTGCCTCCTCCGCATTTTGCGGAGAACGCAGAGAAGGCAAATCTCTGCACACTCCACGGTGGAGTGGAGTTGGCCAGCCCTTCCTCCACCCCCCCTATTAACAATTAATTATAAATGACATAAAAGGAAAGAAAAACAACTTACCAGGACTGCGGCGTCCCCGGGCTGCCCTCCTCCTCTTCCTTGCCGTCTCTGCAAAAACTGCACATGCGCGGGTGCGCGCGCATGCGCAGTTTTCGCAGAGACGGCGAGGAAGTGGAGGAGGGCAGCCCGGGGACGCCGCAGTCCAGATAAGTGTTTTTTCTTTACTTTTACGTCATTTATAATTAATTGTTAATGGGGGGTGGAGGTGGGTGGCATAGCGGAGCGGAGTTTGTTCTCAACTCCGTGGCTCTCCGCGTAGCCCAGCTACGCCCACTACGCCCAGGGTTAATTTTTAGCACGATCAAGTTGGGAACGGAAAATGCTTTTTCTCTGAAAATGTGCTTCTTATAAGCTAACCTTGCCGATCTAACAAGAGCTAAATGTAATGGCAAGGGGTGTCGTCTCCAAGTCCTTTCCGCTAGTTGAAGTTGTCTTCTTTCGTTATTGAGCTCAGGATTAAATCAAGATTTAGATTGTATTGCTCTTTGTTGTTTTAGTTTAAGCGTTGCAACTTGGTCAAGAACATCTGTTATTGCCTTGTAGAAGTGGTCGGTAAGCTCGTTTGCGTTTTGGGAGAGCGTCATGAATTTTTGACTCGAGTTCAGTAGGAGGAACTTGTTTGAGGTTTCTGGTCCACATCTTAGGTTTGTTATTTAAGACTGGGGGAGGAAAGATGATGGTCAAGATGTTGAACAGAATGAGATGGTGGTCAGACCAGTCAATGGGGACAATGTCAGTAAGGGAGACCAGATAATTACTAGTGATGATGGCGTCAAGTGTAGCAACTTTGATATGGGTAGGTTTGTTGCAGAGTTGCTTTAGGTCATTCATCTGAAGAAGGTTAGCGAGGCGCCTGACAGTGGGATCTTCTACATTATTCCAATTAATGTTATAATCTCCTAAAAACACATTCTTGGAGTCAGAAAGGGATAAATGAGTAAGAAGGTCAGATAACTCTTCGGTGAAGGGTAGGAGCTCATCAGGAGGGTGGTAGATATTATGCAGTTTCATAGGTGGGAAGCCTTTGACATTGAGTTCAACACCAAGATATTCATAGGTCGAGTGCTCAACATTCTTTAGAAGAGAGAGTTGAAATTCGGTTTTGTGGATTATGGCTAGACGTCCACCTGTTCTATCAGGTCTGTCATGTCTGATGATGGAGTAGCCTGGCGGAGTAAATTGGTCAAGGATGGCCATTGAGTGGTCATTGAGCCAGGTTTTTGTGAGGAAAGCAATGTCAATAACCTCGCTGAGGATGGTTTCAGCAATCTCTGTCGCATGTAGTGCTGCAGATCGGCAGTTAACGAGCATGCAAGAAAGAGGGTTAGGATTATCCTTGGCCGATTTGAGGGTGTGGATGGTGGTGTATTGCACAGGAGGTCTGGATGAGTTGTGAGTTGCAGAGACTCGGTTTAAGCCCACTATTACTGGGATATTGTAGGAGGTTAAATGGTCAGTCGCCTGGAACTTGGAGAGATAGGATTTGCTAAAGTCGTTGAGTTTGAAAGTGGAGAGAGTGCAATGAGCGCGGTAAGGCCTGTGTGCCCACCTTCAAAGGGGGATGGTTGGCCAAGGGGAGAGTTGAGAGAAGTTGGGAGAACTAGTAGGGGAAGTATCATAAGTGTAAGGGCGGGCCCGGGTGTTCTGGTTAGAGAGATCCAATCTAGGATGTGTTAATTCTGTAGCCAGGGAATTGAGTTTAAGTTCAATTCTGTTCAGAATCTGTGTAAGAGATTTTGAGGGGTATCCTGCAGTGAAGGTGGGGGAGACGCAGGAGTAACAGTGTAGACGGGGGAGGGAAACCCCACGATGTGAGGGTAGTCAATGACGGGGAGGGAAACACCACGTTAGGAAGGTGGTCAATGACATTCGGACTAGGATTTAATAAGCACTGTGTGATATGCTTAGGGCCTGCCATTAGATGGGGGTTAGAGTTGGAAGAGTAATTGTAAGAAGGTGTTCTCAGGGAAAAAGCCTCATTGTACCGATTGAAATGGACTTCATTAGTTGCAGTGTCACTGAACATTGAGGAGAGAGCAGTAGGAGACCATAAAGAAGGCAATTGTATAGGATGAGTGTTCGAATGAGAAACTGGGAAGTTGGTTGGGTCAGGTGGTGATCGAGCGTTGGTGAGAGTAGGTGAGTATGCGGACAGGATGAGCAGGGGGTTCTACACTGTGAGGCATGTCCATGTCTGAGGTTGACCCTCAAAAGCAAGGGTGGAGAAGGAGTACTGCTAGGAGATAAGCAAGGGTGGAGAAGGAGTACTGCTAGGAGGGAAGGCATCAACTCTAGAATTCACTGAAGTGGGTCTGTGGGAGGGGCCCATGATCCTAGGCGAGGCATGAGAGTTATCAAGGATAGTGTTAGAGAGGTTGCACATTGGTGAGGGCAGAGAAGTCGGTAAGGAGGGCAAGGCACGGCAGTGTGATTCGGAAGGGGTGATTGGGTTGATGGAACATTTCCGGCGGGGCCTTAATGAGGATAGCAGGTTAGGAGGAGGAGGAAGTTGAGACTGATCGGGGAGAGTGAGTTGAGTCACAGAGGTGAGAGGTCATTGGGGTTTTTGGCCCAGTTGTGAGAGCTAAGTGGCCATAGTACTGAAATGTCTGTCAAAAACGTTGAGGTGAAGGTCAGATGCTTGAATCAGAATATTCCCAGTCTTGTATATGGATATATCGATTTCCCCACTGAACAAAAGGGAGAGGTAGTCGTCAGTTTAATTCCATACAGGATTTTGATTGTTTTAGTGATCGGAAGGTGGAGAAGTAAGATGTTTTTCCGTCTAGTCGGAGGCTGGAGTAGAATATAAAGTCAGTTTTCTTCATGGTACTAAACAGGCTGTGGTAGGTATCCACTATTTGCGTTTCAGGGTGCAGTTTCAATAATTGATGTTTGAAATTTTTCTTAGTGTTCTTAGAGATATTTGTCGGATATATGATGCTCCACGAGTTTGGGCCATGACTCATGAGAGCATAGTCAGGGGGATTGTGAGGGTGTTTTGTTGGAGACATTGGGCCAGATGTACAACCAATTTTAGCATGCGCAAACGGGTTAGGGACCCGTTTGCGCATGCTAAAATTGGTATGGCCATGTACTAACACAATTTTGCGAGTCGCAAATGAATTGCAACTCGCAAAAAAGTGTTTAGAGACTTGCTATTTGGAAGGGGCATTCCCTTCCAAATAGCGACTCTCTAACCCATGTACTAATGTTTTGTGACCGCAATTGCGGTTGCAGAACACTCGCAATTACCACCTACTTCAAGAAGGTGGTAATGCATTCGCAAATGTGAAGGGGTCCCCGTGGGACCCGTTCCCCTTTGCAAATGCATGCGAAAATATTTTTTAAGGGCAGGCAGTGGTCTCAAGGACCACTGCCTGACCTTAAAAAATGAAACAAAAATGTTTCATTTTTATTTTTTTAAATGCATCCCGTTTTCCTTTAAGGAAAACGGTCTGCATTTTAAAAAAGCTCCTTTTTTAAAAGCAGTCCCAGACATGGTGCTCTGCTGAGCCCAGCAGGCCACCATCCCTGAGAGGGACAGCCATTCCCAATGGGGTCGCAAAATGCGAGTGCCTCATTAATATTAATGAGCCTCACATTTTGCAACCACATTGGGAATCGCAATCAGTGTCTCTGACACTGTTGTACATAGTAAATTGCGACTCGCAATCGAGCGCAAATTGGAGACGCAATTTACTAGGGTCGTACATCTGGCCCATGATTCTTTAAAGAATAGAATAGTTGCAGTCTAAGACTGAGAGGTTTCTGTTAGAAAACGATGGACAGGGAGGTTTCTGTTAGAAAACGCTAGACAGGGAGAGCCACCAGGTAATATCAAAGCATTAGAGAGGATCACTAATGAGCACCTCGGATACTGTTATGGTAAGGAGTGGTTCTGCAGGGATGCACCTCGGAGACAGCTGGAGTCAGAGGAAAGGGAAGGAGCCATACCGGGTTAGTATCGGGTAGGGGGAGAGGAAAGATTCTTTAAATACGGATGTAGTGACAATTAGTTGAATAGTAGTGTGAGTTTAGGGAGTAAAGGGTAGAGGGAACACCAAAATTACTGCTCCAATATGGCCGTCCAGTTAAGACTCAGTGGAAGTTTTACTAGTGCAAAAGGTAGGAAGTCTTTCTTCTATTTCTATGCATTGTGCAAAGTCCTACTTCAGTTTTAAAAGAAACCAGTGCTTGAAGAGTCCTTTTTTCCTTTCACTAGGGCTGCTGAATCACCATCTTGGGATGCCCAAAAGGTAGAAAGTAGGGAGGCTCTCAAAATGGGGGGCAGGATATGGCCCAACACATTGCACCCCCATCCAGGGGCAAACACATGATCAAAAGTGAACAGAGCAGAAAAACACCCAAGCGAGCCCTACACGGGTGGGAGGCACCATGTGACCAAGTTCAAAAAGCAGGACGTCCCACCTCTAGTCAGTTCAGCTCGGTCAGACAGGCTCCAAAAGCACGAGCTGGCCGGGCGGATCCCAGCACTCCCTGTGCCGAGCAGACGCCGCCTCAGACAACCTCTGATGAGAGCAAGGACACAGGAAGAGGCCCCGGCGATGAAGAGAGATCGCAACCTCGGGCACCAGACAACCGTGCCTGGTTGCTCCACAACAATCACAAGCGGGAGAGATCACTGGCAATGTGATGGACCCGCTGCAAGAAGGGAGAAGGACAGCCACGACCGGCTCAGCACGCTCACACAGCTCAAACCGGAGTGCAGATCGCCATAAAAACAGAAAGGTGGCCGCACCAGGACAGTCCAACCCCGAAGGTCCAGGGGGCCTCGGACACAGCAGGATCCCTCAGGAAATCACGGTCAAGCAGCAGAAAAGCCAGCGGGACAGCCACGACCGGCCGAATGCAATGGGACACCGGCAGAGTCAGAGCCTGGAGCAACAGTGTGGCAGCAACCAAAAAGCCGGTCAGAGTCTCTGGCAATTGGCAGCAAAAAACCTACCAAGCCATGGCTCCCAGGCACAGGGGCATCAACAGTGACCTGAGCCCAGACAGCAACCGCCCAAGGTACGACCTCCCGTCCAGAACTCCGGTAGTTGGCCTATCCAGGCGGCGTGGGCCACGAGCCTTGGGGACGCTCATCTGGATCCTGCGGTAGTCATCAGCCCCACCATCAATGGCAGTGTGGACTGCGGGACAGATGGGGTCCAGAGATGAATCGGAAGGCCACTGCCAATAGCCAGCCCCATCATCAGTGGCAGTATGGCCTGCGAGGCAGGTGGAGTCTGGAGATGCGTCGGAAGACCGCTGCTGGCAGCCGACGGGGGCTCTCCACAACTGTATCCTTGTCTGGTCCAGTCACCAGTAGGCCTCTCGATGTGGCAGCATCAGCATGCGTCCGGAGATACGTTGGAGGGCCGCTGCTGGCAGATGATGGGGGCCCTCCGCAATTGTATCCTTGTCCGGTACAGTCACCAGTAGGCCTCTCAATGTGGCTGCATCAGCATGCCGCACTGATATGCCAAATGAAGATTATAGTGGTGAGGAGGAAGCAGTTGACTTACATCAGGATGTCATTGACAACTTCTTCACATGACTGTAAGCATCTCTTTGCATATTATCACATTAACTGTTAAACCAAATATTGAAATAATGAGGAAAAAGTATGTGCTAGACATTTTTTGGAAGGGCACTATTGAATATCATTTGTTGTGGTTTGGTATGGCCAGGCTTACGATGAGATAGACTACGATGTGCTTTATCAATCTCACATTTTTGGGGAAATTGTATGTTTAGTAGCCTGATTATGAGTTTGGCTGTCCTACAGCAACGTGTCATCCATCGTAGGACTGTCAAACCCGTGGTGCGACCGCCTGCCAAATTAGGAGTTTATTACTGGTCTGGCGGGCAGTCCTGTGGCGGTCCCACAGTGGTAGGCTCATAGAAGAGCCTACCATGCAGACCACCACTCTCTGAGCACTGCCTGCACCTTCCTGCCTGGTGTGGCATACATGGAACACTGTGCATGAACTGGGTGTGAAAATTCAGGTGGGCAGTACATGTGCCCTATTAGGGCCCCCTTAGTTGCCTCACTGCCACCCTTTTCATGGTGGGCTCACTGCCATGAAAAGGGTGGTGTATGATGCAACTTGAAATATGCTCGGCGGTGTCACTGTAGCACCACCAGCATATTTCTTCCTCAGACCGCTGCACGAACACCACAAGATCCTGGATCCCTGGTGGTCGCAGCAGTCATGTGGCAGTCGTAATACTGTAGGCAGTCCTGCAGTGCAGCAGTGGTCAGACCGCCACCCCTGGTTCGGTGGTCCATCATAATCAGGCCCTAAGAGATTTGGCAATAGATTCTCACGATAACGTCTACAATTTCTGCCCTCTATGTCTTCAGCCAAGTTAAGACTCAGTGGAATTTTTACTAGTGCAAAAGGTAGGAAGTCTTTCTTCTATTTCTATGCATTGTGCAAAGTCCTACTTCAGTTTTAAAAGAAACTGGTGCTTGAAGAGTCCTTTTTTCCTTTCACTAGGGCTGCTGAATCACCATCTTGGGATGCCGAAAAGGTAGAAAGTAGGGAGGCTCTCAAAATGGGGGCCAGGATATGGCCCAACACAGTGCACCCCCATCCAGGGGCAAACACATGATCAAAAGTGAACAGAGCAGAAAAACACCCAAGCGAGCCCTACACGGGCGGGAGGCACCATGTGACCAAGTTCAAAAAGCAGGACGTCCCACCTCTAGTCAGTTCAGCTCGGTCAGACAGGCTCCAAAAGCACGAGCTGGCCGGGCGGATCCCAGCACTCCCTGTGCCGAGCAGACGCCGCCTCAGACAACCTCTGATGAGAGCAAGGACACAGGAAGAGGCCCCGGCGATGAAGAGAGATCGCAACCTCGGGCACCAGACAACCGTGCCTGGTTGCTCCACAACAATCACAAGCGGGAGAGATCACTGGCAATGTGATGGACCCGCTGCAAGAAGGGAGAAGGACAGCCATGACCGGCTCAGCACGCTCCCACAGCTCAAACCGGAGTGCAGATCGCCATAAAAACAGAAAGGTGGCCGCACCAGGACAGTCCAACCCCGAAGGTCCAGGGGGCCTCGGACACAGCAGGATCCCTCAGGAAATCATGGTCAAGCAGCAGAAAAGCCAGCGAGTCCGGAGACTGGAAAATGGAGACCGGGGAGTGGGACAGCCACGACCAGCCGAAAGCAATGGGACATCGGCACAGTCTGGAGGGCAAAGCTTAAACTGCGGCAGCAGCCACAAAGCCAGTCAGAGTCTCCGGCAGCAGTGAAGCAGAACAATGGAGACCAAGGAGCGGGACAGCCACGACCGGCCGAATGCAATGGGACACCGGCAGAGTCAGAGCCTGGAGCACCAGTGTGGCAGCAACCAAAAAGCCGGTCAGAGTCTCTGGCAATTGGCAGCAAAAAACCTACCAAGCCATGGCTCCCAGGCACAGGGGCATCAACAGTGACCTGAGCCCAGACAGCAACCGCCCAAGGTACGACCTCCTGTCCAGAACTCCGGTAGTTGGCCTATCCAGCCGGCGTGGGCCACGAGCCTTGGGGACGCTCACCTGGATCCTGCGGTAGTCATCAGCCCCACCATCAATGGCAGTGTAGACTGCGGGACAGTTGGGGTCCAGAGATGAATCGGAAGGCCACTGCCAATAGCCAGCCCCATCATCAGTGGCAGTATGGCCTGCGAGGCAGGTGGAGTCTGGAGATGCGTCGGAAGACCGCTGCTGGCAGCCGACGGGGGCTCTCCACAACTGTATCCTTGTCTGGTCCAGTCACCAGTAGGCCTCTCAATGTGGCTGCATCAGCATGCCGCACTGATATGCCAAATGAAGATTATAGTGGTGAGGAGGAAGCAGTTGACTTACATCAGGATGTCATTGACAACTTCTTCACATGACTGTAAGCATCTCTTTGCATATTATCACATTAACTGTTAAACCAAATATTGAAGTAATGAGGAAAAAGTATGTGCTGGACATTTTTTGGAAGGGCACTATTGAATATCACTTGTTGTGGTTTGGTATGGCCAGGCTTACGATGAGATAGACTACGATGTGCTTTATCAATCTCAAATTTTTTGGGAAATTGTATGTTTAATAGCCTGATTATGAGTTTGGCTGTCCTACAGCAACGTGTCATCCATCGTAGGACCGCCAAACCCGTGGTGTGACCGCCTGCCAAATTAGGAATTTATTACTGGTCTGGCGGGCAGTCCTGTGGCAGTCCCACAGTGGTAGGCTCATAGAAGAGCCTACCATGCAGACCGCCGCTCTCTGAGCACTGCCTGCACCTTCCTGCCTGGTGTGGCATACATGGAACACTGTGCATGAACTGGGTGTGAAAATTCAGGTGGGCAGTACATGTGCCCTATTAGGGCCCCCTTAGTTGCCTCACTGCCACCCTTTTCATGGTGGGCTCACTGCCATGAAAAGGGTGGTGTATGATGCAACTCGAAATATGCTCGGCGGTGTCACTGTAGCACCACCAGCATATTTCTTCCTCAGACCGCTGCACGAACACCACAGGATCCAGGATCCCTGGTGGTCGCAGCAGTCATGTGGCAGTCATACTGCTGCAGTCGTAATACTGTAGGCAGTCCTGCATTGCAGCAGTGGTCAGACCGCCACCCCTGGTTCAGCGGTCCATCATAATCAGGCCCTAAGAGATTAGGCAATAGATTCTCAAGATAACGTCTACAATTGCTGCCCTCTATGTCTTCAGGCAAATTGAAAATTTGCAAGTTAAATTGCCTAATTTGTTCTTCTAAACCTAACAGTTTATTCATAGGAGAAAGTTTTATAGCAATTGCAATTAGTTAGTCAATTTTTATTTTATTGGCTTTAATTTTTATTTAGTTGTCAGCAACCATCAGTGAAAGACCTGCCATATCCATCCAATGATTTTTTATTGTCAGTGGTAGACCTAATAGCTTGTAATTCCTCCAATATAGTAGAAAGTGAAGGTTCAGAGGAGTCTACAATTTAAATAGGAGGTGGAGATACTGCTTTTTGCGTTTATGAACAGAAGAAGATGTAGATTTGCCTTCCATGTTAATAAATAACCATAAAAGTTTATATAGTAGTAAGAGAAAATGGTAATGTAAGTAAATGAGCCAAACCAATGTAAAGCTAATGTAAATTCACAGATGCCACAGCTAAAATGACTGTGGGAGGATTCATGGCCAAAGCTGTGCCCTCTCTTGATGAGACTCCACATTCCTGATGGGAACTCTGAGAGAGCAGAGACGAGCCGCAATGAAAGTCCAGACGTCTCCCAGACTGCACAGGCAGAGGACTCAGCTGAAAACTGGTGAACGGAGACTCCTCACCACATGGGGTAAGGAGGGTGGATAAGGAATAAACATATGTCCCCAAAACCAGTGAAAAGAGCTTGTGGTTTGGACGGGCATGCCGAAGATTAGTGGCGGGTGGCCATCTTAACTTGCGCTTTCGAGCATCTCAAAATTCCAGTTTTTTTTAAAGACTTTAACTAGCCTCGGATACACAAGAGGTGCCAAATAGAGTGTAAATCTGCTACAATGCTATATCCCTTATAGGTATCTCTGTTAGGTGTAATTTAAATCACTGCAAGAAGACTATCATCCTGTTAAAAGTGTATTTACTGAGCTAAAAAGGTCAACTCTAAAAAAAGTAGCAAATAGTTTCAATCGTCTCAGTAGGTAATGATCCCTTAAATGGAGCATCTTTTAGAAGTCATGGACAATATTGAGTATGACAATTTCTGCACTGTGACTAGTACAAAAGCTAGAATGTCAGTTATTGAGTAAGGAATTATCTTTGACAGAATGGTTTACTTACAGTGCTACACCGAGCGCCAGAATTCTGTCTGAAAACAAGAAACCTACAATAGGTCTTACTTTTTCATTTCTTTCAGGATCTATGTTCCTCTTTTATTATCATTGGCTGTGGAGGAATTAATAATAGTCTTCCAGTTTACGACAAGAGAGGCACAGACTTAGGTTTCACCATTAGACCGTCTTGGTTAAACAATAAAATTACAATTGGCATTAGAATAAATTAAACATTACTCGCATGAATATTGAAAATTTACACCAATCCCCTCTTGTGTTAGCCAAATCCTGACTTACATTATATGCCATTTATATTGTATCCTTAATTTCTGTTACAATCGGAAATGCAGGATATGTGGGTATACACCTTACTATCAACACAATTATAGGTAATGTACCTTCCATTGTAGTATATCCGCATAGCCGTCGCTGTGACAATTTTGGGTACTGTACCCCTGGTGTGTAATTTGCCTCACAAGTTATTAACTCTAATATACTGACTAATTTAATTCTAACTAAGGGAGTGCTGCCTTTAAGAGTGTGGTGCTAAGTGATAAGATGTGAATTTAAAGAATCTAATAGTGATATTACGTAGAACTACAGGGGGCCATCCAACTGTTGCAATGTAATTCATTAGACAGTTCTCTGCAATGGTTCACAAATGTGTCCCTAGCTGCTACATCCCTGAACTAAATCTTCATGGGATGATGAGAGGGAGAGCCTCCCTGTTATTTTCATATTAAAATTAGTGATTATGTGATAAGTATATAAATATGAAATACAATAAAATAAAGTAATGAAATGAATTGGGAGTCACAATATAGGGGACAGAATCAGCAAACAATGTGCGTGGCAAGTTCCTCTCCACTATTGAGGCCATTAGGGGTTTTGGTATTTAGATCAATTATATATCTGGATTCCAATATCCTGAGATTTTTCTCCCTATCTCCGCCCCGAATATGGGGTAAGATTCTGTCAAAAAGGCTAAATGCCGAAACGCGTCGTCTTGCTCTTTGGTGCACAATAAAGTAATTGTGCAATCTCCTGGTGTGCAGCTCCTCTCTTTGCTGTCTCCAGTTGGAGTCTTGCCTAGGACTTTCTGCATATATCGCGGCTGCTGTTGCCGCAGAGCTGGCACCGACACCGTGGGATCTGGGGAACTACAAAATACAGCAAACTGGAATATCTACATATATATATATATATATATATCTGCAATGTCCTTCAGTTGTGCAACGAAAGGTAAAGACGCACTCAGGATTCGTTTGAAGAGAAAAGATTTATTATTTGCTGACGCATTTCAACCTCACGGTCATATATATATATATGTATACATACATAGATATAGGATTGTGGTGTATTATATGGTGTAGCTGGGTGACCTCAGCGTGTAATACACTCACGAAACTGTCTTGGGCCGAGGTCAAGTTTGTTTGTAAAACCTCTAGCTCAATTCTGAGTAACTGTGGCTTTTAGCAGCAAGGCTTAAACAAAGGAACTAGAGTAAAACATTTAGGGCTAGATGTACAAATAATACAATAGTGGTTACCAAATAGCGAGTTTTTGCAAATTGCTATTTGGTAATCGCTAACACTAAAGTAGCCCCTATTCCTTAAATAGTGATTTGTAGTGTGTCGCAAATACACCTCTCTCATGAATATTAATGAGGTAGGTCTCAATTTGTGACCCACCACGGTTTACTGCCATTACAGGATTGGTGCCCCACTGGGGTCAGCAGACCGCCATGTCAATGATTGCTTTCAGATAAAGCAATCTTTCATTTTAATGCAAAGTAAACGGGATGCGTCTTAAAAGAAAAAAAATGAAACATTTAAGTTTAATTTTTTATTAGTAGACAGTGGTTCCTTGGACTGATGCCTGCTTTTAAAAAATAATTTTTCAACCATTCTCAAAGGGGAAGGGGTCCCTTGAGGAGCCCATTTCCATTTGCGAATGGATACCACCAACTTTGAGCTGGTGGTAATGCCTGAATGTTTTGCGACCGCATTTTCATCTCAAAACCTTCCTACATACCAATGCAAATCGATATTTGGAAGGGACGCCCTAAACACACCCCTTCCAAATTCTGATTCACAAACCCAAATTGCAATTTGGTAACAGGTTATTAAATCACAATTTGGGCTTTGTACATTTGGAAATGCCTTTTTGCATTCACAAATTTTGTGACTTCAAAAAGGCTTCGTACATCTAGCCTTCAGACACACCAAAAACCACAAAAAGTAGGTCACACAGCACAAAATGAAATCCCACACTAATTTACAAAAATAGAATATATTTTTATGAATTTTTAGACACTGAAACAAATGAAATCCACCAAAAGGTTCCTGGGATATAGATTTTGAAGTAAAACATAAATCTCCACTTTTTAGTCCAAAGCCCAAACAAGCGTGTGTAACCTTAGGGGAGACATATCTATTTTTAAGGGAAGTGGGGGCTTTGCCATTGGTTTAAATGTAAAGTTGAACTAGCAGTTTAAAAGTGCTCTTCCATGCTGCAGTGGCAGGCTGCGAATCAAGGTGTACTTTTCCACACTCAGGATGCCACAATCAGTGCTGTAGCCCTGGGTGGACACTTAGACTTACAGGCCCTGGGTACCGTATTAGGGACTTATAAGTATGTTACCATATGCCAATTGGGGCAACCCAATTCAACATACAATTTGTAAAGGGTTAGAACACTGGTACTGAGGTCTTGTTAGCACACTCAGTGCACCCTCAGAGTGAACAAACCAGCAGCATCAGTCCAAAACCTTGGGATGGATCATGCAAAAAGAGGCATTTTCTTACATGGCCGCCTCCAGATGAATGGTGATAAGCAACTAACACTGGGAGTTCTCATTGTCTGAGTTGAAGAACCTGGAAAGGCCATCTGCATTGGCATGGTCAGTTCCAGGACTGTGTTCCACTGTTAAGTACATACCCTGTAGGGAAATTGACACCTCAGCAGTTTAGGATTCTCCTCCTCTCATCTGCGTCAGTCATCTGAGAGGCCATTAGTCAGTGTGAACTCTAGAGTGAGTCCCAAACAGGCTGAGTGCTCAGCATCTTCAGGGATCAAACCAGAGCAATGGCACTCCAATGCTGCTTTATGGGGAAGAGTCTCCTACTGATAAAAGCAACAGGCTGATCATGAGCCTCATCATTTAGCTGTGAGAACAGAGCTCCAATCCCATGTTCAGAAGCATCAGTCTGGACAACAAACTTTACTGAAATGTAGTGCATTTAGGACAGGTGCTGAGCACAAAGCTTCCTTTAGGGTGGCAAAGGTCTTTTGACATTGGTCAGTACAGATGACTTTTATGAGCTGTTTCTTGAAGGTAGCACTGTCAAAGTTGCCACTATAGTACCATAATATTTGACAAATATTCTGTAATAGCTAGTGAGACCAAGAAAGGCTCTGACTTGGGTTTAGGGCATAAGAGCTTCGCAGGCCAGAATTGTCTGGATTCTGGGATGGAGTTGTAGTACATGGCCTCCCCATACTTGGTGGCCCAGGTACACAACAGAACGCTGCCCTATCTGGCACTTTCTTGCCTTGATAGTCAGCCCTGCTTGTTGCAGAGCTTGAAGCACTTCCTTAAGGTGGACCACATGATCTTCCCAGGTGAATTTAAACTACATTTTTCCGAACCTGTAGTAGTCTGTTCACCAGCCTCTCAAAGGCGTCAGGTGTCTTTTTCAGTCCAACAGGCATCACTTTAAAATGAAAGTGGCCTTCAGAGGTAGGAAAAGCAGACCACGCCTTGGCTTCTGGTGTGAATGCTATCTGCTAATACCCTGAAGTCAAGACAAAGGGGCTCAGATACTTTGCAGCCCCCAGCTTGTCAATGAGCTCATTAGCTCTTAGTATGGGGTGAGCATCAATCTTGGTGACTGAATTTAGGGATCTATAGTCCAAAATAGTCACACAAAAAAATCTCATCCCAGGTTTTCCTCCTTTTAGGTTTTGTTTGCGCATCAGCTCCACTGGGCTAGCTCAAGGGCTACTAGAGGGCTCCATCAGCCCCATCTCTAGCATCTTGGCAACCTCAGCCTTGATGCTAGCTTTTACCTGGTCTGGCAATCTGTAAATCTTTTGGCAGGCAAACTGTCACCTGTGTCCACATCATGGGTACACCAAGTTGTCAAACTGGGGTCAATGAAAACAGACCAGTAAACTGCCTCAGTAAGCTGTATCATTCTTTCTGCTGTTGGTTGGTTAAAGTAGAGGTGAAGACTACCCCTTGTATTGAACCATCTTTGACATTGGTTGACAGGAAATAAGGGAGAGACTTACTTTCCTACATCTGTCAACATGAGCATTGTGATATCTGTTCTGTCATGGTAGAGCTTGAGCTTATTTACCTGGATCACCCTATATGGGTATCTTGGAGTCCCTAGGTCCACCAGATAGGCTAGAGTCCAGTCTATTTGTCTTGGAGGGCCCTGGGTGCTATAGACTCTCACATCCACACCAACTGTCCTGGTTGGTACTCAACTATGGAGGACTTCTGGTCATACCAGTGCTTCACAAGCTCCTGGCTGGCCTCCAAATTCCTGTTTGCTTTCGTCATATACTCTGCTATCCTGGAGCAGAGGCCTAGTACATAGTCCACTATATCTTGTTTTAGTTCTTTGAGATATCTCTCCCTTCTCTTGCAAAACTCAAGGACCTCTTATAGGGTGTCTAACGAGCAGTTCAAAAGGACTGAAACCTACTTCATTTTGAGGAACATCCCTGTATGCAAACAGTAGGCATGGTAGGAGAATATCCCATTTCCTTCTGAGTTTCTTTGGTAAACCCATAATCCTGCCTTTCCTGGTCTTACTGAATATCTCCACAAGACCATTACCTTGGGGATGGTAGGGGTAATGAATTTGTAAGTCACGCTACACTCACCCCACATGGCTTTCAGATAGACAGACATGAAATGTATGCCCCGATCTAAGATGACCTACTTAGGAAACCAAACCCTGGTAAAACTGCCAAGCAGGGCTCTAGGTACTGTAGGGGCATTAACTGTCCTAAGGGGTTACGGCTTATGGATAGCTGATGGCATGGTCCTCTACCGCCAGGATGAACTTATTGCCAGATTGGTCTAGGAGACCAACAATGTTATTCCCCATCATCTCAAAGAAAGACCCACCACAGACAGTGCTATGAGGGGGGCATTTGGCTTACCTTCTGCCTTGCCACTGTCTTGACAGCAGACACAGGAGTGGCAAAACTCCTTCACCTTTTCATACATCTGATGCCAGTAGAAGTGATTAACCAATATTCTCTATTCCATGGGGTGCCCTTGATGTACAGCTAAGGGGACACCATGGGCCAGGTTAAGGAGGAATTCTCTGTACTGTTGGGGGACAACCACTGTCCTGTTTGCCCTTGGTTTGGGGTCCATTGCCTCACTGTACAGCATTCCCTCCTCCCAGTACACCTTATGGGTTCCAGTGACATCTCTTTCCTCTTCTTTGACAGCCAGCTGTCTCAGGCCTTTAAGAGTTGGGCAAAGTCCTTTGTCCCTGGCTCAAGTCATCCTGCTCATTGACGTTCTGCCTGGTCAGGCAAATCTCTCAGAGAAGCAGCCTCCTATTCAGGCACCAGACCTTTCTCCTGAAGGCTCCTCCTGGGCCTCTGAACTCTAGGACGTCCTTGCAAGTCTTCTTGCCCTTCCTCTTACTACTAGGGCTTTGGGTGATTTTTCCAGGCTCCAAGGTCCTTGACTTTCCCTTAAAGCCTTTTGTGCACTTGTGGAGATACATTCCCACTTAGTGAGACCCAAAATTGCTTCATGACCACTGCCCAGGTAGAAGTCTGAAGGTCATTGTCCAGCAGACAGTCCACTGGGATGGCAGGAGACATAGCTAATTGTTTGGGCTATGGCATGTGACTTTGTTTCATTGTCAGAGTTTACAATCTGGTGCACCTCATCAGGTATGATCTGCCATGGGGATACCAGCTTAGCCATAACCATGGTGATGCTGACACCTGTAAACATCAGGGCCTGGACTTAAACCCCATTGATTCTTGGTCACTGCCTGTATTTTGCCATACTGGCCTGCCAGTGGGTCAAGGGTTCAATTACCCCCCCACTCATGGGGACTGAGACGGCCTCAGTGTACCCCTTGCAATTCCCAGGGACAACGTCCACCCCAATCCCTACACTTGAAATGCCAGTGAGATGGTCCCCATTGGGTGACTTTATGATGCACACAATATTGCCCCTCTTGTTTCCTGGTTGTTTACAGTCATAGCACACCCCAGCCTCAGTAGTATCAAAATTGTTTCCCAGGTACCCCCTCCCTTTTGAATGTGATTTGGCTCTGGGCTCCCCCCTTGGGCATATTTTGAAGACTCTTAGGAAGTATCTGACATTTTAGTTTAGGCCCCATCTTTCCGCTGGAGGTGAGCTTATCCTCCTTTCTTGTGATCACAATGTTGGGACATTTTGGGCCCCCAAGTGCCTACTCATTCATCAGCTATCTTCCCCAGCTCTCTAGGGCTAGACAACTTAAAATCTTCCAGATGCTGATATAACTTTTCTGAGGTATAATTTGTAAGTATGTGTTCTTTTACCACTCAATTTTAGAGCCCCTTATAGGTATTTACCAGGTTACCTTGTATCCAGCCTTCCAATGACTTTAAGGAAGCATTTACAAAGTCCACCCATGTCTGAGTTGACCCTTGCGTGTATTTCTAAACCTCTGTCTGTACTCTTTAGGGATTAGTCCGAACAGCTCAATAGATGCCTCCTTCATATGCGAATGTGCCACATCCTCTTCTACTGTCAGCAGCCCTTCCCTCCCTAGTTCCTACAATTAGGATCCCAAATGGTGGGCACCCACCCTTTTTATCCTGAGAGCCTTCTCAGAAGAGGCTAGCCATTTCTCTATATCATCCCCCTCTACATACTTTAGAACAATAACATTGGACAACCTGGTATTATAGGCACTCCCTGCTGTTACCTCTGTGTCTTTGTTGCTGCCACCATGCCCTTGGGACTTCAGTCCCAGTTTGACCCTTTTTTCTCCTAGGGCCAGTCTTCTTTCTTCCAGGGCTAGTCTCCTCTATTGGAGCTGCAGGAGACTAAGTGTGTCCTCTAGGTCCTTAAGCCTTCGCACTGAAGTGAAACTCTTCCCACTCCCAGATGTGAAGGCATGCCTTGAACACTGTGGAGGCCACACAGACATTTTCCCCTTCACATCATCATTGAGATGGTCTCTGTCATCCTCCTCTTCCCAACTATCAGGGGTAATCTACTCTGCAAGTTGAGCTTGGGCTCTCCTGGCTTCCTCCCAGTCTCTGAGGGCCTTTTCCAGGTCTACTTTTTTGGCAGTGACATCCAAACTGATCTTTCTGTCCCGGCACAGCAGCCTCAGATTGTTGATCTGGAGCATAGGCAGGGTAGCCAAGTTGATTTCAATGTTTTCCATCCTTTGGAGACTTAACAAAACCTTTACCAAACTTTAGCAAACTTTCTCAAAATGTTGTGAACTCCACTGAAAGTCGGTAAAGCTCCTGGAAAACGGTGCCTTGGGTATTTAGTACTTGGCAAAAACTTGTAAAACTTTTCTTCAGTGTTGACTTGGTGGATTGTCGGTGGCTGCCAACATTTTAATTGCCTGGTACAGCTAAACACAAGTTCTGGACCCCACTGCTAGGCATCAATGTGAGGATTGTGGTGTATCATATGGTGTGGTTGGATGACCTCACTATTTAATACACTAACGAAACCATCTTGGGTCCAGTCAGGCTCATTTGTGTTGCTCGGATATGAATTTGCCTTAAATAAATGAAAAGACAAGAGGTGCTTGGCAAAACAGGAATAAGTTGGTTTAATTAATTAAACAAAAGCCTGGACAGAGTGCGTCTGCTCAAAGTCTCTCGGTGTACAAAGTTTTGCCCATTGTTATATACAGTTCAAGAGGTACAATAAAGCAATCTCTACATTCCAAAAAAGCATCTCAGTCGTATATCAGCAAGTGCAGTCATTTGATAAGGACACAGATGGCTCTTGACCTCGGGGAGCGCTAGTGTGGGCCTGTGTGTATGTGTGCAGATGTTCGGCATGAGGAGCGTGCGATAACTACGTGTTGTATACATGTCATGTCCTGATTGGTTAAGTGTTTCTATTTCCATGTGGTATCTAGCTTTGTGGTATTTTTGGGGAACGCAAACCCTTGGTCAAGCTTGTTTTATTGTGGCCAATGCCCTCGGACCTGTTTGTGGTGCACCTATCCCTCTTTGGGATCAATCAGGGTTTTCCCTGGGCACGCATTTTGTCTTTAGGTTAAGAGAGACCCCCACATGTGAGCTGGAATTCGATAGTTGTAGGTGTGGGTTGCAGGACTTTTCTAACCACATATCTCTGACTCGGGGTTGAAGGGGAGTTCCACTTGGGTGAATTCGACAGCAATGATGTGAGTTCATTAGAACTCCTGAAAATAACATGATTGTCACTCGTATCATTTTTATCAAAATCCTTAACATTGTGCATTCAGTTATCATGGCATTAATTTACATTGTTCTCACTGGTATTGACACAGTTATGTTTGCTTAGGTCATAACATACATTGACATTGTTCTTACTAGTAACAGTATCCTCATTTGTGCATGGATTATGACATACATTGATATCGTCATTGCCGGTGTAGGCGCTGCTGTGTGAGTACAGGTTATAACACACATTGGCATCACATTAACGTGTATTGCATGGTCATGCAGGAAGAGGTTATAGCATACATTGATATTGCCTTTATTGGTATTGCCGTTGTCGGGCCTCCTGCACATATCATGGTTTTCATTGAAATCTTATTCACCCATTCCAACATTCCCCCTAGTTGATTCTTCAACTGCTCTAGCTTCCTCATGTCATGGCAGTTATATTATCAGAAAGTGTATAATTTGAAGATGGCTTTTTTATAGCAGGAAACCCCCACATAATCTACATAACAGAAGTACAGCAATGAGAATTGACATTAGTGACGTGAATAGTTTTGATACCCATAAGGGGATCCACGAAAAGATATTAAGCAACCAGTCCTGCTCTGGGTCACCTCCCTCCTTCTTCATTTTGGCTTGCAGATGATGCAGTTCTTGGATGGCATGGGCTAATTTTCAGTTGTCCATATCGTTTCCAGGGATAAAAGTATAATAGGAAGCACCAATCTTGGCATGCACCCCACCCTACACTGTGGTCATCAAGTCCAAAACGTACTGATGTTGCATCACCATGAGGCGGATGGCCCTCAGCTCTTCCTTGATAGTGTTTAGGCACAGCTTAGTATTATTTATCTTCATCTTCTCCCGCCTGCAGGAGCGGCCCGTGCAGGTAAGAGCGGTGTGGCGGGATTGGGGGAACTCGACAGATGACGACGATGGAAAATTAAATAAATAATTAATTTTCCCTCGTCGTCGTCTGTCAAGCCTCCCCCACCCCGCCTGCACTGGCCGCTCCTACCCACCTGGCTATCTGTAACCAGTGGGCGTTTGCTTTTGTTTGCATGGTGAAAGAAGGGTATTGACCCTCCGGCATTTACTTGAGTCTCTGAACAGTCTGAATTCTTCTGGTATGTTCTTGTACTGAGCCCATCCAAAATAATCAGCAGTTCTTCTCCTTTGGGCCTGATGCAATAGAGTTTTCTTCTGTAATGGATGTTTAGACTACTCAGACAGATCTACGCCAGGGATAACCATGGTTGGGGTGTGTATGGTCATGAGGGTGCAAAGGCCACACCATCTGGGGATGGGCTGGGAGTAGGCAAGGTCCCCATACTGCAAATAGTAATCCATCAACGTGGAGGTGCCCAAATTGCAGGTCTGGTTTGTGCATTACCATGCAAAGATTCTCATTGTTGCCCAATTGTATGGTTCCTTTGCCTCTGAAACATGAAGAGTACAATGTAAGTTTCCTTACAATTCGAGGTTGCCCCTTCTCCTCCAACCAAGTGTACCTATCGATCTTGCTATCCTAGATTTCCTGGCATGGGTGTCTATGCTGGTGTTTGACCCCATCCCATGGGACCCATTTCCGCATGCATGATTGAGATGAGCAGCCCTGCACTAGAATTCTATGTCTGGGGTACATTTGTTGTTAAAGAAGGTGGCCCCAAAGATGTTAAGGGCCGCCCTGGGACCGCAGATGGAGGCGGCAGTGGATGTGTTTGTGCACAGGTGAGGTGGTCTTGCTACCTCCAAGAACCTCTTTTCTACAAAATCCCAGGGCCAAACAATACCCTCCCCTATGGGTGTCCTTCCTGCACATCCTATGTACCTTGGATTGGATATCACTCGGTGAAGAGGTACAGTGCAGTGGGTTTGGTCTTATACCAGAGATGTTTACTAGAGTCTTATGGAGTTCTTCTCTATTGTGTTGGATTTTTGCCCTGATTCTGTATAGGTACAGATGGACGAGGCACTTTCTTATTGTATGGTTATCTCCTGTGATAAGTAAAGCCTGTCTGCATCTATGGTGTGAGGTATCAGTAAACAGATTTAACATGACCTGTTCATAGTTTGTGTTCCTACGTCGGTCATGTGTTGGTACCAGGTGTTGTGTAGGAGTGAGCGAGGAATACTCGTGTTTGGTTCAGTGAAGGTGTATTCGAGGTGAGAGAGGCATCTGTGCATGCGTTGCAAGAACTTAGAAGTAGAGCTCATGAGATTAGGCACACTTGTGGCTTCAGAGAAGCTCTAGAGCACCCCGGCTAGAGAGAGTGTGTACAAAAATACAAAAACACATAACTTGGGAAGCCTTTCGTAGGCTGTCAGGTCATCTTCAAGGAAGATGTCTGTCATCTGGACATGTCATCGGTTATTTGTTGTCTGTTGTTGCTTGTTGTCTGGTGTCTGGGTGCCTAGAGGTGTTTTGTCCTGGTGCAGTGCAGAAAAATGTATTTTAAAATGAGGCAACACAAGTCAGTTCAGAATTTGCGTTACTTGAGCGATTAGCATTAAAACGTTTTTGAAAGTTTTGATCGAAGGAATGGCGGATCATTGCAGTGTTGGTGCACTTGTAGTTCAATCAAAGACCTGTAGGATAAGAGATGCAGGTTGTAGGTTAGTTTGGAAAAAACATATTATTAAGCAGTTTTGTAACATTCCTGCTTTTATTTGTAAATGGTACGCTATATGGTTTTACTGGGGGGCAAATGTTTCTCGTTCTGTATGGAGGTGATATAATGTTAGTGGAATGGTGGGGTTTTAACCTAATTTTAGTAGGTGCTAGAATTTTGGGTGAAATTGTGACATTTAAACTTTTTTAAGTTATTTGTATTATGGGTCCCCCCCACCTTGCCACAGTGGGGAAAGTACTCCTCCCTGTGGGCTTCTCCGCTTAAAGGTGTGATGTGTTAACCGTGTCGGGGTGTCCTTTTGACCAGAATGGGCAGCGTGCAACTGTGAGGAGAGGCGGATATTTCATTTTAGGCTAATATTTCCGTTGACACATGTGCGTCCCTTGGGTCTCTGTACATGGTGTGGAACAAGGTTTCTTTCTACTTGGGCTGAGTTACTGGGTCAAGCCCTTCTTCTGGAAGAGCCGAGAATCTTTAGGCTGTTATGTGCAGGTCCCAGGGGGCGGTTACCAGCAATTTTGGGCGTTGCTAACTTCAACTAGGGATACTAGAGGTTGTGTGTGGACCCCCGTTGGAACCTGCAGGGGAAAATGGCTGGGACTATGTTGGTTTAAGGTGTTTCCTCTGCAAGAGTCAGGGGTCTTGTGGAGACTTTTATGTGTGCTGCCTGATGGAGGTGGTATTACTGAATTCGATGAATTTTCCCTATAGGATACTGCTGTCGTCATGGCCATCGCTGGGCTATTGTCTCTATGACTTGGATGTGGCCATGGCTGGGGGTCGGATGATTATGAGGTCCAGTGAATATCATTTTGACTAGCTGGGCATGGTTGGTGAGCCGATCCCTGCACCCCGGGTGCAGGCTGTGAAAGTCATTTGTGGAGACCGTTTCCCTCCCGTCCCACCCCTCTCCCTCAGACCCAGGATGTTCTGATTTTGCCATACTTGGTAGTAAACAGAGGCTTCCTACCTGACCTATCCAATGGGCAGACCTTGGATGTTTTTTGGAAGCTTTTTAGGGAGAGGAGGAGGAGCCCGAATGTTCTGCCCACGATGGGAGTCAGGTGGGCAGTCAGGGCTTGTCGTGCTGTAAGTTAGTGAACTGAACTGGCTGCAGATCTCAGTGGAATTTTTTCACTGACTTGGTGCCAGATTTGTGCATGGCTGATGGAGTTCTCTGGCCTTCTGAAAAGCTCATTCCCCCAAACGTCCAGAAAGCCTGGCTTCTGCCACTGGAGCAGTTGCCTTGTTTTGGAACTATAGGCGGGCCTCCATTTGGCAGTAGACCCTAAGGGGGTTGAGACTAACATAGCCCGCCCAAAGTTGGACTTGAGTGAGTGGTCCTGGGTGCCTGTTTTTATACACCAGTGGAGGCCTACCCTGCTCCCTTGTCAGACTGTCCTGCTCCAGGGGGACCATCAGCAGAGGGGCCCTGGTCCCCCTGTGGGCATCCGGATGGCAAACGCTATCATGGATTCCCAATCGACATACCATGGCTGTCCTGAAGAGCGGCTGTGTATGCAGGTAAGAAAGTGTGACTGGGAGTGATATGAAGGAGGTTGATCATTTCGGGCAATGGTTTTGGACTTATGGTGTGTTTGTGCCCTGTGATTGGGCTAGGCAATTGTAGCCCCAGACCGTCACCCCAAGTTGCCGTAAATGGGGTTTGGCCCCCTGCTGGACTGAACCCCCTGTTTATTGCAGCGATTGGCGGATCCTCTGCCACCCATCTGGAGGGGTGAGTGCAGCCTGATTTTCTTGAAGCTGATTTAGTGGCGCAGGTGTGGCATTCTGAACTTGGCTTTGGGGTAGGTGCTTTGTGGGGGCTGTCCCTGTACTATTCCATTTTGGTCAGGGTATATTTTTAGGGGGTACCAGTTGGCCATGTGGCCCATTCTGTGACAGTACAGTGGCACTCTACAAGGCCAGCATGAGAGCAGCCTCCCTGACCTCGGCCATTAGGACTGGGAGGATACACTCTGTGGTTCATATGCCAAGCACGCCTTAAGACAGTTGCCATCTGGACTTTCACAGCTAATGTGACTTTCTCGAGTGTGGTCTTTTTCAGCTTCTGTTGGACCAGCTTGGCAGTGTCTCTCTAGGCCTGTTCTTGCTTCACCCTGTCCTTCTTCTGTCTCTTCCAGTAAAAGTGTAGTATGTGGGCCTATAGTTCCTGCCAGGGTTTGGTGTCTAACCCTGCTACACTTTCTAGTCCAGTCTGGATCTTCTTGTGTAGTCCCACTGTAGAAAAATGCAACCTGGGGACCCATGTCTGTCCAGGGCTGTCCTGTCTCCTGACCCCACTTTTCTCTCATTCTGTCTATGAAATCAGTCAATCAATCAATCAATCAATCAACCAATGAATTTGTAGAGCGCACTACTTACCCACGAGGGTCTCAAGGCACTGGGGAAAAAAGGGGGGGGTGCCGCTACTGGTCGAACAGCCAGGTCTTGAGTAGCCTCCTGAAGGTCAGTAGGTCTTGGGTCTGTCGTAGGCTGAGTGGGAGGGTGTTCCAGGTCCTGGCGGCGAGGTGGGAGAAGGATCTGCCGCCGGTGGTTGTTCTTCGAATGCAAGGGACAGTGGCGAGGGAGAGGTCGGTGGAGAGAGTGGACCTGGCGGTTGGGGACGTAGAAGAAGAGTCGTCTGTTGAGGTTGGCTGGGCCGGTCTTGTGGAGTGCCTTGTGAGCGTGGATGAGGAGTTTGAAGGAGATTCTCCTGTCGACGGGGAGCCAGTGCAGGTTCCTCAGGTGGGGGGTGATGTGGCTGTGGCGTGGTACGTCGAGGATCAGGCGTGCGGAGGCGTTTTGTATGCGTTGCAGTCGCTTGATGAGCTTGGCCGGGGCTCCCGCGTAGAGGGCGTTCCCATAGTCGAGTCTGCTATTGACGAGGGCCTGGTTGACTGTTCTTCTTGTAGCTGTCGGGATCCACCTGTAGATCTTGCGAAGCATGCGGAGGGTGCTGAAGCAGGAGGAGGAGACGCGTTGACTTGTTTGGCCATGGAGAGCGTTGAGTCGAGGATGACTCCCAGGTTGCGTGCGTGGTCGGTTGGTGTCGGGGCTGCCCCCAGTGTCTCCCTAGGCTCCATACTCTCTTCCATTAATCCTCCTACTTCTGGGCGGTCAGGGAACAACTCCCTCAGGGTGTCTAGATTGGGTGTTGAAACAGCTGCGGCCGATGCAAGTAAGAGCGGTGGGGCGAGGTGATGGAGCATTTCGAGAAATGACCACGAGGGAAAATTAATTATTTATTTAATTTTCCCTCGTGGTCGTCTCTCGAAATCGCCCCCTCACCTGGCCCCACCTTCCCACCGCTCTTACCTGCAGCGGCCACGGCTGTGTCTAAATAAATTAAATGCAGCCCGTCATGTTCAGTGTTGATGAGTGTGACTGCGGGGATGCGGGCTCGGGAGAACACCGGGGTGGTCTGCTCACCAATGAGGCTGCTGAGCAGACTCTTGATGTCACCTTAAGTCAACCATAAGTTTATACCCACGGCATTCTTTTCACAGCAGGAGATTCATTTTCCTGCCCAATCCATCAATGGGGGCAATTTATTCTTGAGCCCTTCTTTGTTCATCTGTGCCCATCTGTGCCCAAGGCACATAGATGGTTCCTGCTGTGCCTTTCTGGAGTGGCGAATACATCCTGGCTCAGGGCAGATCTGCGAGTTTCTCCTTGATATAGTTCTCCCATTGTCTCAAGCACTCCTGCATGTAGGGGTAGTTCCATTTCAGATCTCCCCCTCCATGCTGAATGCAGTCTTCCGCAATGCCATATCCTTAGGTTCGAAGTATCCCTCTTCTGGCTAAGGACGATCATACTGATGGCCCTTCCTTTCGGACCAGCAGGCCAGTAGAAGAAAAAACGGCAGTGCAAAGGCCTCACGCTCTTCCCTGGATGCTATTTCTCCAGGGGTTGGCCTGTCTGACCAGTGCGTTCGGGGGGGGGCAGCAGACGTCTTTATCATCGCTCTCCTCGTATGCCCGTAACGGTGCCATGCTGCTCCTTCTGCATCACAGTTGTGTCTGATCTCCTGGTTGGCCAATCTCCTAAGTCGGCAGCCCGGTGATGTATGGGCCACAGTTAGGGGCCTTCCTCCCAACTCATCTCTGGGCTTATCTCTATTTGGGGCCAGAGGTTGAGCTCCTATTCTCTCTGAGGGAGGGGCAATTGTTCCCCCTACATGCCAGGCTTCCCAGGCGAGAGCTTTCTCTCTCTCCATCCTTAATTTTCACCTTTCCTCTAACTCCCACCCAGATTGCCTCCTTCTCTCAGTGCTACAGGCTATTCTTCTAGGCAATGCCTTGGCCTCAATGTCACCCCCTGATGCTTCCTCCATGCAATAGGCCTGCCTTGGTGGAGAGTTGCCTGTGGCACCCCTTCAGAGTTGGATCTTGCAAGACTGGTGCTCCTTTCTACTGGTGGAATCACCTTCTAGGAGGGCCACAAACCTCCCTGTGACTTTATGGCTCCCGGAGGGGTGTTCAGGAGTATGCACTCCTTGTTACTTTGGACCCGCAGGGTCGCGGCCGATGGGTGGGGTGTTGGACCGTGAGGGGGCTTGGTACAGGTCTGAACCAGGGCCGATAGTTCTCGGGATGGTGGAACCTGGGATCCTTTTCCCCGACCTGTGGCTTGCTGCACCGGGGGGTCCAGCAGTCTTCTCGACTGGTGGATTGGTGTAACCCAGTGTGACGGCAACTGGGATGGCTAGTATTAGTGAGAGCACATCCCTGCCGGTATATGATGGGGGAGGTGCAGATGCTTTACTCATGGGTTCAGGGATAGGCTTGTAGGTTGGAGCCATCCCAAAAATGGCCCATAGTTCTGATAGGGCTTCCCGCTTCTCTTCTTATGTCCTGTATACTTGGTCTGTATGTGAGTCTTTGTGTGTTCTATAGTGTTGGAATCGAACGTGCCCTCCTCAGGACAAGGAATGCGTGGGCTTTGGAATGGGCATGCCACTCGCAGCAATGTTGCTCTAGCTTCCTGCCTGGATGTGAAACCTCACTTGCATGTGGTCGAGTGGAGTCTCCATGATGGATTGGGAAGCGTGATTGTTTTAAGGTCTTTGCAAAATTTTGATTGTGTAGAGATTTTTAAATAATTACAAATTCTACTCTAATTTTGTGGATCTGTGTACACGTGGTAGTATCGAAAACCAATCTTCTTGGTCATGAGCTTGAAAAATATTGATGCATCAAAAGAATCGATTAACATTAAATAGAGACAAAAAATGCAATGAAATAATAGCAACCTATAATAAAAGTGCAATTATTAGTTCAGAGCAGCGCGAGTTGGTCTGTGGCAGTAAACTAGCAATCATGAACCTCTGATTTGAAAAAAGGGTTATTATTACCTATAGCATAGATTTACAAACATGCCATACCACTTACACATGCAGCATGGTTTGCAAAATTTCAACAGCACCACAACATCAATAAATGCATAAAATGGAAGAAAATATCTAATAGAGACTAAAACGGTTAACAGAAATATTAGTCATTTTGTGAAAAAAAGTGGGCCCTCTCCTAATGCCTATAGGGGATGCTCTGCGTAGTACTCAAAGCTAAGTGAACCTGATAGTCTGTCACTATCAGCTTGGTGGATAAAAACTAGCAGTGATTTAGGCAGAGAAAAAGGAATAACCTGAAAACTATCGGCCCCCTGTGGCCTGACACAAGCTGCACCTGATTCACCAAGGTCTGAATTTTCCCTAATTCCCGAATTATACCCTATATCACACCAGGGGTTGTGCTTGTCACTGCCAAACTCCCAGTGATCCAAGCAGAGAGAAAAAGGGGAATACCTCTTATTTCTTATAGATGCTACCAGTGTGGATTCGATAGTACTAACAAAACTTTTGTGACAAAAAATAAGGTTGAGATGTGAGCTCTACATCACACCCAGAGCCTATGTGCACTGACTTTCCTCCATGCCCAGTGGTCCAAGCTATCCCTTACTGTCATCCAGGGACAAGGCATATCCTCTGTTCCTCTGTTTGTGGCACAACTAGCCATCTATGGGATCGATCATGTTTTTCCCTGGGCGCACGTTTGTCTTTAGGTTAAGAGAGAACTCACCTGTGACCTGGTATTTGGTAGGCATGGATGTGGGTCGTAGGACTTGTCTAACCATGCATCTCTGACTGTGGGTTGATGGGGAGGTCACCTTGGATGAATTCCAACAGCAATTATGTAAGTTCATTAGAAAAAATAATATGGTAGTGACTGGTATCATTTTTATCGATGTCCTTAACATTGTGCATAAAGTTTTCATAGCATAAATTGACATAGTTCTTACTGGTATTGTCATGGTTATATTTGCTTGGGTCATAACATACATTGTCATTACTAGTAATAGTATTGTCATTTGTGCATGGATTATGACATACATTGATACTGTCGTTGCCGGTGTCTGCGCTGCTGTGCGAGCACAGGTTATAGCATATTGGCATTATATTTACAGGTATTGGCATGGTCATGCGGGTGCAGGTTATAGCATACATTGATATTGCCTTTATTGGTATTGCCGTTTTTGGGCCTACCTATATCATGGTATTCATTGACATCTATTTCACCCAATTAAAACACTTGTGACACCTCTAGCTCGACCCTTGGTAGCTGTGGCTTCGAGCATCAAGGCTTAAAGAAAGGAACTAGTGTAAAGCATGTAGAAGCGCCTAACAACAGAATTTTGAAAGTCCCAGGCATGAAGAAATTTAACACCAATTTATATAAATAGATTATATTTTTATGAATTTGTAGACACTTTACACCAAAACAGCCATAGACTTCAATGGAGTAATGCTGATGCTGAGGATACAGGATGCTGAAAGATGCTCTGGGTGCTGTGCGGTCGAAGGGGGTCTTCCTGAGGTTGTTTGTTGGTCCACGGTTGAGGAGGGGGGGGCTTAGGCCACAGAATTCCCTCGGAGTCCTGTTTGAGCCAGCAGAAGTCCATTTACAACCGGGCTACTGGTCTCCGGTCACAGCAGGTCCAGCCATTTCCTTTTGTGAGGGCTAGTGTCCTTCTTTGGCAACCAAACCACACTCTGACCACTCTCCCGTATTTGCCCTCAAGGACATCCTTGGGGGCCAACTACCTCTCCTGTTACTTGCAGTAAGTCCCACACAGGAGGATTGCTGTGAGGTTGTAGGACGCCCCATCCACTTTCTTCTTAACTCTGCAAACGCACCTCCTGGGACACTAATAGTTAGGATATGAAGTCCCCTTGGCTCTTGAGGGTCACAGTATGACACAGTACAGTTAAATGCATTGTAAACAGTCCTTCTGCCCCAAAACCCAAGTTATCAGATATCTAAATGTTCTGTCTTCTATGTTGGAGAAAATAAACTTATGAAGGAGTGAACCCACCCACCCAGTTGTCTAAATAGGATTGTTAAAAGAAAAATGACACCGTATTGTAAAATTAGGTGGTGTATCTCCATTCTCCTCAGGAATGCCCATCACTCTTCTGGCCCAGTAGATAAGAAGGAGTGTTGAGCTCAACTTTTGCCTTTCGTTCATGCAGGAGACTAGAACGCTGTTATATCCTGACCAATCGGATTGTATGAAATCTTGTGGCAGAACCTGGTAGTTCCAGATTCCATACAATGGCAGTTGGCCCAGGCTTTTCCTCCTTAGAGACATGTGTCTCTGTTTATCCTGTTATACTTTTATCCTATAATAAATCCTATTCTAAACCACCATCACGTGTAACAGTCTACTTAATAAGGTAGAACTGTACACTGGCGACGATCAGGACGCAGTTGGAGGAGCATGGAGCACTGTTGGAGCTGTGGAGGAAACAGCCGGCAGATCAGAAGCTGTGGCGCGATACCCTGCATGTTGCGGAGGTTGAGTGAAGAACTTACGATTTGATGACACATCTTGGTGGCTCACCCAGGCTGATTTCCAGCGATCGGCTTCCTGTGAAGGTTTGCCCTGTTTTGATGATGTATTGATGCCATGCTCATGCTCCAGGTTGGTCGAGGCCGACGCTGCACTGACGTAAGGTACGCCGTTTCGGACATTTTGTCTTGCCTGTCCTGTCTGCTTTGGTCAGGCATCTGCGAGGTGTTTTTTGCTCGCGCATGCGCCGACGTAAATCACGTCAATTCGGCCATCTTAATTTGCCTGCCCTGTTTTCCAAGAAGTCAGGCATTGCAGTGTGAGGCCCACCAACCTTTGAAAATCACACTAAGCGTTCATTGGAGGCCATCTTACGCTTGTGTGGAGAGTTATTTTACTGCAATTACCGGTACACGCTGTACACGGTGTGGTCAGCAACAACATTAACTGGATGACATTGTGCTGAGTTGCATAAACTGCGGTGATCTGCACAACTAAAATTTGTGGCATTTATTTATTACGGTGATCCGCACACCGAACAGATTGTTTAACAGTTACTGCCATCATCATTAATGGATTATATGATGCTGTGATGTAAATTTCTACTATAAAACAGTGTATAATTTGCCAGCCAATACAGGTGCAATGTACAATGTTATTGTCATGGTGATTCGCACACCTAGTGGATCCTGCTGCTTTTGTACTCTTTCACTTATAATTTTGTCAATTATTTAATAACACATTGCACATTTTTTTTAATTTGGTTTTATAGAAAAATTAAGCAGTGTTTTATTCACTTGTATTATCGTTAGCAATGTTATGGATGGTAATATTGCACCATTGTCTTTTCTGCCTAATCCAGGTGATCCTGTTTTGGAATGGAAGCAATGGAAAGATAGTTTTGAGGCATATTTAGAAGCCATTGGTGGTGATGTATATACTGACAAGAGGAAATTAGCCATTCAAAAGCATTGTTTGGGGGCAGAAGGTAGGTGTGTGTTAAGCCATTTACCACCTTTGGTTGGAGATGAAGACGATGAGGAGGATATTGATGTTTATGATACAGCCCTGTTACAATTTGATACTTTGTACATCAAAAAGGTTAATTAAGTTGTTGCTAGACACAAATTTTTGAGTAGAGCGCAATTGCCCAATGAGTCCATAGATTCCTTTGTTAATGATCTAAGGATTCTTGCAGCCAAATGTAAATATGATAAATTTCATGATCAGATGTTAGGAGACCAATTGGTTCATAAGATTGGGGATTTGAAATTGCAAGAGAAATTGCTGGCTGCAGAAGATCTCACATTAGAAAAAGCCATTGACATTAGTCATAGATTTGAGGAGATGAAGTTGGGTATGAAGGAATTGGCTGTTAAACACATTTCTGAAGTACAGGTAGTAAAGAAAAATGTGTATGAGGATAAACCAACTAATGAACATAGCAAAACCAGACCTAAACCTGGTTCCCAAGGCATAGAAAAAAAAGATTATGTCTGTTTCATATGCGGCTTATCTGGTCACGTAACTAATGACAGATTGTGTCCAGCAGTAGGGCAGATTTACACCTATTGCAAGAGTAAAGGACATTATGCCAGAATGTGCAGGAAAAAGAACAGGTTCAGAGACAGTTTCAGATCAATTCAAGTCAAAGAAATTCATCAAGAGTTTGATGATTCATCTGAAGAGTTTCTTTTAGGTATTTATGAAGTCAAACAACAAAAACAGAGACTCTCCATTTTGCGTTATCACTATTAATGGGAAAGATGTCAAGGTTATGCTGACTCTGGTGCCCGTCACACTTTAATAGGTGATCAATGGTTAAAGAAATTACCCAATGTACAATTGTTACCATCGGACATAAAATTGGTGGGGCATGGGAATAAACCCATAGATGTTTTAGGCTACTTCAGTGCTGACATACGTTTTAAGGGTAAGTCTGTTATTGAGAATGTATATGTTACAAAGAAGGATCCTGTTTGCTGGGTTGGCCACAGCAAAGAGACTTGCTCATCACATTAGATCCCAATAATCCGGAGCAAGTTTTAGGTTACCATGACTTAATATCCCAAGTTGTTGAAGACAAATCGTTTGAAGGGGAAAAATTATTTCCTAAGGTATTTTCATCTAACCTGGGATTGTTAAAACATTTCCTACATAAAATTATACTAAAACACCATGCTATTCCCAAGGTACATAAGGTCAGAAATATTCCCTTATCTATGAGACAAGCTTTAAGAGAAGAACTAGATAGATTATGTAGTCAGGATATAATTGAAGAGATAGAGTCATCTGAATGGTTGTCACCTGTGGTCGTTGTAGACAAACCCAATGGAAAAATGAGACTATGTGTTGATTTAAGGGATCTAAATGAATGTGTTTGGGTAGATCATCATCCTCTGCTGAACATTGGAGAAATGTTTTCGGCATTGAAGGGGGCCACTGTATTTTCAACATTAGACCTGTCAAATGCTTATCATCAGATTGCATTGCACGAGGACAGCAAACCTTACACATCATTCATAACACCGGAATGTGCATTCAGGTACAAAAGAATGCCTTTTGGACTGATTTCTGCTTCAGCAGTATTTCAAAGACTTCTGCATAAACTGTTCAAAGACGTAAAAAATGGCTTGTATTTCGAAGATGATATTTTAGTTTTTAATAACAACAAACAACATCATGCAGAGACTCTGTGTAAAGTTTTAAGCATCCTTCAGAGTCATGGTATGACTTTAACAAAAGAGAAATGCAAATTTGAAGTTGAATATGTGGATCATTTGGGACACAACATCAACAAGCATGGGATTTCTCCAAAGCGTAATTTAGTAAAGGCCATATAAGAAGATCTTTTAGATCTTTTCTTGTATTAGCAGAATATTATGCTAAGTTTATTCCATTGTTTGCTGATAAAACAAATCACATGAGAAATCTCATGAAAAAGAATCAACAATTTACATGGAGTGAAGACTGTGTCATCAAATTTGAGAATTTAAAAAAAGAAATTGCATCTGCCCCTGCATTGGCAACTTTTGACACTTGAGACAAGTCAATCATTGTTACAGATGCCAGTAATACAGGCATTTGTGCCGTTTTAATGCAGCATCATAAACTCAAATTGGTCTTCATTGCATTTGCGTCAAGACCACTAAGAGATGCAGAATTCAAATACTCTACTCTAGAAAAGAGACTTTAGCTTGTTGGTGGGGAATTGAGTATTTTTGAAAATATGTTTATGGCACACAATTCAAAGTAACATCAGATCATCGCCCATTAGTAGAGTTGTTCACCACTAAGGGTTGTGGAAAGGCCACACCCAGAATTGCCAGATGGCAATACAAACTACAAGACTTTCATTTCAATGTTGAATTTATTCCTGGTGCCAGAAACATCCTGGCAGATTGTCTATCTTGCCTACCAATCAAGGAGGAGAGTGACCAGTGTGTTGATGAGGACATGGATAGGGTCATATCCATTTGCGAGGTGCCTTCTGGTTGTATTAAACAGGATGAATGGCAGAGTGCATGCAATAATGATGAGGAAATTCAAGAAGTCATAAAATACAATAGATCACAATGGCCAGAGAAAAAGCTATTGAATGTGGAACTGTTACCGTATTTCAATATTGCGATTGTATTTGACTAATGTTATTTCGAGGTGTGCAATTGGTTGTACCTCGGGAGTTGAGACAAGTTATATAAGATATAACTCACGAAGGTCATCCCGGCATGTCCAGTATGAAACATAGGATTCATTGTGAATTTTGGTGGCCGGCCTTAGATAGGTGTTTTGGGGCAAAAGTTAGATCATGTATTGAGTGTGCGGTCAGTGACAAATCCCAAAAAAGTGTTAACTATGAGAAGGCTCCTGTTTCTAGACCTGGAAAAGTTTGGGAAAGGATTTCTCTTGATATTGTCGGTCCCATGTGTGTATCCAAAAACCGCGTTTATGCCATTGTCCTCATCGATCAACTATCTCAATGGCCTGAGGTTAAATTAGCACATCAAGTAGATTCTCAGGCGGTAATTCAGTTTTTAAATTATGTTTTTGAAAAAGGTTTTCCTAAGTGCTTAGTCATGGACAAGGGTGTGCAGTTGAGGTCTTCAGAGATGAGGGAGTACTTGGATAAGAATGGAATTAGTCATTTACGAACCTCTGTGTATTACCCACAAAGCAATGGCACAGTGGAGAGGTGGATAAGAGTATTAAAAGAAGGTCTACAGTTGGCATTGGTCAATGGGCAAAGTTGTACTCAGGCTCTTAAGGATCTGTTGTGGAATTATAGAGTCACGCCAAGAATGTTGGGAGATCTGTCTCCGTTTGAAAAGATGAGGGGTAGGAAGGCTGTGTGCAATCTCAACCAGATGTGGATGATGGAAATGAAGAATAAGGTCGACAGTACAATAGAATTAGGCTCAGATTGTAGATGGCTACCAAATGAGAAATATGTCCCTCATCAAGAACACCATGGGCATACACATCAGTTTGTTATTGGTGAATGGGTGTGGTTAAAAAAAGGACGGTTGGTTAAGACTGGGGAATCAAAGTATTCCATTCCCATGAAAATAGTCAGAGTTAGTCATCAGGTGGTAGAATTATCTGATGGTAATGTGTGGAGTATGAGCAAGGTTGTGAAGGTACCCATTTGTTTATGGCCTAGGAAAATATCTACACAGACTGTTCTTTAGGTTATAATAGTGGTGCTGGTGGACCATGTGTGGGCGATACTGTGAAAAGAAGTCTTACGTCAAGAGTGAAAACCAAACCTGCTTTACCACGTGTGGGTGATACTGTGAAAAGAAGTCTGACGTCAAGAGTGAGAAGCAAACTTGCTTGGTGCAAAGATTTTTACATGTCAGGATGAATAAGATACCATGCAGATCTTCTTACATGTCAGTCTGTATTGTTATGTATATATATTGAATTGTTCCATCTCAACTTTTAAGGTACTGTGCTGTGCTCTTGAGTTTCAGATTCTGTTGTTAGTTGTATTAGGTTTTATGTATTAACGATAGGGGATGTGTTATATCCTGACCAATCGGATTGTATGGAATCTGGTGGCAGAACCTGGTAGTTCCAGATTCCATACAATGGCAGTTGGCCCAGGCTTTTCCTCCTTAGAGACGTGTGTCTCTGTTTATCCTGTCATACTTTTATCCTATAATAAATCCTATTCTAAAGCACCATCACGCGTAACACGCTTAATTAGGTAGAACTTTACAAAGACCTGCGGATTGTAAAACAGAAACTGTATTTTAGAGTCAAGGAGAAGGACAGAAGGAAGGTGACCTTCATGAGGAGTGCACCAAGAAGACTCAGAGGCAGAGCATAAAAAACAAGAGGGAAACTTAGAGTTTCACTTTTGCTACCAGTACAAAACACACACACTAGGATTTCACAAATCAACACACCTCTCTCCATTCCACATAGCAGAGCACTAGGCCTCAGACTCATGGTTTCCCTTTGAAGTTGATAACTTCTTGCTTCTAGCTATTGATCAAGTAGTCTCGCCCTGAATTCTTCCATCCTCCTCCTGACTCCGAGTATCTCTGTCTCGGTCATGAAACGAGCAGATAGATGTGTAGTGCACTGCTGTTGAAGAACAAGTAGAGAAACAGAATTGGAGGACACAGCAAGTATATCTGGCTAAGTGTGAAAGGGAAAATCATTTCCAAGAAAAAAATGATTTCCCATCATTCAGGCCCCTAAAATTGCAAATCATCTTAAGCAAGTTCCCACATTGGAGTTCAACACCCTCTCTCACTGTCTGCTACCACATAAGCCACCAATCATCACTCAGAATCACTCAATAAACACTTGTTGGTGCAAATGTTACCAGTTCCAATCCAAACACAGTGGTAGGAACACTATATCAACACGAGATTGGAATTTGGCAGTCTTGCAAATAAAATGATTGTCTAGAGCATCCCTCCTAGGTGATGAAAAAACAGAAGGATCATAGGAATGGACAGTACAGGTTAAGTTTGTAAAGGCCAATCACCTCAAGGAAAAAAATGATTGCCCATCATCCAGGCCCTAAACATTGCAAATCATCTCAAGCAAGTTTCCAAATTACAGTTCAACACCCTCCCTCACTGCCAGCACATCAATCATCAAGCACTCACTCAATGTTGCAATAGTTGTAGTTACCTCTTCCAATCCAAGCACCGGTAGGTTAGGCAGTAGGTACACATTTAATCTTTGACGCAGGTAACACATTGGCATTTGGTATTGGCACTCTTGTAAATCAAGAATATTCAAGTGCAGCCCTGCTGATGCAAAAAATGAAAACGAGGAAAGGGAGGCAGGATTGTATCCAATGTCATGAAGGATTTTTTGTGTGGCAAAGATGGAAGATCAATGAGAAATAATTAGAAAGTTCTATGGGGCCACTGGCATGAGTTTGTCCTTGAATTCAGGTGGTTCACCAAGAAGTTGGTCAGCTAACACACCTGAATCTGACCAATCCTCCTCCTCTGTTGTTTCAGGAACTGTATAATTGTGTGGTATGAAATGTTTGTTCATTTTGATCATAGTCAATCTCTCCACGTTTAGAGGCAAGAGACTGGTCCTTTTCACTATAACAACCTCACCAGCTGCACTGAACACATGCTCAGCAGACACACTGGTAACAGGAGAAGCCAGATAATTTATTGCCAGACTGCTGAGCTCTGGCCATTGGTGAATCTTCCCATTCCAATACATTGATGGGTTTTTATCCACATAGACCTCTTTTGGATCATCCAGATACTCCTGAAACATCCTGTGGTTGGTCATTGGTGCTGCCACTTGCCCAATCTCTTTTGCCTTCAACTCTGCACTGGACTTAAGCCCTTCCAAGTGAAACCAATATAATGCAGACTTTGAGTCCGGTCCTTCCGTTGCTGTTGTTGTCAGTGTTTTGGTTGATGTTGTTGTTGGCTGCTGTGAGATAAGACTGCCATCTCTGTAAGTTGAAGGCGGCACCCCAGGACTACGGGGTGGGACTCTAAGTTCCAGTCATTCTTCTTCCAGGTCTCCGGCTTGCTCAACAATCTACCTCTTGTATTCTGAAACATCCTCTTCAGAAAAAGAAATGAAAATAGGCAGAATTTTTTTATACAGTGGATCAAGTAGTGAGTCACCTTTCAGACACCTTCCTTACCTGGTCTGTAGCAGATGCAACAATGGGATAGCTTGGCCCCCGTACTGTTCCCCTTACTAACTTCCCAGCTGAAAACCTCAAAACAGAGTAGCATATTTGTCAGGCATATGACTAGGCCCCATTTCTCCGCATCCGTGGTCATAGCTTTCCCAACTGCAACCTCTCTTCTTTAATGACATAGTCATTGATCTGTTTACACTGTTCAAAAAGACGTTGCAACATGTAATTGGTTGAGTTCCAACATGTTGGCACCTCTCATACCAGGGCTTTAACTTGTGCTCTATTAGTACGCTGAATAATCCGCAATTGCTTCAGGTCTTCAAAAGAATGGCTGAAATGAGTGTAGATTCTTCTGCAGGTGGTCAGTATGTTACTGAATATGCCTTCTTTTTTTAGGAAAGTCTTGCACCACCAGTTTTATGCAATAACTCAAACACAGGACCCTGAAATAGCCACCATCTGACATGGCCTTGACTATGTTACTGCCAATGCCCGTGGCAACAAATCCAATTCTGAGACATCTGGGTCACAGCCATTCATACACCTTGCTGTTAAATTTGTCCAAGATGTTTACAGCTATATGTGATTTCTCCATGGCGAACATGGCCATTGTTGCATGCCACCGAATGTTCTTAAAAGTTTCTTCAGGGCCAAGACCTGCAGATATCTTTTGCTTTACCCCACAAAAGAGATCTAGTGTGCAGAGATGGACATGTAATCAGTCGCCTGACAACTGGTCCACATGTGTGTCATCAGGTGGATAGTGTGAACAACACTTTGCTGCAAAGCTTGTCCAACCAACTGCAGCTCATCCTGATGCAGTGCTGGAACCGTAACTCAGGCAAAATAGGTCCGACTTGGAATTTTCTATTTCGGCCCGATGGCTGACACAAATTCTAAGATTCCCACTCCTTCCACAAAAGAAAAAGGGAGGAGGTCCAGCACTAACATTTATGCCACCTTCCCATTGTACAAACGTGTGGTTAGGTGGTTGTGCTCATAGGGCTTCTCCTGCCTAAAAATGCCCGTAATAGTAGCCTGGATTTTCATCTTTTCAGGGGCCACTGACAGGCGAATTTTGAGAAGTAGGTGGTGGTAGACTCAATGTGCATTGTGGTGTGGCAGTCACTGTATGCCGTGGTGTCTCCATCTCACTCTGAGTGTTCTTGTCTCATTGAGAAGTCACTGAAGAGGGTGATTCTGTTGGCGCATTGCTAGAGACAGGGTTTCTTTGCCTGAGGATGTCACCCTCTTCTTCCTCATCATCACCTCCCACCATGATTGAACTTGTAGATGATGTTCCCCGGCTCTCCTCACCACTGTGATCAATTTTTTTATGGTGCTCCTCCCACTTGATTGTGTGGTGTTTTTTCATATGGGTCGTTTGGCCTCCAATACTGAAATGTGCTCCCCGTCTTTGCTAACCATAATAAAGTCCCAAAGTGGGGAGAAGTACTTCTTTACTGTGCCACTGCCAATGCCTGAAGAAGAACTGGAGGTAGGTGGGCGTGCAATCGATTGCCTCTCTGCAATGAATACTTCTCCTGAGGTAGGGGTTGGTGCAGTTCTCAGCTGGGGCTTTTCAAATATGGGAGCTGGTGGTGCTACCTGTGCCGCATACCTCAGAGCTGGTTGAATAGAAATGTCAAACTCCTCTGAGTCACCTTCCAAAATGACTGCCTCGTTATCCTCCCCATGATCCACTTCCATACGTCTAAGGCTTCCAGGGAGTTTTCTTTTCCTTTGCCTCTCCTGTTGTCTCCTAGACTCTGCCGGGGTCCACTCCTTGTCCCTAACATCATCATCAGAAGTGGTGCTTGGAGAAGATGGTGGAGTAGCGCCCTTCCTTTTTCTTGCTGGAGATATGGGAGCCAATTATTAGGCCTGGGCGGTAAATTCCGTTCCGCTCGCGGAATTTGGGTAATTTCGCGTTCCGCGGAGAACGCAGAATTACCAAAAATTCCGCGATCCGCGGCTTTGCGGAATTTTTTGCTTGTTTGCGCTTTCAAAATGCCTGTTCGCAAGATATTTCTCCCCGAGCACGCAAACAGCGTTCGCGAACAGGAAAAAAGCATTGCGAACGGGCGGAACAAGCAATTCCACGTGTTCGCGGAACTTTTGCGTGCTCGCAGAGATTTTTTACCGTTTCGCGGAGCTTTGCGTAGCGCGACTACGCAAATTCTGCTCACCCCTACCAATTATTCTAAAATAAGAGGTTGTTGCTCAGAAGGAAGCTCAACCTCTTGCTTTGCTCCAACATCAGTAAGATATACTATTGATGGCTGCAGCTGCTGTCCATTTTGCTCTCTTTCCTGAAAAGATTGGATACTACTTTGCAAGAGGGACACATCAAATTCAGAGTCACTGCTCGTCACCATGATTGCAGTGACAAGACATGGTTTTATTGGGCTTCAGTTGCGGTACTGCTGTTGATGGTGGATTGCTGCTCTTAGCTTGGTCCCCGGAGGCCGGAGCGATCGGCACACAACGTGGTGGTCTAAAACGTTTTTGGGGTGTATGCCACTGGTGGGAAGTTGCTTCATCTTACTGACCACTTTCTAGGAAGCATCTTTCTTTGGGGCCATCTTAAAGGTCTCAGTTGGCAGTGGCACTAAGCAGCACAAGCGGAAAAGATTGGAAGACTGACATGTGACTGCACAGGCCTTCTGTTTAGCAATACTGCGGGCGATGTCTCTTCTCTTGTGCACCTAAAAGCAAATAAGCAAGAAAAACAATTAGGGCCTCATTACAATGTCAGTCAGAAAGCATTCCGACCGACTCCTTGTCAGAATCGGTTCCGACCTACTCGGGTTCAGCGAGTCCGACAGACGGATTATGATGTTTCCGAACACCATTCAGTCGGACTCCCATTGACTTTAATTGGAGCTGGTGTTCCAACTGACAACACCAGTTCACATTGAAAAAAGGGGTGGTTGTGGAAAACCTTACACCCTGTTGCAGGCACCCCATGGTGCCTGCCACACAGTGCATGGTTGTAAAGAGAGGTCCCATGGGTACCCCCATGGCCCTAACTGGAGGCATCTGGGTGAAGGGGGGCCTGCTACGGGCCCCCAAATTCAGTTTTCGACAGCCGTTCCTAGTTGGACAGACTGATTCGGAAAGGTCATCAGAATCTGACTTAGTAATACGTCGGTCAAAAACGCGGTCCGTGGAGCTGTATGACTCAGAGTCTCCGCATACCGGTCGGAACTGAGTCAGAAAGACCGAACTGTTACCTTCTATCGTAATCGGTCGGTCGGAAATGTTTCCGAGTGGGTCAGAAACATGGGTTTCGACACGGGTTAGGAAAATCTAAATGCTGTTCGGAGCCTTTCCAACCAACATCATAATGAGGCCCTGTGTGAAACTTGGCACTGCTTCTAGTTTGAAATAGTACAGACAAAGGCAATATTAGTGTGTTTGTTTACTTAGGAAATATTATAACCACTTTAAAGTCAAACAACATCACCATACCATAAAATGTAATTCCCCATCAGAATAACACACAATATACAGAATGACAGAGCTCTTTCCTTTATGTCCATAATATTCTAAGGGAGACACGTGTGGCACTCAGGGAACTGTATTGGTAAATGGAATAGTAATCTTTTAAAAAATGGAGTTTAATGTGTGCTTATAGCAACCAATGTGGTTCAGGGAGAAATGGAATAATCATCGTTACTCAAATGAATGATGCTGATGTCTCTAAAGTTCACTGCAGGCAGGGTGTCCAGGAGGAAATGGAATTATATACCTAAAAAACGGAATGCTGGTGTGCAGCTGTTTACCTATGGTGGATGGGCGGATGGATGAATGGTTGGATGGATGAATGGATGGATTATGGATCGACTGAGGCAAAATAGGAAAACATTGACATTGAAAGAAAAAAACATTTACATTTAAAAAAAGAATTGTATAAACATTGGAAAAAAGTGAAATAAAAAATGACAATTTAAAAATGACAATTAAAATAAATTAAAATATAGAATTCTTTATTTTTTATTTTAATTTTAAAGCCATAAGTATAGCACTGTACAGTACAATCAACAGAGATGAAACACGAGGGAGTAGAAAGTAGGTGAGACATAGATTGTACACTAACATTGGAAATGTTAACATCACATAATTCCATTCCGTAGCTGACTCTGTTATAGCTGGAGAAATAAACGCGGTATAGGAAAAAGACCAGCAGGAACAAATATTTATTATGACAAAATGACAAAAGTGGAGCCATGACAAAAAACGTATATGATAAAGTGACAGTGCATCATTAATCCCATTGGAGACTAGCCCAAATCCTATTAAATTTAAGCCAAGAGCGAGGCCCTCGGGCCTTAGCCAGAGCAAGTTCCATCTCATACACTTGTCTAAGCAGAACCCAAACTTCGTTAACGTTTGGAGCGACATTGTTAATCCAGACTCTAGCGATACATAGTCGGGCACATGCTATAATAATAGTAGCTAACAGACTCGCATAACTAGCATCTTCACATTTGATCCCCAAAAAGATTTCGTTTTCAGTGAGCTGGAAATCTTGGCCGAGAAGTGAGATGAGAATATTAGAGACCTCACTCCAGAATCTATTAAGCCTAGGGCAATCAAAAAACATGTGCCTTAAGTCTGCAGCAAAGAGTTGACATTTCGGACAGAATAGCTTAGCTGAGGATCGAGATACAGCCCACTTAGAGATAATCGCCGGCGTGTAATATAACATGTAGACTGTCCGATGCTGTTGAAATTTCAAATTAACGGAAGTTACCACTCGATCCAATATGCCCATTGACTCCTGTATTCCCTCAGCCGTTATTTCAACCCTAAGAATCCAACTTAATTTGGTAGCTATCTGTATACTATCATCATTAGCTGCCGCAAGAAATTTCTGATAAACTGCACCGATTACGCCTCGGCCTAAGCTCTTATATATTCCAGACAATATTTCCGACGGGTTTGGCATTACTAATAACTTTTGGCCTCTTGAAAAAAAGTCCCTGATTTGTAAGTACTTAAAAAAGGTACTCTGCAAGAGACCAAACTCGTCTTTTAATGAGACAAAAGAGCGGAACCCCTGTGCATCATACAATTGTCCAATCTGATTAATGCCATTACGTTGCAAGCCTTTGCTGATAGAATCTTGAAATATATCGGGCAGCACAGGGTTGCCCCATAGCACCGTATAGTGATGAAGCCCAGGTATAGAATAAGAATTCTTTTTTTAAAACAAGTTAAATTAAAAACTTAAAAAGTGAAACTAAAAAAAACAATTAAAATAGAAAACAAAAAATGTAAAAAATAATGAAATTATAATTAAAAAAATCAATTATTGCCGATGTTTATACAGGAAGATGGGAAGAAACCTATATGAGGTGCAAAATAAAAAAATAAAAAAATGCATGTAATATATATAAGCACTGTTCATCAAAATCATATTCCTATTATGCATACTACAATGATCCTCAAGCATATTATTAAGCTGATATCTCATCCATCCATGCAAGCCTATGGCAAAGACACACTGGCTGGATGCACAAAATGGCTGCCAGACAATGCCACATGGTCAAACAACAACACTGAGCAGGGAGGCATGGGGAACAAATAAGGCATGCATGCCTTTGACGAAAATTAACTGGGCTAAACATTTTTACGACAGCACACATCGTTCAAAGGCATCAAATATAATATCTCACATATAAACTGTTTGTAGAGAAAAAACATTGAAATACCCCAAAAAAACACATTTTGGAATATAATCAAATGCCATCCATGGCCTAAATGATGTTTCAATTAAACATATACCACAGAAACAGTTGTTTTATGCATCCATGACTAGTAATAGGTCTACTGTCTGGAAAGCCCATTGTCACAGTAGGCCACATAGTAAAGTAAAGTCTAACATTGACTGGTTTCACTTGGAAATTCTTCTAAGTGTGGAGTTTTGGAACTTTATAATATTCCTCTAAAATCAGCCGAAATACGAATTGCGATTTACTCACCTGTTATCAGGAGAGACCTCAGTGCTGCATCTTTCAGCCCAGTACTGATCCTCAAAAGTAATTTTAACCGTACTTACCAGTAACTTGAATTTCCTTCCATAGGATATCATTGCCTGCTTTTTGCTGAAAAAGTTTCTGTGTTGAATTTTGAAACATACAAATATTCCTCTAAAATCAGCCGAAATCCGAATTCTGATTTACTCACCTGTTATCAGGAGAGACCTCAGTGCTGCATCTTTCAGCCCAGTACTGGTCCTGAAAAGTAATTTTAACCGTACTTACCGGTATTTTGAATTTTCTTCACAGGCTAACATTGACTGGTTTCACTTGGAAATTCTTCTAAGTGTGGAGTTTTGGAACTTTATAATATTCCTCTAAAATCAACCAAAGTACGAATTCCAATTTACTCACCTGTTATCAGGAGAGAACCCAGTGCTGCATCTTTTAGCCCAGCACTGACCCTGAAAAGTAATTTTAACCGTACTTACCAGTAACTTATATTTTCTTCCATAGGAATCCATTGTCTGGTTTTCAGCTGAAAAGTTTCAAAGTGTCGATTTTCACAAACTACAAATATTCCTTAAAAATCGCCTGTATGACTTAAACGCATTCTTTCAACTGTTTACAGGAGATGCACCAGTGCTGGATCCAGGATCCAACACTGAGTAAGAAAAAGTAACGATAACAGTTTTTACCTGCTAAGTGAATTTCCTTCCATAGGATAACATTGGTGATTCTATGAGAAAAAGTTTCTAAGTATCTACTTTTAAAATACAATAATATTCCTTAAAAATCACGACTGTAACCAAAACGCTTTTACTCAACTGTTTACAGGAGATGTCCCAGGACTGAATCTAGGATCCAGTTCTGTGGTTAGAAAAGTAATCCATAAAGTAACTAATTGCATTTAACTAGAAATTCACATTGAGCTTAATGTTGCATTGTGTTTGAAAATGTGTTGCCCATTGCAACAACTGTAACTACTGTACTTAAAAGTCTATTGCCTATGTGCAAAGTATTTAAACTAAAGTAATTCATTCTGAGAAAGTATTTTTGTAATGTATAATGTAATTACAATGTAATTTAAAAAATAAAATATGTAAAAAAAATTGTTTCTAAAAATTTAGTAAATTAGTATGAAAAAAATTATTATAACAATTAATACATTTAAAAATTGTCATTTACAAAACCTTTGAAATTCACTGAAAAACCGTAGGTTTCAGACATGTTATAGTTAGGAATTAGCATTTAAAAACCTTTGAAATTCACTGAAAAAACCATAGGTTTCAGATATGTTATAGTTAGAAATTAGCATTTAAAAACCTTTGAAATTCACTGAAAAAACCATAGGTTTTAGGGACAGTTATAGTTAGTTGGACATTGCACTCGTACAAAACCCGTGAAATTCCCCGTTATAGTTAGTTCAGCTAACTATAACTCGCGCCCGCAATGCACTGCTGATGACGTCACATATTACATCACTCATGACATGGTCAGTGACATCACTGATGACATCACTGATGACATCTCAAATGACATCACTGATGACAAGTTTAAATATTTTTAATATATATAGGGAAAGGCGTATTGAAGAATGAGTGGGTGTATAAGTGTCTGTATGGATGATTTAGTAGGTGCGTGACTAATTCTATAAGTGAGTGATTAAACGTATCTTACTGAATGCATGGGTTAGTGAACGCGCCACGGGGCCTGTTTGCACACATGTCACCTGAAGCCCCGCCCCCTCCCTTCACCACTGTGCAAACGCGCCCCTTGGCGCGTTTTAAGTCGGGGGATTAACTCCCCTTGAATCCTGAGGGTCCCTGGGGTGCAACTAGCCCACCAGCTACCTCCATTAAGCACCACAGAGCTGCGTTGCAGAGAGGTGTAAAAAGGGGCGTGGCCTCTGTACACCTCTCTGCAAGGCAGCCCCCTGGCGCATACTGGAGGTTCCTGGTGGGCTAGTTGGCCTCAGGGACCCCCAGTATTGAAGGGGAATTACTTCTCATCTGCAAACGTGCCAGGGGCGCGTTTGCAGAGTGGTGAAGGAAGGGGCGGGGCCTGCGGGCCCGATCGTTTTTTGTTGTTTTTTTCCTGAAGGGGGCTGTGTGGCCCCCTTCCTTTTCCTATTTTTGGGCCCTGGGGACCCCATCCCCCAGGGCCTTACCCCCTTTATATATATATTTTTTTAATTAAACGGGAAGGGGGCCGCGTGGCCCCCCTCCCGTGGCCGAATCCTGCCCCGGGGACACCATCCCCCGGGGCATGGCCACACTTTTAAATTAATTTTAAGGAGGGGGCTGCGTGGCCCCCCTCCTCAGGCCTCCTTTGCCCCGGGGACCCCATCCCCGGGACAGGCCTTTTTTTTTAATTTTTTTAAATTATTTCTGGGAGGGGGCCACGTGGCCCCCCACCTGAGCCACTTATGGCCCCGGGGACCCCATCCCCGGGGCCTGGCCTCTCGTTGGGGACTGTGGGGGGTCCCCAAACCCCCACAGTCCCGCCGGCTCCCCGTGTCCTAAGGGAGCCGGCATTGCTTTTCACATGGGGAGCAGCTAACATGCTGCTCCCCGTGTGGAAAAGCAATTGTCTTTGGATATTGGAAGCGAGAGCTCTCTCTTCCAATATCCAAAGCAGTTTGCAATGACAGGAGGGGAGCCGCGAGGCTCCCGTCCTGTCATTGCAAACAGCAGTGTCCCGGGGGTAGGCATCCCGGGACACTGCAGGAGCCAGCCCTGGGGGTGGCGGTCCCCAGGGCCACCACAGGCTCCAGGAGGGGGCTGCGCGGCCCCCCTCCCCACATCAGCAAAGCCCCGGGAGGTGGTGGTCCTCGGGGCTTCGGGGTCCAAAACGGACCCCCATTTTAAATTTGTTAGTGCCCCGGGAGGTGGCGGTCCTCGGGGCGTGTGGGGGGCTCGAGACCCCCACACAGGAAATTAAAAAAATAAAAAAGAAGCCCCGGGAGGTGGTGGTCCTCGGGGCTGCGGGAGGGCCGAGTGCCCTCCCGCACCATTTTAAAATGAAAGCCCCGGGGGTGGCGGTCCCCAGGGCTTGGGGGCCCTTTGAGGCCCCCCATACATAAATTTAACCCCCCACCACCATGCCCCCGGGACTTGGGCCACCCGGGGCAAATACAATCGAGCGCGGGAGACCGCGCTTCGATTTTCGGCAGGATCCGCGCACCCTGAGCGCATCCTGCCGATTTAAAAAAAAAAAATTGTGCCCAGGGGTCCTTGTGGGACCCCCTGAGCAGACCTAGGGGGTCAGGGTGTTGCTACCCTTCCCCTTTTTGCGCTTTGCGTACTTGTTTCTGTCCCGCGGTTCTACCGAGGACAAAATGGCTGCCAACACTTCCTGATTTGGAGTGTTGACAGCCAATTAGGATGCAGCTCGTGATCGGGAGGGTGCGCGGATCCTCCGTGCCCATAGATATATATGTACTTTTACTTTTGATTTTCTCAGCAACTACTGAACGGATTTACACCATTTAACAAAAAGGGTTCTTTCTGAACCAAGAACTACCTCTTTGCCAAATTTGGTGTAATTCCGTTCAGCAGTTCGGGCTGTAGCCGTGTCTAAAGTTTCCTATGGGAAATTGATTTTTTTACTCTTATTTTTTAATTTCTCTGCAACTACTGAACGGATTTACACCATTTAACAAAAGGGTTCTTTCTGAACCAAGAACTACCTCTTTGCCAAATTTGGTGTAATTCCGTTCAGCAGTTCGGGCTGTAGCCGTGTCTAAAGTTTCCTATGGGAAAATGAATGGGGAAAACACGTTTTGGGACCCCCTTTTTCTCGGCCCCCGCTTGACGAATCACCCTGAGACTTTCAGGGTAGGAGCGGACCGGAGCGGGCCATAAAGTTTGAAAATTTCGCGAAGATTCGTCAACCGACGCAAGAGTTATTTCAAATAGAATGTCGCGGATTTCCTATGGAAAATAGGTCCTAACTATAACTATCTACTGGCGACCGCCAGTAGATAATATATATATATATATATATATATATATATATATATATATTCCAGCTCCAGTCCCACCTTTAGACAGCTTGCCGAACTCCCAAGGCGGGTGCCTTTTAGTCGTGAGGATGGGACTCACGTTTAATATTCCAGCTCCAGCACATGCAGGGTTCCAGCACATGCAAGGCACTCACGGGGTGGGCTTGTAATACACTTTATTAAATGCAGACGCGTTTCAGCCAATAGCTTTCCTCAGTGCTTAAAGTGTAATTATTTTGTGCACAGCATTCCATTTTAAATAAAAAATACTCCCTCTTGATTGGTAAATTCAGGGTGGTGGCAAACAAAAAAGGACTGCAAGAATGTTCGCTCTATCCGGCTGCCATACTGGTAAGGTGATGTGTCAATGTTAATTGTTGTAATGTCATATCGACTTTCATGCCACATTATGTTCTTATGTTGGAAAATAAAGTGAAAGTCACAAATCCTTACTTTCAAAGCATCTCAGTACTATTTTGTGTTTCAGCCCCACATGGGCAGCCACACTTTCGGTGCACGTTGCACACCCCTCGCCAAGCCTCTGGATTTAGCACCAAGATTAGTCCGCAGGCAGCAGTACAATTACTGCGTGCCATGAATTTGAATAATTCGCAATCCTTTGATCGGCGGAAATATCTTTCAGAGACGGTTCTGGTCGCCTGTTGTAAATTCCAGCTCCAGTCCCACCTTTAGACAGCTTGCCGAACTCCCAAGGCGGGTGCCTTTTAGTCGCGAGGATGGGACTCACGTTTAATATTCCAGCTCCAGCACATGCAGGGTTCCAGCACATGCAAGGCACTCACGGGGTGGGTTTGTAATACACTTTATTAAATGCAGACGCGTTTCAGCCAATAGCTTTCCTCAGTGCTTAAAGTGTAATTATTTTGCGCACAGCGTTCCATTTTAAATAAAAAATACTCCCTCCTGATTGGTAAATTCAGAATGGTGGCAAACAAAAAAGGACTGCAAGAATGTTCGCACTATCCGGCTGCCATACTGGTAAGGTGCCGAGATAGCACTTATTTCTTACGCCTCATTCATGATGTAAAATGGGAGGCAGGCTTCCATATGATTGCCCTTGATGCATGTTCCTTATATACATGTATTGATCAGAACCAAGGCGTAGAGGATTGCATGTATTACTTTCGTTGTCGACATGCATCTTTGCGGGAGCACACCATGATGTTAGAACAAATGATGCTTTATTGCCTCAATCAAAACATCTTCATCTATGGCAAACAGTTGTACAGGCAGAAATCGGGGACTGCGATGGGCACCTGTTTCGCCCCCAGCCTGGCGAATCTCTTCCTGGGCTTGTGGGAGGAACAGGTAGTCTGGGTCGAGGAGAATGAACAGTACACTGACCATATCCCAATCTGGATCAGGTACATTGATGACCTGTTCCTGATGTGGGATGGGCCAGAAAACATGGCCCTAGACTTTATCAACAAACTGTCTAACAATTACCTCAATCTGCGTTTCACGCATAAGATCAGCAGGGAATATTGCGAATTTCTTGACGTGGCCATAACTGTAGTCGACAATCAAATGATTACCAGCTTATTTAGGAAGGAGACGGCTGGAAATACTCTCCTTCATGCTTACAGCAATCATCCTACACCCCTAATTAATAGCATTTGGTACGGGGAATTTCTCCGAGCCTGCAGGAATTGCAGCTCGGAGAAGGGGTATAGGAGGGAGCTAGAAACCATGAACCAGGTTTATTCAGCGGGGCTATGGTACCAAAGTCCTAGCCAAAGCAGCCAAGAAAGTTGCAGAGATACCACGCCACGACATTCTGTTCCAAGTCAAGTCAGTGAAACTAATAAGAGGTTAATTCCTTGCATGATCACCACATATAACAGCAGATCACAGCAGATTAGGCAAATTATGAAGCAACACTGGAGTCTCTTGGAAACGGATCCTGTAATAGGTAAAAAGATTGGTAAAACTCCCCAAATTACCTAAGGGAAAAGTCAATCATTAAGGGACAGGCTAGTCCACAGCTACCAAGTGGAACCTGCTAACAAGATTTGGCTCACTGCACCTAAAGGATTTGTGAAGTGCGGCTCATGTAAAGCCTGCAGATATAGTGAGAGTAGAGCTCATTTTAACATCAGAGGTCGTAATGTTAAACGTATCAACAAGCTGATCACTTGCACCAGCGACTGTGTCGTATATGTACTTGAGTGCCTGTGTGGCCTCAGGTACATTGGAGGTACCAAACTGCAGTTGAAAACTCGTATCCTACAACACATGAGAGCAGTAATGAATAGGGACTTTAGCTACCTTGTGGCTAGACACTACAATGAGGTACATCAGAACAACAGTTCTTTGATCGAAATTTTATGGAATTGATCGTGTCTTACTACATTCCATGGGCTGCGATAGGGAGAAGCAGTTGAGAGTACTGGAATCAAGATACATAATTGAGCTCAACACTTAGGGGTCGATTACGATGGCGGGCGGACAAAGTCCGCCCACCATCGCATTGGCAACAGGGACTGCCTGCCATAGGTGCGGCGGTCCCGCTATACAAATTAGGATGCACCCGCCACACTGGCGGGCGCATCCCGTATTTTTACATTGCGGCGGGCGGTGCTGCAAGCAGCACCCGCCGCAATGTAAAAATACATGTTGTGCATTTGCATGTACAACGCGACAGGCACCGTGCGGTGCCTGCCACCTTGTACATGCAAATGCAGGGGGGTACCATAGGTACCCCCCACGTGCAGCACCCCACCTCCCCACCCCCCGGGGGCCCACAACGGGCCCCCGAAGGCATTCTCCACCTGTCTTTTTGCGGCGGGATCTCCGCCGCAAAAGACAGGCATTGTAATGCCCACGGCGGTGCCTGCACGGCACCGCTTGCATTGCCCCATGGTACCGTGTCCCGCAAGGCAGGCGGAAAAGGACCGCCTTGCGGGACCACGGCGGACGGTCTTTCCGTCCGCCGTGGTACCATTCCCATTCCCACCGCCATCCTAATTTGGCGGTGGGAATATTCAGGTTGATGGCGGGTGGATCGCCACCGCCGGGCCGGCGGTCCTCACCGCCGGCCCGGCGGTGGCGATCCGTCCGCCATCGTAATGACCCCCTAAGACCCCAGGTGGGCTCAATAGTGGGGAGGAACTAGCAACGCATATTGGCTAATATGTGTCCTTGAATTAGGTGTCCTCTCTTGTCAGTCAACTCTTGGTCCATGTACTGTGCTTTCTCCCCTCCTTTTGGTTGTTTCCATGGTTGAAGTGTAATCCCTATGCGGCGATTTTTGCCGTTTCTTATTATTTCTTTTTCACTTTTAATTAGGGTACTCTTAGCAGTGTAAGGCCACGGATGGTCCTAAATGAGATGTCCTATTTATAGACACCCAGGATGTGATGGACGGTTCTATTACTAGCCCATCATTTTGGCTTCCTTTCCGTGATCCTTCAGGCAGGGTGACGATTCACATCCTGCTATTTCTGCCCAGGCAGTGTGTTATTTACACATTTTCTATGTGTTACTCTTATTGATATATTTTTTTTTCACTTCAGCACTTGTATATATTACGCACTAGGTATGGGTATAGCACACATACACAAAAAATAGTGCTCCCTCTCTCTGGTTTTTATATTCAATTAACATGAATTGCAGCTTTTTCAGGGGGACTTTATGTTTGAATTGTCTTTGAATTGTGAGTGATTTTTATTGTGTATAGCGGTACATGACCCACATTGATTGCTCGCCTACATATATATGTCACTGTTTTTCACATAAGCCCCAACATTGGTACTCTTTTATTATGCTTTGTAGCTGTTTTTCGCAGGGGTACATTACCTCATGTAATTTTGTATTTTATTATTATTTTTTGGAGACCCTAATACTAAATAGGTATATTGCCTATTTGTTATGATTATGATTACTGTATATATCTTCATCTTTCCCTGATGCCCATGTAAATGTCACAGTACTGTCTCCATATATTAATTTTGGGGCTCTCTTGTGCATTCTGATATTGCCATAATCCAACTTGAAATGGTTATTGCCGGAAGTATCTTCTTCATGTTTATGAATGCACTAGGCATCGAAAAAATATCACAAAAATATCGAAAAATATCGTAAAAGATATCGTTTTCTATCATGCAGTATCATAACAAGGTCTTAAATTGCCTGTATACAATTTATGATTAGCACTATGGCACTTTGCCCGATTTTGCTTTTTGAACCTAAGCACGATTGAACTTACTGTAAAAACAGGTACATTACCTTTCGCCACATTCAGTTTAGATGCGATGGGTTTCTTTTATGCCTCCACAATTGCTGTGATATCATGTCCATATATCCACTTAGGGCACCAGTATGTATTTTAAAAAAAACGATGAAATGCTTGATATTTGAAGTATTTTTTTCATGTTTACGATTTAATAGGCAGATTCATGTTTTGAACATCGATAGTATGTCTTCACTGTTTATCAACTTGTTATTGTATTTCTATGGCAGAAGGAGCACTTTCTTTAACTTGACAAAGGCATCGCCGAAACGCGTTGTTCTGTGTGCACAATAAACTTGTGTACAGTCCTCTGGTGTGCCGCTTGGTCCGTGCGTGGATTTTCTGCATTGCCCTTTGGTTGGAGAAATTTTGACGATTGCTGCCACCGTCGCGTGCACCAGCATCGCTTGGCAGGGATTGGCTCAGTGCAGCGCTTGGCTAAGAACCATATATATATATATATATATATATATATATATATATTATCTACTGGCGGTCGCCAGTAGATAGTTATAGTTACAACCTATTATCCATAGGAAATCCGCGACATTCTATTTGAAATAACTCTCTTGCCGGTTGACGTATCTTCGCGAAATTTTCAAACTTCGTGGGGCGCTCCGGTCCGCTCCTACCCTGAAAGTCTCGGGGTGATACGTCAAGCAGGGGCCGAGAAAAAGGGGGTCCCAAAACGCGTTTTCCCCATGCATTTTCCCATAGGAAACTTTAGACACGGCTACAGCCCGAACTGCTGAACGGAATTACACCAAATTTGGCAAAGAGGTAGTTCTTGGTTCAGAAAGAACCCTTTTGTTAAATGGTGTAAATCCGTTCAGTAGTTGCTGAGAAAATGAAAAGTAAAAAGTTAGTGATATCTAGGGACGAGTAGGGTCCGCGTACCCTCCCGATCACGAGCTGCATGTTAATTGGCTGTCAGCTGGCTGTCAACATTCCGATTCAGGAAATGTTGGCAGCCATTTTATCCCTCGGTAGAACCGAGGGACAGAAACAAGTGCGCAAAGCGCACAAAGGGAGCAGGGTAGAAACACCCTGACCCCCTAGGTTTGCTCAGGGGTCCCACAAGGACCACCTGGGCAAAAAAAAAAATTTTTTTTAAAAATCGGCAGGATGCGCTCAGGGTGCGCGAATCCTGCCGAAAAAAAAATCGAGCGCGGTCTCCCGCGCTCGATGTTAATTGGCCCCCGGGTGGCCCAAGTCCCGGGGGCATGGTGGGGATAATTTAATGTGTGGGGGGCCTCAAGGGCCCCCAAGCCCGGGGACCGCCACCCCTGGGGCTTTTTAAAAAATGGTGCGGGAGGGCTCTGAGCCCTCCCGCAGCCCCGGGACCACCACCTCCCGGGGCTTTTTAAAATACATTATTAAACCTGTGTGGGGGGCTCCAGCCCCCACACGCCCGGGACCACCACCTCCCGGGGCACTAAACATTTTAATATGGGGGTCCGTTACGGACCCCAGAGCCCCGGGGACCACCACCTCCCCGGGGCTGTGTACTGAATGGGAGGGGGCCGCGCGGCCCCCCTCCTGGAGCCCTTGATGGCCCTGGGGACCACCACCCCCAGGGCCGGCTCCTGCAGTGTCCCGGGTGCCTACCCCGGGACACTGTAGTTTGCTATGGCAGGACGGGAGCCTCGCGGCTCCCGTCCTGCCATAGCAAACTGCTTTGGATATTGGAAGAGAGAGCAGGGAAACCTGCTCTCTTCCAATATCCAAAGCGATTGCTTTTCCACATGGGGAGCAGCATGTCAGCTGCTCCCCATGTGGAACTAGCAATGCCGGCTCCCAAGGGACGTGGGGAGCCGGTGGGACTGTGGGGCCAAGTAGTAGGCCCGGGAGGTGGGGCCACGCGGCCCCCTCCCCAAAAAAGAGGAAAAATTAAAAAAAAAAAAATGGAAAGGCCGGCCCCGGGAGATGGGGTCCCGGGGCCTTAAAATGGCCAGAGGAGGGGGCCACGCTGCCCCCTCAAAAAAATAAATATAGAGGCCATGCCCCGGGGATGGGGTCCCCGGGGCCAATACAGGCCCAGGGAAGGGGGGCCACGCGGCCCCCTTCCCGTTTTTTTTTAAAGGTAATTTAAAAAAAGGTGTAAGGCCCTGGGGGATGGGGTCCCCAGGGCCCAAAAAGAAAAAGGAAGGGGGGCCACACAGCCCCCTTCAGAGAGAGAAAAAAAAAAAACGATCGGGCCCGCAGGCCCCGCACCCTTCCTTCACCAGTCTGCAAACGCGCCCCTGGCGCGTTTGCAGAGAGATAACAATTCCCCTTGAATACTGGGGGTCCCTGGGGGCCAACTAGCCCACCAGGTACCTCCAGTATGCGTCAGGGAGCTGCCTTGCAGAGAGGTGTACAGAGGCCACGCCCCTTTTACACCTCTCTGCAACGCAGCTCTGTGGCGCTTTGGAGGTATATGGTGGGCTAGTTGGACTCCGGGGACCCTCAGGATTCAAGGGGACTTAATCCCCCAACTTAAAACGCGCCACGGGCGCGTTTGCACAGTGGTGAAGGGAGGGGCGGGGCTTCAGGTGACATGTGTGCAAACAGGCCCCGTGGCGCGTTTTAAGATGGGGAATTAAATCCCCTTCAATCCTGAGGGTCCCTGAGGGCCAACTAGCCCAACAGGTACATCCAGAATGCGCCACAGAGCTGCGTTGCAGTGAGGTGTAAAGAGGTGTGGCCTCTCTACACGTCTCTGCAACGCAGCCCCTGGCGCATATTGGAGGTTCCTGGTGGTCTAGTTGGCCCCTAGGGACCCTCAGGATTCAAGGGGACTTATTCCCCCAACTTAAAACGCACCACGGGGCGCGTTTGCAAAGATGTCACCTCAGGCCCCGCCCCTCCCTTCACCATTGTGCAAATATTCCTCTAAAATCAGCCGAAATAGGAATTCCGATTTACTCACCTGTTATCAGGAGAGACCTCAGTGCTGCACCTTTCAGCCCAGTACTGATCCTGAAAAGTAATTTTAACCGTACTTACCGGTAACTTGAATTTCCTTCATAGGCTAACATTGACTGGTTTCACTTGGAAATTCTTCTAAGTGTGGAGTTTTGGAACTTTAAAATATTCCTCTAAAATCAGCCGAAATACGAATTCCGATTTACTCACCTGTTATCAGGAGAGACCTCAGTGCTGCATCTTTCAGCCCAGTACTGATCCTGAAAAGTAATTTTAACCGTACTTACCGGTAACTTGAATTTCCTTCATAGGCTAACATTGACTGGTTTCACTTGGAAATTCTTCTAAGTGTGGAGTTTTGGAACTTTAAAATATTCCTCTAAAATCAGCCGAAATACGAATTCCGATTTACTCACCTGTTATCAGGAGAGACCTCAGTGCTGCATGTTTCAGCCCAGTACTGATCCTCAAAAGTAATTTTAACCGTACTTACCGGTAACTTGAATTTCCTTCATAGGCTAACATTGACTGGTTTTCAGCAAAAAGTTTCAAAGTGTTGATTTTCACAAACTACAAATATTCCTTAAAAATCGACAGTATGACTTAAACGCATTCTTTCAACTGTTTACAGGAGATGCAACAGTGCTGGATCCAGGATCCAACACTGAGTAAGAAAAAGTAACGATAACAGTTTTTACCTGCTAAGTGAATTTCCTTCCATAGGATAACATTGGTGATTCTATGAGAAAAAGTTTCAAAGTGTCAACTTTTAAAATACAATAATATTCCTTAAAAATCACGACTATAACCAAAACGCTTTTACTCAACTGTTTACAGGAGATGTACCAGGACTGAATCTAGCATCCAGTCCTGTGGTTACAAAAGTAATCCATAAAGTAACTAATTGCATTTAACTAGAAATTCACATTGAGCTGAATGTTGCATTGTGTTTGAAAATGTGTTGCCCATTGCAACAACTGTAACTACTGTACTTAAAAGTCTATTGCCTATCTGCAAAGTATTTAAACTAAAGTAATTCATTCTGATAAAGTATTTTTGTAATGTAATGTATAATGTAATTACAATGTAATTTAAAAAATAAAATATGTAAAAAAAATTGTTTCTAAAAATGTAGTAAATCAGTATGAAAAAAATTAATATAACAATTAATACATTTAAAAATTGTCATTTACAAAACCTTTGAAATTCACTGAAAAAACCGTAGGTTTCAGGCACGTTATAGTTAGAAATTAGCATTTAAAAACCTTTGAAATTTACTGGAAAAACCATAGGTTTCAGACACGTTATAGTTACAAATTAGCATTTAAAAAACCTTTGAAATTCACTGAAAAAACCATAGGTTTCAGACACGTTATAGTTACAAATTAGCATTTAAAAAACCTTTGAAATTCACTGAAAAAAACATAGGTTTTAGGGACAGTTATAGTTACTTGGACATTGCACTCGTACAAAACCCGTGAAATTCCCCCGTTATAGTTAGTTCAGCTAACTATAACTCGCGCTCCACAATGCACTGCTGATGACGTCACATATTACATCACTCATGACATGGTCAGTGACATCACTGATGACATCACTGATGACATCTCAAATGACATCACTGATGACATCATCCACGTGATAATCTGATGCACCTCCTCACACCCTAATATAACCTTTGATACACCCACTCTAAATTACAGACTGCCATTCGCAAAACCATAGACACTCCAACACCAATAACTACATACCCACTCACTGATTCTTAGGTCTACACACACACATCCACTCACTCACCCGTACAGTCACTCATACTACGGTCACTCAGTACAGGACTATCATATGCACTCTTACTCCTATATAGACACTCAAACAACGCCACTCATCCATAGAGATACTCACACACCTAGTCAGTCATGCAAATAATTAAACACACTACCATTTACTCACCTATACAGTTATACACACACCAGCTCACTTACTCATACAAATACTAGCACATTCTTACGCTCTTATACAATCACTGATACAAGCACACACTCATCCATACAGCCACTATCACAATCAGTCACTCTCGCTTATAGCTATTTTTATACTCCAACACACATATATACTGCCTTTCACATATGTAGTTACTCACACATGTACCACTGGGACATACATTCACTCACTAACACACTCTTACACACACTTACCCACCCATAAAGTCTATCACAGATGCACTCTTGAAACCATCCACCCAGTGAATCACCCACTCACACATCTATGCACAGAGTCGCACACACCCCTCCCACACAAACACTCAGGCACCCATACAGATACTCACACAAGCATTCAATAACTCAAATAGACACTCATGTAGCTATTCACAAACACATGCAGCCACTTACACAGCAACAGACAGACGGATACAGACATTCACCCAGTTTAGTCACTAACCCATGCATTCAGTAAGATACGTTAAATCACTCACTTATACAGTCAGTCACGCACCTACTAAATCATCCATACAGACACTTACACACCCACTCATTCTTCAATACGTCTTTTCCTATATATATTAAAAATATTTAAACTTTAGAGAAACACACAGTCACTGGATGATGTCATCAGTGATGTCATTTGAGATGTCATCAGTGATGTCATCAGTGATGTCACTGACCATGTCATGAGTGATGTAATATGTGACGTCATCAGCAGTGCATTGCGGGGGCGCGAGTTATAGTTAGCTGAACTAACTATAACGGGGGAATTTCACGGGTTTTGTACGAGTGCAATGTCCAAGTAACTATAACTGTCCCTAAAACCTATGGTTTTTTCAGTGAATTTTATATATATATATATATAAATATATATATGCAGATACTGGAGTTCACCGTTGTCGCAGCCACACGCCCTGGGTGCCTCCTATCGTGGTGGTGAGCCGCGTTTCCAAACAACAACAGTCAGAGACCAAAATTGTGTCAACCGACACAAAACAGGAGCACACTCGAGTCCGTGAGTAATTTTATTTTTATTTGTGTAGAGCCCCCCTCAGCGCTGACAGACGCGTTTCGCCACTCTGGCTTTGTCAATGTCAGTTTGTTTAACAAAGTACCACCATTTTAAAGTGAAAAGGAAGTATATATATATATACAAACACCTCCTTTTGTCTCCCAAAGAAGTCCCGTCACTCAAGTGGGGGGTGTGGCTAAAAAGAAACTTTATTTAAAACTGTGGCCTCAGAGACGCGTTTCGGCAATTTCAGCCTCTGTCAATCTTTAACGCGTTTGCTAAAAAATCCATGCAATTACAGTTCATTTGTGTAAAAATGAAAGCTCCCACTCGCCGCTTTTCCCATCAGGCTGGCATCCTAATAAACGATTATTCACACCCTGATCAGCGAGTGCTGCTGGTGATCAATTTTGCAAAAAGCAAACACGCCAGCAGTTTTTTAAGTACTTCACAGTCCTTAGATCATTGATTTCTTTACACCACTTCTGGCCGCCACTCACCCCCAACTTCTCCACCTCATGCAGAGCCCCGCTCCGTAGTCTTTGGACATGCAGGCACGCTGAGACCCGGCTTTGGGAGACAAAAGGAGGTGTTTGTATATTTCGGCGCACAGCGGTAGCGTCGTTCCATGGCACCACCCGCGATTTGGCACTGGATGGGAGACCGCAGAAAGTGGACTATATATATATATATATATATATATATATATATATATATATATATATATATATATATCCAAACGCCAAAGGGTGCCTGTAAAGGAAGGGCCCACAGCAGGTAAGTGTGGCTTAAGTTCTTTATTGGGAATTGCCGCATTCAGGAGAAAACTGCTGTCACTCAATTCGCCTCTTTAAAGTCCGACACGTTTCATGCTCACCGCATTTCTTCAGGAACTGAGGCTTTTAACTGCTGGATGGCAGAACGATTTTTGAACACCTGTGTTCAATTCAAGTCCCCGCCTCTGTGGGCGTGGGCACTCCTATGGCCTTCTGGTACTTGTGGTGTCCTTATCCTACCCCAGTGGGTCGTGTGCCATCTGCAGTTTGTGAAATAAATTATTCCAAGTGGATTGCGGCATACAGCTCACTCCTCAAACCGGCATCTCAGCACCCCCAACTCGCTCCTGCTCCGTATGCCGTCATGCTATATAGCACAACCGCCGGTCTGCGAACACAGCGGGACACCTTCCGCGGCTCAGGCAGGCCGCTAACATCCAAACGCCAAAGGGTGCCTGTAAAGGAAGGGCCCACAGCAGGTAAGTGTGGCTTAAATTCTTTATTGGGAGTTGCCGCATTCAGGAGAAAACTGCTGTCACTCAAATCGCCTCTTTAAAGTCCGACGCGGTTCATGCTCACCGCATTTCTTCAGGAACTGAGGCTTTTAACTGCTGGATGGCAGAACGATTTTTGAACACCTGTGTTCAATTCAAGTCCCCGCCTCTGTGGGCGTAGGCACTCCTATGGCCTTCTGGTACTTGTGGTGTCCTTATCCTACCCCAGTGGGTCGTGTGCCATCTGCAGTTTGTGAAATAAATTATTCCAAGTGGATTGCGGCATACAGCTCACTCCTCAAACCGGCATCTCAGCACCCCCAACTCCGCTCCTGCTCCGTATGCCGTCATGCTATATAGCACAACCGCCGGTCTGCGAACACAGTGGGACACCTTCCGTGGCTCAGGCAGGCGCTAACATCCAAACGCCAAAGGGTGCCTGTAAAGGAAGGGCCCACAGCAGGTAAGTGTGGCTTAAATTCTTTATTGGGAGTTGCCGCATTCAGGAGAAAACTGCTGTCACTCAAATCGCCTCTTTAAAGTCCGACGCGTTTCATGCTCACCGCATTTCTTCAGGAACTGAGGCTTTTAACTGCTGGATGGCAGAACGATTTTTGAACACCTGTGTTCAATTCAAGTCCTCGCCTCTGTGGGCGTGGGCACTCCTATGGCCTTCTGGTACTTGTGGTGTCCTTATCCTACTCCCAGTGGGTCGTTTGCCATCTGCAGTTTGTGAAATAAATTATTCCAAGTGGATTGCGGCATACAGCTCACTCCTCAAACCGGCATCTCAGCACCCCCAACTCCGCTCCTGCTCCGTATGCCGTCATGCTATATAGCGCAACCGCCGGTCTGCGAACACAGCGGGACACCTTCCGCGGCTCAGGCAGGCCTCTAACATCCAAACGCCAAAGGGTGCCTGTAAAGGAAGGGCCAACAGCAGGTAAGTGTGGCTTAAATTCTTTATTGGGAGTTGCCGCATTCAGGAGAAAACTGCTGTCACTCAAATCGCCTCTTTAAAGTCCGACGCGGTTCATGCTCACCGCATTTCTTCAGGAACTGAGGCTTTTAACTGCTGGATGGCAGAACGATTTTTGAACACCTGTGTTCAATTCAAGTCCCCGCCTCTGTGGGCGTGGGCACTCCTATGGCCTTCTGGTACTTGTGGTGTCCTTATCCTACCCCAGTGGGTCGTGTGCCATCTGCAGTTTGTGAAATAAATTATTCCAAGTGGATTGCGGCATACAGCTCACTCCTCAAACCGGCATCTCAGCACCCCCAACTCCGCTCCTGCTCCGTATGCCGTCATGCTATATAGCACAACCGCCGGTCTGCGAACACAGTGGGACACCTTCCGTGGCTCAGGCAGGCGCTAACATCCAAACGCCAAAGGGTGCCTGTAAAGGAAGGGCCTACAGCAGGTAAGTGTGGCTTAAATTCTTTATTGGGAGTTGCCGCATTCAGGAGAAAACTGCTGTCACTCAAATCGCCTCTTTAAAGTCCGACGCGTTTCATGCTCACCGCATTTCTTCAGGAACTGAGGCTTTTAACTGCTGGATGGCAGAACGATTTTTGAACACCTGTGTTCAATTCAAGTCCCCGCCTCTGTGGGCGTGGGCACTCCTATGGCCTTCTGGTACTTGTGGTGTCCTTATCCTACCCCAGTGGGTCGTTTGCCATCTGCAGTTTGTGAAATAAATTATTCCAAGTGGATTGCGGCATACAGCTCACTCCTCAAACCTGCATCTCAGCACCCCCAACTCCGCTCCTGCTCCATATGCCGTCATGCTATATAGCGCAACCGCCGGTCCGCGAACACAGCGGGACACCTTCCGCGGCTCAGGCAGGCCTCCTAACATCCAAACGCCAAAGGGTGCCTGTAAAGGAAGGGCCAACAGCAGGTAAGTGTGGCTTAAATTCTTTATTGGGAGTTGCCGCATTCAGGAGAAAACTGCTGTCACTCAAATCGCCTCTTTAAAGTCCGACGCGGTTCATGCTCACCGCATTTCTTCAGGAACTGAGGCTTTTAACTGCTGGATGGCAGAACGATTTTTGAACACCTGTGTTCAATTCAAGTCCCCGCCTCTGTGGGCGTGGGCACTCCTATGGCCTTCTGGTACTTGTGGTGTCCTTATCCTACCCCAGTGGGTCGTGTGCCATCTGCAGTTTGTGAAATAAATTATTCCAAGTGGATTGCGGCATACAGCTCACTCCTCAAACCGGCATCTCAGCACCCCCAACTCCGCTCCTGCTCCGTATGCCGTCATGCTATATAGCACAACCGCCGGTCTGCGAACACAGTGTGACACCTTCCGTGGCTCAGGCAGGCGCTAACATCCAAACGCCAAAGGGTGCCTGTAAAGGAAGGGCCCACAGCAGGTAAGTGTGGCTTAAATTCTTTATTGGGAGTTGCCGCATTCAGGAGAAAACTGCTGTCACTCAAATCGCCTCTTTAAAGTCCGACGCTTTTCATGCTCACCGCATTTCTTCAGGAACTGAGGCTTTTAACTGCTGGATGGCAGAACGATTTTTGAACACCTGTGTTCAATTCAAGTCCCCGCCTCTGTGGGCGTGGGCACTCCTATGGCCTTCTGGTACTTGTGGTGTCCTTATCCTACCCCAGTGGGTCGTTTGCCATCTGCAGTTTGTGAAATAAATTATTCCAAGTGGATTGCGGCATACAGCTCACTCCTCAAACCGGCATCTCAGCACCCCCAACTCCGCTCCTGCTCCGTATGCCGTCATGCTATATAGCGCAACCGCCGGTCTGCGAACACAGCGGGACACCTTCCGCGGCTCAGGCAGGCCTCTAACATCCAAACGCCAAAGGGTGCCTGTAAAGGAAGGGCCCACAGCAGGTAAGTGTGGCTTAAATTCTTTATTGGGAGTTGCCGCATTCAGGAGAAAACTGCTGTCACTCAAATCGCCTCTTTAAAGTCCGACGCGTTTCATGCTCACCACATTTCTTCAGGAACTGAGGCTTTTAACTGCTGGATGGCAGAACGATTTTTGAACACCTGTGTTCAATTCAAGTCCCCGCCTCTGTGGGCGTGGGCACTCCTATGGCCTTCTGGTACTTGTGGTGTCCTTATCCTACCCCAGTGGGTCGTGTGCCATCTGCAGTTTGTGAAATAAATTATTCCAAGTGGATTGCGGCATACAGCTCACTCCTCAAACCGGCATCTCAGCACCCCCAACTCCGCTCCTGCTCCGTATGCCGTCATGCTATATAGCACAACCGCAGGTCTGCGAACACAGCGGGACACCTTCCGCGGCTCAGGCAGGCCGCTAACATCCAAACGCCAAAGGGTGCCTGTAAAGGAAGGGCCCACAGCAGGTAAGTGTGGCTTAAATTCTTTATTGGGAGTTGCCGCATTCAGGAGAAAACTGCTGTCACTCAAATCGCCTCTTTAAAGTCCCACGCGTTTCATGCTCACTGCATTTCTTCAGGAACTGAGGCTTTTAACTGCTGGATGGCAGAACGATTTTTGAACACCTGTGTTCAATTCAAGTCCCGCCTCTGTGGGCGTGGGCACTCCTATGGCCTTCTGGTACTTGTGGTGTCCTTATCCTACCCCAGTGGGTCGTGTGCCATCTGCAGTTTGTGAAATAAATTATTCCAAGTGGATTAGCGCATACAGCTCACTCCTCAAACCGGCATCTCAGCACCCCCAACTCCGCTCCTGCTCCGTATGCCGTCATGCTATATAGCACAACCGCCGGTCTGCGAACACAGCGGGACACCTTCCGCGGCTCAGGCAGGCCGCTAACATCCAAACGCCAAAGGGTGCCTGTAAAGGAAGGGCCCACAGCAGGTAAGTGTGGCTTAAATTCTTTATTGGGAGTTGCCGCATTCAGGAGAAAACTGCTGTCACTCAAATCGCCTCTTTAAAGTCCGACGCGTTTCATGCTCACCGCATTTCTTCAGGAACTGAGGCTTTTAACTGCTGGATGGCAGAATGATTTTTGAACACCTGTGTTCAATTCAAGTCCCCGCCTCTGTGGGCGTGGGCACTCCTATGGCCTTCTGGTACTTGTGGTGTCCTTATCCTACCCCAGTGGGTCATGTGCCATCTGCAGTTTGTGAAATAAATTATTCCAAGTGGATTGCGGCATACAGCTCACTCCTCAAACCGGCATCTCAGCACCCCCAACTCCGCTCCTGCTCCGTATGCCGTCATGCTATATAGCACATCCGCCGGTCTGCGAACACAGCGGGACACCTTCCGCGGCTCAGGCAGGTCACTAACATCCAAACGCCAAAGGGTGCCTGTAAAGGAAGGGCCCACAGCAGGTAAGTGTGGCTTAAATTCTTTATTGGGAGTTGCCGCATTCAGGAGAAAACTGCTGTCACTCAAATCGCCTCTTTAAAGTCCGACGCGTTTCATGCTCACTGCATTTCTTCAGGAACTGATGCTTTTAACTGCTGGATGGCAGAACGATTTTTGAACACCTGTGTTCAATTCAAGTCCCCGCCTCTGTGGGTGTGGGCACTCCTATGGCCTTCTGGTACTTGTGGTGTCCTTATCCTACCCCAGTGGGTCGTGTGCCATCTGAAGAAATGCGGTGAGCATGAAACGCGTCGGACTTTAAAGAGGCGATTTGAGTGACAGCAGTTTTCTCCTGAATGCGGCAACTCCCAATAAAGAATTTAAGCCACACTTACCTGCTGTGGGCCCTTCCTTTACAGGCACCCTATGGCGTTTGGATGTTAGCGGCCTGCCTGAGCCGCGGAAGGTGTCCCGCTGTGTTCGCAGACCGGCGGTTGTGCTATATAGCATGACGGCATACTGAGCAGAATGCGAGTTGGAGATGCTGAGATGCGGTTTGAGGAGTGAGCTGTATGCCGCAATCCACTTGGAATAATTTATTTCACAAACTGCAGATGGCACACGACCCACTGGGGTAGGATAAGGACACCACAAGTACCAGAAGGCCATAGAGTGCCCACGCCCACAGAGGCGGGACTTGAATTGAACACAGGTGTTCAAAAATCGTTCTGCCATCCAGCAGTTAAAAGCCTCAGTTCCTGAAGAAATGCGGTGAGCATGAAACGCGTCGGACTTTAAAGAGGCGATTTGGAGTGACAGCAGTTTTCTCCTGAATGCGGCAACTCCCAATAAAGAATTTAAGCCACACTTACCTGCTGTGGGCCCTTCCTTTACAGGCACCCTTGGCGTTTGGATGTTAGCGGCCTGCCTGAGCCGCGGAAGGTGTCCCGCTGTGTTCGCAGACCGGCGGTTGTGCTATATAGCATGACGGCATACGGAGCAGGAGCGGATTGGGAGTGCTGAGATGCCGGTCTGAGGAGTGAGCTGTATGCCGAATCCACTTGGAATAATTTATTTCACAAACTGCAGATGGCACACGACCCACTGGGGTAGGATAAGGACACCACAAGTACCAGGAGGCCATAGAGTGCCCACGCCACAGAGGCGGGACTGAATTGAACACAGGTGTTCAAAATCGTTCTGCCATCCAGCAGTTAAAAGCCTCAGTTCCTGAAGAAATGCGGTGAGCATGAAACGCGTCGGACTTTAAAGAGGCGATTTGAGTGACAGCAGTTTTCTCTGAATGCGGCAACTCCCAATAAAGAATTTAAGCCACACTTACCTGTGGGCCCTTCCTTTACAGGCACCCTTTGGCGTTTGGATGTTAGCGGCCTGCCTGAGCCAGGAAGGTGTCCCGCTGTGTTCGCAGACCGGCGGTTGTGCTATATAGCATGACGGCATACGGAGCAGGAGCGGAGTTGGGGGTGCTGAGATGCCGGTTTGAGGAGTGAGCTGTATGCCGCAATCCACTTGGAATAATTTATTTCACAAACTGCAGATGGCACACGACCCACTGGGGTAGGATAAGGACACCACAAGTACCAGAAGGCCATAGGAGTGCCCACGCCACAGAGGCAGGACTTGAATTGAACACAGGTGTTCAAAATCGTTCTGCCATCCAGCAGTTAAAAGCCTCAGTTCCTGAAGAAATGCGGTGAGCATGAAACGCGTCGGACTTTAAAGAGGCGATTTGAGTGACAGCAGTTTTCTCTGAATGCGGCAACTCCCAATAAAGAATTTAAGCCACACTTACCTGCTGTGGGCCCTTCCTTTACAGGCACCCTTTGGCGTTTGGATGTTAGCGGCCTGCCTGAGAAGCGGAAGGTGTCCCGCTGTGTTCGCAGACCGGCAGTTGTGCTATATAGCATGACGGCATACGGAGCAGGAGCGGAGTTGGGGGTGCTGAGATGCCGGTTTGAGGAGTGAGCTGTATGCCGCAATCCACTTGGAATAATTTATTTCACAAACTGCAGATGGCACACGACCCACTGGGGTAGGATAAGGACACCACAAGTACCAGAAGGCTATAGGAGTGCCCACGCCCACAGAGGCGGGGGACTTGAATTGAACACAGGTGTTCAAAATCGTTCTGCCATCCAGCAGTTAAAAGCCTCAGTTCCTGAAGAAATGCGGTGAGCATGAAACGCGTCGGACTTTAAAGAGGCGATTTGAGTGACAGCAGTTTTCTCCTGAATGCGGCAACTCCCAATAAAGAATTTAAGCCACACTTACCTGCTGTGGGCCCTTCCTTTACAGGCACCCTTGGCGTTTGGATGTTAGCGGCCTGCCTGGAGCCGTGAAGGTGTCCCGCTGTGTTCGCAGACCGGCGGTTGTGCTATATAGCATGACGGCATACGGAGCAGGAGCGGAGTTGGGGGTGCTGAGATGCCGGTTTGAGGAGAGAGCTGTATGCCGCAATCCACTTGGAATAATTTATTTCACAAACTGCAGATGGCACACTGACCCACTGGGGTAGGATAAGGACACCACAAGTACCAGAAGGCCATAGGAGTGCCCACGCCCACAGAGGCGAGGACTGAATTGAACACAGGTGTTCAAAATCGTTCTGCCATCCAGCAGTTAAAAGCCTCAGTTCCTGAAGAAATGCGGTGAGCATGAAACGCGTCGGACTTTAAAGAGGCGATTTGAGTGACAGCAGTTTTCTCCTGAATGCGGCAACTCCCAATAAAGAATTTAAGCCACACTTACCTGCTGTGGGCCCTTCCTTTACAGGCACCCTTTGGCGTTTGGATGTTAGCGGCCTGCCTGAGCCGCGGAAGGTGTCCCGCTGTGTTCGCAGACCGGCGGTTGTGCTATATAGCATGACGGCATACGGAGCAGGAGCGGAGTTGGGGTGCTGAGATGCGGTTTGAGGAGTGAGCTGTATGCCGCAATCCACTTGGAATAATTTATTTCACAAACTGCAGATGGCACACTGACCCACTGAGGTAGGATAAGGACACCACAAGTACCAGAAGGCCATAGAGTGCCCACGCCACAGAGGCGGGACTTGAATTGAAACACAGGTGTTCAAAAATCGTTCTGCCATCCAGCAGTTAAAAGCCTCAGTTCCTGAAGAAATGCGGTGAGCATGAAACGCGTCGGACTTAAAGAGGCGATTTGAGTGACAGCAGTTTCTCCTGAATGCGGCAACTCCCAATAAAGAATTTAAGCCACACTTACCTGCTGTGGGCCCTTCCTTACAGGCACCCTTTGGCGTTGATATATGATATATATATATATATATATATATATATATATATATATATATATATATATATATATATATATATATATATATATATATATATATATATATATATATATATCAGAGAAAGCTTCTGCGATCAGCCCTGTTTTCACCATGCCATAACCAGGACCAACAGACGGACGGCACACAGGAATCCTTTACAGAAGCGATTTATTATGCTTCAACATGCTTCCATAAGTTATTAAGCAAATAACAAGCAAAGTGCAGGGTGCATGTTAGCCCACAGATCAGACCTACGCGTTTCGGCGGTAGCCTTCTACTGGGTCATAGAGTTCAGTGCACAGAGTTCCATTTTAAAGGGACAGCTGTACCCTTTCCCACAACCGATTAAAAACTTCATATGGTATTTAAAGGGGAAAAATCACATTTACAATTCTTACAAGATAAAGATTGTCCACACTGCAGTTTGTTATAGAAACAAAAGGAGGGGGGCTCAGAAAAATCATTGTGAAGTACACAATTAAAGAACTTAACTCACAAATTTCAGGCCCTCGACCAGACAGATTTTACACCATACAACGTAGACAGTCACATTGGGCAGCTGTTTTTAGAGTGGCTATATGGTCTATAATGATCTAATATCGTATTCCCAGGAGAGAAAAATGGAACAGTGCTAACCGCATCACTATCACTGTATTGTAACCGGAATATATATATATTTCAATGTATTTGTACATATTTTTAGAATTTTAAAATTATAAAATAAATTAAAATTAATAGTTTATTAATTGTTTTAAAGTAAATATGTATATATATTAATTATTTATGTGTGTTTAACTTTTTTAAATTAAGTACATTTGTTTATTTCATTAAATGTATATTAAATCTAATGTATTTTCTAATTAATTTTATTATTTAATATATTTAATATTTATTATATTAGTTTATATATATATAAAAATCGATATTTTGTACAACTATACATTTTTGACATCGATATTTTTTTTCGATATTTTTGTACTTACCTGTTTAAGTATATGGAGTCGATATTTTTGCATTCTATATTTTTACCTCGATATTTTTTACATCTATAATTTTGAGGTCGATTTTCTGTCAGTGAACCAGGCAGATTGACTCCAAACCCAGTGGGAATAGATCTTTCCCCTGAACTGGTTTTGAGTGAACACTGAGAAGGGGGCTGCTAATTTCCGCGGCCATGTCTGTGGATAGCGAACAGGTTCAGAAGAAAATAGAAGGGGTGTCTCTCTCCATCTTGAATTTTAGGAGTAATGTGCACAGTGGGATTATTTGCAGTATGGCAAAAAGAAGCTTCAGAAAAAGTGTGGAGTGTTGCCTATGGGAACTTTTACCCCCTTGATTAGAGAGCAGCCAGGAGTAATCCCCACCCACTAGTTCATGGCAACCATAAATATGGTTCCCAAAGACATCTTCTTTAGAACTATCTCTGGACCAATGGAAGAACAGAGGAAGGACTGCAAAAGACACACAATTGATGGACGGAATGCAGAACAAATCAAAACATTCACCCCCAGTCAAGAGATCTGGGTTAAATCCATCATTCTTTTGCTCACCATGCCACCCCAGTTTAGACCTGGCCATATGAAAATCAGTCTTGACCCTGTGCCTCATGGGAACAGTCCGGCCTGAATTGCCAAGCCAGGCCCTCCCTGGACCGGAAACAAGCATCCTAGGACCAAATTCGGGTTTCACCCCGCTTCAGCCAGGATAGCTTGAATCCAGTGACACAGTGAGCCCGGGTCCCACGCCAGGGCATACCCGGTGCACTTAGGGCGTGAAAGCAAAAGACACACAATTGATGGACAGAATGCAGAACAAATCAAAACATTCACCGCCAGTCAAGAGATCTGGGTTAAATCCATCATTCTTTTGCCACCCCAGTTTAGACCTGACCATATGCAAATCAGTCTTGACCTTGTGCCTCATGGGAACAGTCCAGCCCGAACTGCCAAGCCAGGCCCTCCCTGGACCAGAAACAAGCGTTCTAGGACCGGTTTCAGGGTTTTACCCCTCATCAGCCAGGATAGCTTGAATCCAGTGGCACGGTGAGTCCGGGACCCACGTCTGAGCATACCTGGCGCACTTAGGGCGAGAAAGCAAAAGTCACACAATTGATGGATGGAATGCACAACAAATCAAAATATTCACCCCCAGTCAAGAGATCTGGGTTAGATCCATCATTCTTTTGCTCACCATGCCACCCCAGTTTAGACCTGCCCATATGCAAATCAGTCTTGACCCTGTGCCTCATGGGAACAGTCCTGCCCGAACTGCCAAGCCAGGCCCTCCCTGGACCGGAAATAAGCATCTTAGGACCGGTTCCCGGGTTTCACCCCTCATCAGCCAGGATAGCTTGAATCCTGTGGCACTGTGACCCCCGGACATACGTCTGCGCATACCCGGCGCACTTAGGGCGAGAAAGCAAAAGACACAGAATTGATAGACAGAATGCAGAACAAATCAAAACATTCATCCCCAGTCAAGAGATCTGGGTTAAATCCACCATGAACCCAAAAGGACTGCACCTGCTTTAAAAAAAACATTTATTTTTACTTTGTATTTATTGTTAACCATAAGGATACTCCACACTCAGGGTGAAGAGCTTTATACAGTAAAGTATAGGGAAAAGCAAAAAGTGTATTAAACTTGGGAAAAGTTAGTCAAAAAATGTTTATGTTAAATATGTTTGGTAATTAAATTTATGAATTTATTTTAAATGTAGAACAAAAGAAAAATGCTACAGCACTAATAATTTAATTTGGAATCAAAGCATAATTAGTTGTCATATCTGAAATCAAATTATAATAATTGTTCTAAGTTTAACCATTTAAAATAATTTTCCCCGTTCGCCCCGGTGTATACTTTCCACACCGCTCCTTTCATCAATACTTCCAGGTTGAACGCACTTCCCCCTCCCACGGGCTACCATCGTGATTCACTCCTTGCCCCACAGCGTCTAATTCAGGTAATTTTCTTCTGCCTGCCTGTGTCGCCTCTTCCAGTGCTACCACGACCACGCAGGGCTTATCCTTATTTCTCCCACTCCCTTTTCCCTTCAGGCACTACCCTGCAAGTAGTCCCCTTGACTCGCCCAGCTACAACAGATCAGTATTTCCAGGTAACGTTATCTACCACTTTGACCCTTTTTCTGTCCCTCTCTCAATTACTCTTGTATCCAGGGCCTCCACACTCCGCTGTCTTACCATCCCTCTCCTTTTTATACAGCACCTTTGTGATTTAGTAACCATCGTCCTGAAGATGACCTGACATTCAACAGGTCGAAACGCCGTTGACAACCCAGCGCAAATTGCGGCTGCAACAGGGTCAATCAACTAGTCCTAAATCACATTACGTCATTTAAAGTCGCATTGTCTTGTATCATTGACCCTTTTTATTATCTGTTCTCACAGTTTTTTCGCCGTCCACACTGTTTTTTTCACTCAATTGTGTCACTGCGCCATTCAGTCACTCTAGCATGTTCAGAACACTCCTAGTTTTTATGGTTACTGGTAATTGAATTGTACTGTAGTGCTGATATAACTACTTACAAATAATAACACCCATTCTAAAAATATTCTTCTGGCCTCCCTCCCTTATTTTTCCCTCCTTAAGTGATTTATACACTTCCTGTAAATTGCCTATGCTAATGATTACCGGTTGAGACATTGTTGTTTTTGTTATACACTCCACCCGGTCTCAACTGGGTTAACGGGTCTACTCCTGTACTTCTTAATTTTGAGATAAGGCATCCCTTTTTTCATCTTCCCATTTAGCACTCTACACCACCTGTAATTTATGTTTTGCGCCTTTTTACCTGTATCACTTCTATGTTTTTCCTTTCAAATAGTCACTCACATTACATTTTTTTCCTCATGTTTCACAAAAACAAACAGGCTTCACTGAGGCAGAGTTGACATTCCCGGTAGATGCAATCATTAGAGTAGAGCCCCAACATTTTGGTTCCAGCATACTCCTCTCAGTAGAAAAAATGAAATGTGGTACAGGATAGTCAACAAAGTCAATGCTGTTGGCATCACCCTCTGCACACAGAATCACATTAGGAGGAGGTGGACTGACCTCAGGCTGAGGGTGCATAGCCAGTACAGCACCCACCACCTGGAGGATCAGAGTACTGACGGTGGCCCTCCCAGTGCCATTACAATTCTTTTCCTGGGAGGAGAAGGTCTTGGCCATCTTGCATTCTGAGGGCTTGAAAGGAATAACTGGGGGAGTGGAGTCTGATAAGTTACACTTCAATAGCTGACACAATATCACAATATCCTGTTTACTCTTAACTCTGCTTTTGCTATTGTATTATTTATCTACTTTCCTAACATGCAGTACTCAAAGTATCTGAGATGTTTGTTTGTCTGTGTCAATGTGTATTGTAGCATATAAGAGCACATGTATCCAACTCCATGACATGCCACGTGTTGCAATGCTGTCTGTAAGTGGATAACCATACAAACTATAATTACAGGACCCATGATATATATTAAAATGTAAATGTATGGTCCATCACAAATGCATGTTACCAACAGGTATGGTACACTAACTGTTTGTCAAGTGCTGGTAAAGTAAGATTGAAGTGACTAAAATTACCATGAGACCCTGTGATTGGAACTCTAACCAAGATGCTAGGCTCCTTTTGTCCCTTCTCTCTTGTCTGCCTTGTTACAACTGATGTTCAATTAACATGCAGGTTAACATTTGTCAAATGCTGGTAAGTTGAGATAGAAAAGCTACCACTACTACCATTTGGCCCTGTGACTGGAACTCTAACCAAGATGCTAGACTCCTTTTGCCCCTTCTCACTTGTCTGTCATGTAACTACTGATCTACACTGATCATGGACTGTGCAATGTACAGACAATGCTCTACTCTGAACACTTTGCTTGATGGTGTCCTGGTCTCATCAACTGTAACTATTGATGGCATGAGTGACACCCTAACAACTGTGTACCCCTAATATATGAAAGCCATGAAGGAAAGTCAGCTGATTAGCAGTGGCAGGTGACCCCTTGACTCTGCACTCCTCGCATGATGAACAATGCTAAAGGTACAACCAAGTTGTGTGTTTGCCTATATTATACACAACTGGGCCTTGTAACGGACAAATGCACATGTTACGACTACCCTGTGTTTGTTGAGTTGTTTTGGAGATGTCATGTCTATCCCTATAGCCAAAATGCCACATATCTGCACATCTTATGAGCTGTTGAAATCTGCTACATGTATTCAATGTCTTCAAATGTGTAGTAGCCAACTTCAACTCCACGCAGATAGATGACAATACTAATCTCTACCTATTTTGCTTCATTCTAGGACCCTATTTACTTAGGCACAAACAACGTGGATGTAGACAGCTCACATCCCCCAATAACAATGTTCTCTATTTCTCAACAGGTTGATTGGCCACAGCACCTGCACAGAGGTAAGAAACTGCACCCCAAGATGAAGCCCTAAGTGACAACAATGCTCCTGGAAATATGGACGTGGATGACTGTCCTGAGCCATCTGGCCAGCCTGGGCAGACGGCAACAGTGGGGCTTACTGTGCCCACAACAACACCTCCCACCACAGCTGCAACAACAGAGCCAACCAATGCAGCCCCAACCTGTGTACCTAGCACAGTGAGTACCATCCGGTACAACCCAGTCCTGGATTCTGCAGCAGATATCACCACCCCAGTCACGGAGGAACCAGGACCAAGTGGGAGGGTGCAATTTGTGCCAAAAAGGCACAAGGCCGTGGGGTAGGGGTCATGGGAGGGTAACTGTGGGCCCGCAGAGTGAGCCCACAAGGGCCACAGACACCCAGACTGCCATCACCCAATTCCTGGGAATCTAGCATGACTCCCAAAGTTTGATGGGTCAGGTATTGACCGAAATCCTGGAAAAGAAGGAGCTGTAGAGGGGCACATACCAGGAGGTTGCCACAATACACACTGAGGTGGCTGGCACCAACATGGCCTCCTTGGTTGGGGTGCTGCAGGATATCAACACCACCCTCTGCAGGGCTTTTCCACCTGCATCTACCCCTTCCTGTGGTCACAGTCCAGCCAGGCCCAGAAACATCTGCTGCAGCCACAGAAAGGGAGGCCCTGTCAGAGAGGGCACGCCTGCACCCGCCTCTGTCTCAGCAGCTGCGGATCCACCCACTGTCAGAAAGAGTAGACATCCACACAAGAATCCAGAAGGTGGAGATGAGAAGACACCCACCATCATCAGTAAGAAACCTTGCCCCTAATATCCTCCTGCGTGTGCTACAGAGTCACTTGTGGACTATTCCTGCCCACTTTTCCATAACTGATGGGAGGAGTGTGTTGGACTTTGGAGTCCAGACATTTTGGGCTCTACTACAATCGTTTAACCCACCATGACCGTAGACTTCACTTTTTTTTGTCAGCGGTGGACTTTTTAGTACATTTCTTTATCTTATCTTTGTTCCCTTCGTTAAAAACACACATCACCAAATTATTGTCTCCCGTTGTAATTCTCATATATGCCAATATGAATGTACTAGCATTTGAACTTTGCAATGTCAACACTAGGTACTTCTGGAAGCATGGGTATGTTGTATGTAACAATGTTCAACTCAGGATCACTGCCATGTCACAACAACAAATGCATACAAGTGTCTGGGCTGATAACATCTTTATTCCATTGTTCAAATCATAGTCTGACATATTGTCAGAAACATAGCAAATAAGACATGAGTCAGTAATTTTGAGTCAGTGTTCACATAATTACTTGCAGACTTTCACAACATGGAAGGAGGGAAGACATCTGACAATATCCTACACAATGGGCAACAATAAATTTGATCTACATCGTCAGCTGGAGCCATATTGCCAACCTCACAAAAGGAATCCTACATCACATAAAGAAAAAAACAGACACATGTCAGTACAACAATTTCTGACCACAGGAACAATTCAATCTAGTTTTGGTCGCCTTTGTTGGAATGTCACAAACACATGTGGGTGATGTGCCACAAGTGCTTTAGCCTACAATGAGGAGGCACATCATCAGCTACATCCAGTTCATACACCATGAGGAATTAGCCAATGTGAAGGCAGGGTAGCGTGAATTGGGCCCAACACAACATTATGTTAGATCACATGATGGCGCACGTATTGAATTACGACCAACACACCACAAGGAACAAGTCAAATGGATGCCAGGTACCTTCCATCCTATCGCTGTTCAAGCCTTCTTGGTACCGGCTTTGTACACCCAAACTCTGTGACAGACATTCCCAGGACAGACTAATCCATGTCCACTTCGTAGATCTGAACAGCATCCTATACCTGCTGATGTCATACCTCTGAAATGTCCAAATGAAGATGCCATGGTGAAGGAATCTAAAACAGACAAACACAGAGAGGGTTTAGCTAAGCAACCATATAAATGGGAAAATTCACATTGTCAGCTCCTAGAGAACACAGTCCCAGACAACATTTACAGCTGAACAAAGCTACACTTAACAAACACCTTCCCCCAGATGTTGTCAGACTCATATATTCCTAGTTGTTGCATTAACATCCTCCTGACAACATCACAACCGAAGTTGCAATAATAGTCAAAGTCGTCACATCTCACACCATACTTACACTCAGGAGAAGTAGCTTCAGATGAGATATTGACCCAAGTCCATTCCTTCTTCTTCACCACTATCATCATCATTATTTGGCATTTCAGATTCCTCACCCGGTGGTTCTTCATGGCCTGCATCCTCTGCGATATAAGGGATGTTTGGTCACAGAACAATGTTGTGATCTTACACAACATCCCAGGTGACTAGAGGAGGACTCGCCCAGTCTTATCCAGCCATCTGAATCTAGTTTTCAGGAGCCCAAAGCCCACTCCACCGGCTACCATGCTCTTCCATGGGCCTCATTGAAGAGGACTTCCCCTGGCATAGTAGGCTTCCTCAGCAGTGCCAACAACCATGGCCAGTTGGGATGCGCTGAGTCTCCTAGATGGAAGATAGACAGAAGTGCAACAATGAGTTATACACTTTCAGACTATACTACCTGACATCACCCACACAACGTTAGGACAGATCACACTTACCTACAAGCCAGGCCCTCTGTGTAAGTAGTTGAAACATCAGCTGGGGTATGGTGCTGTTCCGCAATATGAAGGAATCATGGGCAGATAACGGAACTGAGCACAGACTTTTGAGGTGTACAAATTCAGTAAGCATACAACTTGCACGCTGATAGAATAGAAGTGCTTCCTGTTGCGTTACACTTGTTCCCTGACTAGGGTTGTTACCTGACTTGGGTGGTACTAAGGCAATATGGATGCCATCAATGGAACCAATCACATGTGGGATGTGGCGAAAAGCATAAAAATCTGTTTTCACAGTGGCTAAATTCTGACTTCTGGGGAACTGGATGTAGCTGTCCACGTGTCTCAAAAGTGCTGCTAGCACCTCTTGGAGTACCTGAAAGAACATAGGTTTTGACATTCCACCTGTAATAGCAACAGTAAATTGAAAAGAGCCTGTTGTTAAAAATGCAATACAGACATGATTTCCACAAGTGGTGGGATTGATGTAGGATAAATGTTGTGAGGTAGGAGGTCAGGTTCCAACCGATGACCTAAGTCCCGTATAGATTGATGATTCAAATGAAATTTCTGTATGACATGTTGCTCTTCCATGGCCTGAAGGTCCGGAAATGAGCAGTACACTGGAGCATGGCGTCTCCTTCATCTTCCAGGGTACCTATGTGAGGAGTAACACAAACATGTATATTGGTCACAGTGTGCACAGTAACATTTGGGAACAGTAAGGCAAAAGTCATGTGACTGAACCTAAATCTTCATGAAGCATTACACAATTCACCTCATCATTGTCAAATGTTGAACATCCACCAGTCATCCCCAGTGAAGGTATCATTAGCTGTCATATGAAATTCCACCAACCATGGTGTACAGTACACCGCACACATTTTGCCTATCTGCACAGTAATACACTGCACAGATGATGTTATGTACTGGACATGACATGGGAACAGAGTTTTGCAAAAGTCACATGTTTGCCTTCATTTGTAGTGGTGATGAGGCACTTAACTGTCACCAAAACTATTTTCCCAACCGCTAATATGGGGAATGACTGACCTCGCTAACAGGACATTTCGAGTGTCTGCCACAGGTGGGAGTCAACTGTGCGGTGGGAGGTTGCATGGCCGGCAGACTCAGCCATAGGCTAACATTAGTGATAGAGATGGTCACGATCCAATGGCTGTGTGCGCCAATGCTGATGACTGCATATATGGCGTACATGTACCCTGCGGTTTGAAACATAGCTCATTTGCCTCCTGACACTGCTTCTATCAACACCTCCTCCCTCCATTTTAGCTGCTGTTTGCCACCTCTGGGAGCAATCATGACACACACTGCAGGGGAGAAGACCCATCCCTTCACGCCAGAGGAGCTGAATACCCTGGTGGATGAGGTTCTTCCCCTGTATGCTCAGCTCTATGGCTCACCAGAGGAACAGGTAATTATGTCACATACATATTTGACACTATTTAACTGCTTCCTTTCTAGTCTCATAGGCTACAATGTCCCTCTGAGTGTCAGAGTGTAAGCATTATGTTGATTGCATACATTCTGATGTCCCTACATAGGACACACATGTAATGGATTATGGGGCATTGTACTTTGTGGAGAGAAGGCACCATTGTAATGTGTGATAAGGGTGATTTCTACTTGTGTTACATGCATATATCTATGCAGGGCTCAAGTTCATAGTAGCAACAATTAGTTCTCAAATCACATCATGGGATATGTGCATAGTTATGTATGATCTGTATACTATGAGCCATGTCTGGGTACTGTTATAAGCATTTGAGGATGATGTTAGCCATGTGTACCATACCAAAGATCACTCAGCCCACATCAGACTCTGTAAAATAGTTGTCTGGGAGGTATCTATATCTCACAGACCCCTTCAGAGTGCCACATAACCCTGTGCTCACATATGAGATGGCAATAAGTTTCACTTTTATCTATTGAAATTGTGGAAATGCGAGGTTCATGCGGGAAAAGTAGGCTCAGCCTGCAGAGAGCAAGGCCTGGCAATGATTTGTTGGCAGTATGAGCCATTGCCCAGCCTGGGACAAAGTTACTGTGCCAGGAGAACTGATGCACAGTGTATTGTCCCTGTAGACCTTCTGATCCATGGATGTTCCCAGAAAGATATCTGTACCATTAGTAGCCCTGATAACTGTTACATAGATAATATCAGGAATTGTGACTGAGGTGACCCCCTGACTTGATACGCCTTTGCATTTGCCCACAGTGTCAATGTGTGTCTGTCATCAAAGACAGTTACCTTACTCACACAGGTAGGTTGATACCTTTGCAATAGTGTTGCTTCCTCTGAACAGGCCTATGGCACATCTGAGACATACACAGTGTAGACAGTGGGTTACTTCTGAATATATTTAGAAATGTGATTCATCTGCTTGGTTACAATATTTCCTATCATACAACACATGCAATGGTATGTTGATTGTCATCCCTGTGACAGTGTCGCATATGGCAAAAAGTGTGTCCTGTGATGGCAGTACATGCTGCACAAACCTATTCTGATGTACTATGATATCCCAATAAGTAGTCAGCATGTACACACATCCCCCATAGAGGTAACTCTCAGTGACTCACATACCAGCCCTTACACTGTTACCTTATTCTTAGGATGTTATGTATACTATGGTATTTGCCTCTATGGACCATATGCATCAATGCAATGGACCTGACAGGAAAGGTGTCTGGACAGTCATGAACAGGTAGTTTACACTTCAGAATGTCCAAATGGTGTGCTGTGTGTCATGGTAACTCACATTACATTCCATGTAGGATAGGCATGGCCTACATGATGTTAGTGGGCTGCCTCAGTCAGTGTAGGTCATGAGCAGAGTTGAGGTTAGATGACCACAAAGGTGTGTATCTATGCTTTGTTGTGCTTAGCATGTGACATGGACACATGTATTATGTTGACTATTGATGAATGTTTGTGCTAGCTGACAACAAAATGCATATCAACCCTACAGTTATACTCAAACTTCTAGTTACATTCTGTGTCTACATCTATTGCATCCATATAGGTCAAATCACATCAGAAGAAGGCCATTTGGAGAGTCATCAACCAGAAGGTGCAGACCCTGGGGGTCTATAACGGCTTAGTGTCCTCTGCAGAAAGAGGTGAGAGGTCCTGCGGCACTGGACCTAGAAGATAGTGGAGGTCCATCTGGGGAAGTCCTTTCAACGTGAAAGGGGCACGCCCCAGACACTGACCCCCCTGATGGTCCGCATACTGGTGGTGGCCTACCCAGAGCTTAATGGGCAGTTGAGAGCCCAACAGGCATTTAGCTAACCATATTGATGGTGGCCAATGTGCCACAAACAAGATGAGTCATTGTTAGTGTTGATCGGGTAATAGGTGCATGCTGCTGTGCTGTGGCTATTGTCTTTCTGACCTGAAACACAGCAGACTCCTGTCGACATGCATTGATCTCCTTTTGAGCAGACACTTGGCTAAGTGAATTGAGTAATCATCTGATGTTCTCAGTAAATCTGGGTGACAATTGTACCACACAGGCAACTTGTCTTGCTTGTGTGAGGAATGTTCCCTCACTCCTGTCTTTCATGTGATGGTGATCCGATTACATGTGACATAACATAGAGTGCACAGTACATGCAGTGACTGTACCACAGTTCCCATTGGTAAATACTGATTATACAGTGAAATGAGAATGCAAACATCACTGGTGCCATCAGCATTAGTGCCTAAATGTTGGCCAATGAGCATTTGCCAGTTGTGGTTCCTCTGCAATAGTGTTTCAAAAGACTCAGTCACTGACTGGTGACATGTATGAGGGAGTGAGATGTAGAACTGTAGGTATTGTATGTGAGTGTGTACACTGATTCTTACAAGGCAATCTGAGTATGCAATACCAAAGAATGGTTTGATGTGTCTGCCCATTGGGACTCTACTGACACCACATCTTCATGTCATAAATAATCAGGGACACCCAAAACCTTCAAAGGTGCATTGACTTGTGGAGATACAATCTATGACTGGCGTCATCACCTGTACCAAGCAGGACTGGGGATGTCAATATGGCCATATGGAGTCTTGTGCTGTGTGAATTCAGAGTATCTATCTAACAAATGCTTGGACCTCAATGTTTTCAGGGAACCTTATATGCTAAATGTGATACATAGCAAAACTACATTTCAGGTAGTGGACATATTATGTAATTTAGAGTGCATAATGTCATCAGTTACCGGAGAATCTGCGGAAGGAACAAGCCCTTCTCCCTTTTAGGAAGAAGTTAAAGACATTCCTCTTTGTGGAAGCTTGGGGCACAATTTAATCATTTTCTTCCTCTTTACGTGCCAGGGCAGGGCTCTCTCTCATAGCGCTTAGAGACCAGTAGGTGATAACGGTCTCTACAAATGACAATTACAATTACAATTACAATTACAATGAGCATTTGCATGTGACATTAGGTCTGCCACAACACTAATTGGTGGTACATTGGTGGTGAACTTGACCTTCAGCACATCATGATGTGTTATGAATAATAGGTAGATTTGTTTCAATCTGGGCCTTGTGTGGGCATTGTGTAAATCCCACACTTGTATCCATCCTATTTGGTTGCATCATTTTACAATGGTATACTACAAGTGCCAAATTATGCAAGGTGACAACTATCCAAGTATGGACATAAGGATGGAGTGTAGACAACTCCATCAATGGATTTGGGCCTGTCTGGGGTTATGACATGAGTGGCCCCAGAAGGTTGTAGGTTATGTAGCATGCATGCATGTGCTCATGATAAATTTGAAGCCTCTAGAGTGAACCATGAAGTTGGTGGGATATGTGGACTTCTTAAAGGTTTTTTGATGAGGTGGTCAGGTGTGGCAACGCAGTTGCAATAAACCTATGTTGCATGTCATTTTAGATAAATCCAGGGTAGGCAGAGGAGAAAGGGGCAACATTGGTAAGGACACAGATGGTCATAGTGGTTCTGGATGTTGGCTGTCAGACACGGAGGGACCCAGTGACCAGGAGGGTGTGGGGAATGCATCAGAGTCAGCAGCTCAAACTCATCATCATCTGAGTCATCCTCCGGTGGACACTCGCAAGCCATCCACAGACACACCCATACCCACAGACAGCACAGCAATACACACAGAGCCCTTCACAGACACACACATCCCAGCAGAGAACTCAACAACACACACAGAGCCCCCCACAAACCGACTCATACACACAAACAACACAGCAACACACACAGAGACCTCCACAAATAGACCCATACCCGCAGATGACACAGCAGCAAACACTGACCTCTCCACAGACACACCCATACCACGAGACAACACAGCAATACACACTGACCCCTCCACAACACCCAGCATGTCCATTGCACACACAGGCACAAAACACAAATTCTCACAGTCACCCACACAACAGACACCAACACAACACACAGTGCAGACAGCAGACCCAGCTCACACTTAGACTCCCGCTTCCTCCCAACCTGAACTCCAATACGAACATCCTACCCATTTTCCCCTTGATGATGTCTTGTTTGCACTTGCCCTTTGGCCTTAGAAACCGGAGCCCCAAAAAGCTTTTCTGCACCCAAACCTATCCCTTTCACTCCCTACACCACCCCAGAGAAACAGCATCCCAACCACCATGAATCCAGCTAATATTTTTAAAAAAACATAAAAACTTTCCCAAGAACAAACCCACCCCTTCACTTCCCACTCCACTCCAGAGAAACAGCATTCCCACCCCCCTAAAACCAGCACAAAATGTAAAAAAACATAAAAAGTCCTTCCAAGGACAAATTCACCCCTTCCACTTCCCACCCCACCCCAAAGAAACAGCATCTCCACCCCTCTATAACCAGCCCAAAATTAAGAAAAACCATTCAAAACCCCTCCAAAGGACAAACCCACACCTTCATAAACTTCAACCTCCCCCGTCCCAAGTACCATCTTGGAGGTGCCTGCTGTGCCCAAAGGATGCCCCTTTGTGAGGAGATTCCATGGCAGTGTCAATAAGGGCAAGTTACATCACACAGCATTTTGCTGTGGCACTGGAAATGAAAATGGACTGCCCATTGACTTTTGTTTCCCTTGATGGATTGTTCGAGTATAAATAAACCTTTTCTCATTCTTTAAGACATTGACCCTGCCATTACTGTGCTAACTATTTGATGTTCTTGTATTGTTTGTGATGTGTGACTACAGTTGTGGTTTTTTGTTCCCTGATTGCTGATCCATTTAAAGTGGTTACTATGATGTGGTCTTGGGCTCAGTGGTGGACTTACACAGGACAAGGGGTAATGTTGGAGGTATGTATATGTGTGATGAACTGGGATTGGTGTAGACATTGCATTCGGTGTTATATGATATGGTAAGTTTTTCAGCTTGTCCTGTCCAATGTCTTCATTATTTGGGTTGCAGTTGTCCCCATGATATATGTTGGTTATGTTTTAGGTGTGTTTAAGTTGGGTATTTGTTTATCCACACATGCAGGGTGTTAACGTGTTATACCTTTGTGGAGTGCTGCATGGACATGTGTCAAATGTCCTGTGTGTACCTTACACCTACTTCATCTACATGTGTAACACATGCTGTGTGTGATGTGTTTGCTTTCATGAGTTACACTTGAATATTCCCTACACATGCATGGCACTTGGTAATGCTATTGATTGTCTCTGATATACTTCAATTCACAGGTCCAGTCCACATTGAGTTTGTCAAACATGTGCAAAGTTGTACAGTGCCCTAGGGCCCCACACTTTAAGGGTTCCCCCCGATCGAGGTAAATCAATCCTGCAAAGAGTGTTTCAATTGTGCCATTAGAATGCTTCTCACACTGATTCTATGCAATCCCATTGACTGACATTGCTTTTTCATGTGAGTGATGGGTGAGGGTCCAATACAGAGTTCTAGCAGAGAGGTATGGCTTGCGTGGATCCCCCAACGTTTTCCTACTCAGAATCCCTTGCAAACCTCAATTTTAGCTGACAAAAAACCACATTTTCCACATATTTTTTGTGGAATCACCGTGTTGGCACAAATGTCCTACCCCACAGCATTCCCCTCATTCTCCCGAGTAAAATGATACCTCACTTGTGTGGGTGGGGCAAGGGCCTGTGACTGGGAAGAGCCAAAAACATAGGGATTAAGGGTATAGCACCGAGAATTCTAAGCGCTACATTTTTAGCCGATTCTGTATTGGACACCCACACAAGTGAGGTATAATTTTACTCGGGAGACTGAGGGGAACGCTGTGGGGTAGGACATTTGTGCCGGCACAGTGATTCCACACAAAAATATGTGGAAAATGTGTTTTTTTCTAGCTAAATTTGAGGTTTGCAGGGGATTCTGGGTTGGAAAATGTTGGGAGATACACGCAAGCTATACCTCGCTGGACTCCCCCGGGTGTCTAGTTTTTAGGAATGTGTGGGTTTGGTAGTTTCCCATGATGGCTGCCGAGCCCAGGGCCAAAAACTCAGGTGACCCCCCTTGCAAAACCAGGTTGTTTTGTGATAGGTAATTTTGATGTCTCCTCAATACGTTTTGGGCCCTTGCCTATCGCAGGTACTTGACCCATCCACGTGAGTGAGGTACAATTTTTATCTGGAGACCTGGGGGTACGCTGGGTGGTAGGAAATTTGTGGATCCATGCAGATTCCAGAACTTTCCCACACAGAAATTTGAGAAAAAAGTGATTTTTTTTAAGCTAAATGTGAGGTTTGCAGGGGATTCTGGGTAGGAAAACGTTTGGGGTCCCGCGCAAGCCATACCTCGCTGGACTACCCCGGGTGTTTAGTTTTCAGAAATGTGTGGGTTTGGTAGGTTTCCTGAGATGGCCGAGGAGCCCGGGACCAAAAACCCAGGTGACCCCCCTTGCCAAACCAAGTTGTTTTGTGATAGGTAATTTTGATGTCTCCTCAATACTTTTTGGGCCCTTGCCTGTCGTGGGTACTTGACCCACCCACGCGACTGAGGTACCATTTTTATTGAGAGACCTGGGGGAACGCTGGGTGGTAGGAAATTTGTGGACCCATGCAGAGTTCAGAACTTTCCATCACAGAAATGTGAGGAAAATGTGTTTTTTTTTTACAAAGTTTGAGGTTTGCAAGGGATTCTGGGTAACAGAACCTGGCGAAAGCCAGACAAGTCACCCCATCCTGGATTCCCCTGGATGTCTAGTTTTCAAAAACTTATAGGTTTGCTAGGTTTCCCTAGGTGCCGGCAGAGCTAGGGTTCAAAATCTACAGCTAGGCACTTTGCAAAAAAAGGGCCAGTTTTCACTGTGAAAATGTGGTGTGTCCACTTTGAGTTTTAGGCCGTTTCCTGTTGCGGGCTCTAGGCCTACCCACACAAGTGAGGTACCATTTTTCTCAGAAAACTTTGGGGAATGCGGGGTGGGTGGAATTTTGTGGATCCACGCAGATTCCAGAACTTTCCACACACAAATGTGAGGAAAATGTTTTTTTTTTTTTACAAAGTTTGCTGTTTGCAAGGGATTCTGGGTAACAGAACCTGGTGAGAGCCAGACAAGTCACCCCATCCGGTATTCCCCTGGGTGTCTAGTTTACAAAAATGCATAGGTTTGCTGGGTTTCCCTAGGTGCCGGTAGAGCTAGGGTTCAAAATCTATAGCTAGGCACTTTGCATAAAAAGGGTCAGTTTTCACTGTGAAAATGTGGTGTGTCTACGTTGCCTTTTGGGCCGTTTCCTGTTATGGGCACTAGGCCTACCCACACAAGTGAGGTACCATTTTTCTTGGAAGACTTTGGGGAATGCGGGTGGGTGGAATTTTGTGAATCCACGCAGATTGCAGAACTTTCCACCACAGAAATGTGAGGAAATGTTTTTTTTTTTTTTTACAAAGTTTGTGGTTTGTGAGGGATTCTGGGTAACAGAACCTGGTGAGAGCCAGACAAGTCACCCCATCCTGTATTTCCCTGGGTGACTAGTTTTCAAAAATGTATAGGTTTGCTAGGTTTCCCCAGGTGCCGGCAGAGCTAGGGTTCGAAATCTACAGCTAGGCACTTTGCAAAAAAGGGTCAGTTTTTTGTGTAAAAATGAGGTGTGTCCACGTTACGTTTTGGGCCGTTTCCTGTCGCGGGCACTATTCCTACCCACACAAGTGAGGTACCATTTTTCTCGGAAGACTTTGGGGAATGCGGGGTCGGTGGAATTTGTGGATCCACGCAGATTCCAGAACTTTCCACTACAGGAATACGAGGTACATGTGTTTTTTTTTTACAAAGTTTAAGGTTTGCCAGGGATTCTGGGTAACAGAACCTGGTGAGAGCCAGACAAGTCACCGCATTCTGTATTTCCCTGGGTGTCTAGTTTTCAAAAATGTGTAGGTTTGCTAGGGTTCCCTAGGTGCCGGCAGAGCTAGGGTTCAAAATCTACATCTAGGCACTTTGCAAAAAAAGGGTCAGTTTTCACTGTGAAAATGTGGTGTGTCCACGTTGCGTTTTGGGCCGTTTCCAGTCGCGGGCACCACACCTAACCACACAAGTGAGGTACCATTTTTATCGGGAGACTTAGAGAAACGCAGAATTGTAGAGTAATTGTTATTACCTATTGACTTTCAATGCATTTCTGCCTTCCAAATGTAAGACAATGTGTAAAAAAGAAGTCACGTTGAAAAATGTTCTATAATTCACATGCTGGTATGGGTACCCACAATTTCGGAGATGTGCAAATAGCTACTGTTTCTAAACTCTATATTTTGATCCCATTTCAGAAATACATAGGTGTCTTTCATACCGATTTTTCCCTGTTTATATTTTCCCAAATGAATTGCTATATACCCGGTACACAATAAAAAAGCATTACAAGATGCTGCTCAGTTCTTGGCTCTGTGTTCCTTGGGTTCTTGGTGAACCTACAAGTCCTATATTTCCCACAACCAGAAGGGTCCAGCGGATGTCATGGTATATTGCTTTCAAAAATCTGTCATACTTAGAAGAAGTTACAGGTGAAAATGTTGGCACAAATGGCTGTTTTTTTAACTCATTTTCAATTTGTTCTATTTTCAACTGTTAGTTTCCATTAAAAAACCTTGAACGATCTACACAAATGACCCCTTGCTGAATTCAGAATGTTGTCTACTTTTCAGAAATGTATAGCTTTCCAAGATGCATCATTGCTTTCATACCGATTTTTACCATTAACTGGAAGGAGGTTAAAAGCACAAAAAATAGCAAAAATAGGATATGTCCCAGTAAAATGCGAAAACTGTGTAAAAATCTTTGGTTTTCTGACAAAGGTCTGCTTGTCCCTGAAAGCTGGGAAGATGGTGATTTCAGCACCACAAACCCTTTGTTCATACCATTTGCAGGGAAAAACAGACACGTTCATCTGTAGCCCTTTTTCCCCATTTTTCCCCACAAAAACAAGATTTCGCTGTATTTTGGCTAATTTCTGGGTCCCCTCCAGGGGAATCCACAAACCCTGGGTACCTTTAAAATTCCCATGATGTGGGAAGAAAAGGACGTAAATTTGGCGTGAATACCTTATGTGGTCAAAAAGTTACAGGGGCCTAAGCGCGAACTACCCCAACTAGCCAAAAAAAGGCTTAGCACAGGGGGCGAAAAGGCCTAGCAGCGAAGGGGTTAATCGGAATTTAAAAACCACTTTAATGGTAAAGGCAGATTTTAATTCACAATTTTGAACATGCCTCTATTAGAAAGTTGGCATTTTCTTTTCCTACCCAATTTGTGCCTCACCCATTGTCCTGGGTCGCATGACCATGAATGGCTCTGCTGTTGAGCTTTGTGTATTCCTCCCAGATAGTGACACAAAAAGGGACTCAGTATGGTCAGGATGGGATGTCCTGCCAGGATGGCTGAGGGCAGAGCTGTTCCATGCCTCGCCTAACTTCAAAGAACTTGCCTCTAGCACACACAAAGGAACATGACATGAGTCTTTTGTCACCCCAGACTCATTGGAGCCTTGACAGGGGAAAGGAAGAGCTTTTGAGGACCTGGTGTGAAGGTAGGACAGGGTGTTTCCCCACTTATAAAGGCTAGCACCAGGTATACATTTTGGACCCTCAGAACAACTCTTCAGTACACTCCTGGACCTGTTGAAGACTTTAGAAGGACTGCCATGCAACCATGTTCCTGCTGCCACCAGAGGACTGCCCTGCTGCTTGAAGGACTGCCCTGCTGCTTGAAGGACTGTCTTGCTGCTTGAAGGAGAACTGGACATTCTCCTTGAAACCAGGAACACCAGAAGTGGCACCAAAGGCTAATTGGTAGGCCTCCTGTGTGAGCTACAGGGGAATGACAAGCTCCTGAGTCCTTGAACCCTGATGCTGGCCTTTGATGGAGGGAGACATAACCACCCCCCCAAGTGGTGCCCCCACAAGGTCCCGGACCTTTGCTAGTAGTGTTTATAGAACTTCCCCAAAAGCTGGGACTTAGAAAATGTTTCCACAAAAACATCACCGACGAATGACCAGGTCCTACCTGCAAGCCAATTCACCCCTGGTGCATCGTCAGTCGGTCTTACATCGTAGTAGCTTCTGCTACATTCTTTTTCTATGTAGCTATTTTATTTTCCAGTCAGAAGTCATTTAAACCATGTTAATCATATGTACATTCTTTATGCAACACATATTGCAACTAGCATACTTTATCTAATTAAATTATGGGGTGCCCCGATTGTCTATGCTTTGGTTGCACTTTAAGGTTCCAATTGGTTACATCTGCAACAAGCCTACTTCTCTATGTATGTCAGGATCAAGAAGACAAAAGTTATTGTTTCTCAACCTACACATGAAGACATGTATATGTATGTACATATGTATATGGCATTTCTATAATGCAAACCTCTGTAAAAGGCACCAAAGTGATATACATGCTCTAAGCTAAGCTAAAAGTTGTCGAGTAATAAGGTAGGAAGCTGAATTGTGAATGGTTAATGCAATGTTATGTAGTGTTCTTTAAAGAGGTGAGACTTCAAATTTTTCCTAATTTGGAGCAGGTTTGGTTCGGTCCTCATGTATATGTATATTTAAGGCCATGCATAGTAAGTGCACATCATATCTGAAGTCTCTTTTTCAATGGTATGTTCTGGGGAGGCATTTGAGATCCTCCTCACAGAAAAAACTTGTGATCCCTAGATTTCATAGGACCAGTTGGGGTGGCCACTCTTTTTCAGTAGCAGCCGCCAAGTTATTGAATTCCCTACCTACTTTCATCTCTAACGCAAACTCCTTCTTGGCTTTTAAAACACATCTAAAAACCTGGCTTTTTTCATCTTAGTTTCACTACTTCATCGCCTCTCTTCCTGTATCCTCTTGGTCTCCTCTAGCGCCTTGACACCCTCGGGTATTTGTGCACTTTACAAGTGTTATCCCATCCTATCCTATACTATCCTATGGGGATGCTGTACCAGATCTTGGGAGCACACATGGAAATTGACTGTTGTCTTACAATTCTTGCTCTGCAGTCTAATGGGTCCTGACTGTTGATGTGCTGAGAACCACCAGAGATGATGGGCATGTTTGCAAAATAAGTGGTGGTGCTGGTTGTGATAGTTTTGTAAATTCTATATCTGGGTTTAAAGATGGCATAGGTTGATAATGGGAGCCAATGGAGTTCCATTAGGATGGAATGATGTTATCATACTTCTTAAGGCCCTGGAGAAGACATGCTGCGGCATGAAGGATTCCACTAAGGTATGCCAGTGTGGAATCTGTGAGGCCATGGAGTAGGACATTAGCAACATCAAGATGCGAGAGAAGAAGGGCTTGAACAGCAGTTCTGTAGTTGCTTTCTGGAAGAAATGGGCGATTTCCTATAGAAGAGAGAGTTGGTACCAGGCAGTGTTTTTCTTTTGGGAAAGTATTGCTTGAGTGAGAAGTTGGTGTCTAGGGTGAACCACGTGATTTGGCATTTGTTGAGAGTTGGAGTTCTAAGCCATCAACAGTGACGTCATTGAGCCAGCTGCGTACTGTATTTGTTTGTTGTTCTTGTAAAATACTAGGAATTCTGTCTTGATTGGTATGAGCTTTAGGTGGGTGCTGGACATCCAGGTCTGGATGATGTGCAAGCAATGTTTGAGGTGTTGGATGTGTGAAGCAGAGGATACTTTCAAGTAAAGTTGTGTAGCATTGGCCTTTTTGTGAATCTTGATGCTGTTATCTATGAGTAGAGCACCATGTGACTCCATGTAAAGGCTGAAGATGACAGGAGACAGTGTGCAACCATGGGGAACTCAACACATGAATTGATGTTTTCATACTTGGAGATGCCCATGTGAACAACTGGTGTCAGTTGGAAAGGTAGGAGGAGAACCAGTGAAGGACATTTCTGGTGAATCTAATTCATGACTCGAGGGTGCATATGAGAATGGGATGGTCAAGTCTATCAAAGGCAGCTGTGAGGTCCAGCAATATCAGTAGCAGGGGTCATCTTCATCAGTGGTCAAGGAAGCATTGTCCAGGATGTGTATTGTGGCCATCTTCATGCTGCTGTTTGATCTAAATCCAGACTGGTAGTCCTATTGTAGATGTATAGCATTGATGTGATCTTGGAGTTGAACATAGACTGCTTTTTCAAAGATCTTGCCAATCTTGTAGGTGAGTTATAGGCTGGTAGTTTGCATGGTCATGGGGGTTTAATGTAGGTTTCTTGGGATGATCTGGGCACTCTTATGAGCTACTTGAAACATGCCTACAGTGAGGCACTCATTGATAATGGTAAGTAGGCCGTCCTCAGAGAGACCTTTCATTAAGGTTGATAGTAAGATATCGGCATAAGAAGTGGCTTTGAAGGACTTGATTATGTCAGCCAGATTTGGAAGAGATGGAGCACTGAAGGCTGACGATTGCAGGATTTTATGGGAAGGGGTGGGTGTGAGAGATGAATCAGGCTTGATATCGTCAAAGTGCTGTTAAATTCTCAATTTTTTACTGCAGAGGCAGTTGAAGGCATTGCACCTTTCTGTGTCTGGCAGGGATTGATGCAGTGCTTGATTGTCTTGAACTATGTTCTGATTTTGTTGGTTCCGTCATAGAACGTGATGGTATAGTACTTTGCTTTAGCTGATGTGATGAGCTGTTTGCATGTTGCACAGAGGGCTATCAGTATGAAGAGGCCCGTGGGAGGTCTGTTTTTCTTTCATTTTCTGTCCTGTCTGCAAATGGATTGTTTATTGTTTGCAAGGACTTTAGAATACAAAAGTGTTGCAGGCTTTGTCTTGCACTTGCATGTTGTAATTGGGGTGCGAATGTTCCCATAGCTCTCCATAAATTGTTGATGTTGTTTAGATGGGTCTTAGCAACGGAAGTGGAGTTGATGGGGTGAAAGATATGTTCAGGCATTAGGTTGTCTATGGAGAAGTCTTTGGGGACTGTGAACATTGGGTCTTCTCTTTTTTTACAAAACCTTGGTTTGTTGGTAGTATGCTGAACAGGGAGATAGGGATGGCTGAGTGTTCAGTCTAGTCCAAGTGTATGTGTGGTTTGCATTTTATAGTAGGTGAAGTTGAGAAGATACGATCAAGGATGTGGCTTTGGACTGAGCTGGATGTGTAACATGCAGCACCAAAAGGAGTGTTTTGATGGAGTTGAAGAGGGTGTATATTGATTTGTTTTGCACTAGCATTCTCAGGATGGTTTAATTCACCCAAGAGTGTGGTGTGGGCATGTTGGAAGGATGAGGTGGTCAGGGGGTCTAAAAATTCATCAACAAAGTCTTTTTTCTGCCCTGGAGGCCAGTGGATGAGATGGAAGGTGGTGGGCTGTGTTGCAGAGAAAGGGAAATTACATGTCAGCAGCTCCATGGAGTTGACCTTTTACTAGTGTGCAGGACCAGGATGACTTATGAATGACAATGAGGCTTACTCCCTTCTTTTGTGCATGGTCCACATGAAGGATGCTGTGGCCTGTGGGAAGAAGGATGTCTAGTATGTGCGCAGATATTATGTTATGTTAGGATGTCTTGTAAAGCGCGCAGCTGCCCCAGCAAAGGGGCGTCCTGGCGCTGAAAGCGAAAAAAAAGGCAGCTGAACGGCAAAGGAGACCTATCATAACTAAAGAAAAAGAAACCAGAGGCTGTTAAAGCTACAAAGGCAGGCAGAAAGGAAATAAACTGTGAGAAGGGCCTAAGTGAAGGGAAAAGATGGGTCTTCAGTGCTTTACGAAATGCCAGATAATTGTCCATACTCTGGATATGTACAGGGAGGGCATTCCAAAGTTTAGCTGCCAGTGAGCGAAAAGAACGCCCACCGGCGCGAGCCCTCCTGACCCGGGGAACAACCTCCAAGTGTTGGCCCAATGAACGGAGATGGCGAGTGAGAGAGCAGGCCGGCTAGGATGCCAGGGGAAGGGGAATTCAAGATCCAAAAAGCAAGACAGAGGGACTTGAACTCCACGCGTCTCGCTACCGGTAGCCAATGTAGCGGACGAATAGCACTGGAAGTGGAGCAAAATCTAGGCATGCCGAGAAGAGTTCTGGCGGCTACATTTTGGACCCTCTGCAGTCTCAGAATCTCCGTCTTGTTGACCCCCAGATAGAGCGAGCTGGCATAATCCAGTCTTGACAGCACAGAGGCCTGGACAATCATCTGCCAGATGGAAGGGTCAAAAAATCCCAGCAGAGGTTTGAGCCCACGAAGAATACTGAAGCACGTTGCCGCCACCTTCTTAGTTTGGGTTTGGAAATTAAGAGCCGAGTCGACCCAGACACCAAGATTTTTCACCACCACCTGTTTGGTGGCGGGTGCACAACCCAAGGTAGCGGGCCACCACCGTTCGCTCCATAGCTTAGGATCTTTCCCTACCAGCAAGACCTCAGGCATTAAGCTGGAGACAGTTGGCAGTCATCCATCCCGCAACGTCAGCAAGACCGCTCCGAAACTTAACAGCGTCATTCAGACAGTCATCAGAGAGGGAGACTACCAATTGTGTATCATCAGCATATGATACAATAGTCAGCCCTCTACTCTTGGCTACCGCAGCTAGATGCTGAACATACAAATTAAAGAGCGTTGGACTTAACGCTGAAACCTGCGGAACAAGATCTGGTGAGAGACCGTGTCAAACGCGGCACTGAGATCCAATAGGATCAGTGCCGAGGTGCGTCCCTCATCCAGTGCTGCCCTCAGATGTTCAGTCACTGCTAGGAGGGCAGACTCCGTGCTAAGGCCCGGGCGGAAGCCGCACTGGGAGGAGTCAAGTATATTATTCTCCTCCAGAAATGCTTGTTGAACAGATGGTCTCACTAGTCAAAGTCCTTGATGCCTGTTGGTGGATTGCGGATATTGCGGAGCCTGACTTCCGGTGCCTGACTTCCGGCGCCTGACTTCCGCCTGACCTCTGCTGGTGAGCCGCGGATGGTGGCTGCTGCTACGGCCGCGAGGAGAGAGAGGAGGAGAGAGGAGCGGCAGGGGCAAAGGGGAGCTGACCCGGTCGCCATGAGCGGGAGTGACTGGCCGAGGGACCTGACCAGAGCCCGCGAGAGCTCGCAGGAGTCTGCACTACTGCACCACTGCCAACTGTGAGGCTGCTGAGGCTGTTGTAGGGCCATTGCCGAGGTTGCAGCGGCGGCGGCTCGGTGGCTCGGTGGCTTAGGCAGCGCTTCGGTCACAAGACGGGGTGAGTCCAGGCATCCCTCCCACAACACTGCATGCTAGAGCCTGCGCCTCCCAGGCCGACTTTAGGCAGCCCGACCCTAGGCACCTCCCGCCGAGGTAAAAACACCCAATAAACCTCAGCCCCAGTTACAGTATCACTTAAACACAGCAATTTGTACTGAGCACAAACTCAATTACAGAGAGCAGTGCCAGCAGGGGGCGGTATCAGTCTGTACCAGAGACTATCGCTTGGCGGGGTCTTTGAACTTGACAGTGCGAGGATCACTGTGCCGTTGCCACACGCCCTGGGACGAAGCAGGTCATGTGTCTCTGTTTTCTCTGGGAGAGGAGGAGGAGTAAGCAAGTAAGCTAAGGAAGCGAAGGAAGCGAAGCGAAGGAAGCGAAGCGAAGCCGCGAAAACGGAGACCTAGCGGTTTGCGGTTCCAGTTTGCGGTTTGCGGTAGCCTGAGCAGCCCGGGGACTGGAGTCTCTCGACCCGCGGACGGCGGTCGGCGGGTCGCGGCAACGGATTTGAGCCTCGGACCAAGCCCGGCGTCCTTTCGATAGCCATTCGGCCCCGGGCGGCGGTCAGCGGTGAGGTGGGCGTGGGCGGGTGTGGTGTGAGCAGACACGGGAGCGCGGCCCCGCTATCGGAGGCCGCTGAGTGTTGTGCCCGGGTGCGCCTACTGAAGCGATACAAAAGGGGATGATGGACGGAATGTTTGAGCCAATCAAACACTCACCCCCAGTCAACTGATCTGGGTTTAATCCATCATCATTCTTTAGCTCACTCCACCACCCCAGTTCAGACATGGCCATATGCAAATCAGTCTGACCCTGTGCCTCATGGGAACAGTCCAGCCCGAACTGCCAAGCCATGTCTTCCCTGGACCGGAAACAAGCATCCTGGGACCGGTTTTGGGTTCAAAACCCTCATCAGCCAGGCTATCTTGAATCCAGTGGCAAAGTGAGCAAGGGACCCACGTCTGGGCATACCCTGCCAACTTAGGGCGAACAAAGCGATACCAAAGGGGATGATGGACGGAGCATTAGAGCAAATCAAACATTCACCCCCAGTCAACTGATCTGGGTTTAATCCATCATCATTCTTTAGCTCACTCCACCACCCCAGTTCAGACATGGCCATATGCAAATCATACTAGGTTGGGTGCGGCTGTGGCGCCCCAGTGTGCCCTGCTCCGGATCTAGACCTTGACCCTGACCCTGTCCCCGACCCCCCGCCCCCTACACTCATTTTAGATTTAGGCAAGAATTGTTACTTTTGACCTTTTGATATCCTGACCGTCTATCCGATTGGTCATTGCTGGGCCATTCTTACCACTGCCATTACTGCTTTCACCAAGAAGCCAGTTCCTCTGTTGTTCCAATTACATACTACATCTTTGCGACTGCCAACTGCCATTTGCCTAGGCGGCATAAGACGCTGTAAAATTGAGGATCAAAAGGACAATTTACTCAATTTATTCAAACTAGTCCGCTTCACCCAATGCCATTAGATATCGACCAACGTAAGAAGGGGAACAGGAGGCTTAATTTGTCATACCGCCCACAGTGTTGGAAATTGCCTTATAAACTAAGACATACACTAAGACATACACTCCCCTACAAACTGGGGGATAGATCGGCTAAAAGCCACCATTGGCACAGCAACAATCAAACCGCCTCACAGTTGGGGGAACAAATGACAAAGGGAAAACTCAACACCAGGACGGGGAAGCTAATTAATATAGGCAGTGGAAGCAAGCAAATAACAAGGGGCAGAAAACGGGCCGAGCTTATAGCGCAACTACCATTCTCAAACTCAGCACCAAACTCCAAATTAAAAAGCAATACAGTCCGCAAATACTTTATGTCGACAACACCTGGTCGGACTCTCGGCCACAAAAAACAAGGAATGAGTGACACTAACAGCAGGGCATTAATACACTCAACACCACACGTCAGCAAGGGACAGACCCAGATCCAGATCCAGGGCCGGGAGTCTGGAACAAAGGAATCTAAACCATTCTCTGTCCAAGAGAACAGCAGAGAAATGGGGGGAGCTGGACTGGGACTTGGAGATCAAAAAAGGGCTGAACCATTAAGACAGACTGAGCATCCAGACCCACAGGACCCACAGGAGAAGAAGCATGATGCGTCATTGGAAACATCTAGCCCTTCCCTACTTAATGGAAAAGAGCAATTCTCAGCCGGGCAGGATTCTCCAGAAATCCTGGAAATTTCATCAGTACTAGACCATCCGGACTCCAGGGGCAAAACGATAGATGGAACAATCGAGGGAAAACTGGAAGTTTTGGAGATTTCGTCAACACTCGAGCAAATAAACGGAGATAATCAAAAAATTCAAGAGAGGACCACAGAGCCAACACAAGTGGACAGTGGAACTTACCAGCACATTTTGCCCCCGTCACCGGATCAGCGACAAAGCTCATCAGTAATTAAAAGTCTCACTTTTAATCAAAGCTTGCAAGCGACGCAAGAGGAACAAGTAGAGAACAACTATTCAGGTGTACAAAACCTGCTGCACACCACGGCTGAAACAAAATGCACTCCATATAGTGGATGCCACAACCAAAACTCCCTGTTGTCTTCAATAAACTCCACACTAACAACAGCCATTAATGCGCTCACGTGGCAAACACAGAAATTGGAAATACAAATGGACACAATGCAGGCGCTAGCAATAGCCATGATTAATATTGAGACTAAAATCGATGTTTTAAATGGAAAACTGGAACCATCGACGTCACAACCAACCATCAGCTGCCTGTGCCTTCCAATTGTGGAGAAGCTCAGTTCATTACCTGAGGTTTTAACATCCATTGTTGCAGAACTAAAGCAAAGACAGCAGGCCACTATAACTCAACCTCATCAAAGTATAATCGAAAGCCCTTCAAAAGAGAGTGGAAAAAAAGGAATGAATAATCCCGTGGACGTGGCCAGCGCTCCCATTGTGATACATCAAAAGGCAATGGAAAAGAAGGGAGCAATTCATTTTGTGGGCAATACTTGCCCAGTAGAAAACACTCCAACAGGCACCAACAAACGTACTTTGTGCTTGGATACACCCCCAACTTCTTCGCAGTTGGCAGCAACGTCTAGCCAAAATACAGCTGTTAATGAGAATAACATAGCAGGCAACATCTGGCATAACATCCCAGACGGGGTTATTGACTTGGAGTATGCCACAGAACCCTCCAAAACCCTTTCTAGAAGGGCAAAAACGCTTGAAAAACACGCTAAAAATATTTAAAAAACAACCGAGTAAAAGAATTATTGCCGGGCCTGAAGGTTCCAACTGACATCCAGTGCCAAAAAACAAATGTCAGAAAAGGAATAACACAAAGCAACCAGGATCCACAGAAACTCTTTCCGATTTTCCAAAAGGATAACCAAATAAATAACAAGTATGCACCCAAAGTAACTGCAACCCTGAACATCGAGGAAATCTTAGTTAAACATAAAAAGGAACAACCACAGCAAGAACTAAAATTGGCTCCGCCAATAATTATCCTAGACAGTTTTAGGGTAGAGCAGTCACAGGGGACACAGCATGAAAACCGGCATGAAGCCCTAGAGGGAGGAATGCCACCAATAACATTAACGCTTGACAATGTGCCTCTGGGATCTCAAAATGTTATCAATGATTTAGGAATAGAGGCAACACCTATACAAAGTGGGGCAACACACTTCTCAGTCAATAGACAAACGCCACAAGAATATAAGAATGCGGAGAATGACACCATAATTTTTACACCAGAATACACCTCACGCGGAATTGCAGATACGCTAAATAGGTCCAACATTTTACAAATTCTAAAATATATTCCAGAACTTTCATCCGTCACGACGGAAGATCTCATCCAAGTTCAATTTAAAATGGTAGGCAATAACACATCAAGAGAATCAACCATACTAAAATGGAATAGCGCATCCATACCACAAAGAATTATGAAAGAGAGAGAGCAACTCGCGACTTGGGGAATCAATGTTCACGTGCCTAAGGTGGAGAGATATCCATTTATGCTAAAAAGGGCACTCTACCCAAAACCAACAAAGAGTCCACGAAAGTCCATCTTAAAGGGGGCAAACTATGCTGCCCGAACCACAGCATTCTCCAATCTAAGGATATACTCCTCACCTAACTCCAGACAAATAAGGCAAATGTGCTCCTAGTACACAAGGTAATGTTCATCCCAGGATCAATTCGAGCAATTCACTGAAAGTAATATCATGGAACGTTTTGGGCTAAAATCGACTCTATACAACAAAGAAGCATTCAAATTCTTACAGTCTGGGGACCTTTATGCCTCCAAGAAACCTGGCTGTTAGCCCCGAGGTGATTCCGGGGTTCATGGAATTTCAGCAGCCAGCAAAAAATGTAATATATTCGGAAGACCTTCGGGGGCCTATCGACATACATCCATATTAGCAGTAATATAAAAACAAAATCTCTACTCAAAACGGACATGGTTCAAGCAGTACTATTGGAAGGTATGAAATTAAACGGACGCCCAATAAAGATTGTACTATTGAACATTTATTTCAATAATAAAGAGTTCCCTAGACTGAGTTACATGAGAGCACTAGTGGATACGCTCGAAGAATTACTTAGTAGCAACCCAAACTGCGGGATCATAATGGCTGGTGATTTCAACACCCAATATCTCGTGATGGAACTGGATGAAAGATGGCCTAAAGATAAGGTGGGAACTGTAATGAATTCCTTTTTAAACACGTATAGACTAAAATCAATACAAACAAGTCATCAGACGGCAGCCACCCCGTTTAAAGACCCGCATGGGAGGATCAAATCAACAATTGATTATATATTTGTGTGCTGTACCTTGTATGGCCAGGTGAAGGAATTTCAAAAGCCATTTATCCAGAGCAGCGATCACTTGCCACTGGCTATCGCCATCGCACTACAAACGGTCAGGCCACAGCCCACCGCCCTCTTGGGCAAAACAAACGGGGAAGAATTATATTTTCTACCACGGAGAATAAAGTGGAACAAAATAGATACATCAGCCCTAAGCGGGTGGAAAAGCGATTGGCCGAGAATAGCAGAGGAATTCTCAAGAGGTAATATCACCGAGAACTGGATTAAATTAGCAGCCAAGGTATAATCCCTTCTGATGGGAAAACAAGGAAGGCATCTATCAAAATCCAGAGTAAGCCCTTGCAAAAAACAAACACAGTGCATAAAAGTAGAGCAAAGTAAGAGGCAACTTAGAACAGCTACACGCACCCATAAGCAAGAGGGAAAAAAGGAAACATACCAGAATCTCCTGCTAGCCAGGAAAACGCACAGGAGAAATATATGGGATCATAAAAGAAAACTACAAGACGCAGAATGGCTCCACATTTTTACTTTGCTGACTCTGAGCAAACAAGCGGAGTTCTGGTCATATATCAACCGGTTTTCAGGGGGCGGACACGACCGACGGAATGTGGTTGCTAGCGACATATGGATAACGCACGTAACCAAATTATACCATGGAGCCCCTAATTTATCAACACCTGGTCCGCAAAGCCCCTATATCAGCTGGCTCCCTGACAAACATCCAGCACTAACAGAAGACACACTCGGGCCCCGGAGAGAGGGGAGATCGGCAATCTCTGAGGGTACGTCTGAGCCATTGATCTTGGGAAACCGTGTGACTGCAACCCTCAAGGAGACGTTTGAGCCATTGATCACAGAAAACCGTGTGAGGGCAATCTTAAAAAACATAAGAAAAGATGGGGCCCCCGGCCCCAATGGCCTACCAGGCCATCTCTTTAAAGAAGACTGCAACTTTTGGGGATCGGTACTCACACCACTCTACCAGCATTGTCTGATGAACACCACAGTTCCGGAGAGTTGGAAAGGCTCTATATTGCAACCCATCCACAAAAAGGGAGATCACGGGGACCCTGCGAATTACAGGCTCATTGCCCTCCTGGATATCGAGGCAAAAGGCTATGCCAGCCTTCTTCTACAGGACCTGCAGGACTGGGCTAATGAAAATGAAATTTTACCTGCGTATCAATCCAGATTCAGACCAGGAGCATCCACTACGGACAACATATTAGCTCTCTCATATCTGATAGAACAGTCCACGCAGAAAAAGGCGCTTCCCCTCTTCGCGAGTTTCGTGGACTATACTGCGGCTTTTGATGGCGTAAATCGGAGTCTGTTGTTGCGTAAACTGCAAGACTGGGGGATTCCAGCGAGCCTGCTGAAAGCATTAGTCAGCCTTTATACTGGAACTTGGGTACGGGTAAAAATCACGAGGAATTCTGCCACCAGAAAGATTCCAACAGTTAGAGGGCTAAAGCAAGGCTGTGTATTGGCCCCTTTGCTCTTCAACCTATATACGGCAGACCTCGGAAAAAGATATTTAAAGCGAATCTCTTACCCCCTAAAATAGGCTCAAACAGATTACCTCTAGTCCAGTATGCAGACGATATGGTGTTATTAGATCACACTAAAGTGGGTATGCAAAGATTATTAGATGCTTTAAACATCTACAACAACAATAATGAACTTCAAGCAAATGCAGGAAAGACAAAGGTAGTTATATTTGGAAAATACACCAACAAACTTAAACAACAATGGAGATTGGGTAATTTAAACATACTAACAGTGACCAAATACAACTACCTGGGAGTATGGCTGATGAGCAATGGGAAGCCAACAGCGCAAATTGCGGCCGTGGAAACAAAAGCTAAAGCAGTGACGTTTGTCTCTGTGCAAACTGCATTCCAAGCTATGCAGCCCATCTACAAAACCAATCAGAAAGGTCATAAACGCCAAAATGCTACCATCAATCACTTATGGCCAGATAGCATTTCCAGCGGCTTTCACCAACACAATGGAGCAGCTTAACTGTCGCGCATTTAAGCGTATATTTCAGATCCCCGCCTATGCCCGAAACTCTTTGGTGCGATTGGAATTTGGACTGAATAGACAGAGCTACGAGCACTGGGCTTCCATGGTCTGGTTTTATCGCGGGGTGTGCGCGGCACCTCCGCATACAATGAAGGCAATTTTAAAGTTAATCTTTATGGAAGGAAACAACTCATGGAGCAAAGGCCTGCACACAGCTTGCTCCGAATTGCGCCTCGATAAGTCTAAATTAACGGACTTCATTCATCAGCCTGGTATCCTAAAATCCATATTGAAAAACAAGTAAGACTTTTATCAAAAGAAGACGATATGAAGGAACTGAACGCTTCCAGTAGTAATATTAGGATACTTGCAAGCTCTTATGAAGATCAATCATGGCAGCCATATCTTGACGCCCCATTAAATAAATCGATTTTGAAGCAAATCTTTATAGCAAGACTTATGGTTCTGCCCATTAAGGATATTAATAGGCGCTGGAATACCTTAGTGGAAAAAACAACTTGCAGACTTTGTCATCAATATGAGGAATCTCTGGTCCATATAATTTGCACATGTCAATGTTTATCATTTGCACGACGCACTTTATTGAAACCTCTCTTTTCAAATATGGAGTGAGGACCTGCGCTGAAGCTATGAAGCTCCTTTTTAATTTGGAAATTCCAATGGATTTGGCACGGTTCGCTAAGTTTGTACTACAAGGTCAAGGAACTCTTAAGAAAAGAAGTATAGATCTTAATCGTTTTAAATGAATTCACTTAGTAGGAAGTACTTGTGTTTTACCTAGGATTGTATATTGTGTATTTTACTGAAATGGTACTGTGCTGTCCACTTAGCTTTGGTATCGCATATGCTAATACCTTTAATATCATGAACGCATTTCTAATTTAAGCGGTCCACTAGACTTGCACAAAACCACTATATAATAGGAAGGATTCATTAGTATTGAACTGTTTCATTGGTTCTATACTATCTCATCGTTTTTTTCTGTTTTAAGCTTAATTCATAAAAAATATTTTATTTAGTGAATATACATAAGACATTAATTAACTAGGCATGCATTTGTACGAAATAGGCAAGTTTTGGTGAGATTTTATTGGAACTTTTGTAACAATTTTTGTTAATTGATACAATAAAAAATTATTCATTCATTCCTCCAGAAAGCCTGACAAGATGGAATTAATATAGGCTTCGGAGATCTTAGAGGGCCATGGAAGCAGGGAAATAGGGCGGAAGTGCCCCGGTTTAGCTGGGTCGAGGGTGGGTTTCTTTAATAAAGGGACTACCCTAGACTGCTTCCACGTCCTGGGAACCATAGCCATAGATAGGGACATGTTAATTACCTGGCCCAAAGGTGTAAGAAGCACAGGTAGCAGTCTCATAAGATGGTCAGGCTTCATAGGATCAGCAGGGGAGCCAGATTTAAGCTTCCTGCATAATACACGTAGTGTATGCTCAGTGATTGGCGGGAAGGCAGCCAGAATATGGACAGAGGCGGGTGGACCCCCAAAGTCAGAGCCCGTAGCCACCTGAGGGAAGATCTTATAGATATTGTCCACCTTATTTATAAAGAAGGTGGTGAGATCCTCGCATTGTTCATCTGACTTGATATAGGACGCAACCGGTGCCCCAGTTCTTTTAAGATTTTTAAGAATGGAGAAAATCCTCTTGGAGGTATTATTTCTGTTTCTGATCTCATCAGCAAAATAGGCTGCCTGTGCTTTCTGAACAGCCCTATGTTATTTCTTAATGGCTGACTGATAACATCCCTTCAAAATAGGATCGAAGTCTCGCCTCCACGCCCGCTCCATCTGCTTGCATGCTTTACTCATAGTGGCAAGATTTTCATTGTACCATAGATTGGATTTAGTACTGCGACACTTAGCTTGTTTGACAGGAATCAATTCATCCAGAGGGCGAAGTAACCAATCAGATAGTGATTCAACAGCCGCATCTGGATCTTCCGGCCAACTGGGCACACTCGAAGAGAGGATGGTGCTAAGATGATCAAAATTTAGTTTATGCCAAGGGCGTCGGAGCGAGAGTTTCTGAGGCAACCTTCGAGAGGGCACAACCCCAGAAAGCATCATGGGGATCAAATAGTGGTCAGACCAACATAACGGAATGGGGTTAGAGACAGAGAGACATGCAAGGTTGGAAAAAACTGGATCAAGTAAGTGGCCAGCAGAGTGGGTAGGACCTTGGACTAGTTGGAACAACTGGCAGGCTGCTAGATCAGCTGAGAAATTGGCTACTTCTGAATCGTGGGGGTTGTCAAGATGCAGATTTAAGTCACCAATGACAGTGAAGTTGGCGTACCTCACGGCCAGAGAACCAACTATGTCAACCAGCGCAGCCCTGCATTCCTTTGAAGGACCTGGGGGACGATATACCAGTATACCAGACATGGTATAGTTGAATTAATTGAGATCCCAAAACGTCCACATTCGCAACCCAGTACGGTTTCTTTGACAAGGGTGCATGTGTAGCAGGATTTAAAAACAACTGCAACACCGCCACCTCTAGCCTCTCGATTGGAGATGGGAGGTGTACCATTCTTCTGTGAGGAAGAGGGTGTCAAGCTTGTGATAGGTATGTGGTCTGCGATGTCTGGTCTGGACTACTACAAAGTGAGCATGAATGAGCATGAGTAGGAATATGTGTTTTGTAGTTTGAGGTTTTTTTTTTAAGTTAGTGGGTTAGTGTATGAGGTTGGGTCTATCAGTTGTGAGAATGTTATTTGAGTATCTGGGTTACCTGCATCAGGAATGTTTGGCGGTATGGGGTGCTGAATAAGGCACATAATTATAATCTTACCTTGCAGTTTTCACTGGAACAGGGGGTGTAGCCCAAGGCCCATCCAGGCCCTAACAGGCAATGCTCTTGTCTGCGTTCGCCCTTTGCTGGTGACGCCCAGGCAATGGGAGTCCCTGCAGAATTGGTTAAAGGAGAAGGGAGAAAGTAATGTCACTTCATGTGCAGATGGGTGATGGAAATTGAATTCTTTTGCTTTACTTCATTTTTTGAAGACAGTTTTGTCAGGAATTCAGTAATGTCACTTCCCATGCAGATCGATGATGTGAAATGCAGTGATGTCACTTCCTGTAAAGATGAATGGTAGGAAATTAAGTTTTCATGCTTGGCTTCTCCTTGTAAGGATGGCTTTTTGTGGGGAATCCAGTGATATCACTTTCTGTGCATATGGCAGGTGGGAAAAATAAATAAAAAGCACATATTCATGCCATTCAAATATTAACTCACCTATAACATTCAACCATTCGGACTATCCATTTGGAATTAGTATCATTGTAATTGATGACTTCTGTAAACCCTGTGCTCAGTGGTGTTATGTGCTTATCTAGCCTATTGCTGTGGGTGTACAGTTTTGTCTGTTTTGAAGCAGTTCTATCCATGTCTGTTTGTCTATTCCTGCTGTCTCAACTCACTGGCTATACTTGCAGAGTCAATTGTTAAATGAATGTGCTGTTACTGCGTAGGGAGCTACATATTTCAACTACAAACTCTGGGGTTGTAGAAATTGCATTTCATGTGTTTGCTCTTACAATACGATGTGTTTGCTCTTACAATACTTCTGATGTAACACACATTAGCCTTGAATATACATCTTAAGAGACCACAAAGATAAAACTTTGCTAGGCAAGTTATATGACATTATTTTCATCTAGATCGACACACACATATCCACATACAGTTCTTTTTGAGATTTGATCAAGAACATATTTCTTAACAATAAACATAAAGTGACTGGGACAAGGTGATCATGTTATGCTGCAGCCTCATCTACCCTCACAACACTATTTTGTTATCAAGATTTAAGCCGTCTCTTAGTAGATTCCTTCTCCAGTTACAGGTTTTCTTGTAGTCAGCAGCCTTATAAAGTATGATTTGCACAAGTCTATGTTGATCTTACTTTATGTGGCTCATAGGTGGGTGCTCTGACTTTCTCATATTAATAATTCTGAATTGTTCCAGATCAGGACTTGTTTATCTGGATATCATGCATGTATCTAATTGTTTCTGTGGGTATTTCTGTATCTCATAGTCATAATGACTGTGTGCTTGATCACTGCTCTCCTTGACACATGGCATTTCTGGCAGGGTATTTCGATTATTGATAGTAGATTTAGTCTTGTGGTCCCATCACATTCTGATGTAGAGGTTCAGGATATGATATGCTAAATGTTGATTGGACCTATGTGACATTATGAACATTCCATTGAGAGACGCTTCTGCCATCCCTCAAGTCAGTCATGCTTCTGTAAATATGTATCCGCCACATTATTCTTCGCTGTCACATTATGCTCTAAGTGTGCCCCAACAACAGTATGTCTGACTGGTGGATATGGATGTAAGTCAGCAAAGGGATGAAATACAGTGGTTAGTTTTTTGGGGGGGTTTCTGCACAATAAACAAAGGGTCTCAATGATATTATACGTGACAACAGTTGGGTATAGAAACAATTTTCCTTTTTAATGTAGATACCAAATGTGTGACTTCAATATTCTGTTACATCTGAAGCAGACTCTGTGCGGAGAGCAGTCTCAAGAGCAGTATTAGAGCTTGCCAGCCGTTTCATGCTTTTAGAGGGGGAAGAAGCACTCCACGCGCTGACGGGCAGCATGTTGTTGGATGCCATCCTCAGTGCATGGTTGCTATCCTCACCGCCAAAAGCATCCTGATGTCTTTGCACTCGCTGTCACAGAGTGTTCAGTGACCCACTTGGAGTGGCTGACAAAAAGGGCGGTGGCAGGACTGCAGAATTCAGAGTGGCATGAAAGATGTTACACTTGGCCTTCTTCTTCATTTCACAAAGAGCAACGTGGATTAAAGGAAAGGTGCATGGACAGAGCTTATAAACAGCCCTGTACAAAATGGTAGTCTGTTCTTGGGATGTTGTCCAAAGTTCCAAATCCAAAATGAAGAAAAATCGTTTTTTTTGTGATATGAATTCTAGTTTCTATCATATATCAAGAAAGCAATCACGAGAGGAAGCTAAGTCACAACACATTATTCCATGATTTTTTGATCATTCTACTCCCCTTTGCTACAGTTCCTGATTAGTTTGCTACTTACATTTGGAACAAATACTGGATTCTACTACTGGATACTATACCTGGCTCTTTTCTCTTACTTGATGCCAGGTTGAGTGTTGTGCCTCGCTAATCTATTCAGTATAAATATATTTATCTTTAATCAAGAGCTACCAGATGCCAAGGAGGTTTTTGGACCTTTTGGGCCTCATTTACTATATTTTGATGCACCGCAGTGCAGCTAGCCTTCCTGCTGCGCTGCCGTGCATCAAAATAAAAGGGCAGGAATGCACCGTATCTACAAGATATGGCACATTCCTGTCCTCCACTGTGCCGGTACACGAACAGCAGCTGTGCGCCAAGTCAGACTCCCTAGCGCTATGGTGCAAGGGTGCCTGCATTGCAGGGATGATTGTTGTTGTGCAGGAAGGGTCATCTTACTACACCAAAAAATTATTAATGGCATTTTGCCCAGAGACAGAGCAAGAAACGAGGAGAAATACAAGTATTTCTCCTTATTGCGGGATTCTGACGTATTCCCAGGTTTACGGCACTTTGTAAATTGGGGAATGTGTCAGGTTCCATGGATGGTGCATGGGAACACCCACAGCAACACCCATGGAATGCCACTTTCACGCAGAGTAAAGTGTGAAAGGAGCCCATATTTACAAACCCGTGAAAAGTCATGCAGGGTGACTTTACTTGGCCTTGTAAATATGGGCAGGCACACTGCGATGCGGGTGAGTCTGAAAAAGTGACGCATCAGCAGTGCAATGTCCTTGCAAATGAGGCCCTCTTTGTTTAACTTCAAACGAGGACCTCTCTTAAGGAGAGATTTTACACCTTCCCCATACAGATTCTGTGCAGTTTGTCTCCATGGTTGCAGGGAGGAACCACCCTTTTCTCGAGCCATCAAGAAGGCAACAACATATTATCTCAGATTCTAGTTCTTGACATATTTAATCAGTACAGACTGGTGTGCGTGTTTCCTATGGGTGCTGTAGTGTGCCTGTAAATGTGTATGCTGGTTAAGAGTCAGAAAATCAGAAAGTGATGCTAGTGGAGGGCGTAGGAACTATGGTCTGTGTGGAAAAGAGTGACAATTATTGTCAACATGATTTATTCTTGCATATATACGATAATAGTCATGTTACAGTAATATGCATCATAGTAATACATATGAGTACATGTATAGTACAGCATTTAATATTTTATTACTTGTCTGCATAAACACCAAACCAGCTGGCCACATAACACCATGGTAAATGTTGTGCTGCAATCCGCCATCACTAAACTATTTAAAAATGGTGTTTGCACCTGGGTGGTTATCAGGAATCCGTCAATACTAGACTATTTAAAAATGGTGTTTTGCACCTGGGTGGTTATCAGGCACATTTATGGTGTAACCATGGACATTACAGACGACCTGAATATTAATGGAATGCTGGCAGTGGTGCTTGTCATGAAACATCTGTTTCATGTTTGAACTGCAGGGCTACTTGTTTGCAGTCCAGTGCTTCAAGTACACTGAGACAGCAACAAAAGAGTTCGGCAAAAGCCAATCATTCCTTTGCACAAACTGATGAATACAGATGTGGTTTTCATGCTTTAAGTTAAATCACCCCTGAGGCAGGCATACTGACTGCCTCGTCAGGGATATTCCAGCTGCAGTGCCACCAAAAATGCAAATTGCGATTCGGTAACTTGTGACCTAATCACAATTTGCGTTTGCTACCAAATACCGATTCAGCATTTGGAAGGGGCGCACTTCCAAATACCGAATCAGAATGGTATGCATGAATGTTTTGTGACTAAATTCCAGTTGTAAAACAGTAATACTTTACCCCTCTTGTGTGAATAGGGTTTATGTCCTAAATGTGTAACTTACGACATTTTTTTTGCATTCGTCAAGCATACAGATGTAGCGGCGGCCCCCATAAACAGAGAGTGGAGGGGCAGGTGGGGTCGCACAGGAGGCATCGCAGGGGACAGGGGGGAATACAATGTAAAAAAAAATAAAACTTACCTTTTGCCGTGGGCCACTCCAACTTTGCGTCTCCACGCGCTGCCTCTCCTCTTCATGTCTGCTAGTCCTGCAGCCCCTGGGACAGACTCCCTGTCCAATCCCCGCGCTGCAGAGCAGTGCGGAGATTGGTCTGAGCAGGCAGAAAAGATGCCCTATTCAGACCAGGGAGTCTGTGGGCCTCAGAAGGCTGGCCAAAACACATGTGCGCACTTAGGGAGTGGAGTGCACTAGCACTTCTTCTCCCCCCTCCCATACCTTGTCCCCACCCCTCCCAACACCGCTGACTAAGAGCCGGCAAACGTAAATTAAAACGATGCAAGAACATCATTTTAATTTACAATTTCTGACTCTGAGCCAGGCAGTGGGACGATGCTCCTCTGCCATTGCGGAGGGGCCGTCACTGTACAGATGAAAAAGACACAAAGTTAATCGGGTCCATTAGTCATCATTGTCCTGACTCTGTTTGGTTAAAAGATTTGAAAACTTAGTTCCTCTTTTTGTGGAATGTGCTGGGTTTGCTTGACCTTTGCAAAAATGGTGTTTTTTATTAACTAAGGGACTAACTGCAGTTATTTTGCTTTGTTAATTGGTGGCTTTGACGCCAAGAACACTTTGATTAAATATGTTAAATGCTAATCTTTGAAAGATATTTCTTCGTTTGATGAGAAATCCTAATTTCAAGCAGTGAAGCACTTAAAAACAGACTCCTGGTGTGCAATTCCAGTGGGGTATAAAGTAGCTTCACATTTTTTACAACATAACAGCACTCAGAGAAACAAGAGGGAGTTATTATTTCAAACAAAAATAATGCTGTAAAGTCAGTTGTTCAATTTGTGCATGGGGGGCACTGCATCTATTCACAGTGTGAAGTTTAAAGGTGCAACTAACATCAATAATTCACCTCCCATACGCTTACCGATGTATTTTAAGGGTTTGACATAAGGCTGAAAACCACTGAAAGTTCAGTTAGGATAAATTGTCTGCTTTATACTTTACAAGTCTTATAAAGTGTAATATCTTCATATTTATTATATGCTCACTAACTACTTCTCATTTAAAACTCACATACGAACATTGTACTGCTTTTGTTTGTTACCATACCAAACCCGCATATCGACTTTAGAAGAAGAAAACAAAGATTCATTCACATCAGACATAGACTAATAAAGCACAGATTGCCTTAATGAGTCTTTAAGTCTCTTTAGTGGTGGATAGGGAGAAATGCAAATTAGAACAATGAAATTAACTTTAAACGTTTCTACATGGGATTTTAGTAAAAGTACACATTTTATATGCCTTACTACAAATAAATTCATAACTATTTTACATAATATTTCTGTAAACAACATCTGTGCCTTAGCATATGGCTGAAGCTTTTAAGATGGCGACCTTTTGCTAGTACATTGTCTGCGCCTATGACCCACCTAAATGTAAAATACAATAAAATAAAATTAGAGTTTACCAGTACATCCTGTGGGTAATTTAATGTATTTTAAGGAGGAGGTTTAGTGCATCTGCAAGAAATGCCAATCTTTAACTAAGGAGCCGTTTTAAAGTATTGCTAGATGCTTATCAGTGTGCATGTTTTAGGACATTAGATCTTCATCCCCATATCCAAATTAGGGGTGGGCGAAGAATTCTGCCGGTGGAGTTCGCAGAATTTTGCATACTCCACACAGAGTTTTTTGGGCACTTCACGAAACTCCGTGTAGGATAACCCCTGGAACAGTTAGGGGCTTGAAATGTGTTGACCCATGCCCTTGGGGAAAGAACATTCGCAGTGATAGTGTCTGAGAGAGATCCAGAATTGTAGCTACTCTCCCCTTGACAACAAACAAAGGCAGCGACCCCAGGGCAATACATAATGGCAGGATACATTATACATTATAAAAGTGAACTACCCGCCGAGTGTTAATGTGTTAATGAAGGACTGGTCAAGAGAGGCCACACACTTGATGTTGTTTATGTATATGAATATATTAGTAGGTCAATATATGTTATTTGGTAATTTATGTATGTACAATTGTGGTTTAATGTATATTTGTACCTTGTGTTTTCATAATTAGGTGTTGCCCTTTAAGAAGACATGCCTTAATGTAAAAAAACATTTTTCTGAAAAAGAAAAGTGAAATAAATCACAAGGGCTAATGAAATCAGAACATTGGTACCTTTATCTTTGAATAACTGACAAATAAGGCAACTAGATAGTTTACATAAAGAGAGCAAAACAGCATTGATGTCTATGAAAGTTGTAGGCCGGGACCTGGGCACGATTTGATGCTGTCCACAATGAAACCCTTGCCGGATTCAACAAGCCAATTGGCCCCGGTAAAAGCCAAAAGGTTTGAAAAGTTTTCTAAGCCCGAACGAAAAATGGGACTTTGTTGCAAACAACCACAGGTCCCCAGGACCTCAGGATAGGTCAATTAGAGACTTTCAGGGTCCAACAAAAATTTCCAGCCAGACATGCGCTCTTTAAACCTCTCAACCCAGCTTTCTTAAGACAACTGGGTTGAGAGTAAGTGCAGGCATCCAGTGCCCTCAGGAGCGCCAACAGAGGCCGCTCTCTCCAATAAGGGTGCTGCTCTCATGAGTTTGAGAGCAGCACCAGGATTGGCCCTAGGAGCCTGGCTGGAGGAGAGAAGATGACGGAGGACTTTGCCTTGTTGCAGGAATGCAGGAAGGTAAGTGTTTTTTTAATGTATTATTGTCTGTAGTTGGTCTGTTTGTGGATGATTTATTTGTAAATTTGTGAATTGTGAACCAGACATTTATTAATAGTTTAGTTATAGTTAAATGTGAGGGGTTGGTTTGGTGGTTATCTGTGGAGTAGTGCCGACAGGTTAATGTAGGCAGGGGACGAGACCGTCAAATTTTGAGGAGTTGGAGGATGGACCCTTAATTTGGCTTGTGTGTCACTACATGTCACAAACATTAGAGTCAGAAGGAAAAGTGGCTTACAAGTCTTAATAATGCAATACTTGAAAAAAATCCTAAAGATAAGCATAATGTTATAACAACTATGGGCCAGATTAATAACACTTTGTGCTGAGTTTGCATGACAAAAGTGTCTTAAACCTGGCACAAAATGTTGTGTTGGAATTTACTTCCAAATCCTGATTTACTTTGGAATGTTGCAAAACGTAACACAAATTAGTGTTATGTGCTACTTTACCTCAAGGATAATAGAAAGGACTGTGCCCTCTTTGCACTTTTACTAATAGAGATTTGGATGTTTCAGAGCTGATACACAAAGGAATGTAAGAGTATGTAATAGATACACCTGTAGTACTACTTCCTGTACTCAGACATGCTTTTGTGAATTGGACGCTCTGTGTTTTGCATTGTAATTAGACTTTGGGCCTATTCACAAACTGCATTTTTTAGAACATATAGTAGTACTATAATGGTACTACTAGAGTACTACAGAATGTAATTCACAAAACTACAAGTGTAATTCCCCACCTCCATCTCTCCCATCTTTTCTATGGGAAGCTCCTTACACATGTTTGTGTACTATTCAGTAGTAAATGTGAGAGAGACTGGGAAGAGTGATTGAAAAATGGGATGAACTTCCTGCAAAATAGGTGGGGTTTTGGGAGTGTAGAAAAGGGCCCCTTTTTGACATGGTCACCCCCACTTTTTGCACAGTATCTGATGCAATTTTGACAGAAGTGCACTGGGTTCCTGCTAACTCGGTCCCCAGCACCAGAACTCTTTCCTTAAAACTGTACAATTGTCCCCCAATTGGCAAGACCTTTAGCACTCCTGTAAGCCCCTAGTAAATGGTACCCCGGTACCTAGGGCATGGGTATTAAAGAGGGCCCCTAGGGGCTGCAGCTTGTATTCTGCTGCACCCAGGGACCACTCACTACACTCATGCAGACTGCCATAGCAGATTGAAGGAAATGACGCAGACAAAAGTTAAGACACAACATGGTACACATCCTGTGTGCCACGCCTACAGACACTGCATGCAATATATGCAAGTCACCCCTACAGCAGGCCTTACAGCCCTAAGTCAGTGTGCATTATATTCAATTTGTGGACATATGTACATGAGCAGATATACCCCTGTGATGACTCAGTTGATTCTAGGGAACAGGGAAGCCATTGTAAATATATGTACTGGGCAACAGTGATTACAAGTACCCCAGCTACATGATGGCTTCACTGAAACCAAAGGTGTTTGGTATCAAACCCCTCATATTAATAATCCCACCCTAATCCCAGTGATGGATTTATTAATACATGCATACAGAGGGTACCTTAGAGGTTCTCTCTGAACCTGACTAGTCCTCTAGTATGCTGACTGACTGGTACAGTCCAGCCTGCCACAACAGACATGCTTCTGCCCCAATCTAAAATGTCAGGAACAATGCCTGCTCCAGCAGGAGGTGTTTATACCTCCTCCAGCAGGATAGCCAGTAAATCAGAATATCAAGGCCAGAGGCTTCAAAGTGTCTGCTGCCTTTGATATGCAACCCCAGCTTCCCACAGACCTGGGAGATCTCTCCCCCTGCTGTGAGGCCAAATTGGCACCAGGACAGGTGGGAAATTAGTTGTGTGAGGAGGCGTGAAGCACACCCAGGTCAGACACACCCATAAGGTGAACTGCCTAATGTGCCCCACTCTAGGAAAATTCCGCCATCTTGGTGATGGCAGAATTAGGAATGCTGGGGCAGCATTATGCCCAATTCCCACAGGAAGTGGTCATATAGGGAGAGTAGTGATCCCAAGGGTAAGTAGCCCATTGGCTACTGTTAGACCAGGCCTCTTTTGGTGTGATTTCCCCTGTCTTTTTCCTTCCGACCTTCTGGTTTTGAGTGTGTGCTGCATTTTGTTTTTGCTGGTTTAGGACTCTGGCACTTTACCACTGCTGACCAGTGCTAAAGTGCAAGTGCTACCAATCTAAATTGTATCGGTGTTTGGTTTATGCAGGAATGGCATATATGTTTTACTAGTAAAGTCCCTAGTAAAGTACACCAGGAGTGCCCAGGGCCTGAAAATCAAATGCTACTAGTGGGCCTGTAGCACTTATTTTGCCACCCACATGAGTAACCCTGAAATCATGTCTCAGGTCTGCCACTGCAGTGTCTATGAGTGCAGTTTTAAACTGTTATATCGACTTGGAAAGTGCACACACTTGCTATGCCCCAATCTTCCCTTTTACTACATGTACGTCACCCCTAAGGTAGGCCTAAGGCAGCCCGATGGGCAGGGTGCAGTGCACTTAAAAAGTAGGGTATGTACTGGTGTGTTGTACATGTCCTAATAGTGAAATACTGCTAATTCTGTTTATCTCTCCCATAGGGTAACATGGGGATTGCCTTGAAATATCTTTTAAGTGTAATTTCCCATTGGGAACAGATAGAGATTTTAAGTTTGGGGTCCCTGAACTCACAATTAAAAAATACATCTTTTTGTGACACTGGTTTTTGAATTGCAAGTTTGAAAATTCCCCTTTTAGAAAGAGGGCATTTTCTTGCTTAACCATTCTGTGCCTCTGCCTGTCTGTAGAATACACATCTGAGTTGGCTGACAGTTTGGCTCTTGTGCATTCACTCTAGACAATCACACAAAGGGAGCTGAGGTGTTCCCTGCATATCCTGATGGCCCACCCCCCAGGCTCATGGGCCTTCCTGAGCTAGAGCGGTGGGAGAAGTTGTCGCTAACACCTGAATAGGGCTGTGCCTGTCCTTACACATAGCAGTCTCTACTCCATGTAGTGTGTCTGGAGCCAGGGTAGAGAAAGGCAGAGTCTTGTGCACTATAAAGTAAGCCGGGGCGTAAATTCTGTTCTGTTTGTGGAGTTTACAGAGTTTGCGGCATACAACAACTCTGCGTTCCACAGAGAACGCGGAGTTACCGTTAAATTCCGCTCTCCGCAACGGAGTGGAGGTTTTTTTTGGTCCGAGCACTCAAAATGTCATTTCACGCGCATGGGAGCAACTTGCCGGGTGCTTGCGATCACCCACGAGATTTTCAGGGGCGTTGACGGGCACCACAAGATTTGCTAGCTGGCTGCATACTCCAGTCAGATTTTGAAGCCAACAATACATCATTCGGGCGCGCCAGCGACTTCCGGCAGATGTTTTCTGCTGTTCACAATCCCGAACCTGCAGGATCTACCGTGGCTGCAATCTAGGGAAGATTCTCCCCTCGAGTAGCATCAAAATCTTACAGAACTGACAATTTGGAGTTTAAAACCTCGTCAAATTGATATTTGGCATTGCTTTTTTGTGCGAGGAGTGTTTTTTTTAAAACTTTATTTCCAACTGGAAGGAAGTGCCCCAGAGTCTCCTTCCTCCTGTTCCTGTCCAGCAGGCTCCTCCCAGTGCTTTGTCCATCTCCTGGTCACTTTTCATTTATATTTGTAGCTGGAAGGATCACTCTTTGTGTCTGCTGCATATCCCATTGGATTTAAGGACTTAATGTATTTGAGATTTCAGTTCACAAGTAAGTTGAAAAACTGGTGTTGTTAGTCTTATTGGGGCCATGCACCTGGGTTTATTTGTACTTTTAATGTTTAAAAAAATATATATATATTGTGGTGGGTGGCCTGTTGTTTCAGTAGGGGCCTAGATCGCTGTTTTCTTTGCATTTTATGTTTCTGCTTTCGTAAAGAAAAAATGTTTCACAGTTTACTACATTTTGTCCATGTTTTTTTAATACATTTGCAATATTGATTTAATTCACTATGTGGCCTAGTCTGCCAATTGGCCTTCCAGTAAGCAGAGCCAGTGCTAGTCATTGGTGCATGAAACAACTGTTTCTGTGGTGTCTGTTGAATTTGAAACAGCATTTTGGCCATGGATGGATTTGTATTGAATACAAAATGGTTTTTTTTTCTGGTACCTCATGTATTTTTTTCCTGCAAACAGTGTATAGGACTAGATGTGGTAATGCCTTTGAAGTATGTGTGTTGATGTTAACATTTTTTTTAGCCCTGTTAATGTTCGTGTTTTGCATTGCTGAAATAATTACGTTTTCTCTGTTATACCATGCCTCCTTTGTCTGGCCAGTGTGTGTGTGTTTGCCATAGGCCACCATTTGCCTTTGTTCAAGATATCATGTTGCCCCTGGCCACTGGCCCGAAGCCATTTTGTATAGTCAGTGGACTGTCCATAGGCCTGCATGTGCTCTTTGTTTTACAGGCCTCCTGCCTCTTGCTGTGTGAGTGACCATGTGGCTGGTGGCTATTTTGTGTATCCAGCCAGTGTCCTTTTGCCATAGGTCTGCATGCCTTCTTTGTTGTGGCCATGTCTTCTTGCTGGTTGTTGTGACCATATGGCTGGTGGCCATTTTGTCTAGTCAGCCAATGTGCTTTTGCCATAGGCCTGCATGCGTTCTTTGTTCTAGGCCTCCAGCTTCTTGTTGTGATCATGTGGCTGGCAGACATTTTGTGTAGGCAGCCAGTGAGCTTTTGCCATAGGCCAGCATGCGTTCTTTGTTCTAGGCCTCCTGCTTCTTTTTGTGACCATGTGGCTGGCGGCCAATTTGTGTAGGCAGCCAGTGTGCTTTTGCCATAGGCCTGCATGCATTCTTTGTTCTAGGCCTGCAGTTTCATGTTGTGACCATGTGGCTGGCAGACATTTTGTGTAGGCAGCAAGTGTGCTTTTCCCATAGGCCTGCATGCGTTCTTTGTTCTAGGCCTCCTGCTTCCTCTTGTGACCATGTGGCTGGCGGCCATTTTGTGTAGGCAGCCAGTGTGCTTTTGCCATACGCCTGCAAGTGTTCTTTGTTCTTGGCTTCCTGCTTCTTCTTGTGACCATGTGACTGGAGGTCATTTTGTATTACCACTAGCCAGCCAGAGTGCTTTCCCCATAGGCCTGCATGTGTTCTCTTGTTGTGATCATGTGGTTGGTGCCTGGCCATTTTTTGTGTAGGCTAGGCAGCCAGTGTGCTTTCTCTATAGGCCTGCATGTCTTCTCTTTGGTTCCCAATGCCTTCCTGCTCAGTGTTGTTGTTGATGACAATGTGGCACTGGCTGGCAGCCATTTTGTGCATCCAACCAAATTCAGCCCTTTGCCATAGGCTGCATGGATGTTTGAGCAATGAGATAGCAGTGTAATAACCTATTATTATATCTTAGAGGATAACTTCACTAATGTTTAGTTTTTTTAAATTGAACTTTTTTCAATTTTTTTATTTATTGGTAAATTATATTTTTTATTTGTTTTTGTTTTTTGTATAATTTTTTAAATTTTATTTCATAGTTACCACTTTTCCACTACATCTGGCATCAATCAAGCCAACCCCACGTCTGCTATAGGTGCACAACAGCATTCACTGTCTAGGGATTATTCCTTCCATTGTCATTTGTTAGCTGCACCTCCCTGAGTGCCATATCACATGTGAGCGACACCCTTCAAGTGACGCACATAAAGCAAACAGTTTCATCTGTATGTTGTTGTTGTTTGTGCTTTCTTTTATCCTTCCTGAGTGTACAGTTAGTCACCATGAAAATTTATGTTGGTGTGGTTTTTCGTATAGATGCACTGTATTGTTCATTATTTATAATAGGGAGTAACCAGTGACCACATAATTTTGTATTTGTTTGTACTACTAATTGAACAGCAACAATGCAATGTTTCACTGATATCCTTCTTGCTTCTTGTCTTTTAGGTGCACAAGAGACAACATCACCCACAGTACCGCCAGAAAGAAGGCCTGTGCATGGCGTGACATGTGAGTGACCCACACATCACAGACATCTCTTCAACTTGTGTAGCTAAGTGCCACAGCTAACTGACAGCCTCAAGACGGCCCCAAAGAAAGGTGCTAAAACTGCTACTAAGAAAGTTGCCAGTGAGAAGAAGAAGGACTTTACTACAACCACCACTGGTATGTCGCCCCAGATCTTTTTTGGAAAACAAAAAACTGTGCCTGCCGCACCGACCTCTGGGGAGCAAGCTGGGAGCAGCACCCCCAAATCAGTGGACCCATCCCAATCTAGGTCTAAGCCTCTGTCTGTCACAGAGGCAGCCAGTCTAATCATGTCAACACCGACGAGTAGTGATGTTGAAATTGACTTTATTCTATCGCAAAGTAGAACCCAATTGTTGCAGGAAACTCAGAGAAGTAGACAACAACAGCCACAACCCCCAATAGTAGTTCCTCCTGAAATAGGAGCAGTTCAAGAGATTGAGCTTCATGTTGAGGAAGTAGAGCAATCTGCGCCAGAAGACGCATTGTCTTCCTGATCTCCAGCTAGAAAAAGGAGGGTTAGTGGCGCATCATCTTCTTCTTCAAGCCTCCCCTTCTGATGAACTAGACACCACTTGGATCCCGCCTCAGTCTGAGAGTGAAACACGCCATGAGATGAGGCTAAGGAAAAGGTAGGCTCCAGAAATCCTTTGAGTTATGGATGCAGATGTAGATGAGGAGGTTGACGACGAGCCAGTCATCATGAATGATAGCCCAGTCCCAATGGAGACCAAAGTTACCCCATCCCAACTTCCCGGGAGGGATGTGGTAGTGTCACCACAGATCCAAACACTGCCAGCTGCCATATTTGCAAAGTCCCGGAGGGAACCTACATCCTCAACCACCTCAGTAGAAGTAGGTACTGCAGAGAGTCAAACGTCAAAATGCACACCTACCAGCAGTTTATCCAACATTGGCAGTGGCACCAGCGTCAAAAAGTTGAGCTCCACAGTTTGGGACATCTTTTCGGTTAGCTAGTCCTTTGTGGAGCAAGTGTTAGCCAGGATAAGCTTGGTACAAACTATGATACCGGGGGCCAAACAACCCATTTGAGAAAGCACCATACAATTCATTGGGAGGCACACCTTAGCGGCCCAAAAACTGCAAATGTTGGTGAAGGGGGTGAAAGCCTGCTGAGCAGGGAATCTGAATCTGATCCAATCACGGTGAAAAGTGAAGAAGAGGAAGACATCTTCATTATGCAAAGCAGCCCTCTCACCAGTAGTGGAGTAATATCGCCCACATCAGCAACATCGCAATGGCATTAGACTCAGGTCAAGACACCAAGTCAACAGAGGACAGTGACTGCCCCGCTGAAAAGCACATTGAGCCTACCACCGCCTGCTCTCAAGAAATCATCTGCATCAGTGGCATCAGGAAAGATTAAAATTCAGGGTAATATTCTTGCTATGTTTAGGCCGGAGGGCCAGTATGAACGCAACCACCCAACGGCATGTTTGGACAATGCAAAGCTCGCTAAAAAGTTAGCGCTGGACCTCCTCCTTCTTTCTTTTGTGAAAGGGGTGGGTTTTCTTTAATTTGTGGCAGCCGTCTGCCCGAAATGGAAGGTTCCCAGGTGGTTCTATTTTGCCAGAGTTGCTGTTTCCGCTCTACATCACGGTGTGCTGGAATTTCTTGGAAAACATTGGACCTTAATCTCCATTTGGAAGCTAATCAAGATAGGGAGATCAGTAATTTTTTAGCAGTCCTTGCTGCGTTCCAACTGATACAATATGTCCCTAACAGCACGCATTCTGCCGGTCATTTGTTAGACCCTTTTTTCTCGAATCTATTGGCTCTCGTAGCTAGCCATCCTGTCCCTATGAGCTGGTCTGACCACTATCTAGTGTCACTGACACTACAGGGAATAGGCCCTTCTTTAGAGGCTCCTCAGAGATTTATTTTAAAACGCCCCTGGCATAAGTTGGATGCAGTTCGCTTCCGCGGCCTCCTCCTTACCCAAAGGCCTAATCTCCCTAACAATCCAGATAGGGCTAACAGTATCCTGTTAGACTGGCTCTCACACACACTCGACACTCTGATCCCTGCTAAGATGACCCACAGCCATAGAACACAATCTTTCCCGTGGTTCAATGATGAACTAGCTCAGGCTAGAAGGGCGTGCAAAGCCCTGGAAAGGGCTTGGAGAAGACAGTATGACCCTTTCTTCAAACTACAATATCGAGCATGCATCAAACAATACCACAAGTCCATCTTGAAGGTGAGAGCGGACTTTTTTTCGGAGAAAATTAAAAACAGCAGCAATCCCCCTAAATGTATATTCTCCCTACTCAAGGATCTTAAAACTTCTGGGCAACCAACCTCATCCCCTCTCACTTCCAACGAGCAATGTGAGACCCTCGCTGCCTTTTTTATTACAATGGTGGACAATATCTACAAAACGTTTTCCCACATAGCGCCCCCTATAGGTCGGCCTTATACCTTGGCCGTCTCCGGTTCATCACTTTCAGTTTTTACTGTGCTTTCCCAGGATGCCATGCGGTCTGTCTGCAACAAACTCAAATCTGGATCTCCGGCTGATCCCCTTAAACCAGACCAATTTAAGGCTTTTCTACCTCAGTTATTGCCTGTGTTCTGTGACCTCATAAATCTGTCCCTAACCTCTGCTGTGGTTCCCATGGCCTGGAAACATGCCAAAGTGATCCCTCTCCTCAAGAAACCCACTCTGGATGACTCCAAGCCTGCTAATTTCCGTCCTATCTCCCTCCTCCCTTTGACTGCCAAATCATCGAAGCCCATATCAATTCCATCCTCTCTAGCAATATTGACACTAACAACCTGTTGGACCCCTCTCAGAATGGTTTCCGTCCGCGTCATAGTACGGAATCGGCACTCTTGGCGGTCACGGAACATCTGCGTCACTCTCTTGACTCTAAAGGCACTTCTGCTCTGATTTTATTGGACTTAAGTGCTGCATTTGACAGTGTGTCCCACCAGATTCTTTTGCAGCACCTCGAGGACATTGGCATCAGTGGCCCAGCCCTGGGTGGCTTTCCTCGTTTCTTTCGGAAAGATCCCTTCAGATGATCACCCCCCCCTTTCTGTTCTCAGACACACAGTGTGCGCCAGGGCGTTCCGCAGGGCTCTGCCCTGAGTCCGACCCTTTTTAATATTTACATCCGACCCCTGGCAGCAGTGGCAAAAGATAGGGGTTTGACTGTGGTCTCCTACGCGGACGATACACAGTTAGTGATCGCCTAATCCGACAACCCCGCTCGAGATGCTGCTAAGTTCAAGGAGGATTTATCAGCGGTCGTGGACTGGATGACATCGAACTGCCTCCAACCTAACGCCACCAAATCAGAAATCCTGCTAGTGGGGAAAAACACTCATTTGTGGAGTGAGCAATGGTGTCCTTCCGTCCTTGGTTCCCCACCTTTACCTAAGCAGACAGTCAAAAATCTGTGCGTTTGGTTAAATTCGGCTCTCTCCTTCCAGCCCCAAACCAAGGTTGTGGCTGGAGTCTGTTTCGGACTCCTTCGAGGTCTCAAACCTCTGTTGGGCTTCTTTGAGGCTGATATCCGGCAGGTTATCATCCAGGCCACCATACTGTCTAGGCTGGATTATGCCAGTGCTCTATACTTGGGAGTTAATAGAGCAGAGATACAGCGCCTCCAGAGGATACAGAATGCGGCAGCCCAACTATTGTTTGGGCTCCCCAGGACCTGTCATACTTCGGAGTTCATTAATAGACTCCTTTGGCTCCCTGTGGAAAAGCTTGTTCTATTTAAAGCTTTGTGCATTACTCGCCGTATTCTTAACGCCCAATCTCTTTAAATCCTTGCAGACCTCCTCACACCTTACACGCCCACTCGCCTCCTGCACTCCTTTAATCAGCACCTGGCAGATATCCCGTGGGTTAGGAGAGCCAGAGCCAGTGGACGCTCTTTTCGAGCTTTAGCTCCCAAACTCTGGAACTCCCTTCCGGTGAACATCAGAAGCATTCACGATCATGCTGCTTTCCGTAAGGCCATAAAAATGTATCTGTTTTCTAACTAATTGGATGTGACGTTTCCTCGGCCCTGTCTTCCTTCTGCTGTCTGAGCTTAGCGCTGGGACGCCCCTTGGCTGGGGCAGCCATGCGCTCTATAAATTTTATAGCATACATTTTTTTTATAACATAACATTTGCAGCAGATTTCTGCTCACAGCATTCACCTGACAACAGATATGTGGACCAGTTGCCAAGCACCATGGAGAAATCCCATGCAGCTGCAAACATTAGGAAGTCTTTAACAAAAAGGTCTTTGAATGGCTGTGACCAAGAGGGCTTAAGGTTGGATTTGTTGCCATGGACAATGGCAGTAATATAGTTAAGGCCATGGCCGATTGGTTATTTTAGGGCCTTGTGTTTGGCGCACTGCATCAACATCATTGTACAGGACTTTCTAAAAAAAGAAGACCAAGTAAGCACCTTACTGTCCACCTGCAGAAAAATCTGCACACATTTCACCAATTCATTTAAAGCCCGGTAACAGCTAAGGATCATTCAGCATGATAATAGAATGCCTGTTAAAGCACTCAGAGGGAATGCAACTGTGAAAGGCATGATCATTGAGATGGATGAATGGGCCCTAGTCAAATGCCTGACAGAGATGCTGCTTCCTTTTGAGGTGTTCACACTGGAGGTCAGCAAAGAGGACAGTACCATGGGCCAAGCTATCCCGTTGTTGCAAGTGCTACAGGAACAGCTAAAGGAGGTGTATGCCATATACACAGGTGTGGAGGATAAAAAAGATGCTTAAGACTTGGTGGAGAGCTTAATCCGTTGCTTGTCTGCTAATACAACAGTGGAAAGAGACATTGTGTCCTCCAAACATTACATCTGTGCCACAAATATTGATCCATGGTACAAACCATTACTGTCCATTTTCATTCCTTTTTTACACTGGGTTATAAGAAAATACAAAACATGGAGAGCAGTGAGCTAGAAAAAGAACGGCAGGTAATTAGAGGCCCACTCCTCGAGGGCACAAGTCCTGCCGGGCAGCCTTCATGTTCAGAGCCTGAGGGTAATGCTGTTGGCTCACAGCAGCCAAAACTAACAACAAGAACACCACCACCAAGACCAGGAGCATCAGCCCATAAAATCTGCACCTGAGTGATTTCTACTGGCAGGGCTTAAGTCCAGTGCAGAGACGAAGGCAAAAGAGGTTGAGCAAAGTGGAGCACCAGCAATGAACATTGAGCGAATGGTCCAGTCCTATCTGGATAACGCAACAGAGGTCTACCTTGATCAAGACCCCATTGGTGTATTGGTATGGGAAGAGGTGCCAATGGTAAGCATGCAGCAGTCTAGCAATAAACTATCTGACTTGCTCTCTAGCCTGTGTTTTCGCTGAGCTTTTTTTTAGTGCTGCTGGTGCCGTTGTCACAGTGAGAAGGACGAGTCTCTTGGCCCAAAACGTGAGAGATTAACCGTGGTCAAAATGAATCAGCACTTTATACCACTGTTTTACACCATACCTGAAGTACCACTGAACGAAGATGAGGGAGACTCAGGTCATAGAACTAGTCTGTTAGATGACCTACTTCTTGGTGAACCACCATATTTTGAGGACGAGCTCTACTTTCCGGACTACTAGGCCTGGGCCAACAACAACCATAGAATGTTCTCTTTCAGTCTGTAGTCTATCGCTGATCTGTTTTTTTTCTTTGACGCCCCAAACAAAATATATAGCTACTAGGAAACATTGCTTGCATTATTATTTGTGTGTGTCTGGTTGACCAATTAGTCCCTGTGTGCAGTGAAGAAGTCCCGACTCCCCCACACCCATTTCCATCAAGCTAGGCATTGGACAGAGAATACAAACAAATGTGTGCCTGCCTCCAACCCAGGGCTGTTACTATCTATCCTTTCCTACCCTTGAGTGACTGCTCCACATGTGACATTATAATTTAATTTACACTGGCATTCTGCAATGTACCACAAATTGATCACTGTGAGCACACCGGAAGAACAGGTAAATGGCATGCATTGCACGCTGAGTGATTGTTGTTTGTTGTGAACTTGTTGTAATGTGTCATCACCATGTGTGTTGAGAAGAGATGATGCATGTGGTGGTAGGCAGTGTGGCACTGGGTGTTTGTTTATCTGTAACTATTACGCTTAATGTTTTAGTGATGATTCACAATGTTGGTAGCCTACTGACGGCTGATCAATAATTTTTCCCTGAAGGTTATTTTTTTTCTTTCCCCTTTGAGAGATAGTGAGATTCCTTCACCGGGTCCACTCCACAGTCCACACTGCCTTGTTTTATTGTTTACTGCTTTATACTCCTCAAAGAGTCAGACCTTACCAGTCCCTTAGATAATGCAAACACAAATCGAGTCTACACAAAAGTGACTCAATCATCTTTCCCTTTTTTGTTCTACAACAACAAAATTATACTACAGGCCAATCTATTGCATTTGAGTCGGGACTCAGGACACAGTTGGTATGGAGTTGGACACAATACTCGGAGTCAGACTCAGGTGTATCAGAGATGATGAAATGACTCAGGGCGTGGGCGTGATTAATTCGAAAGAAGCCACCGGAAGAAGATGGAAGTTTTCAAATTCACTGAAACCAACCGATTTGGTGATGACTTTGAAGTGGTCTAAAGGTAAACAACAGACCTACACAACTCTGTGTAGTGGTGGTGAGTGGTGAATTACAGCTGTGCATTGATTTTTACTAGATTGGGAAAATGCTTTGTTGCTGGGTGGGTGTGTGTGTGCTCAGGGCTGTCTGGCTCAAATTTAAAGCTAAATGGTGGTTGGGTGGGGGCCTGTTGTTGAAGGTAACTTGAAAGAGACATTTAGCCATGCTGCCTCTGGGTCTTATTGTTGCACTCTTTTTGTAGTTTAACTTTTCTCCTTGATTCTTCAAAATCATTTTTGTTTTTCAATCTACAGGCCCATTACCCTGCACCATACTGGAAAAACAACATAACATACTCACACTTACCCTACCGAACCACATCTGCCAGGCACCCAAGATTGATAGACAGTCCAAGAGGAAGGCAGATGCAACTCCCTATTTGTCAATACAGTATCATTTTTACTTTTTAATCATTAGAACTGTGTGTGTCTGCTTACTTGACTCCTACAGATATTCTAATTTTATTTGCTATCTTTCAAAGCTTGGTACACAGAACATAATGTAACTTGGGTCTCTCTTGGGGCAGACGGACAATATGATTTAGTTTACCTGTACTAGTACTCATCATCATCATTACTCCAGATTATTTTCCTCCCATGACAGATTTATGATGGTCGGCTGCCAATATGATTGATGTCTTTGTGTAGTGTTTGTCTTTGTCAAACCTTTCCCTCAAATCCTCCTTCCATCGAACCCTTAACCCTGTTCTCCCGGGCTGTGTGAATTATTAAGGGACTAAATTAAATTTAAATTAAATTTACACCAATAATTGATAACACTCTTGGTGGGGCAGATGTAGTGAAAGCAACACCAGCTCAAGGCAGGGCGAGGTTTTACTTCAGCTCTAAGTATAGCCCACACTGGCAATATTATATATATTTAGATTACCCACCCATGTGGTATTTGATAGTTGAAAATTTTTCGGAGGAACATAAATCATAATTGCCAGCATCATCATCCTTCCGGCACTGTATTGCGTGTGGCAAAGGTTACACTGGCCCACTTCCTAGCTCGAGTTGACTTCATTTTGTAACTTTTACTAGCTCACCGTTCTGATTATTTTAATTTAGCATTGCTTATCATATTTTCTCTATTGTCTCTCTTCTTCTTGTGTACTAGTAGTCTAGTTTCCCTCTGGTGACTTTCATTTTATTGGTAAAGCTTGCATATAAAACAGCATTAACTCAATTTAATGAGTTCCCTGCAATGAATATTCCTCATCCGACAATTTGAGTTTGGCTTCTGCATCTGGTGTTTGCTTTCACTATTCGACTAGTGCTCTAGCATGTTAGTACTGGATACTAACTGCGGTGGCGAAGTGAGCTAAAGATCGATGATGGATTAAAGCCAGATCTGCGACTGGGGGTGAGTGTCTGAAAAGTTTCAGCTCTCCGTCCATCATCTTTGTGTTTGCTTTGTTCGCCCAAAGTTGGCAGGATATGCCCAGACGCGAGTCCTTTGCTCACTTTGCTACTGGATTCAAGCTAGCCTGGCTGATGAGGGGTGGAACCCTGAAACCGGTCCTAGGATGCTTGATTCTGGTCCAGGGAAGACCTGGCTTTGCAGTTCAGGCTGGGCTGTTCCAATGAGGAACAGGGTCAAGACTGATTTGCATATGGGTGGGTCTGAACTGGGCTGACGAAGTGAGCTAAAGAACGATGATGGATTAAACCCAGACCTGTGACTGGGGGTGAGTGTCTGAAAGGGGTATAAGTATTGGCAGTGGCGGCTCACAGAGGGAGTGCTGCAGGGCGGTGGGGTGGGGGAGGGGCTGGGTGGGGGGGTAGTGGAGTCGGACATACGACGGGCAGGAGTAAGGTAAGTAAATAAATAAATAAAACTATTTACCTTGCGCTCGCTGCATCGCCAAATTGGTTTTGGTAACAGCTAGTGTGCTACACTCTCATAATGCACCTAAATTTAGTATTTAGGTGGCTCCCCGACGCCAGAAAAATGATTAACCTGACTACAAAAGAAGAGGACACCGAAGAGCCTATCAACGCAAGAACTGAAGACTGCTGTGGACTTTTTGTGCCAAACCCTGCCTGCCCCCTTCAGACTTGACAATTGCAAAGACCCAACTTATTCTCCAGCTGTGCACCCTTCAAAAGACTTGGAGTGTTGCCAGTACTTCAAAAACCAGCCCGCATCTCCCTTGGTGTGGTGGAGCCACTTCCCTGCTGCCTGCAGGCACCGGCCATGACATCCAAGCTGCTGACCACGGGGTCCATCAATGCAGTAGCCACCCAGGAGGAGGTCAGTGTACTCCAAGAAGCCAGATTGATCATCTTACCAAGTTGGAGATGCCAGGTACCCTACAATCCTCTCTGCGCTAATACCTGGGGTATTGGACCCCTTGCTGATATCAATGATTGTTTAGAGTCCAATCAGGACTCCAATAATCCAGAAACCAACCAGCCAATGAGGGACATCAGCTCTGCAGAGGCCAGCACCGAGAGTGGCCCAGCCGCCCTGATTTGTCCCTCTTTTTTGGTCTAGACTGAGCACTGTGATGCACAAGGGCCAGTCAACCAAAACCCTCTGCAACTGAGCTCCCCGGCCTAGGACCATAAACACAAACTGCTCCCCCTTGCTTCCAGGTCCCTCACGCACTGAGCCCCCTGCTGGGAGCTCCCAGACATGTCCCCATGTCCCCCTCCTGAGCTGATTTCTAGGTGGCCCCCCCTCTTTGCCAATTGTGTAGTGCACAAGGCACCAACCCGCCCAGCACCTCTACACCTGGAGACACCAGGGCAGGTAAAACCAAACTGCTGATGGAACTTGGAACTTTGGCCCCCAACACTTCACAACATAAATGGGACCCTCGAAATCCTATTGCAAGTACCTGTATGCAGTAAATGTTTTTCTCTCCATAGGAAAAGGATTACTGCATAAAAACGCACTGTTTGCTAATATTGTTAAAAACTGTAAAAGTAATAACTTCAAAAGTACTTATCCAATTACTATGGGGCTCATTATGATGGCGGGAGGATCGCCACCGCGGGGCCGGCCGGCAGTGGCGATCCTCCCGCCATCATATTGTGATTCACCCACCGCCAAATTAGGATGGCGATGGGAATCACATTGGTACCGCGGTGGACGGAAAGTCCGTCCGCCATGGTCCCGCAAGGCGGTCCTTTTCCGCCCGCCTTGCGGGACCCAAAACCAGGGCATCATTGCGGCGTGCCGTGCAGGCACTGCCGTAGTGATCATGATGAGCCCTTGCGCCTGTCTTTTTGCGGCGGAAATCCTGCCGCAAAAGACAGGCGGAGACTGGCTTTGGGGGCCCGTTGTGGGCCCCCTCTGTGGGGGGGGTTGCATTTCCATGCACATGGGAATGCACAACGTGGCATTTTCACATTGTGGACGGTGCTGCAGCCAGCAGCACCGTCCGCAATGTGAAAAGGCCAGGACGCACCCGCCAGTGTGGGCTGGTGGGACCGCCGCATGTCTGGCGGGCGGTCCCATCACCGTTATGATGGCGGGCGGACTGATGTCCGCCCACCATCTTAATGAGCCCCTAAGTTCTAAGTGTTGAAATGTATATTAAAATAAGTGTTGTTTTTCTAACGTGATCTTGCGCTTCCTATTGAGTGTGTGTCTCATTTATTGACTCTGTGTGTGTTCAACAAATGCATTAACACTACCCTCTGATAAGCCTGAACTGCTCGCCCACACTACCAAAAAAAAGAGCATTTGGAATCATTAATTTAAACCCTGTAAGCCAATAAGGGCCTTCTGGACATTCTAAGTAGTGTACCTCTTTTTCTTACACTACATAAAAAAACAGCTTCCTACAGGGAGGATTCGTGAGTGGTTAAAAGAGAGTTAGATAAGGGTTTAAGGAGTGATGTGCACCTATCCCAAAAAACAGTAATCTCATTGTGCTCTTCGCAAACTGCACTTATAAAGTTACTACAGCCAAAAAGGGAACTAAAACAACAGTTAGTTACTCAAGCTCAGAGCCGAAGTAACTCCATGACCACACCTGATCAACAAATGGTACTGCAACTCCCTCCTTTCGAAAATAATGGAGTTAGGGACTCAAAGTAAAAAAAAAAAATGAAATAATATTACATTATTTAAAATAGTTGGACAAATAAATATGTAGGCTATATAATTTATTGTTAAGAGACATATCTTAAAATAATACATAATTATTATTTAATTATAAATTATTATTTATTTAAAATTGAATTTAAAAACGAGCATAATGTAATAAAATATAATAACACTGCTTTTATATAGTTCTATACATCCTTGCTAGAAAAACATAATCTGCGGTTGCCCCTACATGTCCGATTTGAGATGAAAATGTTTACATCCCTGCTTTCTTAGAATGGGCATGTGCTCAATTGAAAAGCTTTATTGAAGTTCCTGCAGGACATGGAAAGCCAATCAACATGTTGAGTAGTAAAATATATGGATTTGGCAATTATGAAACTCAACAAATGCGACATCATGTTGTACTCTGAGGGAGACATTAGGCTTTTGTTCAGCCCAAGAGTTTACTTGCTTCTATAAAATTGCAGCCTGACTTTTACAGACTTTATGGGCATGATTCACATAGGGCCTACACACATGTGGCAGAGACCCCACAGTCGCCGGGCTGTCTACACTCTCAGGGTAGAATCTTCGCAATGAGAATCTCATAACGGAAATTCCACCCCGAGGGCGTAGACTCCCCCATGACTGAGGGGCCTCTGCCTCATATGCGGAGGCCCTTTGTGAAGCAGGCCCTTGGTCTGTTTACATTGATTTGAACTGTGTTTTACTTTACTTTATCATTCAACAGTGTACACAGACCATTGAATTATAGAGCAGCAGGCATTTTGAGCTTTTGGAATTTGAATATTACAATATTAGACAGTTTTTTAAAGTATTTTACAACTTACTAAGGTGGCTTCTTTATTTTAAATTAAGCAATAGCACCCATAAAAGTATTCCAGGAGGCATGGTACCTAGGTTGTTAGCCTCAAACAATGCAATAGAATGTGCTATATTAATTTATGTGGTACAATGTTAAATTTGCTGTTTTTAAATGACATTTTCAATTATTTTTATTAATTGAACATATAAAGTTGTATTTAATTATTCAATTCCCAATGCTATACATCAATTTTAATAATTACTAAAACATATATATTTTTTTTATTCTGAGGGAATTCACTTTTTAATTGAAACTTTGGCAAAATAATTTTTGTTTAATTTAATATATTTAAATTAATTAAAGATTTAGTCCAAAATTAGGTTGATAGTGTTGTTGCATTTGTTTCTTTTGTTCCACATTTAACATAAACATATTCTATTTTACCCACTTTTTCGAAATTTTCCGGGGTGGATCTACATCCCCAACAACTGGGACGTTGCCAGTTGGCTGCTATCTCACAATTTGCTATCCATGCGCACAGCCACTGCATCTCCTAGCAACCTCCCACCAACGTTTAAGGATATCCCTATCATGAACTATACCTTTGCGACTCTGGCATACACCGTGCAGGCTCGCTCAAAAAGTGACCATAACCCAGCAGTCATCCTTCTTGACTTGGAGCATCATTCAGCCACTCAATTAAAAACCTTGGGCCTTCCAACAGGTGATGAAAAGAACATGCTATTAAGGAGACTTATAAGGAATACGTTCTACATGCCTAACTTTAACAATGGAAAGGACCCACTCCCCAACTGCTGACTCAATCTAGTCACCTTACCCAAGACTGAAATCAAATAACAGAATCCATATATTTTGCCTTAAGGAACAAAATAACTGTGGGCTGTGGGCAGTAAAGAAGCAAGTTACTAGCACCCACCCATGGTACACCAGATAACTTAAGAAAAGTAAAACAGTGCTTAATAACAGAGCAAGAAGATATAGTCAACAAAAAACAAGTTTGACTGCCCAGCTAGACCTAGGTAAAATAAGAAAAGTTAATTGTGCTTTCTTGTGGAACAATAAAGCAAAATACACAGAATCAGAATGGCTGTTTGTGCATTCACTCTCAACTTGTAAAAATCAAAACAAATATTCTAGCAATACATCAATGAGCTAAACAACAGACCCATTGTTGCAGAGAATGGCGCACCACAGGGAAAATGGATTGAGCATGTTATCACACTTTGCACTGGAGCAGACACACAAGGCCACAAAAATAGTCATTTTAGGTACCAAATATCAGAATCAGAAGTTGATACATATTCAAGTGAGTTCTTCAAGAAGACAGCTGTGTGCAAAGTCATCAATTTGATTAGCCGGCCCCAACACCCTACCAGTCTCCCTCTGCAGATGTGAATTTTTGGTTGGACCTACTAACCCCCTTTATACGCATCACTTTCAATCAGTCAAATTTCCTCACTCATAAAAAGGTCAATCCTTCACCCAATATACAAAAAAGGGGACCCTCTGATCCTAAGTATTTATTGCCAGATTGCACTATTGGACATGCAGTCCAAAACCTATGCTAAGATTCAAATAAGAGAGCTGGAGGCATGGGCACTCAGGCCTTCTATCAAACAGGATTTAGAAAACACTTGTCCTCACTGGAAAACATGGTAGCCCAGTCTTGCCTGGTTGACCACGCCCTTCAACCATCTAAAGTGCCCCTATTTGCATAAATATTTGGCGACCTTTGACTGTGTCAATCGAAATAAACTGTGGGGAAAGTTAGTGGATTGAGGAATTCCTTACATCCTACTGAGGGCAATTATCTCACTCCACACAAATACATGGATCTGAATCAAAATTGGAAGGGACCACACAGCCACCCTTCAAATAAAAACCAATTTTATTAAAACAACGTTGTGTCATAGCACCCATGTTTTTAACCCCTACACTGCTGACTTAGGATGCTCACTCGAAGAGGCTATGACTTTTCCACCTATGATTGTCTCAAGTAGACACCCAATAGTTCAAAATGCGTATAATTTGCTGAATCTTGACCACACTAAAGTAGGCATACAATGTGCTATTGAAGCATTAAACAAACAAAATGAAGATAATAAGTTGCTGATCAATGTTAATAAAACTAAGGTAATGACCTTTGGGAGATATAAAAATAAGGCAAAGCTCCAATGGAAGTTGGGAAGTCTAACAAAACCCCCACACAACAAGCTATAACTAACTAGGCGTATGGTTTTCAGATACTGACAAACCCAGCCTTCAGATAAAACACTCAGAAAGAATGTCTGCTGGGTCATATTTGTCCTAACTAATCTAAACTCTCATATTTTTGCACCTTCAGATGAAGCCATCACTCAAGTTGCATGGGCCAAGCGCATACTGACACTCTCATATGGCCACCAAATTATCCAGGGAAGCATGTTTCCATTTTAGATATATCTTAATCCTCTGCTTGCAGGAGATTATTCCAAGTCCCAAAATACACCTGCCGCTCATTGCTCCACCTAGTATTTGGTTTCACTAAGCAAAGATCTTGAATGCAAGGCATCCTATCTAAAATATTATTATTCAGTACAGCAAGCCAAACAAGAACTTTGAAGATTGACTTGCAAGAAGTCTTCTCCCAGTCAGACAATCCTTGGTCACGGTCTATAAAGCAGGCGACCATAGACTTAAAAGTGGAGGCGGACACCTTAGCCACAGCTTTAATACTCAGTATTTAGGTGTAAAATTCATCCTGAAGAAACAGGTACAATCTCTCTCTGGGCAAGCAAACCTTAACTGGGCCCAGGATTGTAGTCATGCTGCATCAATCACAAAATCTTAAGAAGGAATGGAAATGCAATCCTATTTAAAAGCTGCACTCAGCAGGATATTGAGACTCATAATTCTTTGCACAAGACTGATGGCCTTACCAATCAACGAATTTCACACCATTTGGGGATCGGGTTATAGTATTTGTCCTTGTAGAGCTTGCAACCATAGGAGAGAGACTGTGCTTCATCTACTTTGCTGCTGCCTGCAATTTCTTCATGCATGACCCACTTTCTTTCACACCTAAATAAAGCCAATGTTTTTAAAAGTTGGGACTGCCACCTGCAAAAATGCATGGAACTCTTTTCTGATAACTGATACTCTGATGATTCCTGTTGTTCAACTTCACTATACACTATCCTTATTCTTGATAAGTTTTGTTCTTGCTTTTCGACTTGCAGAAAGATGTATTTCATGCATCCAACCAAAACTGAGAGAAGCCCCACGTGCCAAAAGGACAGGGCTTAGTCAAACTAAAAAAAGAATGAATGTTCCCTTTGGTGATTCTCTTTTATTTTTTCTTGCTTTGTTTTGTAAAATAAAACCTCGGACATTCATACTCCACACATTTTGCAACCCTACAGATCTATATTAGTAGTGCCACAAATACTCAAATGGTGAAAAAATATTTATATCCTTTATTAAAATATAATTTTTGGGAAATTATGTCATACACTTTACAAATCATGAATTAAAACATTGCCCCACAAATAAAAACATTTTATGAAATTAGCCTAATCTGATACATAGTTAAAAAAGTCAAAACGACCAACAGATTTTGACACAAAGAAGAAGACTTCAATATTTTTGTACAATCCCATAAAATACGTTATCAATCAAACATACGTTAAAATTAATAATTAGAAACAAGGGTTCTAAAGAAAAAGAAGAGACACAAGACATATATGACAATACACTGTATTTAAAAAAGTTCGTAGACTAATCCAAAAACAAAATCAGATAACAGGCATAAAGTTGGTATAAACTTCCTTTTCTACTATGCCAAACTGTTGATTGGATTTAGTAATTTCAGTGCGTCTACGCGTTTCAGCAGCGTTCTTATAAATTGCAACCACCGTTTCCAAGACAGAATATTTCTGTCTCTCTTTAGCAACTTTTTTCCAATATGACCTAAGTACAAACACATAATTGTTACTGTTTAGAAAAAACACTACCTAGTCAATATAATACAATAATGTGTTGCAATATATACTCCTCTTTCTTAAACTATTTAAAAAAGCATATAGTCCATCACCATTTGAGCTCCCCAATGTGGCACTACCTTAAATCACACCTCCCGATCATCACTATCAATATAGCCTTGGCTGTTACTACAGCCCATTGTACCCAGCCACCATATAATATACTTCCAAACCCAACTTTCTTTCACATCTAAATGAAGCCAATGTTTTAAAAATTTGGGACTGCCACTTGCACAATTGCATGGAACTCTTTTCTGATAACTGATACACCGATGAACTTGGCCTGCTATGGCAAGTTTATGGATTTAATTCCCATTTCCATCATTTGGGGAGCACAGACCGCATGCACATTTTAATCATAGTTGCTACCACTCTAAGTATTCTATGCTTATTTATGGTTATACTTGATTTTAAACAACACTTGCTTGCACTATGTGAAATTCTGGGCATCCCATTACATGTTTTTATTAAGATATTGATTACCGTACACAATGAGATTGTTTGTTGGTGATTTTATTATTATTTTATGTATATGTACCAATTTTAAATAATTGACACATCAAAGATTGTCATTGTCAAAAAAAAAATTGTGTTAGCTTCTAAATTAATTTTAAAACCAGAAGATGTGAACACGAGGTTATAATAAAAGTGTAGGTTATTTGATCCAGCAGGATTCAGTTAAAAACACCTAAAAAAGAATACATGTGTACTAGTTAAAAATATGCAAAAACATTGGTGCGAGGGATATGAAATTAGCACCATATAACCCCCCATTTAGCACACAACATACATTAATCTACAAAGGTTCTAGCATCTCTACATTTCCCAAGTAAAGCAATGACATTCACACATTTAGGTTTTTTACGCAACAATAACCATGTAATCTAAGTGAGATCCACTTTGTCACAATCCAGAGGATAATTGATGGAGTTGCACGGCATCCTTGGCTGGAAAATCATTCCGGTTGTTCAACTTCACTATACACTATCCTTATTCTTGATAAGTTTTGTTCTTTCTTTTCGACTTGCAGAAAGATTTATTTCATGAATCCAAGACAATGAATAAGGCATTGCTACTGAGTGTACACAACGCTGTGTATAGCTCCTGCTGGTCTATCCTTAACAGAAACAGAAATCCAGGGCATTATGTTGAAATTAAGAAGCAGTCAAGGTTCTCTCAACTTTTAGTTGGTTCACAGAGATTCGTAAATTTACAGCTTTATAGACATTACTGAATTCTCTGCACTATTTTGATATAGGTGTGATTCACATAATGGGACAATGTATACAAAATTAAACAGTTCAGTTTGTTTTTACTAAGCGAGAAGGAGCTCCGTCAACAGAAGTCCCTAGCCCAGCTGCAAAAGGAGGAGGGTTATGCGTGGGGCTAGCTACCCCACCATGGAAAAAATATCCTAGCTACATAAACGTCAAACCAAAAGACATCCTCGGCTTGGGGAGAGAGGAATCTCCTTCACGAAAAGCTATGACACCTTTAGATGAAAGTCAGAGATCCCTGTAAGCCACAAAGCCAATCCACCTACTTTTGCCCAAGACAATCACCACGGGACATGGAATGTAAGGACCATGTATGAGACAGGCAAGACAATCCACACATCAGCGGAGGTGACATTTTTTTTTGCCCCACTTGGCATCAGCAAGACCAGATAGATATAGTCTGACAGAAAAGACTGGCTCCAGGAAGAATGCTGCTTTATTCTGGACACAAGGAAGAGAATGCCCCACTCACTTAGGGAGTAATACTGATGCTAACACCAGCAGCCAACAGAGCTCTGATTGGATGGGAAGCCCACGGTTCGAGAATCATCACAGTAATCTTCTGCACAAAGAAAAGGAATTTCTACATGAATGTTATTCAGTGCTTTGCGCCTACAAATGCCAGCAAAGAAGGGGAAAAATAAACATTTTACAACAGACTCCAGTCCATCATGAAGAAATGACTTGAGAGAGACATCACTATACTGATGGGGGACTTCAATTCTAAGACTGAAAGCGACCACACTGGGCACAAAGATGTCATGGGCATCCATGGCCTTAATGACATGACTGCGAATGGTGAAAGGCTCACAGATCTTTGTGTTGTGAACGGTCTGGTGACAGTGGTAGTGTATTCCCACCCAAAAAAATACACAAGGCAACATGGGTGTCACCAGACCAATTCAACAGAAATTCAGATCAACCATGTCTGCATCGCTAAGTTCCTGAGGTCCCTGCAGGATGTGAGAGTGATGAGAGGAGTGGATGTGGCATCAGACCATCAGTTTGTTATCCCCAGCCTAAAGCTAAAGCTGAAGAAATCATGGATGGAACCGAAAAATTAATGTCAGCGATATAACACAACCCTCCTGAAAGACAGATGGAGTGAATTCTCAGTCACCCTCAGTAACATGTTTCAAGTCCTGCAAGAACTACAGGATCACAGATGCCCATAGGAAAGTCAGTGGGAGAAGATCAAAGAAACAGTGACATCAACCTGCCAGGAGGTACTGATCCCAAAAAACACCAGCATAAAGAATGAATCTCGACCAAGATTCTCCACAAAATCCAAGAGAGAAAGGAAAATAAAGCTGCAGTCAACACCAGCTGAACAAGAGCAGAACAAGGGAAAGCTCAAGGTGAATATACCAAAACCAACAAAGAAGCAAAGAGAAGCTTAAGAGCAGGCAGGCAAACATTCATCGATGGACTTGCAACAGAAGCCCAGGGAGCAGCAAGCCATGGAAACTTTAAAGAACTCTATGACATAACAAGGAAACTTTCCAGCAGACATAGCAAGACAGAAAGACCTGTTGAAGACAAAGCTGGGGAGCAAATCATGGGTAGCGAAGGCCAACAACAAAGACGGGTGGAGCACTTTGAAGAACTGCCAAACCTGCCCATGCTGAAATCTCCACCAGACATACAGCCAGCTGAGAAAGACTTGCCAATCAACTGCAGCAGACTAACCTAGGAAAAAATACAGCAAGCCATCAAACATCTGAGAAATGAGAAGACAGCAGCACCTGACAACATTCGGGTAGAGGCACTGAAGGCAGACATTGAAGCACCAGTAGACATGCTCTACCCATGTATGGAAGGATCTGGGAAGATGACAAGCTGCCATCAGACTGGAAGGTGGGCTATCTCACCAAGATCACCAAGAAATGTGACCTGAGTAACTGCACAAACTACAGCGGTATAACTCTTCTATCAACCCCAGACAAAGTGTTCAACAGAGTATCCTGAACAGAATAAAGAAGAAAATCAATGTTCAGTTGTGAGATCAACAAGCTGACTTCTGCAGAGATAGATCCTGAACAGGCCAGATTGTAACACTAAACATAATCATTGAGCAGTCGATGGATAGGAACTCCTTCCTCTATGTCGGCTTCATTAACTATGAGAAGGTTTTCACCAGTGTGAAAAGAGAGACTTTTTGGAAGCTCTTCCACCACTGTGGTGTGCCATATGAATTCGTAAGAATCATCAGGAACTCTTACAAGGAAATGACCTGCAAGATAGTCTATGGAGGACAACTCACAGAAGCCTTCTAAGTGAGGATAAGAGTTCACCAGGGTTGTTTGCTCTCAACTTTTGTCTTCCCACTGGCTATAGACTGGGCCATACAGAAATCCACTGCAAGTAGAAGAAATGGGATCTAGTGGACAACTTGGACGCAGGTCAATGACCTGGTCTTTGAGGAGTACCTGGCCGTTCTCTCCCATACGCATCTGCAGATGCAAGAGAAGATCGACAATTTGGCTACCACATCTGCAAAACTTGGCCTCAACATCACAGTGGAAAACCTAAGATCCTGAAGGCTAACATGGCCAGCACACAAATTGTCACTCTTGCAAGTGACGCACTGGAAAAGGATGAGGCATTCACTTATCTGGCCAGTGTCACAGACAAGCAGGGCACCACAAACGCAGATGGCAATGCAAGACTCAGCAAAGCAAGGGCTGCCTTTATTCAGCTAAAGAATATGTGGAGCTCCAAGGTCCTAATGCTGCAAACCAAGATCAGGCTTTTTAACACCAAAGTGTTTCTGTATGGAGCAGAAACTTGGAGGACAACAGTGACCCCAACAACAAAGTCCAAAACTTCATCAAAACCTGTCTGAGGAAAATCCTCCAAATCTACTGGCCAAACACCATCAGCAACAAAGATTTGAAATGAGAACAATCAAGGGACCCAGAGATACGAAATCTTTGAGATTTAAGGAAAAAAACACCCCAAAAAAGTAAAGTGGCAATCAGTAGTCAATCGTGGTTGATCAGGACCTAAGCATGATTTCAGGCTGCCCGCAATGGAGCACGGGTTGGATACACGAGCAGATTTGTTCCGGTCAAAGTTTTTGCATTGTGGCTTATCTCTAAGATGGACTTAAAATTCGACAGCGGGCAAGGTTTTAGGTTGTATCTGACAAAGTCATCTTGAATACAGATAGCCAATGAATGGGGTCCCACTGAAGCTGTTGGTTTTATCAGGAAAAGCTCAAACCAAGACATTTTTCTGCTGCCCAAATCTTTTCATCAGGTGAATACTTTATAACACCCTTGCCCAATCAATATTTCTACCTTTAGACTTTGACTTTTTTTGGAGCTCAAAATTCTCCAGTGGGGCAAGCCTGGAGCTTTATCTGATGAACTCCTCTCAAAATTGGCCACAGTTGTCGCAATGTCCCGCTGAAGCTCTGGAGTTCTAGGAAGTCCAACAATTTTCTTCTTTGCAACTTTTCAGAGTTCCTGGAGCAGCTCTTCTTGGCCACTTCTGAGACTCCCAGAACCTCAGGGAGATCGGCAGAGACTGCCAGCAGGATGCAGTCCACTTCCTGTTGCTGCTGGTTAGCTGGGAAATTCAGAGAAAATGCCTCTTGCAGCTTATTGTGTCCCTGTAGTCACACAAGACCATCTGACCCTTGTAGTCCAGCCGTTCATATGTCCACACAGGTCTCAAACACTAAGGGGCTCATTATGAGGTCGTGACGTTCGCCACCGCCGAGCCGGCAGTGGTGACCGTCACGACATCGTAACGAGTGAAACCCCCGCCATATTACAATGGCGGGGTTTCGCAGCGGACGAAAAGTGCGTCCGCCGTTTTTCCGCTTGTCAGCAATCGTTCCGAATGCCGGCCGGGCGGAATTGGCCCCTAATATGGTGGCGGTGCCTAGCAGGCACCGCCATCCATATTTGGATCGTGGGTTGTTAAGGCCTTTCCATGGCGGCTTTGCCACTATGGAAAGGCTGGCAGGGATGTTCTTTGGGGGCCCCATGCGGGCCCCCGGCGGGGTGGGGGGGATGGGGGTGCACTTGCGGGGTACCCATGGTACCCCCCTCCATTTGCATGCACAAGGTGGCAGGCACCGCGCGGTGCCTGCCACATTGTGCATGCAAATGCACAACATGCCATTTTGGCATTGCGGCGGGTGCTGCTGTAAGCAGCACCCGCCGTAATGTCAAATATGCAGGATGCGACCGCCAGGGTGGCGGTCGCATCCTAATTAGCGGTGCGGGACCGCCGCACGTATGGCAACCGGGCCCAAGACCGCGAGGATGGAAGGCGGACTAAGGTCCGCCCGCCATCCTAATAGGCCCCTAAGTCCATTCCTCTCCTATTCTTATGCAGGTCCAGAGACTGTTCTGATGAGCTGTGGATAAGGAGCTAGCTTTGTAGGTCTCACTAGCAATTGGTGGGAGGTGACTCCTGGACACTCCCTAAACAATTAGAAAAAAGATCCCAGGGGCAACACTTACCATCGTTGCAGCACATACTGTTTGACTAACTGCAAAATGTTCCTCATTGCTGAGGCAAATCCAATAAGGCTGAATTTTACTGCCCCTGAAGGGAGCTTGTGTACCAGCCAGAGTTGTGTTTTGGAAATGAACATTCCCCTCCTTCTCAGCTACACCCATCTGGTTCTGGGACCATCTCCACCTCCCAATGGGCTGTCGCCAAACTGGCTACAGAGGGCCTACAGAACAAAAGGCTTCTCTTTTCCCAGGCCTCCTTTTATACTTAACTATGAATGAAAAGGCCTCACCCATGTCCCTTTCAAGTTAATGAAGTTTGTGAACCCTCCTTAGTTTCCCTTTCTGAGCAAACATCAGTCACATATCGCACACCCAGGTCTTTCTGTGAAAAGGAGTAAACCATGTATTCTGTTCTGGGAGCAGTTTTTCACATCCCTTTACTTTGAAGCCCAAATTGCCCAATCAAATGTGTATCTTCTGGTTGTGAACCAAAGAGATTTAAGTATGTGGAGGAGTAAAATAATAAATGAATCACACTCAAAATAAGGGTAAGGAGGAACTCCTACTTCGACCTCCATTATAAATATCCAACAACACACAAAAAGAAGTAGGAGTAAACAATGTCTCGCTCCAAGAGTCTAGCGGCAAAGTTAATATGTTTGAAAAACTGCCCTCACCCACAAAATTGTGGCATGCTCCATCATTGGGCTGCTAAACAACACCCCTGACGGGACCAGCACCTTGTGTGGAGCAATAGGAAGGGGAAAAATAATACAAACATAAAGAAGAGTAGGGATCAAGCAAAGGAAATAATATGTGCAGATAATAGACTCTAAAACTAGCTCCAGAATATCCACTACCCTACTTTATTCCCTGATTCCCTGGCCAGGATTAAAACTTAAAGTGGAGGATGGTGGTGATGGGGTTGATTATAAACCGTTCACCTCCTCTCTGCATGTAAGTCGACATGTTTCTGCCGGTTATAGTGTCTTTTCTGGCATTCATCAGGACCGCAAGATCCCCTATATAATACCCTCCTTTCCTACCTTTATTTTTTCACAAGATGTGTACTCACACTTCAGAAAAACGTGTGGGTGGAAATACAATCAAGTGAAAAAAAAATTTGTGCAAAAAGGTGATATATATGTGTTTATATAAAAACATATGACCGTGCCACTAGAGAGCTTGTTAGCGAGTTTACAGCTAAACCCATTGAAACTTAATCTATATGTTTTCCTTGGTTTGCCATGTATCAAGAAAGTATAATTTCTGATACACGGTGAACCAAAGAAAACGTATAGATTCAGTTTCAATGGGTTTACCTGTAAATTCGCTAACAAGCTCTCTAGTGACACGGCCATATGTTTTTATCTATACACATATATATCACATTTTTGCACATAAAATGTTTTTACACTTGATTATATTTCCACCCACAGGTTTTTCTGAAGTGTGAGTACACATCCTGTAAAAAAACAGGGCCATTTCTCGAGCTACTGAAATAAAGGTAGGAAAGGAGGGTATTATATATGGGATCTTGAGGTCCTGATGAATGCCAGAAAAGACACTATAACCGGCAAAAACATTTTGACTTACATGCAGAGCGGAGGGGTGAATGGTTTATAATCAACCCCATCGCCACCATCCTCCCCTTTAAGTTTTAATCCTGGCCAGGGAATCCGGGAATAAAATAGGTTAGTGGATATTCCTGAGCTAGTTTTAGAGTCTTTTATCTGCACATATTTCCTTTGCTTGATCCCTACTTTTCTTTATGTTTGTATTGTTTTTCCCCTCCCTATTGCTCCACTCCAGGCATTGGCCTGCACAGGTGTGTTGTTTAGCAGCCCAATGATGAAGCATGCCACAATTTTGTGGGTGAGGGCAGTTTTTCAAACATATTAACTTTGCTGCTAGACTCTTGGAGTGAGACATTGTTTACTCCTACTTCTTTTTGTGTGTTGTTGAAGTAAAATAATAGTGATGTTTAAAAATTAATTATTTCAGGTAACACCATAGGGTGTAACCTGTTTATGTCAATCACCATAAGGTGATTGACATAAACGTATAAATGGTACAGGAATAGGCTATGGCTATTGCTCAGGAAATTGTTATACTCCAGAACTATCTGGGGGTAACCTATACCTACAGTGAAGTTGATTTTCTGTGGTTTGATGGAAGCGCAATTCACATTCGGCTCTTTTTGGAATAATAAATGCACCACTGGTAAATAAAACAAACTATCATTGAATCTTTAAATAGCCATTAGATTTTCATGAGAAAAATTAATCGCTGCATTACTTTGGGTTTCATTCACAAAGAAACTTAAAGATGTGAACCTGTATAAGACCCAAAAGGGTTCATTTAAGTCAGTTAGATAGCCAGGACAGGATATATGGCAAGGTAAATAATGTTATTACTGCCTAATTTTATGATGATACTAGTTACAGTTATGCAGCATTAAATTACACACAAGGGGTGAGGAGTGGTTGGATCAAGGCGTACTTTGCCTGAAGAGTTTGCGAACACCCATTAATTTTAAGAATTATTATTCCCAAATTCTTGTCTGATGCCTTCTCAGACACGAGGTAATCGGAAATGAACTCCTCGAAGGGGTAAAGAAACTTCCCTTCCTGGATGGGAGTGGAAACGGAATGATCCCAATCATTGTGCAAGTGTGGGGGAAGAGGTTTTTCACAAGGGGAAATGTTTTCAATGTCACTACTGTAAAATGTGGTGAACTCTCAAAACATGTAAATATATTCCTGCGCGTAAGAGTGCATGTACAGTTATACATTAATGAATGATTTCCAGGCCTATAGAAAATTTCAAATGCATTTCTTGTGATTTTGAATATTATTGTTCTTCTTCTGCTTCTATCATAAACATTTAATGTTTCAAATTATTTTACATTTGTGCTCACTTGTCATTTTAAAATGAAGTCATTGAGTTAATACCACCGTCTTTATTTCCTCCCTGGTGTTTTGTCGGTGTGCACCTCCTTGACAAAGTCCTGCCAGCACCTTCCTTTTCATTTGTAACATGGGGAAATACCCGACCATCCAAAATGTGCAGCTTCCCCTGCACGTTTCTCCTGTCAATATTCCACCTCCCAGCGTGATCTTTTATTCTCAAATTGTGTTGTCATCCACTTGTTTCTTCCTTAGGTGACACCTCATCTCTTCCTCCTTACGCTACCTACAGTCACCCACTCTTTTTCCTCCCTATGCTTCTCATCGCTCTACCTGTCACTGCCTGCCAGCTGTCAATCTTGTCTCCACAATAGCTGGGTAGCTTTGCCACATCAGTATCGTCCACGATGCATTGATTCCTAGGCTTTTCTGTTCCAAATCTTTATGTCATATGTCAATTCTAGTCAGCAGAAACAATTCAAGAAAGCAGTGGATTATATAAATAAATCTGGGACTGGAAACATAGGGCCCAATTCACAAAGGTAAAGTTAGACCAAAAGTCTCACTTTACTACTTTTCGGTATTCACAAAGGTACAGTTATGCCCAAAAATCTAACGTCCACAAAAAGTCTAACTTTACTACTTTTTGGTATTCACAAAGGTAAGCTACTGCTAGTAAAGGTAGACTTTTGGTCTAAGTTTACTTTTGTGAATACTGAAAAGTTGCAAACTTACACAAAATAAATACCAGCAAAAAATAATAATAAGTGTAAGTTTACCTTTGTGAATCAGACCTATGGTGTCCTGCTGCGAGAGGGTGAATAGACAGCTCACCATGTTTTCCTTTACTCCACCCCACAAGCTTCCCATTTTTTCCTACCTGTGTGTGCTCCAGCTACTACATTCTTCCTTACTCTTTCGAATTTACTACATTTGTTCTTCTTCCCTCATGCCCTACCACAGATCTCCGTCTGGCCTGTACCCTGTAATCGCCTTTGTTCTCTGCTCCCTTCATGCCTGCCCTCTGTAAATTGCCTTTCTTCCCTGCTTCTGGTTTTCTGATCCTCCCATCCTGCAAACTCTGCTTACAGCACACTATGATGGCTTAAATGAGTGTTCATGATTTTGCTGCTGAAGTCCACTATCCCACACCACAACGACTAGTACACTATGACAGGAGCAGCAGTGACATTAAAGCCTGAATGCAGTAGGAATCCAGTGGTTTGTGCTGTACAATGACAAGAGCAGAGAATACTGATCTTGGACAAAGACTCAAAATCACATGGTTAAAAACTAAATCCATCTTTTTGGGCCGCGAGTGTGAACTATACTAAAACCATGTTGTCCTCATGTGATTGAGGGGCTCATTTCTGTTTGGGTTAGGTTGAACAGTAGACACAACAGCTATAGGTAGGATGCCATTTATCAGCTGTAATGTGTGAACATTCTTTACTTCATGTCTTTTTCTCTATCTAATAATTTATATTAACATTTCATAAAAAGACAAATACAGAGGTTATTTTCATGTGTGAACTGAATTCATTAGCTTTGTAAATTAGACAAGATGGTTTGGGTTAGTTCAAATTAACGCCTCCGGAAATTGCACAAATTAGAGCTATAAATATGATACCAGATAGGACACATCACTTACAGAATGTCACTCTGTGGTGCATTACAATGGCAGAATCATCTCCCACAACCCCTTTTACTACAATATTCAAGCCCAAATCTTTTTGTACATCCATATTCTAACAATTTTCCCATCACCTTTTCAATTCCATCTTTTTGGATGTGGAGTGAGCAAGGTCTATATTTGTGTTCTATGCAAGTGATATGTTCCCACTTGATATCAACCATTTATGGAAATGCTCGTTCCTTAAAGAACTTTTTTTATTTCAATCCTCCATGTATTCATATCTTTTGAGACATTCACCCAAATTTATGTGTTTCTTTTTCTCATGAGGTCATTTGAACATTGATTTTTTTCCTCCATAACCATACTTAAATGTTAGAATTCCTTAGTTTCCCACCTCAGGCCATCAAAAGGTCTCCCCTCAATACAAAGTTTTTTTCTAGCTATACTACTAAATGAAGGACCCTATGTGGATATAGGGTCAGATTTACTAAGATTTCGCTTCGGGTTGCGTCACTTTTGTGGGGCAGGCCAAATACAAAATCCAATTTGGCATTTACTAAGCCACACAAATCTAAATACAAAGTAAGGCAATGCAGTTCAAAGCACTGCTCTGCATTACTTTGCGTTGGGAAGGCATTTCATGGGTGGAGCATGGGTTTTACGGTGCATCAACCCACGGAATGCAATGACAGATTTACTAACAGCAGTAATCCTGGGATTGGTGCAGAGACAGAATATCGAGTACAAAATATCGAGTTGCACAAATATCGAGTCATTAATATCGTGGGTCAGAAATATCGACAGCAAGAATATCATGGTCAAGTGTATGGACTTAAGGTAAGTAACATCGATTTAAAAAATATCGAAGTGTTTGCAAAAATATAGTTGTTAAAAATATCGTTTTTTATTATTTTTATGTATTTTAGTATATATTTTATATGTATGTGATGTATGTTTTTTTGTATAAGATTTGTTTGTATTTTTAATATATATTTTAAATTTTTTGCGCTTTTAGTTCCTTAGCGGTTTGTGGGTTTATAGGGGAATAGGGTGGGAAATAATTTAACTATATTACATTTGTAATTTTTTTTTATTTGAATTTTGTATTTTTAGTTCCGTAGCGGGTTGTGGGTTTACGGGGAAATAGGGTGGGAAGTAAATGAATTATATTTAATGTATTGATTATTTTTTATTTATTAATATTTCTTTAATTGAGATGTTATAGTGTTAAATATGTAAAGTGATTTATTATTAATTAATTAATAATTGGTTAATTAATTAATTAATTTGTAATTAATTTTGGTAATTGTGTAATTAATTATATTTGTGTGTGGTAGTTTTTATAGTTGTAAAGGGTGGGAAGTTAATTAATTTTAATTGATGAATTAATAATTAGTTAATTATTTTATTATGCTAATTGTGTAATTAATTTTATGTGTGTTGTGGTGTTTATAGGTGTATAGGGTGGGAAGTAATTTGTGTTTATTAATTAATATATAGTTGTTAATTAATGGTAATTATTTGATATTTATTTTGAGTATTTATTTTTGTGTTTTGTTTTTAATTTTAAAGGGGTAAAGGGTGGGTATTAACAAAAATGTTGTTATTTAGTTATTAGTTGTTAGTAATAGTTTTAAAAAAATAATAATATATAATTGTCTTTTATAATTTTATAGTTTAATTTAGGTGTGTGTTGTGGATATTAGAGTGAACAAGCTTATGTACTCAATTAATGTTTATTTGTTTATTAATAAGACATTTTTTGATTGATTATTAGTTATGTTAATAATGGAAATACATGTAATTAAAAATGTTGAAGTGTTTTGTTATTGGTGTGGTGTTATAGGGTATGAAATAAAATAAATACATTTATGTTTTAAATACTTTTTTTGTTTGTTAATATTTGCTACTTTTAAATAATTATTGTTTATAAATGTATTTATTAATTTATTTAATATAATATTTGTAGTTTTTTTTTATATGTAACTAATATTATAATATGTGTTCTTTTTATATGTATAATATATTTAATTTTATATTTTTTAAATATTGTTTTTTTATGATTTGTTAAATTCTGTACTATTCTTTTGTTTTTTTCAACTGTTTAAGTGTTATTAGTAATTTTTATTTCTCTGCTATCCAACACTTTCCCTAATGTTGCACTCACTGGAGTGGGAATAGTAATATTTACCCCTCCTCTATCCAATATTTTCCCTACTATTGCACTCACTGGAGTGGGAATAGTAATTTTTGCCCCTCCGCTATCCAACACTTTCCCTACTGCTGCACTCTTTGGAGTGGGAATAGTAATGTGTATCCCTCCGCTATACAACATTTTCCTTACTGTTGTACTTTTTATTTTGGGAATAGTAATTTTTGCCCCTCCGCTATCCAACACTTTCCCTACTGTTGCACTCACTGGAGTGGGAATAGTAATTTTTACCCCTTTGCTATCCAACACTTTCCCTACTGTTGCACTCTCTGGTGTGTGAATAGTAATTTGTACCCCTCCGCTATCCAACATTTTCCCTACTGTTGCACTCTTTGGAGTGGGAATAGTAATTTTTTCCCCTCCGCTATCCAACACTTTCCCTACTGTTGCACTCACTGGAGTGGGAATAGTAATTTTTACCCCTTTGCTATCCAACACTTTCCCTACTGTTGCACTCTTTGGAGTGGGAATAGTAATTTTTTCCCCTTTGCTATCCAACACTTTTCCTACTTTTGCTATCACTGGAGTGGGAGTAGTAATTTTCACCCCTCCAATATCCAACAATTTCCCTACTGTTGCACTCACTGGAGTTGGAATAGTAAATTTTATTATTTTGATATCCAACACTTTCCCTACTGTTGCACTTATTGTATTGGGAAATGTTAGTTTATTTTTTTTAAATAGTTTAATGTTTTAATGTATTATAGAATGTTTTTATATTTTAAATTATTGAGATATATATTATTTTTATATAATTTTTAAGATTAAAAATTAAATAAAGATAAGTTAATAAATGAATTTTAAGTAAATATATCTATATGTATATATTATAATGTTTGTGTGTTTATATTTTTTTAAATTACGTTTATTTGTTATATTTAGTTAAAATGTATATTAAATGTAATTTATTTTGTTAAAAATAATATTAGTATTTAATATATTTAATATATATATTATTTTATATATATTTTTAAATCGATATTTTTTACATCTATATTTTTTACCTCAATATTTTTGAGTCAATATTTTTGTACTTACCTGTTAAGGTATGGGATTCAATATTTTTGTAATCGATATTTTTTCCTCGATATTTTTAACATCGATGTTTGTTACATCGATATTCTATCAGAGAACCCTGGGATTACATCAAATTGATGTGCCTACCACAAAGAGGTGTACAGGAGAAATATTTTGCCTCATTACTTCCTCTCCCTATGCTTGATGCATTCTGCATAACACATACAAAGAGGAAATTTCCTCTTAGGACTGTTTTTGTGCAGGAAGGTCCTGCACAAAAAATAATTCTGCCTTTGATGCAGGCATTCTTGTGTCTTCCTGCAAGGCTACCTACATTGGCACTAGGCAGCACATAGTCTACCAGCTCTAGGAGATAACAGAACTGTGCCCTACCTTAGTAGATGTGGTGCATTTCTGTGCTTTGTCTATCACACGATGCAATACAGCACGTTCTACTGTGCAATATAATATTAAATCTGCCCCATTGTATTTTTCCTACAAGTGTATAAAGTCTTTGGTCTGACTACTTGATAGGAAACTATCTGAATTGTGGGATTCTTTGAATGGCAAGACAATTGTTTACCCTAGTCTCTTTTTCAGCGGCTCACATCTGGTGTACGGACATAGATAAATGAAAGATCTAGAATGTGAGGTAGCAAACTTCTATATCGGAGTATATGTTCCTAACATGTCTAAACCTAGAGTTTCACATTGCCGTTTAAAAAAGTAATCAGTTCCATCATTTGTTTCATGAATGCATATTCGAATAGTGATAGCGCAGAGAAACCATCCTTCAGAGTCTGTGCTATCGACATTTTGAGGATGTGTTCTGTTAAAAAGTAGTAGCTGCAGACAGTCATAACTCAGGGGATAAAGCGAGATGATGTCCAGCAAGGGGAACAGATTTTCTAAATTATATTCTCAAGCACTCAATTAAATCGGATGCCAATGTAAATCAAATGTTTGCTGACACATTTAAGTTAATGGTGACATAGATTATCCTGGAAGACTGATATGGTTTTTTTATTTTATTTTATTTAAGGTTCTTATATAGTGCAGCACTGTCCACAGGGCAGTTGCAAATATGCTTGAGGAATTCAGGTGCAGCAATAACAGTTAATCCGAGTAACGGTTAGGGGTTGAGAACAGAAATTCTTTCAAATACAAGGGAGTTTTTATCTGTGAAACTAGTATAGAGTGAGGGAAGGAGCAGGGATCAGCAGGGTAAAGATAGTCAGGTTTCAAGCAGTTGTGTGGACATCATACTAAATGAGATTTAAACAATTAATGAGGTTTGAAAAGAAAGGCTTTTAGTTTTTGTTTGGAAACAATCCATACTGCTTGTCTGATGTCTTCCCAAAAGAAGCCAATGGAGCAGCTGCTGCCACTCATTTAATATTTTTAGCTCGAGCCTATAGCGGCAGCTGCGCATGCGCTGCTCGCTTTGCGAGGCATGCAGTATTCAGTATGGAGTGGAAGCTCTGTGGAATCTCCGCCCACTCTCCGCCCATCTTTTTAATTGGCTTGTGTCTTAAATGCTGCCTTCTGATTGGTTTTAGGCTTGTTAGTCCCTCCTTATGACGACAATGTCGTCATTTGTGTCCTTCCATGGTTACTGGCCCCTTTACTTCGAGTGTTGCACAGTATGTTTTTTTTTTAGATTGTGAGCACTACTTTCTTCCCGTGCCCCCCTCCCGCAGTCTGTGCCTTCTCGCCCGCCCCCTCCCCCCATTCTTCGTGCCTTCTTGCACGCCCACCCCGCACTTCCGTTTACAATGCAATAGGTCTCGCGTAAATGAGAGTCCTATTGCATTGCAAATACTTGTTTTTTTTGTTATTCTTTTTTAATGGGTTCTCCGCAGCGTAGCCACATGTTGGGGGGCATGGGGAGAGCCCCGCCCAGTTACCCAGCCAGCACCCAAACCGGGGAACCCACACCATCTGTAATCTTTGGGACCACAAGAAAGCCCCAAAGCCCCTGCGAGCCGAGCCAGCTCCACAGCCAGCTCCCAATATGGTTCTGGAAGAAGACAGCTGTTTAACTTTGCTCTCGGATGGTTGGGAGCAGCACTTTTCTTTGCTTCTGCCCTGGAGGGAGTAAAGTTGTGTTCCCTGCCTGGGAGAGTATAGCAGTGGCAGCCGCAACAAACGGTGGTGGGGCGGGTGGAGGGAGCACGGGAGGGGGAATGCAGGTGGGGTATTAATAATAATAAAAAAATAAGAACTTGACTTTAAGCTGCGGCTGGCTCTTGCGTCGCCCCTCCTGTGCTCTTCCTGTTCCCAGTAGACACTGTGACAGACTCCCTTTGCAATTCCCGCACTGCTCAGGACAGGGAGTCTGAAGTTTCTCCAGCCCGGCTGTCCATTACAGCCGAGTTAGAGAAACCTAACTGCGTATGTGTGTTTGGCCGGACTGAGACTGCCGGCCAAACACACATGTGCACTTAGAAGTGGGCCCGCCCCTCCCTGCATATGCTGGCTCAGAGCTGGCAAATTGAAAATAAAACACTGATAGGACATTGTTTTATTTTTCACCTGCTGACTCTGAGCCAGTGGGGCGACGCTCCTCCACCATTACGGAGGAGACGCCCCTGAAGTATAGGTGGAATATGCCCACACTCTCCCAGGCATGGAACTGCAGTGTCCCGGGGAATTGGTTCCCCGGTACACTGCAGCTGCATCAGGTCCTTGGGGATTTGGTCCCTAGGGATGATCCTCAGCTCGAGGAGGGGGTCGCATTCTCCTCTCCCCTAAATAAAATAACGGTGCTGGGGAATGGGGTCCTCCGGGCCCCAGGGAGGATTGGGAAGCGGCCCGCATTCCCCTCCCCTATGCCCCCCCACCACACTTATGGGGACAGGGTATCCCTACCCTATAAACATATGTTTTTTAAATTTACAGGATGGGGGACTGAGTCCCCAAACCCTAAAATGGCTACATCACATCTTTGTTGAGGTGGTGAGAGTCGCTCAGATCTTATCTTAAAATCTGTCGGCTCCACAGATTCTCCATAGCATGAAATATACTAAGTTTAAGAACTTTAGCTTCTCAGAAACTACTGAACGGATTTACACCAAATACAAAAGACACTTTTCTGGACCAAGTTCTATCTTTCGACCAAATTTGCTGTAATTCCATTCAGCAGTTTTTACAATATTGTTGTTCAATTTGGCTAAAGAAAAATAAATGGGGAAATGCATTTTTTACGCCAATTTTTCTGAGCCTCTGCTTGACAGAGCTCCCCGAAACTTTCTAGGAAGAAGCTGGGGGGGAGGGTGGGGGGGTCAGACTTTTTTTTGGGAGAGTTTCATGAAGATTCATCCAACGGCAGCAAAGTTATTAGCAAACCAAAACAAATATTATCCTTTGGCAGCACGGTTCTAGCTGTAACTATCCAGTATATTGAACGTCAAAATGATTTAATTTATTTAACATTATTGCCTATGTGGTGTTATTTTAAGTCACTGCCTACCTGTTTTTTCATGGGAGTGTACTGCAGTACCTTTGAGTGGCCATATCTAGTGCTAGACCTACTCTTAAACTAGCATGAAGTATGTTTACAAAATAATTGGAGCCTTCTGTTGCCAATTCTTGAACTCACTTTAGATCTCAAAATGAAAGCAGATTGGTTATTTAATAACTTTCTGTATTAGTTAGTTATCATTAGCCTGTGCTTGGATATCGGTGGGTTCCTGAGTGACAAGAAACATCTGACAACTTTTGTCGTACACATTAACACGATATTCCGCAATATCAATACCAAGAAAGTATTCTGAAACATAAACTTTGATACAAAATATAATTTAAAAGGGCTTCGTTTTTTGACTGCGTCCATGAAAAGCTTTAAAGACTCTCACAAAGGTATTAAAGTCATAACCAAAGAGGGTAAACTATGGAAAAATGAAACATCTACTGAATACAAGGAAGATCAAACTTAGATCAGTGATGTCTTCTTCCAAAAGGAAATATTTGAAATATTGAGGTACTTTTTGCACATGTGGACCAAAACACATAATAACAATGTAATGCTTCTTTACAAAAAAAAACTAAACACGTTTACATTTACCATATTAAGATATTACACAAGCGCCTAATCATCACAATCTATTGCGTTCCCTTCTCTGCAGTCATAGAATATAAAGGTGAATAATTTGAGTATGAAAGGAAAAGGTCTTCAGTATTTTATTGCTATGCCGTGTCTTTTGCCTTCCAGTCTATATATGGCTCGCATAGCAATTCTCCACCTTGTTTAAAATTAGTCAAGTTTCTAATTAACGTACCTAGACATTAATTAGAATGGAGGCAGTAATCATACTTTTGACACTTGCTTAATGCAAAATCCCGCAAAAGTAATTACCGAACCTTTGAGTTATGATGTGAATATAACTTTTCATATAAATTGAACTCATACTACTCTATCTGGGCACCTAAAAAGAAAACTTTGATTTAATGAATCAATACCTCAGCAATTTCCAATTATATGGGACAAGCTAATCTGTGTTGTGTTGGCTCTTGTTTTAATTTAGATCCTCTATGGTAGTTATAGAACACTCGGTTCAGTACATAAATATAAACTTGCATAAACTTTACAATCAGGTCTAAGCTAAGTTTACTGTTCTTTTTTATTGACCTAATTTTCTGAGTATGATGTTCGGCACGTGAGTGAAGTCAATGCACCTTTTAGCCCCTTAAACTCTGAGTCTCGAGTTTAATCCCACCCAGTGCTGTGCCCATTGTTTGATATTTGGGACATTCACAACTTTTTTGCCAAAACAAACTAAATCCAGGGCAAAATGTATCTGCATTTCCCCACATGTTGGAGATTCTAAATGTACGCTGGGTTTCTGAATTGCCTGGATGGAAAAGAGAACATAGCCAAAATGTAGAAATAATCTCTATTTTTTAAATGAAAAGAGTACTGTGCAAAAATGGTGTATATGTTTCCAAAAATTATGTCAATCAAACAATAATTTTGCAAAGTTCACCCTATTCCCAGCTTTCAAGAACAGGCAGAGATGTGAATAAAATGTGCTTTCCACCATAGGTTTTGCAGTTTCCTTTGTAGTAATCACTATTTCCTATTTTTATGGTTTCTATCTACTTGCAATTTGAGGAGGAAAGAGGTGTGAAATCCACTGATGAATCTGAAAAGCTGCATATTGCTCAATCTAATTTGAGGAAGAATCAATTGCTTCCTCAAACAAATTATACAAACATTTATGGAATTCCTTTGTAATATTTTTAGTATGTCTCTGAATTTTACCTTCATGACCTATGATGGCCTTCATTCATCCTTCAATTTTCTCTTTCCTTGACTTGTGACACTAAGATATGGTCCATGTCCTTGCTATTCTCAAAATGATTGTTAACACTGATAAGATCAATGCCAATGTTTATAATGATACACTTGCAGATGTGAGTGGAATCGCATCACTATCATGAACTCTCCGTCAAATACGTGGTCGGGCACGCTCTGTGACATAGGCCTAAGGTTTCTGATTGACACATTACAGGTGGGGTGGCAGGTAGCCGGCAAATAAACGTGAAAACAGGAAACTCAGGTCCTTCCCCTAGATAAGTGCAGTGACACCACAATGGTCCAGGGAGGTTGGCCCCAATAAAGCACAGATATCCGTAGGGGTGCACGCATTCCCGAAACATCATTAAGTCAGAAGACATGAAGTTAGGAACACATAGCCAATCAGGACGCAGTACACACAGTGCATGCAGTGATCACACGCCACTCATACACAACATCTGGAAACATTACCCAGTGGCCCCCATTGTGCCCATGCAAGGTCGAAGGCCACCTGGATTTATTGTCAGGAAGCCTCATTTAAGACTTCACAGCAAAGGCCCCATTATTTACCAACCAAGGCTTGCCGGAAGTATTTTTATGATGGCCAAAAACTGTATAAAGGCTCGATCTGATTGATTGTACTTTGAGACAGTTCTCAGATCGTTTTCTGTAACTGTACTCCTGGGGAAAGTGTTTAATTAAATCAAATGTTACTGTTTTACCAAACGACTCTTGTCTTTTGTTTTTTTAAGGTAAATTCATATTTGAGCAATAATTTGGCGAGCCACATAAGAGAGATTGGTACCTCAGACCCAACGGCAGCCAACGGAATGGGGTCCTGCCCAGACGGATACACATTTGTGTAGCAAGGAAGGTGAGCAGACGCCACAAATGATTGGAAGTTCTGCTGAATCCGCAGGGCAGAGGTCCATCCTGAAGCCACCGACAAAGGGTAAGAGAGCACATCTGATCCTTAGTCCCCAGCATTTGGCGTATGGCAAACTATTAAGAAGCACAAAAATGTAACATGAGTGCCCTACCACTGACAGAAATGTGGCATGTTGCCTATTTTGTGTGTCAAAACTGAGTAGTCGCAAGGTGGTCTCGGAGGTGTTTCTGTAGAGGTCACCTTTTTTCGATAGCATGCTAGGAAGGGTGAAGTTGGTTATCGCTTGGAACGCTGGGAGTGATGGTGCACTTGTCCCCTTGGTGTGATACAGGGTTGAGGTCTCATTGCTTGAACCGCTAAGCGTGATACAGATGGCAGGCATGGGCCATGGGTGTGATATAGGGATGGCACCTCAATTTTATTTTTTAGTCTAAAGACTTTTCTCAGTGCTACCAGTTTCTTAACACTGGTGGTATCTGAAAGAAGTAAGAGGTATTTTTTGCTTGGACCACTGAGCATGACACAGATGATATGCTAAGCCCCTGTGTTTGCAACTGGAGCAATTTGGATATTAGGGAAAAAGACTTGGATCTGGGAGATCAGGTGTACCTTGTGTTTGGCCACGAGGTATTCCTTTCTCTCTGCGAAAACATTGTTGTTTTCTTTGTGTCAGAGCCTATATTGAAAGACTGTAGGGCTCACTTAGTCCTGTGTACCATGCAGGACTTCCCCTTGTCCAGGATATCATGAGGTAGGAGTGGGATAAGGTATTTTAACTAAGCCATCATTTTTTCGCTGTCATTTGTTTTTCTTATTCTAGTATTAAATTGATGCAAGGTATATTTGATGATGTGGTTCTTTAATGCTGTGGTGTTGGTATATTTATGCAACTGTTTTCTGTCTTGAGAATTGTATTTTGTCAATGTCTCAATGTGCTATATGAAGATGTTGCTATTTTTACAATCATTATTTCATATCACAGTAAAGTCTGCTCTTTTTCTGCCAAATTTCATGACGTTGTAACAGTTGCACTTTCTTCCAGGTTGTGATTCTTTATGTGCATTGCTATTTATGTTTCTGGAACATATTGATGCATCTGTAAATAGCGTTGAGCTCAGAGCAAGTTGTTAGAACCAGCAATCCCAGTGTATAATGTTTCGCCACGACCAGATTAGAACTTAAACGACTTATAGTTCACCTAAACCAGAAAAACTAGGTGTCACATAAAAAGTACCCAATGTATCATGAAGTCACCACTAAAACACGTGCAAACCAGGTTCCCCACACAGGCTATAACACTTAACAAGTATTGCCACAAATGGCATGCACACTAAGGTACCTGCATTTCCCTGGCCAAAGGAGGGAACCTTTGACACCAACATAATCTAACACATGAGGACACATAAGGACCAAATACTCAGGCCAGAAAAAGGACAGGAGAGAGGCACTATTAGAGCTGTGGGCCATCTTCGTGGAGGAACAGACTGACAACTCTATCCAACAGACAATAAGCAAAGTGTCCACATCTCCCCCACCATATGCAGATATGGAGGTGCTCTGCTCGATGCCAGCTATTCACGCATTAGGCTACACCAACCTGACCGTTGAGGGAGCCAGAGGGTCCCCTACTGAACAACAAACTGTTATATCCAGGTATGAAAATCTAACAGGCCAGCAGGCCCAAGCAAACCAAGCACCACCCTAGTCCAGTGCTAGAGCTCCTTGAAGTTCGACCCCCCCCCCGGTCAACCGTATTCAGCCCACCAAACCCCAGCAATGCGAAGAACGCGCACTCCCACTGGGTCAGGTGAACACACCTGATTGACAGGGAGATTCCAGCAGTTCTGGAAAATGATTCAACTAACGGGGTAAGGAAAGGGATCCCAGACCTCCGGGTTCCATTGACTAGGTGGAAGCCACAGGGTTTGTTCAGGTAACCAAAGAAACGACAGGAAGGAAGTTTGGACCCAAGTTATGACCAAAAAGAACACAGCATAGGTCAGAGAGAAGGAGGCAATCTAGATGAGAGAGAGCTCGTACACTGGAAGCACAGCAAGAACACAAAGCAGTGCGCTTTCCACCTGAGGAGAGTGGGGATAGGTACAGAGCACCGTTCTGGAAAGAGTAGGAGGTAGAACTAGAGGAGAGGCTTCGGTTGGAATCCGAGCTTTACCAGATCCTCAGCACAGGAGAGGGGCAGACTAAGCCTAGGTGGAGTTCGCATATCAGTGCTATGCGGAACTCCGTAAAGTGGCAAAAAAACTTTGCTACGCTACGCGGAGTTCCGCAAGTGGGCGGAGTTGCTTGTCCCAACTATTCACATGATGTTTCCCACCGTATGGCAATGCGGATTGCGTGTTCGGGGGAAATATCATGCGAACTGCACCACGCGGTCACGCATGGGCACGGACATCTTGTTTTTCTTCTCTGTTATGGTTCTGGGGCCTGTTTTGAATCCTCCCTAAATCATTCCAATCCTTTGTTCCCAAAACTTTTTTCTGATCTTTTTTATTTATTATCTATCCCTTTCTCTTTTTAAGTGTATATTTTGCATTTTTTTCTAATTTTTTGTGTGTTTTATAGCGAGTTTTGTTTCTTTATACTATTTTTCTTTATACTTCCTTTCTTCCTAATTCTGTTTTACTTCCTTCCTTCTTCTTCCTGTTATTTTTTATACTACCGCCCCCCCCAGCATCATGGCAGAGAAAGAGAGCCGGGCCAAGGTGGCAAAGAAGAGCTGCCTTCCTTGCGGAAGGTGGAGCCTAGAAGGGATGCAGGCCCGGGCCTTGTTTTGTTTGTGGAGGTGGAGGTGGTAGCACTGTTTTTTTTGTGCAGCGCCACCTCCCCTCCACCCTGGCAGCAGGTAGCAGGCCTAGGTCGGGGTACGGGCTCCGGGAGCACAGCAGTGGTTGGCGAGGATGCACGGGGTAGTGTATTGATGCTCTGGGGTCCGGCAAACCCACAACCAGCTGACGCACCGGTGGTCCGACATCCTGGGCCGAGAGCAGGACCTGCTGGACCTGCTGGACCTGCTGGGGTTGAGGTCTCAGGGCTTGGTGAGTAGCTGATTATTATTATTATTGTGTGTTCTATGTTATTGCTAGTTTTTTTCCTAAATAGCAACCATGCTGCTCACATGCAGGTAAGTTACTTTTGCAAATCTTATATTACGTGATCATTATTCTAGACAGGTACCTAATCGTACTTGTTTGCAAATTTGCGCTTGATTGGGCTGATTATGTAGGAGAACTTAATTTAGGTAATGCAGACTAGAGAGACTCCTTTCCTTTATCCTGTCACTAAGATAGTGGTAGTTAGTTAGTTACTTAGTATTAGTAATTTAGCGGCCCGCGTCCTCTCACTTTAGTCATTAGTAGAACCTTTTTTGGTGTATGCAATATGCATGCGTCCATCTATCCATTTAAAGACTAAATGCAGACTTAGTGAATCGGCCCATCAAAGGGGTTGAGTTGATTGCTAATGAGATCTGAACTTAGAAGCAAATATAATTTTTTTGCAATTCATTCCAAATTCTTTAGAAGAGGTGGGCTAGGTAGGTTTAGGATTCAGGAATCAGATTGAAACTGCAGAATAATAAAGATATGATGGTCCACAACAGCGATATTAGTCTAACTACTAGTCGATCTGATTTAGGAAAGGCCAATGTTATTGCAATTGCCATTTCCTGTCAAAAAATATTTTTGGAGCAATTATTTAATATTTGTTTTACACCAATTATTTTTTGTCTCTTTAATTATGTCTTACATGATCATCAGCATCCAGGGGCAAGAAGAGGTCATCCGAGGCGGGTGCGGGAGCTGGAGGTGCCTCCCAAGAATCTGATGGCTCTGCTGGCCCCAGTAAGTCTTCCTGTTGTTAACATTAATATATATTTCCCTAACTTTTACCACTCATTATTTTGAACTATTATTTCCGTTTCCTAATTTTATTTTTTCCCAAATCCTCATCGATCTATCTGTTTCTAAATTCTTTTTATCCCTGCGTTATCCTATTTACTAACTTAGTTATTTTATATTTCTACTGTCTGTATTTTACCTCAAACTGCCTCTGTCTATACTAGTCTGTCTGTAGCTTGCTTTCTTCTGGTTTTTCAGTCAGCTTTCCCTCTCCCCTTATATATTTTTTGGGGTGCCTAGTGGTGGTACTGTAACACTCAAAGAACCCATTGGTCCTTACTTCTAATAGTATTAGTACTCCTACTCTGCCTTGCAGACTGCATGCCCAAGTAAGTTATTCTATGCATGTTTGTTGAGATGAGAAATCTTTCTTTTACTTTCTCATGCTCAATCAGTAAAATGAAAGAGTAGCCATGGTCACATTGGACACCCCAAAGTTGTGTCTACTTCTCATCTAGGCCTAGTATTATTAGCAGCAGTTAATGGTGAACTGATTAACGTGCAACATAGCTGGAAGGAAGTATGAGGAGGAAGAGGTGGACGGCACTATTATATTTTCCAACCAAGAAGACCTTATGTCCAATTGTCCGCCCAGTTGGCCACTCTTATTTCTTTTCACAAACTCACATTCACAAAATACCTCTAGCCACTCAGTCCAGTGCTATACAGGTTCTCTTCTCCACAGGCTTTACAAAAATTGCCACCAACAAAATGCTCAAATGGGCATTTTATTATTTTTGATAGAACATACTTTCTGTACCCGAATTGTAGTAATGTGTTTGGTGTATGTATGTTCAATCTTGCTACAGAAAAGAATTAATAGGGGGAGGCATATATGGCATCTAAAACATTTGTAATGTTTTTTCTACCGACCACCAGCGGGAACGGTGATGCCAGCCAGCAGGTGAGCCAGCAGCAGTGGTGGGCGGTGGTACGTCATATTGCTTGCTTATTGACAATTTATACACTGGCTGCAAGGTTGTACACAGAACACTTTACTGTTGCGACTAAGTTGTGATCAGTTGAAGACACCCTTTACTTAGCATTAGCAGGAGTTGAGTAACTTATGGCGTCTTCTATCTTCAACTCAGCAGAGAAAGTTTTATGAAGAAGAGTCAGACATTATTGGGTTGACAGAAAAGGGAAAGACGGATGGAAGGAGGAAGGACGGGTGCAATATAATATGACTAGCAGAGAAGTATGTGTGGGTGAAGGGATGCATACTATATAGGTGGCTGATAGGATGCATGGGTAGTTGAAGGATGGGTGAAAGGTGAAAGAAAGGATGCCTGACTGGGTGGGTGAAAGTGTATGGGTGAACGGAATCCTCCGGGGGTCTGATGGGTCAAAGCAAGGGCGCATGGGTGGTTAAATGACAAATCTATTTTGGTGAAAGGTTTGTTGAGAATTATAGCCATGTTTGGATGGATGGATGATATTCAATCATAGGTGAAGACAGGATGAAGAGAATGTAAAACTTAAACCGTGCCTGAGTAGCAAAGCCAAGGGTGAAGAATAAAAATAATTCTAGAAGAACAATGCAACGATAAATAGAAAATCCCTGGGAAGAAGAATAAACAAGGAATGTTTTTTTAATCAAGGTTTTAGTTTCAAAAGTTTGAGGTTGTATTTCAGACTACTCCCTTGACTCACAGTAGTTTTCAAGCACAACATATTCATTATGTACCCATCCATCATCAATCGCCTCCCTCCAAGGTCCACTCCCTACCCATGGCATTTCAACAGTATGGTAGTAGTACCTCACGTGACGCTGCGCTGTGTATCATCATTCATATTAGTAACTATTCATTTGCCTTGTAGTCAGGGTGAAATTGAAATTGAGCATTTGCCATTTAACAGAGCATGGCCATAATAGAACAAGAGATAATTGTGTAGTACAGCTGCCCCACCTGCAGACAGTAGTAAAGTACTGCAAGTCTGTGACACAAGTATGTCTGTCTATGGCGCAAGCTGATCTGCCATGCCTACAATATTAATTTAGCTAAACAAGAGAGAGAAGAAGAATACTTACCTACTCCATAGTGCCTAATGTTTGAAACTCTAATCACATCCAAATCTTTGAGGCAGAGGAATCGAGGATACCACAAATGTTATGTACTAGTGTGCTAGTACTACTGTGCCACTCTATAATTTTATGTGTTACTGTTTTGCTAGGAGTATTGGTTACAATTTATCTTTTTTCTTTCTTGATGTACCTACTCCTTCCCAATTCATCAGGCAGATAGCAGCCAAGACCTGGCAAAGTAAGCTGGAGGCCATCAGGGTAGAATATCGGCAGCTGGTGTCCTTGGAGGAGGAGGAGGAAGAGGCGGCAGCAGCTGCAGCCTCCAATGCCCCGGGCCCCAGCCAGACTCCAGTGCCTCCGGTGGTACGGTGCAGTGGTCCGACAGCCGCCTGCCACCATTCAACCACTGCTGCTCCCCCCTGTACACTTAGAACCTTTCAGCGTCTCATGCTCCTGAGGATGGCGCTCCTGGAGGCCAGGATGGAGGAGCGTTTTGACCAGCTGAAGAGGAAGATCTGAGTCCTAGCCCACCGCTAGACCCCTCTGGCCCCTTTTTTAATCTTTTGTTTGGTGGGTGGGACTTGTTGGGGAGAGAGGGGAATGTGGGAGTTGAGGAAAACTTGGGTTGGCATATTTTTATTATGGACATTTGATCTATGGACAATTTTAATTTTTTGACTTGCTTTACTTTGGACATTGGTTGGGGTTAGGAAGAGGGGTGGGCCAGGTGTTGTGGTTTTCTACTAGTTTATATTTGTTAGGGGAATAAATTTATATTTTTACATATGTAAATCTTTTTTGAGGGTTACTCTTTTACTTTGCACTGTTTCCTTTGCCGCAGGGCTGCAGCCAATTTTTGAAATCTGCTGATAGTGTAACATACCAACAGATAGATGCGGTACCCTCACTTGTCCTACTACTCTCTCCTCCTAGCCTATGCATTCTGCAGCTATATTAACCCCTATGGACTCTGAAGGGGTGTGAGTGTGTGGATTAATTTCCATAGTATATAGATTATTGCATCTTGAATGAATTCCCTACGGTTCTTCTCTTACCTGTGATTAGGCGAAGTGATGGGTGCATGGTGATTAGGCCTGGGCGGAAAACTACGCTACACTCGCGTAGTTTGCGTAGTTTGCGCAACTACGCGAATTGCACGTAGCACAGTGCAAAAACGCATAGCGGGCATTTTTTGCTTGCTCGCGGTCCTCAACGTCAAGTTGGCGACCGCAAGCGAGCAAAATGACATCCCGGCGAGACTTTTTCCTCGTTCGCGATCAGCAACATCAAGTTGCCGATCGCGAGCGTGGAAAATAAACCTCCCGGCGAGATTTTCAACGTGGGGAGGTCAGGTTTCTCCTTGCGAGTGGTCGCATATGCTCGCGACCGCTCGCGATGAGAAACTACCAGTCTGTGTTGAGAAAACTGCTGTTCGAGTACAAATTTACTCGAGCGGCAGAAAACGACCGCTTGCACTGTGCAAGATGCCGTTTGCAATGATTGCACAGTGCGGACAAGCATCCGGCACTGTGCAATCATTGCGAACAGCATTTCCTACCGCACTACGCAGTTCGCGTAGTGCTACGCGTAGCTCGCGTAGTGCGAAGTGCTCTTCGCGTAGCTACGCGTAGCGCTACTACGTGAACTACGCCCAGGGTTAATTGGTGATGGTTTTCCAAGGTGCCATGGTGATGGTAGTGGTAGACAGTAGCAGCATGCTAATGGACGAGTCCAATACTAATAAAAGTACAAGATTCTGCAGCGAGGTTCCACTCCCTCCTAGCCTAACTCAAACTGTAGGATGAGGAATATTCATAGCAAGGAACTAATTAAATTGGCATATTAAAAACTGAGCTAATGCCGTTTTATATGCAAGCTTTGCAAAAAAAATGAGACAGTCAACTGAGGGTGACCAGAGTAGGACTAGTAGTACACAACAATGTTAGACTTGGCATCTTTTGGCGTGTTTCCCCTGACTTTTTGCTTTCTGACCTCCCGGTTTTGACTCTGTTTTTGGCTGGTGTGATGATTCTGCGCACTTTCCTCACTGCGGTCCAGTGGGAAAGTGCAAGTGCTCCTGTATAAAATGTGTTATGGATTGGTGTTTCCATGATTGGCCTATTTGGTTTATGTGTCAGTCCCTTGTAAAGTGCACTGCGAGTGCCAGGGCCTATAGACCAAATGCTGTTGGTGGGCTGCAGCACTGGATTGTGCCACCCACGCAAACAGCCCGTAAAGTGTAACTCGGGCCTGCCATCGCAGAGCCTGTGCGCAGCCTGGGGCTGCCATGTCGACTTGGCAAGTGCACACACTTGCAAGTCCCCAAACCTTCCCTTTGCTACATGTTAGTCACCCCTAAGGTAGGCCCACGGTACCCCTGTGGGCAGGGTGCGGTGTCTGCGAAAGGTAGGACATGCCCGGGTGTGTGCGGCATGTCCTGATAGTGAATTACAGCCTAGTTCGTTTTTCACTATTGCAAGGCTACCTGTTCCCCCTAGGCCAGAACGGGCAGTTTTGATTATTACAGCTTATAATCCTAACTGACCCCGGGAACATGGTAGAAATTCGAGTTTAGTATGCCTGGACTCAGAATGATAAAATGCAGCTTTTAGTGAAGTCGGTTTTAACATTCTGTGTTTGAAAATACCACTTTTAGAAAGTGGGTATTTTCTTGTCTAACCATCCAAGCCTGCCTCTGCGAGGTTGTGTATTCCGTGTCTGGAATGTGAGTGACAGGGGCTGGGGGATACCAGGAGACAGGGTGAGTCAGCACAGGGCTGAATAGCAAGATCTACATGTAGATGGGTGGGAGGGGTCGCACCTGGGCCCTGAATAGGACAGTGCCTTCCCTCCACAATGCTGGCTCCACCTCCTGTGGTGCGTCTGATGTCCCTGGCCCACTCACTGAAAGAAGGGACGGAGACTTGTCAACAAAGTGTTCCAGAACTGGTTTGGACTAGGCAAAGGCCTCTCTGCCTTCAGAGAACAAAGGAATTTGGGATATAAATATTGGGGCCCTGACCCCATGGATTTAGATCTCGCTGGAATCAAGGAACCTGCCAAGACGAAGAGCTGGAAGAGCTGCCAGGAGGAGTACTGCCCCTTTGCTGTGTTGTTGCTTTGTTGGGTTGGCCTGCAGTTGCTGCTTCTGTCTTGGGCAGTGAAAGGACTGGACTGAACTTTCTACGAACTTGTGCTGAGTATCTCCAAGGGCCAGGAACCGAGCTGGCCTCCTGTTAAGAAGTCTCAGGGACTACAAAGACTTCACAAACCTCTGGGTACCGCTTCTGGAACGCTGTTTCAGTTGCCACAGAGGAAGGGAACCGCAACCGACTCCGTCAACCGAATCCATCCCTGGCCGGTGACCTGTTTGCACCGCAGACCGCATCGCCCCGCTTCGCATCGCAACCCTGGTCTCACCGTGGGCAACGTCCAACGCCGCCAACATCGAGCCGCTGCTTGCACCGTGACCTGTGGGCACCGCAGTTCGCATCGCATCGCTTCACTGAACCAACCGGACCCGACCGACGAGGTCGCTGCAACTGGCTCAAGAGTCGAGACCGCACCGCAGTTGGGGCACCGCTCGCACGTCTGCGACGCACCGCTCCGACTCGCACCGCTGTCCGACGCCAGCTCCCGCACTCCGGCTTGGTCGCCTGCATCGCAACCTGTCAGCACCGCATCGAGCATCGTCTCACCCTGCATCGCACGCCTTGGACTCACCGACTCCGTCTGCACGACGCTCATCGAGCCGCTGCCTGCACCGCATCGAGGGACACCGCCCCTTGCATCGCTCCGTCTTGCACCGCAACCGCGACGAACGCCGACCGGCTCGTACACTCCGTACCAGCCACAACGAGAAAAGGTACTGTGACCGAGTCTGTTCACGACTCTGCTGGCCCGTATCGACGCGGTCGGCTGGAACTGTTAGACTCTGTGGTTTTCAGCATCACGGTAGGCTCGGACGGAACTACCGACTCGTACGAACTTTGCTTTTGTGCTATTCCTGCAAAGAAGAAGTTACCTTATCAAGCATTCATTCGTAAAGTATAGTATTGTGGATTTTTGTCGTAATTGGCCTTGTCTTGAGTATATAAAATATTGGTTATTTTTCTAAACTGGTGTGGTGTCCGTTTGTAGTGCTTACACTGTATTACTGTTGGTTATGTGCAAATGCTTTACACACTGCCTCTGAATTAAGCCTGACTGCTCGTGCCAAGCTACCACGAGGGTGAGCAGGGGTTACTTCCACGAGTGTAACAACCCTTACCCTGACTAGGAAGAAGGGTCCCTACTTGGACAAAGGTGCAAGCCCTTGCCAACTAGAGATCCCATTTCTAACATTGGTTGTCAGCGGTGAGGATAGGACTTGTGTTTGCACTTGACTTACAGTGATTGGTGTGCACTACTACCATATCGCAGACCATTACGTACCACATACTGGTTCTTTTTCTTTTGGCCTATTTTTGATCTTGCCAGTTTTCAACTCACGACTTTTGTCATGCCTGAATCAATTGCATCATCCGTTGCATCTCTGGAAGTTATCTTTGAGGAGGACAGGTTGGAATCCTACGCCGTAAAGGAGTTACGAGCGATTTGTAAAAACCTGAAAGTCCAAATTAAAGGCCTCACAAGGAAGGAGGAGCTACAGAAGGCGCTGAGGGCCTGGGTAGCAGCCAGACATGCCAATGGGCAGCCTGGTGATCTCAGTGAGGAGGCGGAGGAGCCTATTTCCAGGGTGGATGTGCTTTTGGGTAGGGGGAACCCGCCAGGTCGGGCAGCAGCAGTCTGTCCCCAGAGGAGCTGGAGGACAGGCGGGAGGCAAGGCAGTTCGAGCTGCAGAAGCTCAGGCTGGAGAGTGAGCGGGAGGAGAAGAGATTGGCCATAGAGGAGAGGAAGATGCTCTTAGAGCATGAGAGAGAACTGAAGGAGCTAGAACTTAGGAGTAAGTCAGGCTCAGATGGTGGCAGCAATTCGTCCAGAAAGGCAGACAGGATTGTGCACATTCCCAAGAACGTAGGCAAGGAGTTCAAGAAGGGGATGACATACAAAGGTGGTTCCAGGGTTATGAGGCAGCCATACACATGAATGGGGTCCCTGAGGAGAGGTGGGGAGCAGGATTGTGGCCACTTTTCCCGGAAGAAGCAAGGGATGCTCTGATAGCTTTGGGTAAGGGGTATCACCTCACCTATGCTGACATGAAGGATGCCCTTCTCACGAAGTATGGTCTTACTCCTGAAAAGTACAGGGATAAGTTCAGGTCCAGTAAGAAGTCTGATGTCAACACTTGGTTGGAATGTGTGGATGTGTTCTGCAGGTCTCTGGATGGTTGGGTGAAGGGCAGTAGTGTAACAGATTTTCAGGGGCTCTACAACTTGATTGCATGGGAGCACTTGTCTAGTCTATGTTTTGCAGATCTGCGCCAGCACCTAGTTGATAGTAAGCTAACTGACCCCAGGAAGCTTGCTATGGAAGCGGACCGCTGGGTGAGTACCAGGGTCCACAAGAAAGCGTTTGGGGAGACTCAGCCAAAGGTGGGCAGGGTCCCCAGCAGAAAGGTGGGGGGGACAAGGGTAAAGCACAGGAGTTCTCTAAAGGGCCCCAAACTAGTACCCAGGGTAAAGGTTCCCAGCCCCCGGTGATAAGAAGAAAGGGGTCTCTACAGGGAAGCCTGTTGAGACCGGCCCCGCAAGTGTTATGCATGTGACCAGGTAGGTCACTTTAAGGAGGACCCCAAGTGCCCGAAGGGGACACAGCCACCCACCGGTGGACAGTCCAAAGTGTTGGCTAGTGTAGCGCTTGGGGAGGAGGGGTGCCCACAGGAGGGTGGGGATCCCGCAGAAATGACCCTTGTCTCACTCGGGGACAGTGAGATGGTCCCAGGAAACCAGGTGCCCCCTAACACAAAGAAATATAGCACCTGGGTGACCATCAATGGGAACAGGGTAGAGGCTCTCAGAGATACTGGAGCCAGTGTGACCTCAGTCCGGTGTCACCTGGTGTCTGAGAAGCAAGTAGTCCCAGGAGCATTCCACCAAGTAGTTGCTGTCGACAACTCAGAGCGCCAATGTATGGTGGCGCAGGTTCCCTTTGAATGGGGGGGTCTCAGGTCCCTTAAGGGTGGTTGTGAGCCCTACCATGCCTGTAGATTGTCTGCTAGGAAACGACCTGGAGCAGTCCTCATGGAAGGAGGTTGAGCTCAGGTCTCACTTGGAGTTGCTTGGGTTGCCAGAGTGGGCATGCGTGTCTACTCGGTCAATGGCGGCCAGAAAGGGTGATCAAGAGGACTTGAAGCCTGAAACAGTGGCCCAAGTCCCTGCCAAGAGAAAGGGCAGGGGGCGCGGGAAACCGGCCCCGAAGTTCCCACGGACCGGGAGGAGGCGGACCTCGAGGGGACGCCCCGGTGCCTACAGGGGAGCAAGTAGCCGAACTGGGAGACATCTCTGAGCTGACCCATTGGCAGCAAGAAGGGGGTCCCACCAGGGAGGAGTTCTGCAGGGAGCAGAGCGAGTGCCCTACTCTGGAGGGTCTGCGGCGGCAGGCTGCAGACCAGGCAGCTGGTAATCAGTCCGGGTCACATCTGATCTACTGGGAGAGTGGTCTCCTATACAGTGAGCCTAAGGTTGCTGAGCCTGGGTCAGCCCGTGTGCTGGTGGTACCCCAGCGCTTCAGGACCTTCCTACTGGGTCTGGCTCATGACGTGCCTTTGGCAGGACATTTGGGGCAGGACAAGACCTTTGACAGGCTTGTCACCCACTTCTTTTGGCCCCAAATGCGAAGGCAGTCAGATGCACACTGCAGGTCTTGCCAAACTTGCCAGGCAAGTGGTAAGAGTGGGAGGAAGGTCAAAGCTCCTCTCCAACCTTTTCCGGTTGTTGGAACACCCTTTGAAAGGGTAGGGATGGATATTGTGGGGCCACTGGATCCCAAGACAGCCATGGGCAACAGGTACATCCTGGTCTTGGTGGACCATGCCACCCGGTACCCGGAGGCAATCCCTCTCAGGACAACGACGGCGCCAGTGGTGGGCCGGGCGTTAATGGGGATCTTTTCCCGTGTGGGATTCCCCAGAGAGGTGGTTTCCGATAGGGGGACCAATTTCATATCGAAGTATATGACATCCCTGTGGAAGGAGTGTGGGGTAACCTACAAGTTCACCACTCCTTACCACCCACAAGGAAACGGTCTGGTGGAGAGATTCAACCAGACCTTGAAAGGCATGATCAAGGGTCTAACAGAACCCATGAGGCGTAAGTGGGACGTCCTCTTGCCATGCCTACTCTTTGCGTACAGGGAGGTGCCTCAGAAGTCTCTTGGGTACAGCCCCTTTGAGCTCCTGTATGGCCACCCTGTCAGAGGACCTCTGAGTTTGGTTAAGGAAGGCTGGGAGGCGGCCCCCAGGAAAACTCCCCAGGATGTATTTAGCTACATGCTGGCCTTTAGAAACCAAACTGCCCGCTTCAGGAAACTCGCTCAGGCGAACCTAGAAGCAAGCCAGGAAGAAATGAAGAGATGGTATGACCAGAACGCCACTCTGGTCGAATTTCAACCTGGACAAAAAGTGTGGGTCATGGCCCCAGTAGCACCTTGTGCCTTGCAGGACAAGTGGACTGGGCCATATGAAGGTAAAGGAGCGCAAAAGTGACGTCACCTACCTGGTGGATTTACAGGCTCCAAGGAACCCTTTGAGGGTCCTTCACGTGAACCGCCTCAAGCCCCACTTCGAGAGGTCCGAAGTGAGTATGCTCTTGGCGACAGATGATGGGGTGGAAGAGGAGAGCGAGCCTCTCCCTGACCTCCTGTCTACCAAGGAGCATGATGGGTCAGTAGAGGGTGTGATCCTCTCCCTACTCTGACTCAGGAGCAGCAGGGGGCTGTCGCCAGTTGTTGGGACAGTTCGCCCCGCTGTTCTCTCTGACCCCCGGTGTTACTCACTGGTGTACCCATGACGTGGACACCGGTGACAGCCATCCTGTGAAGCACAAGATTTACAGGTTGACTGACCGGGTCAGAGCCAGCATCAAGGAGGAGGTCTCTAAGATGTTGGCGTTAGGGGTGATTGAGCCCTCCCACAGTCCTTGGGCCAGCCCAGTGGTATTGGTCCCAAAGGCTGCGGCGCCCGGTGCCACTCCAGAACTCCGGTTTTGTGTGGACTACCGTGGGCTCAATGCCGTCACCAGGACTGACGCGCACCCCATCCCCAGAGCTGATGAGCTCATTGATCGGTTGGGAGCTGCCCGGTTCCTCAGCACGTTTGATTTGACGTCTGGGTACTGGCAGATTGCCTTAACCGATGGGGCCAAGGAGAGATCAGCATTCTCAACCCCAGAAGGTCATTACCAATTCCGGGTGATGCCCTTTGGGTTGAAGAATGCCCCTGCCACCTTTCAGAGGTTGGTCAATCAGGTGTTGGCTGGGCTGGAGGATTTCAGTGCCGCCTACCTGGATGACATTGCTGTGTTCAGTTCCAGCTGGGAAGAACATTTACAGCACCTTGAGAAAGTGTTGAGGGCTCTGCAAGGTGCAGGCCTCACGATCAAGGCCAGTAAGTGCCAGATCGGGCAGGGTTCTGTGGTGTACTTGGGACACCAGGTAGGAAGCGGCCAGGTGGCGCCCCTACAACCCAAGATTGACACCATTCTGGCTTGGGAGCCCCCAAGACCCAGACAGAGGTGAGAGCCTTCTTAGGTCTCACCGGTTACTATAGGAGATTTGTTAAGGGCTATGGCACCATCGTTGCCCCCTTAACAGAGCTGACCTCTAAGAGGCAGCCCGGGAAAGTGATCTGGACTGAGTCCTGCCAGAAAGCTTTTGATGCCCTGAAGGCAGCCATGTGCACGGCGCCCGTGCTCAAGGCACCTGACTTCTCCAAGGAATTCGTCGTGCAGACTGACGCTTCAGAGCATGGTGTGGGAGCGGTGCTCTCACAACTGAACGAAGAGGGCCTGGATCAGCCTGTAGTCTTCCTTAGCAGGAGACTACTTCCCAGGGAACAGAGGTGGAGTGCCATAGAAAGGGAAGCTTTTGCTGTGGTCTGGGCGCTGAAGAAGTTGAGACCATACCTGTTTGGGACTCACTTCCGGGTTCAGACAGACCACAGGCCCCTCAGATGGTTGATGCAAATGAGGGCGAGAATCCAAAACTGCTGAGGTGGTCCATCTCCCTACAGGGAATGGACTTTACGGTGGAACACCGTCCTGGTACAGAACACGCCAACGCAGATGGTCTGTCCAGGTTCTTCCGCCTTAGTGAAGAGAACTCCCATGGGGTTGGGTAGTTCTCCCTACTTTCAGCTGGAGGGGACATGTGTTAGACTTGGCATCTTTTGGCGTGTTTCCCCTGACTTTTTGCTTTCTGACCTCCCGGTTTTGACTCTGTTTTTGGCTGGTGTGATGATTCTGCGCACTTTCCTCACTGCGGTCCAGTGGGAAAGTGCAAGTGCTCCTGTATAAAATGTGTTATGGATTGGTGTCTCCATGATTGGCCTATTTGGTTTATGTGTCAGTCCCTTGTAAAGTGCACTGCGAGTGCCAGGGCCTATAGACCAAATGCTGTTGGTGGGCTGCAGCACTGGATTGTGCCACCCACGCAAACAGCCCGTAAAGTGTAACTCGGGCCTGCCATCGCAGAGCCTGTGCGCAGCCTGGGGCTGCCATGTCGACTTGGCAAGTGCACACACTTGCAAGTCCCCAAACCTTCCCTTTGCTACATGTTAGTCACCCCTAAGGTAGGCCCACGGTACCCCTGTGGGCAGGGTGCGGTGTCTGCGAAAGGTAGGACATGCCCGGGTGTGTGCGGCATGTCCTGATAGTGAATTACAGCCTAGTTCGTTTTTCACTATTGCAAGGCTACCTGTTCCCCTAGGCCAGAACGGGCAGTTTTGATTATTACAGCTTATAATCCTAACTGACCCCGGGAACATGGTAGAAATTCGAGTTTAGTATGCCTGGACTCAGAATGATAAAATGCAGCTTTTAGTGAAGTCGGTTTTAACATTCTGTGTTTGAAAATACCACTTTTAGAAAGTGGGTATTTTCTTGTCTAACCATCCAAGCCTGCCTCTGCGAGGTTGTGTATTCCGTGTCTGGAATGTGAGTGACAGGGGCTGGGGGATACCAGGAGACAGGGTGAGTCAGCACAGGGCTGAATAGCAAGATCTACATGTAGATGGGTGGGAGGGGTCGCACCTGGGCCCTGAATAGGACAGTGCCTTCCCTCCACAATGCTGGCTCCACCTCCTGTGGTGCGTCTGATGTCCCTGGCTCACTCACTGAAAGTAGGGACGGAGACTTGTCAACAAAGTGCTCCAGAACTGGTTTGGACTAGGCAAAGGCCTCTCTGCCTTCAGAGAACAAAGGAATTTGGGATATAAATATTGGGGCCCTGACCCCATGGATTTAGATCTCGCTGGAATCAAGGAACCTGCCAAGACGAAGAGCTGGAAGAGCTGCCAGGAGGAGTACTGCCCCTTTGCTGTGTTGTTGCTTTGTTGGGTTGGCCTGCAGTTGCTGCTTCTGTCTTGGGGCAGTGAAAGGACTGGACTGAACTTTCTACGAACTTGTGCTGAGTATCTCCAAGGGCCAGGAACCGAGCTGGCCTCCTGTTAAGAAGTCTCAGGGACTACAAAGACTTCACAAACCTCTGGGTACCGCTTCTGGAACGCTGTTTCAGTTGCCACAGAGGAAGGGAACCGCAACCGACTCCGTCAACCGAATCCATCCCTGGCCGGTGACCTGTTTGCACCGCAGACCGCATCGCCCCGCTTCGCATCGCAACCCTGGTCTCACCGTGGGCAACGTCCAACGCTGCCAACATCGAGCCGCTGCTTGCACCGTGACCTGTGGGCACCGCAGTTCGCATCGCATCGCTTCACTGAACCAACCGGACCCGACCGACGAGGTCGCTGCAACTGGCTCAAGAGTCGAGACCGCACCGCAGTTGGGGCACCGCTCGCACGTCTGCGACGCACCGCTCCGACTCGCACCGCTGTCCGACGCCAGCTCCCGCACTCCGGCTTGGTCGCCTGCATCGCAACCTGTCAGCACCGCATCGAGCATCGTCTCACCCTGCATCGCACGCCTTGGACTCACCGACTCCGTCTGCACGACGCTCATCGAGCCGCTGCCTGCACCGCATCGAGGGACACCGCCCCTTGCATCGCTCCGTCTTGCACCGCAACCGCGACGAACGCCGACCGGCTCGTACACTCCGTACCAGCCACAACGAGAAAAGGTACTGTGACCGAGTCTGTTCACGACTCTGCTGGCCCGTATCGACGCGGTCGGCTGGAACTGTTAGACTCTGTGGTTTTCAGCATCACGGTAGGCTCGGACGGAACTACCGACTCGTCACGAACTTTGCTTTTGTGCTATTCCTGCAAAGAAGAAGTTACCTTATCAAGCATTCATTCGTAAAGTATAGTATTGTGGATTTTTGTCGTAATTGGCCTTGTCTTGAGTATATAAAATATTGGTTATTTTTCTAAACTGGTGTGGTGTCCGTTTGTAGTGCTTACACTGTATTACTGTTGGTTATGTGCAAATGCTTTACACACTGCCTCTGAATTAAGCCTGACTGCTCGTGCCAAGCTACCACGAGGGTGAGCAGGGGTTACTTCACGAGTGTAACAACCCTTACCCTGACTAGGAAGAAGGGTCCCTACTTGGACAAAGGTGCAAGCCCTTGCCAACTAGAGATCCCATTTCTAACATAACAAGAAGACTTCCAAACGAGAAAACATGATCAACAATGCTAAAGTAAAATAAATAATCAGAATGGTTTTCTAGTACAAATTACAAACTGAAGTCGACTCGAGCTATGAAGTGGACAAGTATAAACTTTAGTGCTGGAAGGATGATGATGCTGGCAACTATGATGGATTATGTTCCTCTGAAAAATATTTGAATATCGAATACTGTGCATGGGTAGGCAATCTAGTATATATAATATTGCCAGTGTGGGCTATACTTAGAGCAGAAGAAGATCCACGCCCTGCCTTCAGCTGGTGTTGCTTTCACCACATCCACCCCACCAAGTGTGTGATTAATTAATGGTGTAAATTTAATCACACCTCAATAAATCACACAGCATGGGGTGTTCAATTAATGGGAAGGGGGATTTGATGGAAAGGTTTGACAAAGACAAACACTACTACACAAGGACAACACATTCATCTTGGCAGCCGACCATCATAAATCTGTTATGGGAGGAAAAGGAAATGCATGCATGATGAGGAGTACTAGACGAGTAAAGGTAAATAAAATTGTCCTTCTGCCACCAGAGAGACCCAAGTTACACATTATGTTCTATTGTACCGTGCTTTGAAAGATAGCAAATACAATTAAGATATCTGTAGGAGTCAAGTAAACAAACATAACTAACACACACAGTTGTAATGATTGAAGAGAAAAAATGATACTGTATTCTCAAATTGGGAGTTGCATCTCTGCATTCCTCTTGGACTTAATCTTGGGTGCCTGGCGGATGCAGTTCGGTAAGGTAAGTGCGAGTTGTTTTTCCAGTGTGGTGCAGGGTAAAGGGCCTGTAGATGGAAAAACAAAAATGATATTGAAGAATCAAGGAGAAAAGTTAAAATGCATAAGGAGTGCAACAAGAAGACTTTCAGAGGCAGCATGGCTAAATGTCTGTTTCCGGCAGTTACCTCCAACAACAGGCCCCCCACTCAACCTCCAATTAGCTTCAAATTTGAGCCAGACAGCACTGAGCACACACACACATACACACAGCAACATAGCATTTTCCCAATTAAGTAAAAAATCAATGCACCACTAGCAGTCAGTTACACCACACTCACCACCACCACCACACAGACAAGTGTAGGTCTGGTGTTGTTGTTTACCTTTAGGCCACTTCAAAATCATCATCATCATCCAAATCGGTTGGTTTCAGTGAATTTGAAAACTTCCATCATCTTCTGGTGGCAGTTTTCGAAGCAGTCACGCTCACGCCCACGCCCTGATTGATTCAATCATCTCTGATCCTCCTTATTCTGACTCCAAGTATGGTGTCCAACTCCATACCAACAGTGTCCCAAGTGAGTCCCAACTAATCCCAACTCAAAATGCAATGGATCAGCCTGTAGAGGACAATTTTGTTATTGAACAACAAGAAGGGAAAGATTGATTTGACTGATTCACTTTTTTTGTGTAGACTAGAGTCGACTAGATTTGTGTTTGCAAGCTTTGCATTATCTATTATTAAAGCAAAGCAGCGTGGACAGGACCTGGTGAAGGAATCTCATATCCGATTTCTCAAAGGGGAAGGAAAAAAATAACCTCCCGGGGAAAATTATCGATCAGCTATCAGTAGGCCACCAACATTGTGATTCTCAATCATCATTGCTAACACATTAGCTGTAACAAACAAACACCCAGTCTCACACTGCCTGCCCCGACATGAATCATTTATTCCCAAGTTTCAACACACATGATGATGATATATCATTCACAACAAGTTCACATCACAACAAACAACAATCACTCAGCGTGCAATGCATGCCATCATTTACCTGTTCTTCTGGTGTGCACACCATGATTGTTTGGTGGCACATTGCAGAATGCAGATCCGTCATTTCTTTGCTGTAAATCAAACTATAATAATGCCACATGTGGGGCAGTCCCTCTAGGCTAAGAAAGGATAAATAGTCAGGGCCCAGGGTTGGAGGCAGGCACACATTTGTTTGTTTTCTCCATCCAATGTCTGGCTTGAGGGAAATGGCTTAAGGGCGAGTCGGACTTCTTCACTGCACACTCCAATCCAGCAATAATATGTGTCTAAAAGTAAGACGGTGGGGATGAATTGGTCAACCAGACACACGCAAATAATAAAGTAAATAATGCTCCTTAGCTATATCTTTTTTGGGTTTTTTGGGGGGGGCGTCAAAGAAAGATAGGAACTAGAAAAGCCTAGTAGTCAGGGAAGTAGAGCTCTCTATGTCCCACCCGATTCTTCTATTTTAAGCCGAACCTTCCTCCCCACCTCCCCCTTTCCCGGACACGTACCGCAGGAGCTGCAACTCTCCTGAGTTGCGGCGGGTTGTTTACACCTCCCGGGGCGACCACCACTCTTCACTCCAGTACTCTGGAGTTTCATCCTCCTCCCCTGCTTTCCTCGATTGTGATGCGGCGGAGGATGTCCTTTCTCATTCGCTCCTCCTTGCAGTTGTGCTGGGCTTCTCGTCGTTGTCCTCCGGGTCGGTTACAAGGGATGGCGTCTCCTTTTTCTGACACCGTCTTGCGGCCGCACTGTTCTCCTCGGCGTCTTCCAGGTTCTGCCTCCTGTCCCGCCCATCTGATCCAGCGACGCTCTCTTTACTCTCGCTTCGACTCTCTGGTTGGTTCCAGGTACCCATACGCCCACCTCCTTCTGTCGTCAGCGGATTCACAGCAGTAGGATTAACCTTTGTTTCCCAGGGGAGGAGCCCTTGGAGCTGCTCGTCGTGCTGGGATGAGAGAAAGTTAGGGGTGGATACGGGTGCCGGGTTGGGTTCCCTTAAGGGCAGTGGGCTGTACTCGGGGAGTGGGGCATGGTCTTCCTCACAGTCACCCAGATAGGCCTGGACCATCTGCTCAATGGTCATGGGTGCTCCGCCTTGCTCGGCCTGTTTTGCCTTTGCCTCAGAACTGGACTTAAGCCCTGCCAGAAGAAACCATTCCTTTGCCGATTTTGGGGCTGATGCTCCTGTTCTTGTTGTTGATATGGTTGTTGCTGTTGGTGCTTTTTGCTTCTGTGCGCCAACTGCACTGCCCTCAAGCTCTCAACTTGAAGGCTGCCCTGCAATACTTGTGCCCTGGAGGAACAGGCCTCTAATTCCCTGCCATTCTTTTTTGAGCTGACTGTCTTGCACAGCTATCCAAGTTTTGTAGTTGGCAACATCCCCATCTAAATAAAGGAATGAAAGTAGCCAGTATTGGTTGGTACCATGGATCAAGAATTGTGGCACAAATGTAATGGTTGGATGACACAATGTCTCTTTGCACCCTTGTATTTGCAGATCAGCAGCAAAGGATTAAGTTCTCCACTAAACTCATGTGTTTCTTTTTTTTTCCTCCACACCTGTGTACATTGCAGACAACTCCTTTAGCTGTTCCGGTAACATGTGCTACTATGGGATAGCTTGGCCCATGGTACTGTCCTCCTTGCTGACTTCAAGTGTGAACACCTCGAAAGGAAGCAGCATCTCTGTCAGGCATTTAACTATGCCCCATTGGTCCATCTCAATGATCATGCCTTTCACAATTGCATCCCCTCTTTGCATGACATATTCATTGATTGGTCTGTACTGCTCAAACAGACGTTCAAGCATGTAATAAGTCAAGTTCCAACGTGTCGGCACCTCCTGTATGAGTGCTTTAACTGGCATTCTATCATCACGTTGAATGATCCTCAGCTGCTTCTGGGCTTTAAAAGAATGGCTGAAATGTTTGCAGATTCTTCTGCAGGTGGACAGTAAGTTGCTGACTTGGTCTTCTTTTTTGAGAAAGTCTTGGACAATGATGTTAATTCAGAGCGCCAAACACAGGACCCTGAAATAGCCACCATCGGCCATGGCTTTAAGCATATTACTGCCATTGTCTGTGGCAACAAAACCAATGTAAAGCCATGGTGAACATGGCTACTGTTGCATGCTTCCGAGTGCCATTAGAACTCTCAGCAGGGTCAACACCTGCAGATATCTTTTCTCTAACCCCAACAAAAGAGATCCAGTGTGCAGTGATGCACATGTAATCAGTAGCTTGGCAATTGGTAAACATGTCTTTCGTCAGGTGGATAGTGTGAACAGCACTCAGCTGCAAAGCTTTTCCAAGCAATTCCAGGACATCATGATGTAGCGCTGGAACAGCAACTCTGGTGAAATAGGACCGGCTGGGAACCTTCCCTTTCAGGCAGATGGGTGCCACAAATTCAAGAAAACCTACCCCTTCCACAAAAGAAAAAGGGAGGAGGTCTAGCGCTAACATTTTAGCCAGCCTTGCATTGTACAAACGTGCCGTTGGGTGGTTGCGTTCGTAGTGCCCCTCCGGCCTAAACATGCCGGGAATGGTAGCCTGGATTTTTTTCTTTTCTGGTGCCACTGATGCAGGTGAATTCTTGAGAGCAGACATTTTTAGGGTTAATGCGCATTTTGGTGCGGCAGTCACTACTCTCTTGCCTTGGTGTCTCGACCTGACTCTTGTGCCATTGTGATGTTGCTGATGATGATGTGGGTGATACATTGCACTGCTGGGGACAGGGCTGCTTTGTGTATCAGAGAAAATCTCTTCCTCTTCTTCAACTTCCACCGTGATTGGATCTCATTCCCTGCTCAGCCTTTCACCCCCTCCGACAACAACACTTGCTTTTTTTTTGCAGCTAAGATGCGCCTCCCACTGGATATAATGGTGTTGGTGTGGCAGTCACTTTACTCTCTTGCCTTGGTGTCTCGATCCTACTCTTGTGCCATTGCGATGTTGCTGATGATGATGTGGGCGACACAGCTGCACTGCTGGGGACAGGGCTGCTTTGTGTACCAGAGAAAATGTCTTCCTCTTCTTCACCTTCCACCGTGATCGGATCTGATTCCCTGCTCAGCCTTTCACCCCTCCACCAACAACACTTGCAGTTTTTTGGCCGCTAAGGTGCGCCTTCCACTGGATCAAGTGGTATTTTCGCAGATGGGTTGTTTGGCCTCCGGTACCATAGTTTGTACCAAGCTTACCCCGACTAACACTTGCTCCACAAAGGGAGGATATAGCAATGTTCACCTCCTTTTTGCGAACCGAAAAGAAGTCCCAAACTGGGGAGGTCAACTTTCTGATGCTGCTGGTGCCACTTACAGTGTCGGATAAACTGGTAGGTGGGCGTGATGTTTGATTCTCTGCAGTACCTACTCTACTGATGTGGTTGTGGTGGATGTAGGTCACTGCCGGGACTTTGTAAATATGGCAGCTGGAGGTGGTGTTGATGGTATCTGTGTTGGTGGTATCTGTGGTGCCACATCCCTCACAGCAATTTGGGATGGAGTAATGTCGGTCTCCACTGGGGTGGGGCTAACGTCTCTGATGACTGGCTCATCATCATCCTCCTCTTCTACATCTACCTCCATAACACTAAGGATTTCAGGAGCCCTCCTTTTCCCTTGCCATGTCTCATGGCGTGTCTCACTCTCAGATTGATTTGGGATCCAAGTGGTGTCTAGATCATCAGAAGGGGGGCTTGGAGAAGAAGTTGATGGGCTAAACCTTCTTTTTCTTGCTGGGGATCTTTGGGGCCATCTTGAAGCTGCCAGTTAGCAGCGGCACTTAGACATCTCTTCAACTTGTGAAGCTGTGGTCACACGTCACATCGTGCACAGGCCTTCTGTCCGGCAGTACTATGGGTGATGTTGTCTCCTACTCTTGTGCACCTAAAAGCAAAGAAGCAAGAAGAACACCAGTGAAACGTGGCATTCTTGTAGTTCAATTACTCATACAAACAAATTAACAATTCAGTGTAACCATTTGTGAAACTTTGACAAAAACATAAGCTTTCATGGAGTACTGTACAGTACACTCAGGAAGGATAGGAAAGAAGAACAACAACAAAATACAGATGTAATTGTTTGCATTATGTGCATTTTGCATCACGTGGGTTGCCAAATCATGTTACTTATGAACCTGAAAAAAAAAATGAAAACAAATATTTTAAAAATTGATAATATAAAAACATGAAAAAATTCAACAAATTGGAAAAATTAAAAAATTATAATAAAAAAAGAAATCAAAATGAAAAAAATCATAAATTATAAATAAGTAAAAAATAAAAATTACCCTCAAGCTTCTAATTATTAGTGTATTAAGCTGCTATTATCTCATTGATCAACCATCCATGCAAGCATATGGCAAAGGGGCACACTGGCTGAACGCACAAAATGGCTGCCAGCCAGGACCACAAGGTCACCATCAACAACAACAAGCAAGAAGAAGGCATTTTAGAACAAAGAGAAGACATGCATGTCTATGGCAAAATCACACTGGCTGCCTTCACAAAATGGCCGCCAGCCACATGGCCAGGCCACAACAAGAAGGAATAAGCCATGAGGAACAAAGGGAAGACATGCAGGCCTATGGCAAAAGCACACTGACTGCCTTCACAAAATGGCCACCAGCCACATGGTCACAACATCAAGCAGGAGGCCTGGAAAACAATGAATGCAAGCAGGCCTATGGACACAGACTTTACAAAATGGCCACTGGCCACACGGGGAACCAAGGCAAATGCTGGCCTACTATTTTTTTTTACGGAGTTTTATATAGCGCGAACTTGACCCGAAAGTATCGGGTATCAGAGCGCTTTACATAGCACCAGTTGTGCTACATGAGGACACATTCATTTTTGTTAGGCACGGGAAGATTAAGTGATTTGCCCAGAATCACAGGATGTTCAGCGTCATAGCCGAGACTCGAACCCAGTTCCCCAGATTCGAGGTCGACCGCCCTAGCCGTTAGGCCAACACACTCACACACTGGCCAGACAAAGGAGACATGCTAAACACACATCTTTAATGCAACAATACCAAAAACGAAAATCCATAGGGCTAAAAATTTTTGCAAGTTACAACCACACACATCCAACAAAGGCATTAACACATAAGAAAAAAAGTGAAATACCACATAAAAACACGTTTTGTATTTAAATCCAATGCCATCCATGACCTAAATGATGTTTAAATTCAACAGTCCCCACAGAAACAGTTGTTTCATGCACCCATGAGTAGCTCTGGGCCTGCTGGCTGAAAGGCCTATTGGCAGACTACTGGGCTACACAGTGTATTAAATCAATATTGCAAATTGATTTCAAAACATGATGAAATGTAGTGAACTGTGCAAAATGTTTCCTTTATACAATCAATCAATCAGGTATTTATAAAGCGCGACTACTCACCCGTAAGGGTCTCTAGGCGCTGGGGAGGGGGGGTTGCAGGTTCCATTCCATCAAGGAGGTCTGTCGAAGAGCCAAGTTTTGAGGTTACTCGTGAAGATGGGGAGTGATGTTGTCTGTCTGAGGTGGAGCGGTAGGGCGTTCCAGGGTCTGGCCGCGAGGAAGGAGAAGGAGCGGCCTCCTGATCTGGTCTTGCTGGCATGGGGACCATGGCGTAGGAGAGCTGGGCTGATCGTAGGGTCCTTTGGGGTACGTGGAAAGCAAGGCGGCTGTTCAGGTACGATGGCCCGGCGTTGTGGAGGGCTTTGTGTGCGTGGGTGAGGATCTTGAAGGTGATTCTAGCCTCGATGGGGAGCCAGTGGAGTGTGCGCAGGTGCTGGGAGATATGGCAGTGTCTTGGCAGGTTGAGGACCAGTCTTGCGGCGGCGTTCTGGATGTTTTGCAGCTTGCAAGTGAGGTTTTTGTTTATTCCGGCGTAGAGTGCGTTGCAGTAGTCAAGTCTGCTGGTGACGAGGGCGTGAGTGACGGTCTTTCTGTGCTCGAGGGGGATCCATTTGAAGGTCTTACGTAGGAGGTGGAGGGTGTGGAAGCAGGAGGATGCGCCAGAGTTGATCTGGTGGTCCATACAAGAAAAAATAATTTCTTGCAAAGCAATAACTAGGCCCCTGATAAAACTAAAGGACACCCACCACAATAAATTCAAAAAATCTATGAAAAGTACAAATAAATTTAGGTGCATGGCCCCAATCAAACAAACAACACCAGTTTTCCAACTTACTTGTGAAACCTCAAATTTAAAGTCCTCAAATCCAATGATATATTATGCAGCAGACACAAAGAGTGATCCTTCCATCTCCAAAATCCAAATGAAAAGTGACCAGGAGATGGACCAAGTACTGGGAGGAGCCTGTTGTACAGGAACAGGAAATTGGAGACTCTGGGGCACTTCCTTCCTCGTAAAAAAAAAAAAAGTAAAAAAAGAAAAAGTAAACCTTGCACAAAAAACTATCGCCAAATGTCAATTTGAGGAGTTTTTTCATTCTAAATAGTCATTTCAAGAAGGTTTTGATGCTGCTTGGGGAGAGAACCTTCTCCAGATTGTAGTCGTGGCAGATCCTCCGTGTTTAGTGTAAATAATCTAGGGCTACTTCAGACCTTTAAATCCCTCAAACCATTATGAGGAGAAGAACAAACTATAGTGACACTAAAAAATTAGAAAAATATAAAAGGTTTATTTATTAATTATCTTTATCTTTTTTTGGATAAATATAAAAACATATATTAGAAGTAGAGAAATTCATACAGAGACTAACAAATGTACAACATTCTGACCACATTCATTCACAGTCACAAACATACTACATACACATAATCATATAGATATATATATAATCTTTTAGTCAATCATGATAGGATTTATAAAGGATGTAACAAACAAACAACAACAGCACTTTGATGAATGATTGGCTCTTTTGGGTGGTTTCCAAACTGACTCGATGCGCGTTTCAACAGAAACACTGTCTTCATCAGGAGTTCCACCTCAGAATGTTATGCTCAAGGAAAGATAGTTAGCGTCCCTGAGTGGAAGTTGAAGTTTTTTCATTCTAAATAGTCATTTCAAGAAGGTTTTGATGCTGCTTGGGGAGAGAACCTTCTCCAGATTGTAGTCGTGGCAGATCCTCCGCGTTTGTCACAAAACCCCCACCGGAAATCCGCTGGTGGGCGCAAATGACCTGTTGATGACCGCAAACTCTTGTGGGACCATGCGGCCACCAAGCGAATCTCGTGGCACTCATGAACAACTCGGAAATCTCATCAGCGATTGCGGGAACCCGGTAAGTCGCTCCCATGCGCCCAAAAATGCATTTTGGGCAAAGCAACATGAAAAAAAGCTCTGCTCCATTGCTGAGTGCGGAGTATATCATCAACTCTGCATTCTGCGTGGAACACGGAGTTGCCTAAACTCCGCGAGCGGAGTGGAGTTTTATGCCCAGGCTTAGGGCAGACCATGAAATAAGAGACCAAGGTAGCCTGGTGCAGAATGAACTAAGACGTAGGCGAAGTAAGATGGCACCTTTGCATGCACACGAGGGGAGCAGCAACAAAGACTTCCGCTGCTCCTCTTGAACGCACAGGAAAGATAGACTGACACCAAGGGAGATATTGGCCCGAGAGGAAGGTGAGATTTACGCACAGTCATTTTGCCACCTGCTAGCCCACTGGACTGAGGGAAAGGGCCAGTACGATAAACCCTGGCTGAAGCAGGTGGCTCACTTTGCCACTGGATTCAAGATAGCCTGGCTGATGAGGGTTTTGAACCCGAAACCGGTCCCAGGATGCTTGTTTCCGGTCCAGGGAAGACATGGCTTGGCAGTTTGGGCTGGACTGTTCCCATGAGGCACAGGGTCAGACTGATTTGCATATGGCCATGTCTGAACTGGGGTGGTGGAGTGAGCTAAAGAATGATGATGGATTAAACCCAGATCAGTTGACTGGGGGTGAGTGTTTGATTTGCTCTAATGCTCCGTCCATCATCCCCTTTGGTATGGCTTTGTTCGCCCTAAGTTGGCAGGGTATGCCCAGACGTGGGTCCCTTGCTCACTTTGCCACTGGATTCAAGATAGCCTGGCTGATGAGGGTTTTGAACCCGAAACCGGTCCCCAGGATGCTTGTTTCCGGTCCAGGGAAGACATGGCTTGGCAGTTCGGGCTGGACTGTTCCCATGAGGCACAGGGTCAGACTGATTTGCATATGGCCATGTCTGAACTGGGGTGGTGGAGTGAGCTAAAGAATGATGATGGATTAAACCCAGATCAGTTGACTGGGGGTGAGTGTTTGATTTGCTCTAATGCTCCGTCCATCATCCCCTTTGATATCGCTCTGTTCGCCCTAAGTTGGCAGGGTATGCCCAGACGTGGGTCCCTTGCTCACTTTGCCACTGGATTCAAGATAGCCTGGCTGATGAGGGTTTGAACCCGAAACCGGTCCCAGGATGCTTGTTTCCGGTCCAGGGAAGACATGGCTTGGCAGTTCGGGCTGGACTGTTCCCATGAGGCACAGGGTCAGACTGATTTGCATATGGCCATGTCTGAACTGGGGTGGTGGAGTGAGCTAAAGAATGATGATGGATTAAACCCAGATCAGTTGACTGGGGGTGAGTGTTTGATTTGCTCTAATGCTCCGTCCATCATCCCCTTTGGTATCGCTTTGTTCGCCCTAAGTTGGCAGGGTATGCCCAGACGTGGGTCCCTTGCTCACTTTGCCTCTGGATTCAAGATAGCCTGGCTGATGAGGGTTTTGAACCCAGAAACCGGTCCCAGGATGCTTGTTTCCGGTCCAGGGAAGACATGGCTTGGCAGTTCGGGCTGGACTGTTCCCATGAGGCACAGGGTCAGACTGATTTGCATATGGCCATGTCTGAACTGGGGTGGTGGAGTGAGCTAAAGAATGATGATGGATTAAACCCAGATCAGTTGACTGGGGGTGAGTGTTTGATTTGCTCTAATGCTCCGTCCATCATCCCCTTTGGTATCGCTTTGTTCGCCCTAAGTTGGCAGGGTATGCCCAGACGTGGGTCCCTTGCTCACTTTGCCACTGGATTCAAGATAGCCTGGCTGATGAGGGTTTTGAACCTGAAACCGGTCCCAGGATGCTTGTTTCCGGTCCAGGGAAGACATGGCTTGGCAGTTCGGGCTGGACTGTTCCCATGAGGCACAGGGTCAGACTGATTTGCATATGGCCATGTCTGAACTGGGGTGGTGGAGTGAGCTAAAGAATGATGATGGATTAAACCCAGATCAGTTGACTGGGGGTGAGTGTTTGATTTGCTCTAATGCTCCGTCCATCATCCCCTTTGGTATCGCTTTGTTCGCCCTAAGTTGGCAGGGTATGCCCAGACGTGGGTCCCTTGCTCACTTTGCCACTGGATTCAAGATAGCCTGGCTGATGAGGGTTTTGAACCCGAAACCGGTCCCAGGATGCTTGTTTGTGGTCTAGGGAAGACATGGCTTGGCAGTTCAGGCTGGACTGTTCCCATGAGGCACAGGGTCAGACTGATTTGCATATGGCCATGTCTGAACTGGGGTGGTGGAGTGAGCTAAAGAATGATGATGGATTAAACCCAGATCAGTTGACTGGGGGTGAGTGTTTGATTTGCTCTAATGCTCCGTCCATCATCCACTTTGGTATCGCTTTGTTCTCCCTAAGTTGGCAGGATATGCCCAGACGTGGGTCCCTTGCTCTCTTTGCCACTGGATTCAAGATAGCCTGGCTGATGAGGGTTTTGAACCCGAAACAGGTCCCAGGATGCTTGTTTCCAGTCCAGGGAAGACATGGCTTGGCAGTTCGGGCTGGACTGTTCCCATGAGGCACAGGGTCAGACTGATTTGCATATGGCCATATCTGAACTGGGGTGGTGGAGTGAGCTAAAGAATGATGATGGATTAAACCCAGATCAGTTGACTGGGGGTGAGTGTTTGATTTGCTCTAATGCTCCGTCCATCATCCCCTTTGGTATCGCTTTGTTCGCCCTAAGTTGGCAGGGTATGCCCAGACGTGGGTCCCTTGCTCACTTTGCCACTGGATTCAAGATAGCCTGGCTGATGAGGGTTTGAACCCGAAACCGGTCCCAGGATGCTTGTTTCCGGTCAAGGGAAGACATGGCTTGGCAGTTCGGGCTGGACTGTTCCCATGAGGCACAGGGTCAGACTGGTTTGCATATGGCCATGTCTGAACTGGGGTGGTGGAGTGAGCTAAAGAATGATGATGGATTAAACCCAGATCAGTTGACTGGGGGTGAGTGTTTGATTTGCTCTAATGCTCCGTCCATCATCCCCTTTGGTATCGCTTTGTTCGCCCTAAGTTGGCAGGGTATGCCCAGACGTGGGTCCCTTGCTCACTTTGCCACTGGATTCAAGATAGCCTGGCTGATGAGGGTTTTGAACCCGAAACCAGTCCCAGGATGCTTGTTTCCGGTCCAGGGAAGATATGGCTTGGCAGTTCGGGCTGGACTGTTCCCTTGAGGCACAGGGTCAGACTGATTTGCATATGGCCATGTCTGAACTGGGGTGGTGGAGTGAGCTAAAGAATGATGATGGATTAAACCCAGATCAGTTGACTGGGGGTGAGTGTTTGATTTGCTCTAATGCTCCGTCCATCATCCCCTTTGGTATCGCTTTGTTCGCCCTAAGTTGGCAGGGTATGCCCAGACGTGGGTACCTTGCTCACTTTGCCACTGGATTCAAGATAGCCTGGCTGATGAGGGTTTTGAACCTGAAACCGGTCCCAGGATGCTTGTTTCCGGTCCAGGGAAGACATGGCTTGGCAGTTCGGGCTGAACTGTTCCCATGAGGCACAGGGTCAGACTCATTTGCATATGGCCATGTCTGAACTGGGGTGGTGGAGTGAGCTAAAGAATGATGATGGATTAAACCCAGATCAGTTGACTGGGGGTGAGTGTTTGATTTGCTCTAATGCTCCGTCCATCATCCCCTTTGGTATCGCTTTGTTCGCCCTAAGTTGGCAGGGTATGCCCAGACGTGGGTCCCTTGCTCACTTTGCCACTGGATTCAAGATAGCCTGGCTGATGAGGGTTTTGAACCCGAAACCGGTCCCAGGATGCTTGTTTCCGGTCTAGGGAAGACTTGGCTTGGCAGTTCAGGCTGGACTGTTCCCATGAGGCACAGGGTCAGACTGATTTGCATATGGCCATGTCTGAACTGGGGTGGTGGAGTGAGCTAAAGAATGATGATGGATTAAACCCAGATCAGTTGACTGGGGGTGAGTGTTTGATTTGCTCTAATGCTCCGTCCATCATCCCCTTTGGTATCGCTTTGTTCGCCCTAAGTTGGCAGGGTATGCCCAGACGTGGGTCCCGTGCTCACTTTGCCACTGGATTCAAGATAGCCTGGCTGATGAGTGTTTTGAACCCAAAACCGGTCCCAGGATGCTTGTTTCCGGTCCAGGGAAGACATGGTTTGGCAGTTCGGGCTGGACTGTTCCCATGAGGCACAGGGTCAGAGTGATTTGCATATGGCCATGTTTGAACTGGGGTGGTGGAGTGAGCTAAAGAATGATGATGGATTAAACCCAGATCAGTTGACTGGGGGTGAGTGTTTGATTTGCTCTAATGCTCCGTCCATCATCCCCTTTGGTATCGCTTTGTTCGCCCTAAGTTGGCAGGGTATGCTCAGACGTGGGTCCCTTGCTCACTTTGCCACTGGATTCAAGATAGCCTGGCTGATGAGGGTTTTGAACCCGAAACCGGTCCCAGGAAGCTTGTTTCCGGTCCAGGGAAGACATGGCTTGGCAGTTCGGGCTGGACTGTTCCCATGAGGCACAGGGTCAGACTGATTTGCATATGGCCATGTCTGAACTGGGGTGGTGGAGTGAGCCAAAGAATGATGATGGATTAAACCCAGATCAGTTGACTGGGGGTGAGTGTTTGATTTGCTCTAATGCTCCGTCCATCATCCCCTTTGGTATTGCTTTGTTCGCCCTAAGTTGGCAGGGTATGCCCAGACGTGGGTCCCTTGCTCACTTTGCCACTGGATTCAAGATAGCCTGGCTGATGAGGGTTTTGAACCCGAAACCGGTCCCAGGATGCTTGTTTCCGGTCCAGGGAAGACATGGCTTGGCAGTTCGGGCTGGACTGTTCCCATGAGGCACAGGGTCAGACTGATTTGCATATGGCCATGTCTGAACTGGGGTGGTGGAGTGAGCTAAAGGATGATGATGGATTAAACCCAGATCAGTTGACTGGGGGTGAATGTTTGATTTGCTCTAATGCTCCGTCCATCATCCCCTTTGGTATCGCTTTGTTCGCCCTAAGTTGGCAGGGTATGCCCAGACGTGGGTCCCTTGCTCACTTTGCCACTGGATTCAAGATAGCCTGGCTGATGAGGGTTTTGAACCCAAAACCGGTCCCAGGATGCTTGTTTCCGGTCCAGGGAAGACATGGCTTGGCAGTTCGGGCTGGACTGTTCCCATGAGGCACAGGGTCAGACTGATTTGCATATGGCCATGTCTGAACTGGGGTGGTGGAGTGAGCTAAAGAATGATGATGGATTAAACCCAGATCAGTTGACTGGGGGTGAGTGTTTGATTTGCTCTAATGCTCCGTCCATCATCCCCTTTGGTATCGCTTTGTTCGCCCTAAGTTGGCAGGGTATGCCCAGACGTGGGTCCCTTGCTCACTTTGCCACTGGATTCAAGATAGCCTGGCTGATGAGGGTTTCGAACCCGAAACCGGTCCCAGGATGCTTGTTTCCGGTCCAGGGAAAACATGGCTTGGCTGTTCGGGCTGGACTGTTCCCATGAGGCACAGGGTCAGACTTATTTGCATATGGCCGTGTCTGAACTGGGGTGGTGGAGTGAGCTAAAGAATGATGATGGATTAAACCCAGATCAGTTGACTGGGGGTGAGTGTTTGATTTGCTCTAATGCTCCGTCCATCATCCCCTTTGGTATCGCTTTGAAGCAGGGAAAGTCCTTCAAGAACATGGCTGTTGCAGAAAGACTGCATCCAGCACAGAGGTGGAGATCACAAGTGAAATTTTCCCTTCATGCAGGATTGTCTAAGAAGATGGGAACGCTATGTTAGGGAAAGACCAGTGGAGCTCCCCAAGCCAAAATGTACTGCTACTACAGAAGTGCACTTCAGGGACCATCTATGTGCCCGGGGCTCAGATGGATAAAGAACGAATTGGTGCCCTGGGGATGTTAAAGGACTGCTAAGTAACCTACTCAGAGAGTAGACTAACACAGTGTTCACTGGAGCTCACCTTCAATTAATACAGGCACCAAATATTGAAGGACCTGAGGGAAATGTTCCCAGACCGCCCTGATGTAGGATGGGTACTGGCAGAAACATGAAACCTGGGGAGACTATAACTGAGTTTCTACATAGAATAAGGGAGTGATGCGGACAAGAGACCGGACAGCCAAGGACTAATACGGGCTGAAGGAAGCGGCCCGATTAGGGTCACCCGGGTCACCAATGACCACCTCTCAGCCTTCCATACAAAATGAAGAGTCGGTCAGACAGTAGAGAATACAAACCAATTATTGTTTATTAATATACACTCAGAGCGGAGCCCGGTCTGCCCAGTCGCTAAGAGTGCTGCAGAGGGGACTTAAATCGACAAGCATAAAGATAAAAATGTGCATAAAGATACATTATGCACGTTTCATGACCGGGGGAAGACACGCCCACAGTGTAATTTTCCAAGCAGGTGCAATCAAACAGTGAAATACAGAAAAGAAGGTTCAAAGCTCATATCTTATACACAGTACACGAGCCTAAGGTTGTTTCTTTCGGAGCCCGCCACTAGACAAGGGGGAGAGGACCTCTATCTAGTGAGAAAGCTATGTGCTGACAAACGATGTGCTCATTACTGAAACAGAACCTAACAGAAGAAACGAATCTCAGAGGGGAACATTTCTGGGAATTAAATGAGATCAGTTTCGAACAGCCTAAAATGGCGCCCAAATAGAAAATGGCGCAGCGAATGCTAACTTACATATGTGTGAGCATAAACAATTTCTATTCTAACAGACCCTCCTTTTAGCATGAGCTAAAACATTTTCTAATAACAATTAAAATTACAAACAGTAGGGAGAAATCACATGAATAAGCTATTAGGAACATTCCATATTATCAACATCAGGAAGTGAAACAGTGAGGAGGGAGGAAGTCTCAAAAACTCCCTCGTCTATATTCATCAAGTCGTCCATGTCCTTTTGAATCATTATGGCGGCATTGGTGTCATGAATTGATATCTTCCGAAAATCCAACCCCAGCTGCTAAAGAGAGACCAACTCCAATTCCCACTCTCCATTCCTTTGACATTTTCAAGGATATCCAGAATATGCTTGGTAATATTCTTTTCCATATTCATTACACACTGATCACCAATTACCGTGCATACACCACCACTCTTAGCCAGAATGAAATCCACTGCATATCTATTCTGTTTCGGATATATTGGCATACTCTCCAACTGAGTGGTGATGTCGCGTAAAGCTGCTACGGTAGTATTGGATAAAATTTGTAGCTTACACCCAAAATATTCTCTGGCCTTTTCACCTCTAGCCATAGAAGTACCACCCAATGTGAAAATAGAGGAAAGGATGTATCCAAAAGTAATACCATTGCTGTAATTATTGACCTCTATATCCATCACCCCCTCACAGAACTCTTTGGACAGTGTTCTTTTGACCCATCTTACTTTAGGCTTCGTACATTTACAAGGCACACTCAAAGGCAGTACCATTCCAATGGCTACATCGTCCGTACCATTATGGAAATTGGAATAAGTCTCATTAGACAAGAAGAAAAACCCGGGGTGTGCATAAATTGGCCTATCATAATCCACTGCAGAGTACTGGGAATTCATTCCAAAGGTACTTGGATCTTCTGAATTCACCAGAGGGAATGTCTCCTTATACAATACTATCTCTGAACAATTTATATATAATGAAGTGTCAGTACTGTTGATAATAGGGCAATAAGCAGGGTAATAACCAGCTTCCCGGGGAACTGTCAATTCCTTGCAATTCCTTGTTAATGTTCTGTTCATCCATGTAGAAATTATCACAGTATGTATTGTTATCGTAACCGGGGTAACACACCCCCAATGGTTTTTTATGGTACAGGCATGGCCCCGAGTAACCAAAACCAAACACTCCTTTTACTTCTACAAAATCAGGTGGTCGAGTGTACGTATAATTCACAAGTGACAATGGGTATGCAGTCCACAGACTAGTGATAGATTGAGTGGGGTAACAGGCTGTCTCCTCTCCCAAGAACCTCTTATGTGTCTCCAAAAATACATTACTCGGGGCTACTCTTTCGTTTATTGTCACGGAGATAACCTTACCCTTACTATGTAAAGGTACACTTTGATCATTTTCCAAAACCCATGGTACCCCACACAATATTATTAGCAACAAAACCACAAGAGAAACACAGATCATTTTGCTTTTCCGGGTCCTCATATTACGTTGTGCAACAAGAACCATTGGATGCTCCTCCTCAGCAACCTTTCTACCAAAGGGATGCATAATCAATTGAAAAAGGGGCAATAATGCAAAGAAAATATACAAGTCCCCAGTGTCCGTCAGAGCCTCACTAGTACAGGCTCCTATTGTCCATCAAAAGTTGGCACTCTTGAGCACCGGCGGTGGAGCTTGCTCTGTCCTAAGCTCTTTTGATCTATCCCACGTCGATAAAGATGGTATACCTGAAGGGTATACTTCTTGTCTCCCTAGATAATGTTCTAACAATAAGGGCAAAGTAAATACAAAATTCTCCACTAATTTTCTGCTAATGCCGTTGGTACTGAGCCCAGTACAACCTATCTTGTACAGTCCATCCCTAATCTTTCTTCTCCTTGGACTCAGCATCCCTCAGGTGAGGGCGCAAATTGTACCTGGTAGCCCCAAGCACCGTGTGATCAATAAACAAAGGCTCCTGAATTGCTCGAATACTCCGGGGGAACAGCCTCATTCAAAAGTCATCATTCTCCTTATCGCTCTGGGTCCAGATCAGCTGGGTGTCGCTGAAGGGGACAAACCTGGGCACCTGCTCACACTCTGAATCACCCACGCCTTATTTGACCCACTGGTTGTATGGTAGCGGTAGAGGAATCCTCCTGCAGTGGGTGGCATGCACCCAGTTCTTTCGACCAGCAACTTTTACAGCCGTCCGTGTCACCAACAGAACCTACTCAGGACCCTTCCAGCGCGGCTCCAAACTTTTCTTGCGCTGGAAGTTCCGGAGAAGGACATAATCACCAGGCTGAATATCGTGGCCGGGTCCCTCTGGTATAAGAGGTAGGGACTCCCGCACCTGTTGGTGAATAGAACGTAAACTCAAGGTTAACTGGCCAAGATAATCAAGCAACACAGGGTATTCAATATCTGAGAACCTACGAGGGTGTGGGACACCCCAGACATTTTCTGGGCGTTCAAACACAACCTCGTAAGGTGACAATCCTGTTCTAGAGTGGACGGTTGTTATTGTTGACAAAAGAGCTAATGGTAAAGCATCTGGCCACTTTAACCCTGTCGTCTCCTGAATTTTTGCCAGTTTCAGTTTGTGGATGATTGGCAGCATGAAATTTCTGTTTTACATGAAGACCTTCACAAATCAATTTAATCACTTTCCCATTAAAATGACTTTCGTTGTCACTCCAGATAATTCAGGGCAAGCCGAAACGAGGAAAGAACTCCTTAAGGAGTACCTTCACAGTCGTAATGGCCATACTATCTTTAGTGGGGTAGGCCTCAACCCATTTACTGAACACACATACAACCACCAAGACATACTTAAGATTATTGCATCTCTCTAATTCAATATAGTCCATTTGAAGGACTTCGAAGGGAAAAGTTGGAGGTGCAAAATTACCAGGTGGTGTCGGGGCACCCCTCCCTGGACTATGCATCATGCAGACCATGCAGTACTTTACTAAATGCGCAGCCGTCCTGGAAATATTGTCATTCTGCCATACAGGGGATAACAATTTACAAATGCCTTTTGTACTGATATGAGCTGGACCATGTGCCATAGTAACCACGGGAAGAACATATGCATCTGGCAACATACATCTTCGTTTCCCTGATTTATCAATCCAACACCCTTCCTCATTTAACTGTGCCGTACTCTCCTGTCATTGCACCAGCTCCTCTATCGTGGTTTCACTCTGCATCTCCTTTACACTCTCGAGGGTATTTTCAAACTTGACAACCTCGGGAACCCACCTAGCTGTACCTGCTACAAACATGCGTTTCATCTTTGTTTGGGCCGTTTCCTTAGCTGGCTGATTGGCAAAAGCATTTCCTCTACCCACGTCATCAGTAACCTTCCTGTGGGCACAACATTTAATTATGGACAATTTCTTGGGGAGCGTTAAAGCGGACAAAAACCTCAATAAGAGGTGCCCATGCTGACTCTTGGTGCCATGAGAAGTAAGGAACCCTCTCTCTGCCCAAAGCGGGCCAAAATTATGGGCAACCCCAAATGCGTACTGCTGTCAGTATAAATATTGACAGCCAGTCCTTCACTCAATTCACAAGCTCGAATGAGGGCATCAAGCTCAGCAGCTTGAGCCGACTGATAGGGAACACTTGATATCTCTACCACTGTCTGCAATGTGGTGATAGCATAAGCTGCAGTGGTGGTGCCATCTGGTCATTTAAAACAAGAGCCATCGACACAAAATTCTCCTTGAGGGTCAGATAAGGGAACATCAATCAGGTCTACCCGTCCCTTCGTCTCTTCTTCCAACTGGAAGATACAATCATGTTTATCGACTGCATCATTCTCACAGGCAAGGGGTAGTAACATGGCTGGGTTCAGAGTGGCACATCTTTTAATCGTAATGTGTTTAACAAACAATGTCAATTCATAGCCAGTAAGACGTGCACTAGTGAGGTGCTGTGTCTTTGTCTTATTCAAAAGTGTACCCACAGCATTGGGTACCATAACTGTGAGGGCAGTATCAAGTACGAGTCCAGCCAATTGTCTGATTGAAGTGGCCACTGCCACAACCGCTCTCTGGCAACTTAACAGGGTCAGGCACAGCAGAAAAATAAGCACAAAGCCTCTGCTTCTCTTCAAATTTTTGTGTTAGGACAGAAAGTGTGCAACCAGCCATCACATGGACATAGAGCACAAACTCTTTATTATAATTGGGTGTGCCAAGTACCGTAGCCGAACAAAGCTCAGTTTTTAATTGCTCAAAAAGACTGCTGGCATTCGGGCATCCAAGGCAAGGGCTCATGCACTGCTTTTGTTGTTAATGCAAGCAAACGTTTGATTAGTAACAAGTAGTTTGGGATCCACTGGCGACAGTAGGAAGTAATACCTATAAAAGCACGTACATCTTTTTGAGTTAGTGGAATGGGCATTTTAACAATGGTACTAATACGCTCAGGGGTCAATCTCCTACCCTCCTTCGACAGCAGGTGACCTAAGTAGGTGACCTCCTGTCGACAATACTGAAACTTGGAAAGAGAAACCTTATGACCATGATGTGCCAAATGCAAAAGCAATTTCACCGTACTGTCTCTGCAACCCTGCTCCATATCAGAAGCGATCAAGAGGTCATCAACATACTGCACCAATACATTACCTGGAGGAAGTGACAATGAATCCAACCGACTCTTTAATGCCTGACTATAGATACTAGGACTTTCTGTATAGCCTTGAGGAGCGCGACAGAATCTAAAACTTCTGCCGGCCAGTATAAATCCAAACAAATATCTACTATCTGGGTGACTCGGAATACTAAAAAATTCATTTTTTAGAACAATAACAGAAAAGAACATAGCAGTAGATGGAATCATTGTTAAGAGGGTAGTGATGTCAGGAACCACTGGAAACTGTGGAACCACAATTTTATTAACCTCGCGCAAATCAATCACAAAACGATAAACCTCATCAATAACATCAGGGGAACCCGAAGGTGTACGCTTAAGGACCGGAAGAATAGGACTATTGCAAATATTGGCATACGTCTCCTCAACTACTCCCTTTCGTATCAAATCCTGAATAATCTGAAGAAGAGCCCGTTCTCCTGCCTGTGGTATTTTATACTGAGGAATATGGGGTAAAGTAGCATTTTCTTTAACTTGTATAGAAACTGGTGGTATATGCAACAGACCCACATCTGTATCACCTGTGGCCCACAATGTAGGTGGCACCTGAGCAAATTCAACTGGAAGCGGCGCATCCTGGGACAAACACTGCTTAGCACTCTCATCAGGACCCATAGTAATATAAAAACCTCCAGGGGAACAATAAATAGTAGCAAGCAATTTCTCCAATAAATCTAAACCCATCAAATTTTCACCACAGTCAGAAGTAAGAAGAAACGGAGAATCTACAGTAAAAGTACCAATGGTAAGGGCAATTTGGCGTGAAATGGGGCTTACAATCAGTACTCCTGAAAAACCCACTGAAACATTACTCTGGCCAGACAGAGCCTCCCCAGGGGCCAAATGGCAGGAAACAGAACTTTTTGTAGCACCTGTATCCACCAACAATTGTTTAGTCGATCCTTGCAAATCCGCCTTGACATATGGGCCACGCTGATCTACAGGTATTTATACTGGCTGTCCTAGCTGTAAGACATCCCAGTCACATCATCAAAATCATAATCATCATTATAATACGGACAATCTTTGGAATCATCAAAATAATTGTCAGAACGGCCCACGGAAGCTGTATTGTCATGCTGTCTGCCTGTTTCACGTCCTCTATTACCAGAACCCCGTCCCCGTGGGGATGAAACCTTTTGCAAAAGTACGGGGCACTCGTTGCGCCAATGGCCCTCCTCCTTACAATACGCGCACTGATTCTGCCCCAACAGTGTTGCAGAAGGCTGCCGAGTACGTGGCAGCTGTCGAAAAGGACCTCCTCGTCCCCTACTATTTCCCCTAAATGCTTGCTGCAACAAAACCTTCCATTTTTAAATCCTTATGTTTCTTATCCGTCCTATCCTTTCCCTCCTGATCTCTGTGTTCATAATACTGAGTCATATTCAAAATACCAGAGGGGTAAGACGTGGACCAAGTACTCTTAGATGCCTGTAAATTAGTCGTAATTTGAGGAAGGTTAGAAACAAACCTGTCAACAAACAATCGAACTCCTCCCTCAATAGACATATCCTGCCCACTAGAGTCCAAAACGTATCTTCAACTGGGTAAAGAAATCAGACACACTCTCATCCTTCTTCTGTCGACAAGCTGTCAATTTGTCCCAGCTTACCTTCTTAGGTGGAATAAGTGAATGCATATATGTAATAATATGACCTGGCAAAGCAAGTATCTCGGCTCGGGGCTTATCACCTGGCTTTCGTTCCTGATCCCATCCTTTAATCACATCCCATGTACCACCCAACTCCGCAACATGGTCTTGAGTATGAACCTGTCTCCAAACATCAACCAGAATGAGAAGACCAAAAAACATTTCAATATCAGCAAGAGTCATTACAGTAGAAGAGGCAGCCTCTGTTAATTCTTTATAATAAGCTGTAGGATTTTTCCTAGGGTCAGGCAAATTAGCCTTAAGGGCTTAAACCTCACTTCTTTTCCATGGAGTATTAACCCATTGCTCCTGAAAATGGGCCACTACAGCCGGTCTAGTGACATTACCACGCTGATCCCTTAACTCAGGTCTTTCTGGGTGATATATGAGATGGGCCTCACGCATCGGATACTGAGTTATTGGGGTAGGGCTCCTCTCATGTAATCTACCCCTGTAGGCAACTAAGGTTGTAACATTCCCAAACACTTGGCCTGGCTCTAAATCAGTAACATATACACGATCTCTAATATCAAATAAAATTTGGGGCGCTTCTGTCCCAATGTGTGTTTGCCAGAGACTAATCAATGTAGCAGACATATCTTTAAGGGCATGTTGCTGTATAAAGGGTTCAAAATATCGCATAACTTCCCAAACATCCTACACACCATAAATCGCATTACGAGCCCACCGTGCAGCCTGGTCAGCTATTACTTGTTTCTCTTCATCCCCTACCCCAGATCGCACTAACGGGCCCATTAGCTCCCTGAATTTCACCCAATCCCTATCCTCAAACCCTCGTACTGGTGCGGCAAAATGACAGGGAAGGAATAACCATAGGAGAAACAACAGAATCGATAGGTACAACCATAGCTGATGGTTGCACCGTAGGAGAAAGAACAGAAGACACAGGTGTTGAAACAGTAGAGGTACTAGAGGTCACAGTCATCCGGGGTGGCGAGGACAAAGAAGGAGCTGGGACGCCGTGGCCGCTGCCGTCAAAATAATAGCCGTAGACACAGGACCAACCGGAACAGATGAAACAGACTGTTGTGGTTGTAAAGGAACAGTGGGATATATCCTCTGCGGGGTATAAGGAGGCGGGGGTTGAGTATCTAACAACTCCTCTACGAAAGTATTGTCTTCTTCTTTGGCCAAATAAGACTTATCAATATGCAACCAAAATCTCCTGTCTTTACATTCAATTCCGGACTCTTGTTTTTCTCTATCATATGCCACAGCTTTCTGTGTCATGTTTGCATTTTCCCCTTCCGTGCATCTCTTTCCATCTTTAACCGTCTCTGTCTGGCCTCTTTTTGCCAAGTCCTGAGGGAGTCAAACATGGACTGTCTACTTCTTTTCTTAAATAAATGCTCTTGTAATAACCCCATTTTTTGTTCATCAAAAGTGCCCATCAGAGGCCACTCCAACTCGGCGTTGTCCCTCGTATATTTGTGCCATAATGTACTAAACATTATAGGGCCAAGACCATGTTTCATATACATACCAAAATTAGGGCTGCCTTCAGGAGGCGCAGGCTGAGCTTCTTCCAATTGAGCATCTGCAGAACAACAACAACAACACAAATTCCAAACTTTACCTAGGCCAGGCATTTTGAGAGAAAAACAAAATCGATAGTTTTACCTGGCAAACTATTGCAAATACTTTTTATCAAGTCAGTCCTCAGACTATACCAAACTCAAACCCAAACGGTACCATATCCACAAAGAACCAAAACAAACTCACCTGATTCAGTGGTACAAATGAACCAATTCTCCACTGCTGACTCTTCAGACCAAATGGTCAGATCCAAGTGTTTCGCCGTTCAGGACTCCAGTCGGGATGACCACTGGCAAGGCATCGTCCGGCAGGACAGAAGGGGCAGCTGCGAGCAAATAAAAACTCTTCATGCAGGGATCCCGGAGCCGTCAGTCCGACCTGACGATCTCCTCGGCCTCCCCCCGTCTACGGAAAGAGGATGGATCAATAACCAGAAGGAGTCCCTGTTTGGGCGCCAACTGAAGGAAGTGGCCCGATTAGGGTCACCCGGGTCACCAATGACCACCTCTCAGCCTTCCATACCAAATGAAGAGTTGTTCAGACAGTAGAGAATACAAACAAATAACTGTTTATTCATATACACTCAGAGCGGAGCCCGGTCTGCCCATTCGCCATGAGTGCTGCAGAGGGGAGAAATCGACAAGCATAAAGATACATAATGTACGTTTCATTTAACGTATCAATATAGGTGATTTTGGCACTTCGGAGCATGCTTTGACTTGGGATACACTGCATGGGACATATTTGTTGCTAGTATATGTTAACTGTTACATACCTCACAACTTCTTGCGGAGGTAGTGGCAATTGAAAACTAGAAACGTATTCTTTTGTTACTGAAGGTCATTCATTTATTTATGTTCAGACACTCTTGGTTATTTTACTTGGTCTAATAATAGACTGTTAAGTGAATACTATTTTCAGCTTCGAATTCATGGTTTTCTCCTACGGTTCACAGTGTGGGGAGCACTGATCTTAAGTTGCTTTCAAAAGACACCTGGGTTATGGTTTCACAAACAAGTGCAATCTTTGATATAATCTTAGACAATCCCTGTTAATTAATATTCCAGGCCTGAGGAAGTCGTAGGGTGACTCACCCGGAGACGAAACACATGTTGGCTGGTGCGAGGCTGGTGCGAAAGATGCTATTTGATTAAAAAGATAAGATTTGATTAACTTGAAGACTACTGGAGTAATTTCTTCTGGACTACAGATTGCATGTGCTCAGAGTATTTGTTCTATTGGATGTTTATTTGGGGATGTGGGTTGACATCCCTACTCTTTGGAGCACAGAATTGATTGTTTGTATTTAATAAGTTTTGTCATAATGTTCCAGTGCGACTAACTTCCCATATTCACCCATATCTATTTATAAGCATATCATGAACAGCGGTCGATAAACCTGGGCCATTCCTTGCAAAACCACCATCAACAAAACCATGCCCAGGTAAGTCTGATTACACCCTACACAGAGCCTCAGGGAAGTCAGCCAGCTACTGCACCATTGTGGGATCAGGTAGTTGGACAAACGTGTGGCAACAGTTATCCTAGCGTAACACGGTGCGGGCCACAACTACAGCAGGGAGTGGAAACTGTCTGAGGAGGCAATGCTTTTGTGCAAACACAGAATCCAAATGTGCAGTAAGTCAATACCCCCAATGCGAAGCATCTATTTCAGGTGCAAGTTACAATTCACTGTGCCAAAACTCAAAAACAACATTAGAAATTAAATCCATGAATTGCGTTTGGGAATTCAGGGCTGCTGGGCATGTTTTGTTGATTGGATATCCTCAATAGAGTCCACCATTTAGGGTCCCTGCAGGAGCCTAGGCCCCACTTTGCTGTTGATCCCTCAGGGCGGGGCTGGCTGACCACGCCCTGGGGGTGGAAGGTCTGACGAGCGGGCAGGGTGGCTCCCTGACCAGTCCTTAAAAGCAGCACCCAGGTCCTCACACCCACAAGTCAATTAGGAGGGGTTCCAATTACCAAATCAAAAAGATCCCATTCTTGGGTCCCCAGCCTGGGACCAGAATTGCTTCATAGCATGAGGTTCCTACAGCGCCCCCAAAAACCTAGCAGCCTCCATCCAATGGAGGCCCCTTTAAAGTTCCAAAATGAAGCTGTCCTCCAGTGTCGGAAGCCAGGTTTCCTGTATTGTCGGGATAGTGAAGACACCATAACCTCCACCGCACAAGATCTGACAAACAGCACAGTGCTGAGTCAGTCGGGAGGGGAGGTCAGCCCGAATAACCAACTGTCCCAGTCCATCACATTCAATTAGACAAATTTCAACAAGTTCTTGACCTTAAGCTCCGGATTTTCCATGCAGCAATGTTTTTCCTCCCTTCTCCCTCAAAGTTTTCCAAGTGTCCAAAGACTGTTCACCGGGTCATGTCCTTCCAGAGTACCAACAGAAGCGTGCCACCGGTTAGAAGCCCCTAGTCACAGCTAGGAACTGCAGGTCCAAATACCCAGGAAAAGAAATGGTCCAAAGAAGAGGGGGGTAATGGGGAAAAGGGAGTAGGTAGAAATCCATCACAGCCCTGTGTGAGATTAGAATACAGGACCTTGCTCATCCTCATATCAGGCCTAGCAATCAGCCAAATACACCAGGCCTTACACACCCTCTGAAGGGAACAGTAAGTACATTCTCAGACACAGCACTCTCAGAAGTACACGGAGGCCACGGGACAGCTTTCCGACCACCTCCATTCTTTCCTGACAAATTCAAAATAGCAGATCATGCAAGGTCTTGGGAAAGCACCCAAAAGAATGATAAAAAGAAGACCAAAGCTAGCCCAAAAAGAATTCTCCAATCTGCCGACGAACAGTGGTATATGTACTAGGTAAGTTCTGTGCCAGAGGCGGGTTACAGTCAGTACCTCTTGTCATGAAGGGAGGAAGCCAGTGTACTCAGTTGGCCATGCTGTTGCCTTCAGTGTGGTTGATTTCCCTAGCCTGGCTGAGCAGCAGTGCTGATATAATCGCTTAAGTTGCGGCACCCGGCTGTTATTGGTGTGCCCAGCAGCCTATAGCTTTGGTATGATGTATGGAATTATTTCCTCTTCTTTAAATGACCATATTAGTAGTTTTCATCCAGTTGCTATGGCCAAGTTAAGACCTACCTCATCCGACCACTATTTCTGCAGCATACATAATCATTATTTAGAATTACTCTGCTGGTATATATTATCTACAATCTATTGGAGTAATGACTGTCTACAACTATTTTGCACCACTGTTTCAGTCAGGAGGACTCCGTTCTCTTTGCTAAACTAAACCCCTGCATTTTCTCTGTAATGGTAGACTCCCCAGTTTAGTCTTTCTCTCATGACAGGAAGAACCCTATCTATTGGCCCTGGTGGCATGTGTAGCCAACAATAGATGTGCCTCAAACATGGCAGCAGATGACGAGCCAAAGCAATGGCATGTAAGTGTAAACGGCAGAGAGCTGCCTCTTTCCATGATAAATATGGCCTGTGGAAAATAAGTCATACTCCAATCCTCGCATAGATTCCACATTCCCCAGATGTCATTATTGGTAATTTTCAGCAGGATCTCCCTGAAGGTGTTTGAGCTTCTATTCCCATCACCCCCGGAGTGTCCCTCTCCCTCACCCTCTCCATGATTACCTTCGCTATCTGCCCGTATCAGTTTTTATCCTCCCAGTGTGTCTATTATCTAGTACTAAGTAATCTACAGCAGATGCTGTCAGGTGAAACAAATGCTTAGTGTGTGATGCTGGAGTAAAGTTTTAAACCAATCAATTAATCCATCATGATAGTTTAACAGTTCTGAAACACCCCAAATAACATGAATAAAAATACTCATACGATGTAAACAATCACTTTTATGTTTTATGTAAAAAGATTCAGACATATATGGTTGTCACATATGCAATTACATCCACAAAGGTGAAAGAGGTGACGTATGTGAATTAAGTGAGATAAGGTGAGTCAGTGGTGATATCAGTGAAAGGTAGAGAAGTCTTTACATATATATATATATATATATATATATATATATATATATATATATATATATATATATTCACTGAAAAAACCATAGGTTTCAGGCCTGTTATAGTTAGGGTTTAGCATTTAAAAAACCTTTGAAATTCACTGAAAAACCATAGGTTTTAGGTAAAGTTATAGTTAGTTGGACATTGCACTCGTACAAAACCCGTGAAATTCCCCATTATAGTTAGTTCAGCTAACTATAACTCGCGCCCCCGCAATGCACTGCTGATGACGTCACATATTACATCACTCATGACATGGTCAGTGACATCACTGATGACATCACTGACATCATCCAGTGACTGTGTGTTTCTGTAAAGTTTAAATATGTTTAATATATATAGGGAAAGGCGTATTGAAGAATGAGTGGGTGTATAAGCGTCTGAATGGATGATTTAGTAGGTGCGTGACTGAGTCTATAAGTGAGTGATTAAACGTATCTTACTGGATGCATGGGTGAGTGACTAAACTGTGTGAATGTCTGTATCCGTCTGTCTGTTGTTGTGTAAGCAGCTGCATGGGTTTCTGACTAGCTAAATGAGTGTCTATATGGGTTATGGATTGGTTCTCTGAGTATCTATATGGGTGCCTCAGTGTTTGTGTGGGTGGGGTGTGTGTGACTCTGTGCATAGATGTGTGAGTGGGTGATTCACTGGGTGCATGGTTTCAAGAGTGCGTCTGTGATGGACTGTATGGGTGGGTGAGTGTGTGTATGGGTGTGTTAGTGATTGAATGTATATCTCAGTGGTACATGTGTGAGTAACTACATATGTGAAAGGCAGTATATATGTGTGTTGGAGTATTTAGATGGCTATAAGTGAGAGTGTGTGATTGTGAGAGTGGCTATATGGATGAGTGTGTGCTTGCATCAGTGATTGCATAGGAGCGTAAGAATGTGCTAGTATTTTTATGAATAAGTGAGCTGGTGTGTATAACTGTATAGGTGAGTAAATTGGAGTGTGATTAATTATTTGCATGACTGACTAGGTGTGTGAGTACCTCTATGGATGAGTTGCGTTGTGTGAGTGTTTATATAGGTGTATGAGTGCATATGATAGTCCTGTACTGAGTGACTGTAAGTATGCGTGACTGTACGGGTGAGTGAGTAGATGTGTGTGTGTAGAGCCTAAGAATCAGTGAGTGGGTATGTACTTATTGGTATTGGAGTGTGTATGGTTTTGAGAATGGCAGTCTGTAATTTAGAGTTGGTGTATCAAACGTTATATTAGGGTGTGAGAAGATGCATTAAATTCTCACATGGATGATGTCATCAGTGATGTCATTTGAGATGTCATCAGTGATGTCACTGACCATGTCATGAGTGATGTAATATGTGACGTCATCAGCAGTGCATTGCGGGGGCACGAGTTATAGTTAGCTGAACTAACTATAACGGGGGAATTTCCACGGGTTTTGTACGAGTGCAATGTCCAACTAACTATAACTTTCCTAAAACCTATGGTTTTTTCAGTGAATTTCAAAGGTTTTTAAATGCTAAACCCTAACTATAACAGGCCTGAAACCTATGGTTTTTTCAGTGAATTTCAAAGGTTTTTAAAATGCTAATTCCTAACTATAACAAGCCTGAAACCTATGGTTTTTTCAGTGAATTTCAAAGGTTTTTTAAATGCTAATTCCTAACTATAACATGTCTGAAACCTATGGTTTTTTCAGTGAATTTCAAAGGTTTTGTAAATGACAATTTTTAAATGTATTAATTGTTATATTTATTTTTTTGATACTGACTTACTACATTTTTTAAACTATTTATTTTTAGATATTTTATTTTTTAAATTACATTTTAATTACATTATACATTACATTACAAAATATACTTTCTCAGAATGAATTACTTTAGTTTAAATACTTTGCAAATAGGCAATAGACTTTTAAGTACAGTAGTTACAGTTGTTGCAATGGGCAACACAATTTTAAACACAATGCAACATTGAGCTCAATGTGAATTTCTAGCTAAATGCAATTAGTTACTTTATGGATTACTTTTCTAACCACAGGACTGGATCCTAGATTCAGTCCTGGGACATCTCCTGTAAACAGTTGAGTAAAAGCGTTTTGGTTACAGTAGTGATTTTTAAGGAATATTATTGTATTTTAAAAGTTGACACTTAGAAACTTTTTCACATAGAATCACCAATGTTATCCTATGGGAGGAAATTCACTTAGCAGGTAAGTAGTGTTATCATTACTTTTCTTACTCAGTGGTGGATCCTGGATCCAGCACTGGTGCATCTCCTGTAAACAGTTGAAAGAATGCGTTTAAGTCATACAGGCGATTTTTAAGGAATATTTGTAGTTTGTGAAAATCAACACTTTGAAACTTTTCTGCTGAAAACCAGACAATGGATTCCTATGGAAGGAAATATAAGTTACTGGTAAGTACGGTTAAAATTACTTTTCAGGATCAGTACTGGGCTGAAAGATGCAGCACTGAGGTCTCTCCTGATAACAGGTTAGTAAATCGGAATTCGTATTTTGGCTGATTTTAGAGGAATATTTGTATGTTTCAAAAATCGACACTTAGAAACTTTTTCAGCAAAAAGCAGGCAATGATATCCTATGGAAGGAAATTCAAGTTACTGGTAAGTTCGGTTAAAATTACTTTTCAGGATCAGTACTGGGCTGAAAGATGCAGCACTGAGGTCTCTCCTGATAACAGGTGAGTAAATCGGAATTCGTATTTCGGCTGATTTTAGAGGAATATTATAAAGTTCCAAAACTCCACACTTAGAAGAATTTCCAAGTGAAACCAGTCAATGATATCCTATGGAAGGAAATTCAAGTTACTGGTAAGTACGGTTAAAATTACTTTTCAGGATCAGTACTGGGCTGAAAGATGCAGCACTGAGGTCTCTCCTGATAACAGGTGAGTAAATCGGAATTCGTAGTTCGGCTGATTTTAGAGGAATATTATAAAGTTCCAAAACTCCACACTTAGAAGAATTTCCAAGTGAAACCAGTCAATGATATCCTATGGAAGGAAATTCAAGTTACTGGTAAGTACGGTTAAAATTACTTTTCAGGATCAGTACTGGGCTGAAAGATGCAGCACTGAGGTCTCTCCTGATAACAGGTGAGTAAATCGGAATTCGTAGTTCGGCTGATTTTAGAGGAATATTTGCACAATGGTGAAGGGAGGGCGGGGCCTGAGTTGACATCTGTGCAAACGCGCCCGTAGCGCGTTTTAAGTTGGGGGATTAAGTCCCTTGAATCATGAGGGTCCCTGGGGTCCAACTAGCCAACCCTGTACCTCCAGTATGCGCCAGGGAGCTGCGTTGCAGAGAGGTGTTCAGAGGCCACGCCCCTTTTGCACCTCTCTGCAACGCAGCTCTGTGGCGCTTTCTGGACGTATCTGGTGGGCTAGTTCACCCCCAGGGACCCTCAGGATTGAAGGGATTTCATTCCCCATCTTAAAATGCGCCACGGGGCCTGTTTGCACACATGTCACCTGAAGCCCCCGCCTCCTTCACCACTGTGCAAACGTGCCCGTGGCGCGTTTTAAGTTGGGGGATTAAGTCCCCTTGAATACTGAGGGTCCCTGGAGTCCAACTAGCCCACCATGTACCTCCAAAAGCGCCACAGAGCTGCGTTGCAGAGAGGTGTAAAAGGGGCGTGGCCTCTGAACACCTCTCTGCAACGCAGCCCCTGGCGCATACCGGAGGTTCCTGGTGGGCTAGTTGGCCCCAGGGACCCCCAGTATTCAAGGGGAATTACTCCCCTTCTTAAACGCGCCAGGGGCGCGTTTGCAGACTGCTGCAGGGAGGGCGGGGCCTCGGCACGATGCCGGTCTTTTTCTTTTTTTTTTTGTGCTTTTTCTGCCCAGGGGTCCTTGTGGGACCCCCTGAGCAGCCCTAGGGGTCAGGGTGTTTCTACCCTGCCCCTTTGTGCGTTTTGCGCACTTGTTTCTTGTGTTTTTTTAATCAGTGGGATCCGCGCACCCTAAGCGCATCCCGCCGATTTTGGAAGAAAAAAATGCTTTTTCTGCCCAGGGGTCCTTGTGGGACCCCTGAGCAGACCTAGGGAGTCAGGGTGTTTCTACCCTGCTCCCTTTGTGCGTTTGCGCACTTGTTTCTTGTGCTTTTTTTTCTCGGTGGATTCGCGCACCCTAAGCGCATCCCGCCGATTTAAAAAAAAATGCTTTCTGCCCAGGGGTCCTTGTGGGACCCCTGAGCAGCCCTAGGGGTCAGGGTGTTTCTACCCTGCCCCTTTTGTGCGTTTGCGCACTTGTTTCTTGTGTTTTTTTAATCAGTGGGATCCGCGCACCCTAAGCGCATCCCGCCGATTTTGAAGAAAAAAATGCTTTCTGCCCAGGGGGTCCTTGTGGGACCCCTGAGCAGACCTAGAGGTCAGGTGTTTCTACCCTGCCCCTTTGTGCGTTTTGCGCACTTGTTTCTTAATGTTTTTTTTCTCGGCGGGATTCGCGCACCCTAAGCGCATCCCGCCGATTTAAAAAAAAAAATGCTTTTTCTGCCCAGGGGTCCTTGTGGGACCCCTGAGCAGACCTAGGAGGTCAGGGTGTTTCTACCCTGCCCCCTTTTGCGCTTTGCGCACTTGTTTCTGTCCCTCGGTTCTACCGAGGGACAAAATGGCTGCCAACACTTCCTGATTTGGAGTGTTGACAGCCACTTGACATCCAATTAGCATACAGCTCGTGATCGGGAGGGTACGCGGACCCTACGCGGCCATAGATATATATGTGACTTTACTTTTGATTTTCTCAGGAACTACTGAACGGATTTACACAATTTAAGCAAAAGGCACGACACTGAACCAAGGGCTACCTCTTTGCCAAATTTGGTGTAATTCCGTTCAGCAGTTCGGGCTGTAGCTGCGACTAAAGGTTCCTATGGAAAAATGAATGGGGAAAACATGTTTTGGGACCCCCCTTTTTTCTCTGCCCCCGCTTGACGAATCAACCCGAGACTTTCAGGGTAGGAGCAGAGCGCCCCAACAAGTTGGAAGCTTTCGCGAAGATTCGTCAACCGGCGCAAGAGTTATTTCAAATAGAATGTCGTGGATTTCCTATGGATAATAGGTCCTAACTATAACTATCTACTGGCGACCGCCAGTAGATATATATATATATATATATATATATATATATATATATATATATATATATAAATCAAAGAAACTGTGATAACCACCGGTATATTGTCCCGTTCGATAAATCACAGTGCTGCCACTCTAATCCAGTTTCAGCGTATTTTATTATTCACAGCCTTGTGAATAATAAAATACGCTGAAACTGGATTAGAGTGGCGCCTCTGTGATTTATCGAACGGGGACAATATACCAGTGGTTATCACAGTTTCTTTTGGATTTATATTCGAGGTACGCTACCTCGCCGCGCACTCCTCGCGTTAAGCTGGCGGGAACATAAGCGACTGTTGTGGATGGAAATATATATATATATATATATATATATATATGTATATATATATATATATATATATAAATATATATACACACACACACAAAAACAATTATGTGCGTCTTCCTCAGTGGCCCTGGCGATAGTTATTCCAGCCTTAGGGTGAGGGGACTGATTGACATGGCCTAAAAACACGTCGATGTTTCGACCCAGGATTGTGCGCAAATCAAAAGGCGTCAAGGCGGGTATTCATCAGGACTGACAACAAGAGGAGTATGGACAGCTTATGAGGGACAAAATAACTTGATATGCAAAGGGTGGGAAGTGCCAGAAGTTAATAATGCACTCACCAAGAAAATATGTGGAAGGGGTCCTACGTATTGAGGGCTGAAGATTCAGTAAGTTTGAATGATACGTGGTGGGCGTCCTACCTATTAAGGGGGAAAAACAGACAAGAGTCAACAGTAACTCTACATCCAGTAGTTTGATGAATTATAGTGAAAAGCGATATTCGACCTACCCAAATTGTAGGTAAAAACTCCACATCCAGTGGGAGTCTTTAAAAGAGACCGATTTTCACTTGGCGGCTCAAAGAACTATTAAGCAGAGTCCACCATCTGGTTGGAGTCTACAATTATTTAAATCACCAATTTGTAGAGTGAGAGCGCTTTATTGCCAGAGATTCGATGTATATTATGTGCAACTGTGTGCCAAAGCTTCTTACCTTCTTGGCGACACAGCATGTAAATTGGCGTATACATATCTTGTATAGAGTACACATACCATACATTTAAAGCCCCATGTATCTTTTGTACTATGCATCCACAGTTTTACTAATATGGTGTTTCTTTGGGGGACAGTACCATGTTTCAACAAATTCACAGTCATTCCATCCAGATGAATTCGCGGTTTACAATGTTGGACAATGGCGCAACACAAAGTTAAAATAATCATAGGGCGTTTTTGAAAAAACACATATGCATAGAAAATGAAGCAGTACAGTGGGGTCCTAAATTGTGGTAAATGGTGATCTATTTGACCAGTCACTGTATGTGCAGCTATGTGAAGTGCAGAATTTCAGAATATCAAGTGTGGGTAAGTTGACCCATTTGTCTGTAGGTCTCTTCAAATTCGTTAAGGCCCTGGGACACAGTATCTAGGATGTCTATCCATCTACATTCTTTTAGGTTCAAGGCGGATGTGATGCTGCCCCCCCTAGTGTGTGGGCTAACCTTTTCTAACACCTACCATTTTAGACTGTCTGCATGATGACCAGTGTTGGCGAAATGCTCCACCATGGGGGCTCCTTGGACCTTACAGCGAATTCTGCTGCAGTGCTGTAGCATTCTGGTTTTGACCTTCTGGGTTGTTTGGCCAACATATAGCTTGTCACAGAGACATTTTATAGCATAGATGACATTTGTACTGTTGCAGTTCATGTGTGTTAGTAGTAAGTGTTTGCGCCCCAAATGTGTAAAGGAAGCGCCCTCTACTGTAAGTTTGCAGGCCTTACAATGGCTACACTTGAAGTGTCCCAATAGGGGAGGTAAGCCCAATTGTGACCTGAGGTCAGGTATATCTGGTAGGAGTTAACGACATAGTCCTTAACATTTTTAGGTCTTTTAAATGCTAAAATTGTATTTTCTGTGATGTTAATGTCTGTGCTGACTAGGTTCCAGTATTTTGTGACCACCTTTTTTATCTCATGGCTTCTTGTATTGAACATTGTTACACATTCCAACGTATTCATTGTGGTGTCTTTAGGTTTTACTTCCAATAGTGTGTCACACGGGCAATACCAGGCTCTTTTTCTGGCCCTATTTAGCAGGCCCTTGGGGTAGCCTCTCTCTCTCAGTCTTGAAATCAGGATATCCGTTTCTCTGAAGAAGTCTGCTCTGTGCAAACAATTGCGTCTTAGTCTCTGGAATTGCACATAGGGCAAGTTGTCCCTCAGGTTCATTGGATGGTGTGAATTGTATTTAAGCAGCATATTGCGTTCGGTTGACTTCCTAAACAGGGTGGTATAAAGTATCTTGTCCTCCACCTTCAATGATAGATCCAAGAAGCAAATGGTTTTGTTGTTATAATCCATGGTGAATTTGATATCCACTGATCGTGCATTTAACCATGTCTGAAAGTTCATCAAATCCACTTCAGTGCCTGTCCAAATCATCAGGACGTCATCAATGTATCTTTTACATCGTTATATTTTCAATATATGGGTTGTCCATGTTGTATATATTCACATCCTCATATTCATCCATGAAAATATTGGCTAAACTGGGAGCAAAGCCATATATGTCTGAATCTTTTTTACATAAAACAAAAAAGTGATTGTTTACATTGTATGGGTATTTTTATTCATGTTATTTGTGGTGTTTCAGAACTGTTAAACTATCATGATGGATTAATTGATTTCTTTAAAACTTTACTCCAGCATCACACACTAAGCAATTCTTTGACCCGACAGCATCCGCTGTAGATTACTTATTAATGCCCAGGTGCTGAGGGATACAGGGTTACCCCATTACTACTAGTGTATTATCTAGTACTGGCACAAAAAGGAAGTCAGTCTAGGGTTTGGAGGAGAGCTTCCCCATATACCTCCCCTCCACCATGTGAAGAGCACACAGTCACACCTGCCTCCCTGCCAATTAGAATCTCTCTCCCATGTTCTCCTATGACAACAGCACTCATCTCCTAACAAAGAAATGTGGGAAACTCTGGCAAGAGGTAGGCAGAGGGGGCAGTGGCCATGCTCTTGAAGCAGATTACAGAGGGTAGTCACAGCTGGTGCATGCCGTTGGACAGGAGAATAACTTCTGTCTTTGGATTACTAGTTTGCAGCTGTTAAGTGAGAGGATGGGTACATAAGTGGAATTTGCATGAATAGTCCTCACCCAACTTTATCTGTCCTGCTCTGCCCGTTCGCGGAACTCCACAGAATTTGGCAGTGCTTTTTGGTAACTACATGAAACTCCACAAGCTCTGCTCAGGCCTAATGGAAATATGATTGTGAGAAGTTGGCCTGGTATATGCTGTTCACTAATTAAAGTGGACACCTTGCACCAGGGCAAATCGACTCTTATGGTAGATAGGTTTAAGACAACCTTTTAAAGAAAGCTATCCTAGTGGTAGCTGTGGAGAGCAGCCTTCAGGCTAAGTCTTGAAGGAATGTAAAGCAGCTTGTTTTACCATATAATCTCTTGAATCACCAAATGAAAAGACACCACACAGGTATATATATCAAATATATATGTATTTATTTCTAAATAACTCTCTACTAATCTCTTTATGAGGTTAGAAGACAAACATATGCACAAATCAACGTTTCACAATAAGTTAAGCACAAAATATGGCTGGGGCCCTAGGGGCGTACCAGACCATATACTAAAAAAGGGACTTAGCAACAACGACTTGCAGGGAGACAAGGCCTAGGGCCTTCAGAAGCACTGGGGCCTCACGAAACCACCCAAGCAGGTAAGTAAAGGACCCACGGGGGACGCGTGCAGTGTGGATACACAGGCGCGGATCGCCGTTAACTTCAATGGGGCAAGTCGCGGTTGGAAATTAAGAGTTCTAGGAGACTTCGGGAGAACCTACAAGCAAGTCACTTACAGGGTAAGTAGTTCTAGGGCCCACACCCACAGGAGCACCGTAGTGCTGGAGTTACCTCACCCAGGGAAGCCGGGTGCATAGGTGTCCTTTGGTGTCGGGTCGCGGCGTCGTTTTCAATGGCGAACAAAGAAGACTTGCTGCTTGCGGGAGCTGAAGAAGTGTCCGGTGGAATCCAAGCCTGGATTCTGAAGAAGGATGACCTGAAAGCAGAGGGGACAGTGTTCAAAGTCACTTGGCAGTGACTCGGGGCAAGGAAGATGGATGCCCACCGTCGTCGGTTGATTCAGGTCGGTTGCAGGTGCCTTGACTCTTCAGCCACGAGGTCCAGGAGGCGTCGACGACAACCAGGAGCTGGATTCTGTGTGCTCCACGAAGTCTGCAGCTTACTGCGGTGTCGGCAACTCGATTGGAGCCAACAAGCCTTGGCAACAGCAAGTCTCCGGGAGATGAAGAAAAGTCGATGGCACAGACCAGCAAGGTCTGAGGGACTCACCCAGCGAGGGTAAGTCAGGGCAGGCCTGGAGCAACCAGGGGAGCCCTTTGGTTTCTTTAAGAAGTCTTCTGGGGACCCACGAGCCGGCTGGCAAGGGATCGCAAAGTTACCTCGGGCGGAATCACTCAACAGGGGCCCACGGTCACTCGGGACGGTGTAGGCCTCTGATCTTCTGAGGAATTCCTGCTAGAGGTCGGGACCATACGTGATCCAAAGCACAAGTTCGTGAAACGTTGTAAAGGGGTTGCACTCGACAATAGTGCACGGTACCCAGGGGTCGCAGTTCCTCGTCACTCGTGGGGTCCACTTGCCTCAGCTTCGCTGGGGACTCACGATGGCCTTGGAGAAGTCAGGAAATCTACTTCTTGGGCTGCAGGGACTTCGGACTCCGGCGGGAGCAGCGTAGTTTGTGACCGTCGTTGTCGTTTTTGGTGCCTGCCAAGCAGGGGAGTCACTCCTTGACTCCAAGGGAGATTCTTCTGTCTTCCAAAGGTAGTGGAACGTCGAAGGGCCAGGATTCTTCTGTAGAGCGTCGTCCAGGGGTTATCTAACTAGCAAGTTCAAGGGTTCCCCTTCTTATACTGAAAAGAGGGGATGGACTAGCTCTATGACCCCACCTATGGGAGGGTCAAGGGAGGGGGTGGCTACACCCACTTCCCTTTGTCCAGTTTCGCGCCAGAGCAGGGGCAGGTAGCCCCTGAGCCGGTTTGAACTGGCATATGCACAGAGGAGCCTTCTGCTCCCCCAGTGCAGGACTTCAAAGCACTCTAAGAGTGCACCCACCCAGCCCCAATACACTAAACCCTGTCTGGGAGGTGGTTACACCTCCCTGTGACAGGATGCCTATTGTTGGGCTTCCTCCACTGCGAGTTTCGGTCATCAGCAGGAGGGCAGCCCAGTGTCTGTGACTGGTGGCATCCATTTTGTGATGCCAGGGCTCTTTAGGATTCTACCGCGTTTCCACAGCAGGTACATGTCTTATCCCTCTAGAAGGGTGGAATGCTACCCCCGCCGCCAAGATTGGCGGGGGGTAGTATTCCAAGATGTTTGACACCAAACACGACATGTTTTGATGCAGCCATTCCAAAGTTAGCATTTACCGCGAGGATATAATGCATTTAATAGTATATGGTTTAACCGCATCCACAAACAGCACCAGAGAATAGACTCTGAGAGCTGCAGAGGGGCCCTGCTCAGGCAGAGGCACCCCCTCACATAGAAGCCAAGCACCCTGCCCTCAGGATTGATAGGGCCTGCCTTAGGGGTGACTGATAGGTTTATATGTGTGTGCAGGAGAGATATAGGAAACCTATATCTCAGTGAGGGGTGCTAGCACCACCTCACCCAGGCTGCAGTAGCAGGCCTGTGGTGTCAGATTTAGACTGCTTCCCAGGGGTGGCATAATACATGCTGCAGCCCCTGGTAGGCCTGTGAAGTACCTATGCCCTTGGCACCTAAGGTACCATATACTAGGGACTCATAAGGCACCACAGTATCCAATCACTAGTGCACCTAGAGTGCACTCCATGTCGTTTAGAGAGAACAGAGAGGCTGGGGCCCTGATTGGCAGGGACCCAGCCAGACTATAGCCAGAAACCAGTGCTAACATCAGAAAAAAGTGGGGGCAACATAAGAGGCAGATCCTACTCTCCTACACAACCCCCCAAACGCAGGGACACTAAACTAACCTTGACCAGTTGAGTCTTCGTGTTCAAAGTGGAAATACCTTGAGAGTCCATCTGCATTGGCATGTTGGGTCCCAGGCCTATGTTCCACTGTATAGTCCATCCCCTGTAGGGAAATGGACCACCTCAAAAGTTTTGGGTTTTCACCTTTCATCTGCTTTAGCCATAGGAGGGGCTTGTGGTCAGTCTGAACTATGAAGTGAGTACCAAACAAGTATGGCCTCAGCTTCTTCAGGGCCCATACCACAGCAAAGGCCTCCCTCTCTATAGCTGACCAACGTTTCTCTCTAGGGGTCAGCCTTCTGCTAATAAAAGCTACTGGCTGGTCTTGACCTTCATCATTCAGTTGAGACAGTACAGCTCCCACACCCAGCTCAGAAGCATCTGTTTGGACAATGAACTTTTTGGTGTAGTCTGGACTCTGTAAGATGGGGGCAGTGCACATGGCCTGCTTTAGGTCTTCAAATGCCTTTTGACAGCTAGCTGTCCACTGAACCTTTTTTGGCATTCTCTTTGAGGTCAGATCATTCAAGGGGGTCACTATAGATCCATATCCCTTGACAAACCTCCTATAGTACCCAGTCAGGCCTAAGAAGGCTCTCACCTGTGTCTGGGTGGTTGGAGCAACCCATTCCATTATGGTTTGGATTTTGCTCTGTAAAGGCTGAACCTGGCCTCCACCTACAAGGTGGCCCAGGTACACAACCTGACTCTGCCCTATCTGGCACTTGGTGGCCTTGATAGTGAGGCCTGCTTTCTGCAGGGCCTCCAAAACATTTCTGAGGTGGACCAGGTGATCCTGCCAGGAGGAACTAAAGACAGCAATATCATCTAGATAAGCTGAGCAATAAGTTTCCATCCCTGCCAGAACTTTATTCACCAACCTCTGAAAAGTGGCAGGTGCATTTTTCAATCCAAAGGGCATCACCACAAAGTGGTAGTGCCCACCAGGGGTCGAAAATGCTGTTTTGGCTTTTGCATCATCAGCTAATCTGATTTGCCAGTAGCCAGCTGTTAGGTCAAATGTGCTTAGATACTTGGCTGAGGCCAAAGTATCAATCAGCTCATCTGCCCTTGGTATGGGATAGGCATCAGTCCTAGTGACTGCATTGAGGCCTCTGTAGTCTACACAAAACCTCATTTCTTTCTTACCACCCTGGGTATGAGGCTTGGGTACCAGGACTACTGGGCTAGCCCAAGGGCTATCTGAAGGCTCAATCACGCCTAACTCCAACATTTTCTGGACTTCAGTCCTGATACAGTCCCTGACATGGTCAGGTTGCCTGTAGATTTTATTCTTGACAGGCAGACTGTCCCCAGTGTCCACCTCATGGGTGCACCAGGTAGTCTGACTAGGGGTCAGGCTAAACATATGTCTAAACTGTTGCAGAACTTGTCTGCACTCAGTTTGCTGATGGTCAGTGAGGCTGCTTGCCAAAGCAACACCATCTACTGACCCATCATCAGGGTTCTGAGAGAGCAGGTCAGGGAGAGGGTCACTCTCCTCCTCCTGGTCCTCATCAGTTGCCATGAGCAAGCCCATGTCAGCCCTGTCAACATATGGCTTTAATCTGTTGACATGAAGCACCCTTAGGGGCTCCTGGGAGTTCCAAGATTCACCAGATAGGTGACTTCTCCCTTCTGTTCAACTATTGTATGGGGGCCACTCCACTTGTCCTGGAGGGCTGCTGGGGCCACAGGTTCCAACACCCACACTTTCTGTCCTGGCTGGTATACAGTCAGCACAGCCTTTTGGTCATGCCAAGCTTTTTGCAATTCTTGGCTGGCCTCCAGGTTTTTGGTTGCCTTTTTCATGTACTCTGCCATCCGGGAGCGGAGACCAAGTACATAGTCCATCACATCTTGTTTGGGGGGCTTGAGAGGTAACTCCCAGCCCTCTTTTACCAAACATAGTGGACCTCTCACAGGATGCCCAAACAGAAGCTCAAATGGGCTGTAACCAACCCCCTTCTGTGGAACCTCTCTGTATGCAAACAACAGGCAAGGAAGAAGAAGGTCCCATTTCCGCCTAAGCTTCTCTGGGAGTCCTTTAATCATTCCTTTCAAGGTTTTGTTGAAGCGTTCAACTAAACCATTGCATTGTGGGTGATAGGGGTGGTGAACTTATAAGTTACACCACACTCCTTCCACATTGCTTTCAGATATCCTGACATGAAGTTGGTACCTCTGTCAGAAATGACCTCCTTTGGGAAACCCACTCTGGAGAAAACTCCAATGAGGGCTCTTGCCACCACAGGGGCTGTGGTGGTCCTCAGGGAATTGCCTCTGGGTACCTGGTGGCATGATCCACTACCACCAGGATAAATCTGTGCCCAGATGCAGTCTGAGGGTCAAGGGGACCAACAATGTCAATCCCTACCCTTTCAAAGGGTACCCCCACCACAGGTAGTGGTATCAGGGGGCCTTTGTTGTGCCACCTGCCTTACCACTGGCTTGGCAAGTGACACAGGAGCGACAAAACTCCTTTGTGTCCTCTGACATATGTGGCCAATGAAAATGTGGAACAAGCCTGTCCCAGGTCTTGTTTTGGCCCAAGTGACCTGCTAAAGGGATATCATGTGCTAAGGTCAAGAGGAACCCCTAAACTTCTGAGGTATTACCAACCTCCTGGTGGCTCCAGGGGCTGGGTCTCTACCCTCAGAATATAGGAGTCCCTCATCCCAATAAACTTTATGGGACCCACTAGCACTCCCAGCAGCCTCAGCAGCAGCCTGCTGTCTGAGGGGTTCAAGAGAGGGGCAGCACTGTTGCTCCTTACTCAGATCTTCCCTAGAAGGGCCCCCTGCCCCCAAGAACTCAACCTGGTCAGGTTCAAGTCCCTCTGGGGCAGTTCCTTCTTCAGGTTCTGCTTCACCTCCCTCTGGAAGTGAATCTTTGATCTGAGACAGAGGGGAAGGCACTGCCTTAACCCTACTGCTCCTCCTCTTGGGAAGCATCTGGTCCATTGTTCCAGGATCCAGAGCTGGTTCAGTGTTATGCATTCTTGCTTGTGACCTGGTCACAGCAAATACCTCTGCAGGGATGCCCAACATCTCAGCATGAGTCCATAACTCTACTTCAGACCAGGCTGAAGTCTCTAGATCATTGCCCAACAGACATTCTACAGGGAGGTCTGCACTGACTACAACCTTTTTGGGGCCAGTTACCCCTCCCCAGGAGAAATTCACAACTGCCAGACTATGGTTGGTCTGGACATTGCTTGCATTGGTCACCTGGTACATTTCGCCCAGGATGATCTGTCCAGGGTCCACTAGGTCCTCTGCCACCATGGTGACACTAGCACCTGTGTCCCTAAATGCCAAAGCCTGTTTGCCATTTATCAAAGGCTGCTGTTTGTACTTGCCCAGATTACTGGGGCTTACTAGGAAGGACATATCAATGTTTCCATCACAAATCAGCATTGCCTGAGTGGTCACTCTGACTAGGTCAGAATCCACTTCAGAACCCAGGGTCAACCCTACTACACCCTTATTCTGCGTACCACCTCCACCAGTAGCTGAGCTAGGGGGCACAGTTGCCTTAGGGGCAGGAGTGGTGGTGGTTTGGTCTTTGGACTTGGTACAATCAGAAGTCCAGTGCCCTTTCTGTTTACAGAATTTGCACCAGGGCTTCTTTTGGCCTTTTCCCTTGTTGGACTGTGACTCCCCACCAGATGCAGATTTTTGGGGCCCTTGTGAAGACTTCTGGTCTTTTGACTTATCCCCACCTTTCTCAGAGCCTTTAGGATCTTGCTTCTTAGTGTCACCCCCTTGGTTCTGGGTTTTCTGCCTCACCCTGGTTCTGACCCATTTGTCTGCCTTCTTTCCCAATTCTTGGGGAGAGGTCAGATCAGAGTCCACCAGGTACTGATGCAACAACTGGTTCTGGCAATTATTTAGGATCTGTTCTCTCATCATCAGATTATACAATCCCTTGAAATCAGTAACCCTACTGCCAACCAGCCAACCCTCTAGAGCCTTGGTTGCACAATCAACAAAGTCAGTCCAGTCCTGAGTCTGTGCCTTCTGGGTATCTCTGAACTTCAACCTGTACTGCTCAGTGGTTAAGCCAAACCCATCTATCAGTGCACTCTTCAGGACCTCATAATCATCAGCATCCTCCTCTCTAACAGTGAGGAGCTTGTCTCTTCCTTTATCTGAAAAGGAGAGCCACAAGATTGCTGCCCACTGCTTTTGGGGGACCTGCTGTACTCTACAGGCCCTCTCCATAGCAGTTATCCACTTGTGGATATCATCCCCACTCTGGTAGGGAGGAACAACCTTGCTCAGGTTCCTATGGTCAGGAATATATTCTCTGCCTCTAGGGACACTGTTGCTGCCACCAGGGGGTTCTAACCCCTCTTTCTAGAAGCTCTCTGGATCTCCAGGGCTTCCCTATCCAGTGCCAACTGCTTGGTTCTGAGGGCCACTTTGGCTTCCTCATACTGGAGCAGTTTGCACCTTCTCTCAGAGGAGGTCTCTCTTAAGGAAAAGTATGAGCTCCTCTGCTGGACAAATTCTCTGCCAGAGTGATAAGAGTGGTCAGATTCCCTGGAAGGGGATCTGTGCCTCTCCTCCTCTCTGTCAGTTCTCTTAGGGAGAATTCCTCTGTCCTTTTCAGGCCCCTTGAAGCCTGGCCCTTCAATCACAGAGTCTTGGTCATTCTGATTTTCATCATCTGACCCAGATACTATGACTGACCCACCCACTGATTCAGACCCTTTAGCTCCTAGAGCCAATCTAAGGTCATCTGCTGTCAGCAGATCTATCAGGTGTAGTGTTGAGGGACTCTGTCCTAGCCTCAGGTGTCTGTCAACACACATGGCTCTCAAGTCAGAGAAAGCCATGTCCTTATACTGAGGCTGAGTGGATCCACTGGGTCCACCCTTTAAGGACATTCTAGTGTTGTGCAGTGTTGTACTACCTACACTAGTTTGTGGCCTACTGATCCTAGCTTGAGCTGTGGAAAGGGTGTGCTATCCCTTGGCACACAGCTCTAAGTTCAGTAGAACTTATTGATACTAAGCTTGACTTTATATGTACCTTGAGTACCTATAATGGTTTTCAGTTAGTAATTCAAATAGAGATTTTCTGGTAAAACAATGGCAAGCTGGAATCCCACACGCTGCCCACCAATGTGAGAAGTTGGCCTGGTATATGCTGTTCACTAATTAAAGTGGACACCTTGCACCAGGGCAAATCGACTCTTATGGTAGATAGGTTTAAGACAACCTTTTAAAGAAAGCTATCCTAGTGGTAGCTGTGGAGAGCAGCCTTCAGGCTAAGTCTTGAAGGAATGTAAAGCAGCTTGTTTTACCATATAATCTCTTGAATCACCAAATGAAAAGACACCACACAGGTATATATATCAAATATATATGTATTTATTTCTAAATAACTCTCTACTAATCTCTTTATGAGGTTAGAAGACAAACATATGCACAAATCAACGTTTCACAATAAGTTAAGCACAAAATATGGCTGGGGCCCTAGGGGCGTACCAGACCATATACTAAAAAGGGACTTAGCAACAACGACTTGCAGGGAGACAAGGCCTAGGGCCTTCAGAAGTGCTGGGGCCTCACGAAACCACCCAAGGCAGGTAAGTAAAGGACCCACGGGGGACGCGTGCAGTGTGGATACACAGGCGCGGATCGCCGTTAACTTCAATGGGGCAAGTCGCGGTTGGAAATTAAGAGTTCTAGGAGACTTCGGGAGAACCTACAAGCAAGTCACTTACAGGGTAAGTAGTTCTAGGGCCCACACCCACAGGAGCACCGTAGTGCTGGAGTTACCTCACCCAGGGAAGCCGGGTGCATAGGTGTCCTTTGGTGTCGGGTCGCGGCGTCGTTTTCAATGGCGAACAAAGAAGACTTGCTGCTTGCGGGAGCTGAAGAAGTGTCCGGTGGAATCCAAGCCTGGATTCTGAAGAAGGATGACCTGAAAGCAGAGGGGACAGTGTTCAAAGTCACTTGGCAGTGACTCGGGGCAAGGAAGATGGATGCCCACCGTCGTCGGTTGATTCAGGTCGGTTGTGGGTGCCTTGACTCTTCAGCCACGAGGTCCAGGAGGCATCGACGACAACCAGGAGCTGGATTCCGTGTGTCCCACGAAGTCTGCAGCTTACTGCGGTGTCGGCAACTCGATTGGAGCCAACAAGCCTTGGCAACAGCAAGTCTCGGGGAGATGAAGAAAAGTCGATGGCACAGACCAGCAAGGTCTGAGGGACTCACCCAGCGAGGGTAAGTCAGGGCAGACCTGGAGCAACCAGGGAGCCCTTTGGTTTCTTTAAGAAGTCTTCTGGGGACCCACGAGCCGGCTGGCAAGGGATTGCGAAGACACCTCGGGCGGAATCACTCAACAGGGGCCCACGGTCACTCGGGACGGTGTAGGCCTCTGATCTTCGGAGGGATTCCTGCTAGAGGTCGGGACCACACGTGGTCCAAAGCACAAGTTCGTGGAACGTTGTGAAGGGGTTGCACTCAACAATAGTGCACCGTACCCAGGGGTCACGGTTCCTCGTCACTCGTGGGGTCCACTTGCCTCAGCTTCGCTGGGGACTCACGATGGCCTTGGAGAAGTCAGGAAATTCACTTTTTGGGCTGCAGGGACTTCGGACTCCGGCGGGAGCGGCGTAGTTTGCGACCGTCGTTGTCGTTTTTGGTGCCTGCCAAGCAGGGGAGTCACTCCTTGACTCCAAGGGAGATTCTTCTGTCTTCCAAAGGTAGTGGAACGTCGAAGGGCCAGGATTCTTCTGTAGAGCGTCGTCCAGGGGTTATCTAACTAGCAAGTTCAAGGGTTCCCCTTCTTATACTGAAAAGAGGGGATGGACTAGCTCTATGACCCCACCTATGGGAGGGTCAAGGGAGGGGGTGGCTACACCCACTTCCCTTTGTCCAGTTTCGCGCCAGAGCAGGGGCAGGTAGCCCCTGAGCCGGTTTGAACTGGCATATGCACAGAGGAGCCTTCTGCTCCCCCAGTGCAGGACTTCAAAGCACTCTAAGAGTGCACCCACCCAGCCCCAATACACTAAACCCTGTCTGGGAGGTGGTTACACCTCCCTGTGACAGGATGCCTATTGTTGGGCTTCCTCCACTGCGAGTTTCGGTCATCAGCAGGAGGGCAGCCCAGTGTCTGTGACTGGTGGCATCCATTTTGTGATGCCAGGGCTCTTTAGGATTCTACCGCGTTTCCACAGCAGGTACATGTCTTATCCCTCTAGAAGGGTGGAATGCTACCCCCACCGCCAAGATTGGCGGGGGTAGTATTCCAAGATGTTTGACACCAAACACGACATGTTTTGATGCAGCCATTCCAAAGTTAGCATTTACCGCGAGGATATAATGCATTTAATAGTATATGGTTTAACCGCATCCACAAACAGCACCAGAGAATAGACTCTGAGAGCTGCAGAGGGGCCCTGCTCAGGCAGAGGCACCCCCTCACATAGAAGCCAAGCACCCTGCCCTCAGGATTGATAGGGCCTGCCTTAGGGGTGACTGATAGGTTTATATGTGTGTGCAGGAGAGATATAGGAAACCTATATCTCAGTGAGGGGTGCTAGCACCACCTCACCCAGGCTGCAGTAGCAGGCCTGTGGTGTCAGATTTAGACTGCTTCCCAGGGGTGGCATAATACATGCTGCAGCCCCTGGTAGGCCTGTGAAGTACCTATGCCCTTGGCACCTAAGGTACCATATACTAGGGACTCATACGGCACCACAGTATCCAATCACTAGTGCACCTAGAGTGCACTCCATGTCGTTTAGAGAGAACAGAGAGGCTGGGGCCCTGATTGGCAGGGACCCAGCCAGACTATAGCCAGAAACCAGTGCTAACATCAGAAAAAAAGTGGGGGCAACATAAGAGGCAGATCCTACTCTCCTACAATGATTGCAAAAGAAACAGAGGTAAAAGATTGTGGGGGGGAAAGGAACAATACATACTGCAGTGTGAAACTGAAAATCGGACCGGTGTATATAAATTGCTGAGTAGAAAGTGTATGTCTTGTAACTGACAATATTTTACAGAATGAAAGATAAATAAAAAACAGAACATTTTTTAATGCTTCTAAGGGCTTCTATGTGGATCAGATGATCCACATTGAATTTACAAAAGGGCCAATGCTGGCCCCCGCGGAATATCCATGGATCCTTGAAAAACCTACCAAATTGGGCTTCTTTACAGGAAACTTGAAAAGGGTAAAAAAAATTGTGACCATTTAAAAGTGGTATAACAAAATTAAAAGATGAAGGGAAAGTCTGTGATTTGCTAAGTATACAAGTATGATTAAGAGCACATGGGGAAGGGTAGCCAATTTAGGTACTTTCCTACTGAGAGTGGAGGAGGATTGCCATAGTTCTGATTTGAGTTTTGCAGTGGAAAACAGATGTTGACAGATATTTCACTAAAAGCTGGACAACAACAAAGAGATTTTACAGGTATGTTAATTAGGTTGTACTAGAGAAAAATATGTTACAAAAAATTGTGAGTGTATATAAGCTGAAAGAAAATGTGTTGCTTCTAGACACTACAGTGAAAGGCAAAATAGAAGGGAGGTTAGATGCGAACATTAACTAAAAATATAGTGAGCAGCAAAGGAGGAAGTGGAATTGCTATGCTGAAAGTATAGGTATTTTATTAAGCCAGTATGAATGAATGTGTTAAAAATTAGATGTGTGTGCTTGCTTATAGTATGTAATATATTAGTATGTAATTTGCACCCAGTCACACAGTCAGGCAGGCACTTACACACCCAGTTACACTCCCACAAAAGCACTTATGTACCCACCATTCATATAGCGACAGTGACTGACACACTCAGTCACACACCCATAAAACCATTCACAAACCCATTTACTTACCTATAAATCCACTTGCATAGTTATTCACACACCCATACAGGTACTGTCACACCTACTCACACACCTATACAGCATTCATGTACCAGCACTAAGACAGTCAGGTACACACACTTACACACCCATACATCCAGTTATATACTCAGTCACCTACCCATACAGCCAGTCAGCCATGCACATACCTATTTATAAAACCATACAGTCAATCACACACCCAATTAGACAGTGACAGCTGCACTTACACATACATCCACACACCTAAACAGCACTTATGTATTCACCACTAATAGAGCCACTTGCACACACAATTACACACCCAAACACTCACTAACACAACCAGTTACCAATCCATACAGCCACTTTCATACCCATTTAGACACCCATACTGTCAGTAACATACCCAGTCACACACTAACAAAGCTACTAGTGACACATTGACAGAGACACTAATACACTCACTCACATATCGACTCAACCACTCACACACCCAGTCACCCACACGTACAGCCACTCACATACCCATTAATACACCCATACTCAGACACTTACACAGCCTCTTACACACTGACATAACCACTTATGTAGCTACTCACTTATTTTATAGTATGTAATCTAATACTATGCAATCTCAAGTTAAATGTATTCTACATTTGTTTTTCAGAAATCTACTTGTGTTTAAAGGATATTGTAAGATGGAAGGATGAGGCAATAAAATATTAAAATTGTGCTTCTTGATAGCATCCATAAACTGGGCAACAGATGATATATTTAGTTTAACTGGAATGTGGCGTTTAGCTCAATGAGTGACCATGTCTTGCACTTTTGGTGAAACAATAGGATGGTAAGTATCTGGTCAGATGGTAATGATCCTACAGATGGTCTGACTGCTGATGATAAAGCACCACCTTCCCTCTCTCTTATCATCCTCTGATTCATTGTTGTATGTATGGTTTTCAGGTGTTTTGAAACAGACGATGTACTATGTGAACACTTTTTCAGAGTGTCATCAACATAATATAAATTTATTAGATTTTTTGTAAAATCAAACAAGTATACATAAAAACCGAAAGTGCAAGAAAAATACAAAAACAGGACAATAACAGAGTTAAAACCATTTTCATTGTTATACAGAAGAGATGAATCAGCATCATAAATAAATCAGCTGTAGATAAGAGTCACTGTATATGATGACTCTTCAGGAGAATACCTAAAAACACGCGGTATGGGGATAGCAGTGTCACACAAAGGATACACATCAAATTAGGATAATATCTAGATCTAATGACCCCAGCCAGAACCCGGGACACATAAAAGCAAATTGTTGGTGGAGATAAAAGCTGTAAGTATAAAAAGGCAGGTCTAACCTGGCTGAGATCCGTGGTTGACAGGAAGTAATAATTTCGAGGAAAGGGTATTAAATCTTGGGCATAAAAGAACAATATGCATAATATCTGAGGTCGAAACCACATCACAGACACATACTGGGAGATCAGTCATTTTGAACCAGGTTCTTTTTGCAAATAAAAGTTGATGACATTTGCCCAGTCTGAAGTATGTTAGGAGAAGCTGATGATGATTGGGCATCTCTAACACTAGGTACGGTTCTAAACCCTCAACTGTTTTTACCATACAAAAGAGATGCATGAACAGTTTAGCTAAGGCAGAGGCTTCCCTCTCAGCTGCGACCCAAAAGGAGAATGGCTGCTTCAACCAAACTATATCAGCTTTGGTTATGCCCAAAGGGTTAGTAAATAGCTCTCCCTAGAGCATTAAAATTAGATTTTATATAGTGAAACCAAGGTATATAGGACATATTGTCCAATGTTAGGCAATCTCGTATGATTAGCCTATTTAAATTTAACTCCTCCTTAACCCAAACCAAACACCACAATACGAGCGGATGAAGGCGAATAAATTCAGTGATATAGGCCATACCTAGTTCCACATGAATGATCACTTCGGGTGTGCCTTGCCCCGCACCTAGGATACCCCTCATAAACTTGTTTCCCCCCACCTGGATTGTGGCAATATTTGCCTAGCCCCAAATCTCACAGTCAAACATTGCCACAGGGATGCACTTGGCTTTAAAAACATTTAACATAGTCTGAATTGGTTTGTGCCCCAGGTCACTGGAAAAGTCATTTGGACTGGCAATAGCCTTCTTATGACAACCTGTGTTCTTTCTAATCAAGGGCTGCCAACTAAGGCCAGAGTCTAATAAAATCCCCAAATAGATAAATGTATCCACCTTACTTAGGACCTGCCCTTGGGCTGAAAAATTGGAGGATTTTGTCTTCTTAGGGCCTACCACCGTGAAATGAGATTTTTAAAAATTAGTCACCAAATCCAGACTATCCATAAATAAGATAAAAAGATCTAAAAGTCTCTGAAGGCTTCTGGCTGTATGTGCAATCAGGACTGCATTGTCTGCATAGAGAAGAGAGGGATGCCCACCCACTCTCGGAATGTCTAGACCCTGCTCAGATAGAACCCATTCCAACCGATTGATATATAATAAAAAGAAGGGGTGCCAGGATGCAACCCTGATACACTCCTCGATTGAGGTTAAAATGCTTGGTGCATTCCCGATTATTTCCATATCTAACAGAGCCGATACGGCTGTAATGAAGGTCTTGCAGAAAGGCATTGAGGGTGGTTCCACCCCATGGACCCTAGCTCTGCCCAGAGCTTATCTCCGATCACGAAAGGCAGAGCTGAGGTCCATGAAGGCTAGGTTTACCAACCCCCCCCTTTGGCCTTGGTATACTTGGTAAGCAGGAGGTATAGGTAAAGGTTCTGCTCTATCGTACCACTCCAGGGTCGAAACCCATACTGGAGATTCAACAACATCATGCTATGCTCGTCATTCCAGTGGGATAGTCTCTCCAGACAGACAAATCTACCTTCATACCACCTAATGCACTGATGCCACCTGAGATTATTGCTTTCGAAAAGGCTGAGTCGGAAGACATTGGTAAGCTTGTTCGACATTTTACCCTTGCACTCACAGGTTTTATACCCTTATCACTATACTGAATCCTGTCCTGGATTTAGTCCCCAGAATTCTTGTCCTGAAGAGACCCCATATCGCGAGAGGGTCGAAACGTCGTCAGCTTTTTAAAAAGGAAGAGCCCTCAACAAATCCAAAGAATTGATTGTACTATATTTCCAAATTGGCTCCACTTTTATGTACCAATAACCATCATTACAAGTCTTTCTACTGCACTGTTTATACTGCACAGGTTTGGTTATGGTTATTTCACTGCAGCTCATTATTCACCTTCAAATACGTAAATGTATATAATGTAAATACACTGACAGGAAACATTTTTCTTATGCTCTTTTTGTGTAAAAATGTATACAAATTACTATGCAATAATAAATAACACTCACTTTGGCTAGAGTGAGGAGGAAAAACATTATTGTCTTGTGGGTTGTAACGTAAAAACTGCTTAAATATTGATATGCCTTATTGAACTAGGGCCTTATTCCATTATTGTTCACCAACTTTGTTTAAGTCAAGCAGGATACATTAATTGCTGCGATAAGTTATCACTCGATTGAAAAATGAGTTCCTAGGGAACACTGTTTCTGCTGAATTAGCACTACCCAGTTCACAAGGACATTTGGGTCGCTCTTGTTTTTTGTGAGAATTGTGCAGTTCTTGTCAAACATTAGCGAGTACCTATGGTCTCCGAGGTCCCCTGCTTGTTAAGTGCAGAGTTGATATATGCACAACCTGTCATAGTCCCTTAAAATACTCTCCTGGGAGGCCTCTTAGTCCAGGCAGCTCTGCATGCTTGATTGACATGAGGTGGCCATCTCCGCATTAAAGACTTCAGGGATAACCTTGTCCCATCTAAATCTCTGTCCCTGAACTCTCAAACTGTCTGGAGCTTTAAAAGAGGATCTGGTAAACATCTGATTCTTATCCCAATAAAAGGTAGCAGAGAGTGGGTTATGGTCATTCAAGGTGTTCCAATTCACTGAAAAACTGATCAGAGAGGCATATAAAGCTGCTGATACAAGAATATTGTCATATTGTCATTGTAGTAACCTGTACCAGGACCTTTCAAAGTTTGGGCACCATTATCAGAATTCAGTACCTTTAAACTCAAGAGGTTCACTAAATTAAGGCCATGGGCCAAATCATTCATCCATTCCACCTAGGCCATATGTTTGACGTGTACTTGGTCCACTATATCGTTATCCTGATCAGACGGGAAATATAAACAACAAACCCTGCATGAATTGGTATAAAGATCTCCTAGAATCACCAAAGCTGTATACAGCAGGGGGCATGGGGTGTACAAATCTGTTAAAAATGCTCCCAAAGCTGACAGCTTATGGTGGGCCTCTTTACATCAAGAGTGTTGTATACATTGACATATAAAATCCTTAATTTATTTTAAAAAGAAGGACATCAAGAATGTGGAGGGAGTTAAATGTGACCTCTCACATTACAAATCAAAATTCAATTTGATAAACGAGTCATGCCCCCCCCGGCGCACCCGCTAGAGGATGGGGCATCACTCGTAGTGAAGGTTGCATAGCACTCTAAATACAGGCTCCCTGAGGTATCCCATGTCTCCTGAAAACTAATAATATTGTATGCATCAAGTAACTTTGGCAAGGCAGGGTCGCAAAATTTCCCTCGAGTTCCCGCTATGTTCCAGTTTGGTACCTGAAGCTTCCTACAAGGAGCAGGCATTCTGGTAGAATCAACTCTGTTGGTTAACCACCCCTTCAAGTTCTCCCTAGTGGAAATTAACACTCCAGATGATTTAGTTCTCTTGGTTTCCCACCTCAGTCGATCTTGGTCATTTAACCCGCTTAGCAATTTAAACTGATTGCTGACAATGGGGTAGGGACTCTGATTTGGGACATAATTTCGGACCAGTGCCACCCTGTCTTCTTGGGGCCTTCTGACAATTTTTCCCCTGGTTCCTAGGTTTATTAAAAAAAACAATGGTAACACTGAGATACTGCTATGGGTGATATTATTGGCCCCAAGGCTGTTTATGATAAAAACCAACACTCCAAGCATTGCGAAGGTTAACAACTGTGCAATCCCCAAGTTGAGGTTTAGGGGCATTCCTAATTCAACCCATGCTATGGGTTATTCTAATGGCAGCAAATAGTGAGAGACCATCACAACTAGGGACCCTCACTGCAAGCCAATAGGCAATGTTATTTTTAAGCTGCTGGAAGTTTTCAGGGTCACATGGCTTTAGGGGTTGCCAGAACTAAAACATATGGGGTACAGGCTGAGGGATGGTGCAGGATAAAATCTGAGGAAATGATACCCACATGGGCCCAGGTGAGGCAAGAGGGAATCTCCTTTGGGCCCCTTGCTCCAGAGCTGAACCTACCAGAGCTCTTTCTCCCGCATCCAGGTTGATAACCCTCAATGGTGCTGGTGAGACTGGGCATGGGGAGTGTAAGCTGTCCATGGGGCTAGGCAAATTATTACCTGAGGTTCCTACATTTCCCAGCCTGAAAATGGCCTCCGATGTTGGTAGAGCTCTGGGGCTGTGAGTTCCATCAAAAGACACTTTGCTAGCAAGAGCATCAAGAACGTTGGGGTGGGTTATCGGGAAAAGGATTCTACTTGAGATAGCATCATACTGCTTCTGGAGAGCCCAACAGAATTACCCAAAGCCCCAACCATTTCCTCCACTTTAGCAATTATTTGTGTTAGCCTCTCAAACGCAGAGGAGATTTTCAGTTCCAAGTTACTTAACAAATCCTGTTTCAAGCAGTTTTCTGGGACAGAGATCAATTGGCCCCTTTTAGACCCTCTGTTAGCATTAGAGCCGGCTTGGGGAGAGGGCCCCTTTTTGAGCTTTAGCCTTGCACCCCCGAATCCCCCAACCGATTGTTTTAAGGTAGAGGGCAAAGTCTGTTTTGGTGAGCTATGACCAGTATTTCCTGTATTCCCTGCTGGCCCCTAATATTAGAGGACTCCTGAGAGCTACCAACTAAGGTAGAACGATCTCCTTCTCTCAATGACAGGTCTGACTCCTGGCGAGTTTGTGTCAACTGTTCTTCAACACATGAGATTTCTTATGAAAGAGCACCCACCGCATTATTTAGAAAAGACAAGATGGTGCTGCTATTTCTAGGGCATTTGTCAAACGTGTTAAATACTTTCACTTTTCTTTTCCTCATGATGTAAGGGAAGAATCGAACCACTGCAACAAGTAGAGTAGGCCCCTGCAAAGCTTGGAGTTACAATCTCCACTAAGAACGACAGGCAGAGGTAAGGGGGCAAGATTTATTCAGAGTGTAATAATATTCAAGCCAATAAATAATTAGGCCGGGGAACAAGAGGTTTAAAGAGCAACAGTACCTTAGAAGCTGAGTCAAGGAGGGTGGCCTTGCCCTGTCCCTTCCTTGTCAGGTGAGTGCCGTTCAGCGGGTCCTAGTGTGGGGCTTTATAGCACTTGTGGATGGCAGGCAGCAGGTGTGAGTAATGTTCTGGGGCCGCCTCCCATACCCCACTGCTTTCTGTGACTCGTGGTCCTGCAGCGATGCTTCTCCACGCCTCAGGTCCTGGCATAGCAATTTATAGCGCTTGTGGATAGCAGGCAGCAGCTGTGAGGAACATGCTGGGACTCAAAGTCCTGCAACAATGCTCTACTTCTTCAGAGTAGCTCTTGAAAGTTTATTGCTGCATAGACTGCATTGGACATTTTTTGCAAGAACTGTCTTTTCTCCTGAAGGAATGGAGAAGTATTTCCAAATGTTCTTCATCCTGCTCTTTCCATTCTCTTTTATCTTCAGCAGAAGAGATCTTAACTTTCAAACTCTCTTCTTTTGAAGAAAAAAGAAAAATGCGAAGGAGCTGTGCTGCAGAGACAGTCTACAGAGAGATGTGAAACTGAAATAACTGATATAGGGTGTGGGTTTCAATGTGAATGGGTGGCCAGATTCGTGGTGGCATTGCAGTGGATCTGTGGATCCATTAAATTAATGGAAAACAGAGAAAGACTTTGTGTTTTGCATTTGCAAAATGTTTAGTAAGTTATGTTATGTTTATTTGTTAAATGTTTTTTAATTGTATAATAATAAATGTGTTAAAAATGTATTTATGAAACTTGTAAAAATGTATATTACTAAATTTAACTTATAGGGGAAATTATAGTACAATTAGGACCCTAACATTATCACTGCAGCCAACTTGGAGCCTAGGCAGAGAATGCAGGAAATTCCATGCACAGCAAAGCCACTGTCTGGAAGCTTCTCCCACATTCCAGAACCCTGGGCACCAGGGTGTAAATGTAGGACCTCTTCAGTATACTTCTGGACCTGTGGGTACTCTTCCAGGAAGAAGGACTTCTGTGCTGCCACTCTACCGGACTGCTGCTTTAAAGGACTGCTGCCCTGCTGAATTGCTACTCTGATTTTCCTGCTGCTCTACTTCCTTTTGCCTGGGGATAAGGATTGGATCTTCAACTATACCAGGACTTCTAGAGTGGCTCACAAAGTCATAGGTGTGGCTGAGGGAATCTGTAAATCTGGAAGCTCTTTTCGGGGTCCAGTTTCAACATATCCAATTTGACATGCCTTCTCTTGCCAGTCCACACCAAGTACACCAAGAGGCTACAACGTTCCGTGAACATAGCCCTTGTTAAGTTGCATACAAAGAGCGGGCCAAAAGCACCATCTTGGCTATGGCTACTCTGCCCATCACCAAAACCAGGATTGTGATCCAGAACCGGACCGAAGTTCATAAACCATCAATCACCCTCCCTGTAGTCATGTCATATCGGGGCCATGGGCAATTTACATTCCCAAGTATTGAAATTTCACCAACTCCTATGGCAGACCTACTTCCAGGAGTACCTCCCTATAGTACCCCACCAGCGGGAAGAGCACTTTCTTAGCTCTGTTAACGAGTAATCCTGAAGTCCTACCAAAATCCTCCAACACCCCCATCAATACTAGGATCGATACCCCAGGCCTGTACAAGTACAGGGGCGTATCATCTGCATACATCGATACGGGCTGTACCACGTTTCCCACACGTATACCCCACTCCACAAGGTCCAATCTATGGCATGCTGCCAGGTGCTTCATCACCATGGCAAAAAGTAGCGGGGACAGGGGGCATCCCTTTCTCGTACCCCTCCCAACACAAAAAGCCTCAAACACCACCTTGCCCTTCTGCACCCATGCCATTGGTTCGGCTTAGAGAAGGCACACCCAGGAAAAAAATTCTGGCCCCACCGCCAATCGTTGCAACACCTCCCACAAATACTCCCAAAACTAGGGTTTCAAAGGCCTTCTCTTTGTCCAGTGCCACCAATGGCGCTTCTAGGTCAGACCCACAAGTCGAGTTCATCACATGGAACAATTGTCTAAGATTCATGTGAGTACCCCTCCTCAGCAACAACCTGCATTGATCGGTCTCCACCAGGCTCAACACCACCGTCTGAATTCTCGTGGACAATATCTTGGAAATTATATTTATGCCAATGCTTAACATGGAGAATGGCCTATATGATCCCAGGTCGCACGGGTATTCATCAGGTTTAGGGATCAGCACAATAAGTGCCTTGCAAAAAGGTGGTGGCAGTGAACCCCAGAGTTTAGCCTCCAGGAACATTTCCCAGAGTTTGGGGACCAGTAAGGCGGAGTAAGTTTGGTAGTGCTCCACCGGCAATCCACAGGACCGGAGCATTTACCATGAGTCATCTCCCATATTGTGACACTGAGCTCCTCAACCTGAGGCTCCACTTCTAGACTCTCCCTCTGCTCAACCGTAAGCTGTGGCAACTCTACTCTGTATAAGAAACATTTTATCGCTCGGCTCTTGTCAATCTGCTGTGCCATAATCAACCCCACCAGGTGTTCACACAATAGATCAATTATGCCCACCTGGTGAGCCACCGATGTGGGGGGGGTCACTCCCATTTTAAGAGCCACGCTAACAGGTCCTCTGATTTGTCTCCCTCCTGATGTAATTGTTGTCTGTATTCCTGCCTACTATAGCTGTCCAATGTCTATCAGCATCCCGTCCACCATCCGCAGCCATCCAGCCCACCTTTGCAGGTCAGTCAGGGCTACCTCCACCTGCAGTAGGTCCTTTTCCAGTCTCCAGCCTAGTGCCACAGACCTGGAAAAGGCACTTCCCTCTCACTAACACTATCAAATTATCCCACTCCATGCCCCTCTTCTGGGTAGAGTTCCAGTTATCATCAAAATACCCTGCAAGACTGAGTGGAGCTCCTCCCTACAAATTTGATCTCCCAGTACTTCCAGGTGAAGCCGCAACAGCAGGATCCTTGGATGGTGACACCCCACCCCATATTCCAGCAACAGTGGTGCATGATCTGACAGGAATCACACCAGGTACCTGACTTCCAACACCTTTGCAGCACAATCTTCGGACACCAGAAATCTATCCAGATGGCTGTATGCACTGTGGGCAGGGATAAAACAGGAGAACTCCTCTACACATGGGTAGAGTTCCCACCAGAAATCCTTGCAGGACAATCAGGCCTTCCACTCTCTTAGGCCTGTTGTCATATATGGTTTGGTTACAGAGCAGGTGGGGCATCTGTCCAGCTGCCCCTTGAGTACATAATTAAAATCTCCAGCCCAAATAATAGGCATCCAAACATACGAAATTAGGCTTCTCCTCCAGAGTGTTTAAAAAGTCTCCATCGTTCAAATTCAGGGCATACACATTTGCAAAACACACCTCAACACAATCCAACAATCCATGTAGAAGAATATATCTGCCCTCAACATCAGCCAAAGACCCTAGGGAGCAGAGCAAAACATGTGGGGCCATCCATATCGAAACCCCCCTAGCGTAACTAGAGTAGGTCAAAGAGAAAAACTGTCCCCTCCATTTTTTCAGCAACTTCTGCGTCTCTCCATCCATCAAGTGTGTTTCATGAAGCATCGCTATGCGCACCCCAATCCTTCTCAGATAAGCATTCACCTTGTAGCATTTGATGAAGGTGTTCAGGTCTGGAACATTTCATGTGATCATACGCACATGTCCCTCCATTGTACCATGCAGCCTGCCAACCTCCTGTGAGTCTGAGCAGGATCCCCTGACACTCCTAGGATGGGGCTCCATGGACACCCCACACCCACAGTGCTCCTCACAGAGGCCTCTGATGTATCAACATGCTGCAACAACAGAACAAAAACAACAACCTCACTCCCCTCCCCCTGGGTAAACACTGACAAACACAAACTGTGTCTCCCCACCCATATTGGACCAACCCCCACTCTGAACTTCTCTAATTCAAGTGAGTAACACGGGTGCAGTGGGAAGTGATGAAGCCCCTAGGAAACCTTTAGACGGGGGCCAGTTTCACCTCTGGGCAGTCCAGCAGAGCAGCCTCGGGGACACCCTGACTCTGAACAAGTTTGCACTACACTTCCCCCTCACACATGCAACAAAGAGGAATGAAATTAAAGGAGAGGGGGAGTGACAAAGATGTTCACCTTTGCCCTTCACAGTGCTCAACAATGCTGACTGTCTTACAATTCAATGGCACACGAACTGCTCCTCGAGGTTCTCTGAGCACATAACAGGAGAAATCCGGTGACCCCAGCAAAGGCAAAATGTGACGCAGTGGCATGATAGCTGGCATCACAGAGGCCCACAGATTTATTAGGGCCTCCTTGACATCTCTCCCGACCCAAGCAGTAGATTCGTGGTCTGTGTCTCCATGTAGACTCAGGTGTTACTGATCAGACAGGTCAGGCATTTCCTCTACCATCTTCGAGCTGCTATAAGCAGAAGTCACTGATGTGACTGCCTCCCACAGCATCCTCACTTCCTCCTTTTCAAGATTTTGCCATTCCATATCCAATAAGCCATCCTGTCTGGCCACCACATGGGAGCTCGAGCGCATGCCCCTCTAGCAGCTGCTGCAATGTTTTCCAGCCCCGCCTCTATGACGGGAGCTAGTCGACCAGTTAGAGGCTGTTCCTGGCCCAGGCACCAGGATTCTGTCATCTCCTCTGATGTCCAGCCATTCTCACACTTCCTCCAGTGTTACAAAGAAGTGGGTCCTCCCTCATGGATGACTTTAAATTTTGCAGGGAATGACAACATATATTTCAATCCCATGGCTCTCAGTTATTGTTTTACTCCCCCAAACGTTTTCCGCATCAGTTGCACATGCTGAGTATAGTCCAGAAAAATCCTAATGATGTGGTTTTCATGGAAGGGATCCCCTTGACAGCCAACCATCTGCAGCACAACATCTCTGTCACTGTAATTAAGGAGCTTGGCAATGATAGTTCTGGGTTGGCCCCTCTGGGGTGGAGCCAGGGCTGTGTGTACCCACTCACCACAAAGACCAATGATAAGTCCACATCCGAGTGCGACTTCTGGAGTCATTGTTCATAAATGTGTCCAGGGTTCATTCCTTCCACCCCCTCGGGGAACCCCACAAATAGCAAATTATGGCATTGGGAGCGATTCTCCACATCCTCCACTTGCATCTCAAGCTGCTGCATTTGGGACATCAGGGTAGCTACTGTGGACTTGAGAGCTTTGACTTCCTCATGGGGTTTCCTGACATGTTGTTCCATCTCCAGCAACCTCTCGTCTACTTTATGCAGGTCAACATGCAGCAGATTCACATCCATAGAGACAGAGTTTAGCTTGGCCTACACATTGGCACTGGAAGCCTTGACTGCCGCTAAAATCTGAGTGCCCATCAGGCCCTGGGGGACATCCAGGCCTCATCTACCCACTGACAGCAGGCTGCCTAAATGCCTGTGGGAGTGTATTGATCCATTTTTATTTGCTAGGACCCCCCACAGCACTCTGTCCTTACCCATATTTGGGCTAGGCCGGGGCCCGGCTTCTTCCATCTTGATTCCATACCTGGACCCGGACAGAGTAAGTCCTGACTCTCCAAGCAGTGCCCCTCCAGTCCTGGATCTTTGGAAGTGGTGCTATAAGTGCCCAGATAGCCAAAATCCAAAAATGAGGACTTTTTGCCTTATAACAGCTCTGAGAACCAGGAGGAGATTGGGACCAACCTGCTTGCCTATCCGCCCAAGAAGAATTGCCGTTTGGATTGACACTGCGACTCCTCCGGCTACATTCTTCTCCGCAGCAGCAAATCCTTTTCAGTGGTCATTTGCCAAAGGGGTATCCAACCTCTTGGAACTGTTATCAGCTATAACCCTCTGCCTGGTCTTGCTGGAGAATTTTGACTTCCAATTCGGTGGCTAAGTCCAAGCGTCAAAATCTTCACTGCAGCTTCAACCCAAGACCATACGACAACAATGCTCTGTCTTCGGACACCTCCTGCAGTCTTGCTTCACTGAACTTTTCCTTTTCAGACCATTTTCCTCAAGAATTTTGCGAAGGTAAGCGCTAATCGGAACAAATCCACTTCTTGCATTTGAACCACGCTCCATTGTGGTTGGCAATATTTTCGACTTTGACCCAGTCTTGCGAGGCTAGATGTCCACGGTAAATGCTTTGAACTTTTAGGTGCCAGTTTTTACCTTAAAAGTTATTAACTCCGATTGTAATGATTACATTTTTGACGCTTTAGTGTAAAATTATTTAATAAAAATTACTCTATTTTTCTAAATTGGTTTGGGATTTTTCTTGTGTTGTATTTTCCCTCTATTACTGTTTGTGTGCTGAATAAATACTTTACACATTGTCTCTATTGAAGCATGACTACTTTTTGTGCCCAGCTACACAAGGTTAAGCACAGGTAAATTTAGTGACCTTTTGTGGTTCACCCTGCAATGGACTGTGGCTGTTGCTTGACCAGGGCTCACACCCCAGTTAACCAACAACCCAATTTCTTACAAAGGGTAGCAGCAGGGATGGGTGTGGGAGTGGCAATAGGCTTACGGGACAACAGCAATGCATGGACTTTGCAGAAAACAGCCAGAAACCCACTTCCAAGAGATTCAGACTGGATTTGCACCACTTGGCAGGGCATGACTCACAGTTGGCAGAGTCTAGAGGCTGTAACAGGGTTGTTGGAAGTCTTTGATGTCCCTGAGACTTCGAACAGGAGGCAAGCTAGCAAGCCCTTGGATTCACCTCGGTTCTGGAGATGTAGAGATGTTGGTCCAGCCCTTCTAACTCCTAGGCAAGGAGGGCAGCAAGTAGCAGGGCGGGCACAGCAAAGCAGGAGTCTCGCAAAGTCCAGCAGAGTCGGCCAGAGTGACAGTCCTTTCAGCAGCACAGCAGTCCTTCTTCCTGGCAAAATGTCCTCAGGTCCTTAAGTATACTGAAATGCTGGTGTATGAGGTCCAGTACTTATACCCAGTTGTGCCTTTGAAGTGGGGGAGACTTTTAAAGAGAGGACTTTGAAGTGCAAAAGTCCTGGCCCTTCCTGCCCTGGCTCCAGACTCACTACAGGGGAGTATGCAGCTCTTTATGTGGGGACAGGCACAGCCCATCCAGTTGCAAGTGTCAGCTCCTCCCGTCCATCCTGCCCATGATGACCCATCAGGATGTTGATGGCCCATTAGTCACACCTAAGCTCCCTTTGTATGTGGCTGTCTGGAGGGAATGCACAAGCACAGCTGTTGCCCACCTCAGACATGTATTCGAGACAGGCAGAAGGCACAGAATGGTTAAAGTAGGAAAATGCCAACTTTCTAAAAGTTTTGTAAAAAACAATGTTTCATACATGGCCAATCGGTCCTGGTAGTGATAGATTACCACATCACGTTCCTTTTCACAATTTTTTTAGCATTGGATCTATAATCCATTTGTAATGATAAAGTGAATATTGTTAAATAAATGAACCGCCTTACAATGTTCACATGTGTCCCATTCTATACTTGTCTAAAAAAGTTTCTTACGCCATAGGATATTTGATTGAATTATGATAATCTATCACTAGCAGGATCGATTGACCTTGTATGAACCATTGTTTTTTACAAAACTATCTAATACCCCAGGTTTGATAATTGGGGTCCCCTTGTTATGTAATACACAACTTTCTAAAAGTGGCATCTTCAGACTTGCAAATAAAATTCAACTTCATCATAAGTTGTGTTTTTAAATTGTGAGTAAAGAGACACCAAATTTAAAATGTCTATCTTTTCCCAAATTAAAATTACTGTTATAAATGTAATAAAGTAATCCCAATGTTAACCTATGAGAGGGATAGGCCTTGCAGTTAGGAAAAATGAATTAAGAGTTTTTCACTACATGTAAAACTCAAAAGTACGTGTCCATCTGTTTAAATTCACTACTGCCTGCCCTTCGGGCTTCCTAGTGCCTACCTTAGGGGTAACTTATATGTATTAAAAAGGAAGGCTTGGGCCTGGCAAGAGGGTTAATTTGCCAGGTCGGCATGGCAGTTTAAAACTGCACATAAAGGCTTTGTACTGTCAGGCCTGAGACATGTTTAAAATGGATACTTATGTGGGTGACAGAATCAGTGCTGCAGGCCCACAAATAACATATAATTTAGTGGCCTCAGAAATCTGTAGTGCACTTTTTAAGGGACTGATAAGTAAATAAAATATTCAAATTCTACATCTTTCTACATCCTTGAACCCAAGTTTCTCCAAGGGCCTGCTTGTTTGCCTTCTGTTTTCCGAAGTCTCAGGGACACAAAAGACTTCTTGCAACTCTGCTAATGCTGTTAGACTTTGCCATCTGTGAGTACTACCCTTGCTTGAGGTGCCCCCTCCAGTCCTGTGACTCAGAAGTGGGTTTTGAAGCTGTCTTCTGCAAAAATTGGCACAGTGACACCTTTGCACCAAATAGAACTGACACAGTGCCCTCTGATGCCAACGCAGTGCCAATTCGATGACAACAAGGTTCCCGACTGCGAGGTTTGACAACCACATAGCACCGATCCTTTGACACTGACTGCGAGGCTCGACGGACGCATTGACCCGACTGCGTGGATCAGAACTGATGCAGTGAAGTCTTTGATGCCTTTGCAGAAAGAGGTAAAACATATATATTTGGGCAATTCCATTTGCTTTATTCATCCAAATAAATACCAAAACCCACGCTATCAAACTTCCATAATAAGGAAAAGGGATTCTTAGTCATTCTAAATAAAATGCAATTATCAACAGTCAAGAAGGAAGAATAATAAACTCAAACTACTGACAGTGGAGACTATTCGCAAAGGTACAGTGACACATAAGTAAATCTAAATGTGTACGTTTACTCTTCCACTTGTGAATATCTTTATTATTTTTGGCTATTCACCATTTAGAAGTGTAAAAATACACAAAAGTGTAGACCTACAAGTCCTGACCCCCTTAATTTAGGGTTGGAGCATAATCTAAGAGTGTAAAGTTACTAATACACATAGTCAGATGTCTTCTCCACAGTGGATGAGATCACACTACGGTGAAGTTTAGTGAAAATATTGAACTTTTATTAAACATAACAATAACAATAAGTTAGTAAACATACGTCATTTTAAATATTAATGCAAACTAATTTAAAATGTTTCTTTTATATGTAGATTAAGATGTAAAAGAATCCCACATATAAAACGTACATTTATTTACTACATAATAAAAAATATTTAAAGTTTTATATAGAGCTAACTTACGTGAATGTCTAAATTTTGAAGAAAGGTTATTAACATATTAAAAAATTAAAATAAGTGAGTTCACTATAGTAAAGTTTAGTGAAAAGTCTAAAAGTTTATTAAGGATAAATATAAATTATTTAAAAAAAATTGTATGTAAAATATCTATGTAATTTAAAATACTCATTTTGAATGTAGAATAAAATTAAGAATGCTACCACATTATAAAAATAATATTTAGTTAAATATATAATTATTTGTTGTTAGAACTGGGGGTCTCTAGTTGGCAGAGGTAGGTACCTTTGTCCAAATAGGGAGCCTTGCTTCGAGTCAGGGTAAGGGGGTACACTCCTGAAATAACCACTGCTCACCCCCTTGGTAGCTTGGCACGAGCAGACAGGCTTAGTTCAGAGGCAGTGTGTAAAGCATTTGTGAACACATACAGTAATCCAGTGACAACACTACAAATGGACACCACACAGGTTGTATTATAAAAATAAGTATCTTTTATATAGATTTACCACAAGACCATAAACGACAAAAATAATCCACAATACTGTACTTTAAAGATGGTAGAATTAGCTTGAGTCTCTTAAAATGGAAATGTGACACTTTGAGTTCAATGTACCTTAAGATGCGTAACGCAAGGCAATGAAAGTGTTGCAGGGAAGGTGATGCGGTAGTCCCTTACACCCAAGGACGGTGATGCGTTGAACATCTGGTGCAAAGAAACAAAGTGGCGTCTTCTTGAGGTTGCGACAACGAAGGGGTGATGCGTGCACGCCCGACGGCCGTGCGGCTATTTCGATGAATCTTTGGAGCCGCGACAGGCCCTGCGACACGCTTCCCTGGCGATGGGACGGCATCTGATGCGAGGTCGACGATCTTCTCCTGGGATGCGGGGCACCTCGTGTTGCGATGCGTCGGCGTCTGATGCGAGGTCGATGCTCTGCCCCGGGGATTCGATGGCCTCTGATGCGACGGCGACACTTTTCTCCGGTGCTGCGAGGCGCTTCATAGGATGCGAGGGTGTCAGCGGCGCGCTTCTTCGGGGATGCGCCGGCGTCTGCTGCGACGACGTCTCCGGCGATATGAGAAGCAGCGGCTGCGGCGACACGCTTCTTCGTCTTGAGTCGCGCTTCCAGCTCCCAGCGACACCAAGTGTGTCAGAGGGTCCAAATTCCCAGCAAGGGAATACAGGGGAGCTGGTGGGTGAAGTCTGTTGTCCCTGAGACTTCAGCAGGAGGCAAGCTCTGAAATCAAGCCCTTTTAGATCCTTCACAAGTTGATGAAAGTGCATACAAAGTTCCCTTCTCCTTTCTTTGGCATTCAGGCAACCACTGCAGGCAGATCCCTCTAGCTTAGGGATAGTCTTCTCCTCAGTTTCTTCTTGGTTCCGCTCCTCAGCAAAGGTTTCTTCTTGTTTCCCAAAAGTGATCTAATTTCCTAGGGGTCTGGGTCCCCTTTTTATACACCTTTTCTCTTTGTTCTCTGGAGGCAGAGAGGCCTTTGCCTAGTCCAAAACCAGTTTTGGTCAGTCCTGGGGCACTTTGTTTACAGGACTCCTTCTTTCCTTTCAGAATGTGGGGCAGAGTGCTCAGCCGCCCGGCAGGAGGTGGAGCCAGCATTGTGGAAGGCAGGCACAGCCCTATTCCGACCCAGGTGCAACTCCTCCCTCCACTCTGGATGCAGATCTCTCTATTCAGCCCTGTGCTGACTCATCCTGTCTCCTGGAGTCCCCCAGCCCCTGTCACTCACAAACCCAGACAGGGAATACACAACCTAGCAGAGGCAGGCTTGGATAGGTAGGCAAGAAAATACCTGCTTTCTAAAAGTGGTATTTTCAAACACAGAATGTTAAAACCAACTTCACTAAAAGATGTATTTTATCATTCTAAGTTCAGGCATACTAAATTCGTTTTTCTACCATGTTCCCTGGGTCAGTTAGGATTATAAGGTGTAATAATCAAAACTGCCCATTTTGGCCTATGGGGAACAGGTAGCCTTGCAATAGTGAAAAACGAAAATGGCTGTAATTCACTATTAGGACATGCCACACACACCAGGGCATGTCCTACCTTATACTTACAATGCACCCTGCCCTAGGGCCTACTTTAGGGGTGACCAACATGCAGTAAAGGGAAGGTTTAGGGACTGGTAAGTGGGTGTACTCACCAAGTCGACATGGCAGCCCTAGGCTGCACACAGGCTCTGCAATGGCAGGCCTGAGACACACTTTACAAGCTGCTTCTGTGGGTGGCACAACCAGTGCTGCAAGCCCACCAGCAGCATTGGATTTACAAGCACTGGGCACACTCAGTGCACTGTACTAGGGACTGACAAGTAAACCAATCATCCAATCATGGAGTCACTAATACATAACACAATTTATCATAGGGAGCACTTGCACTGAGGCACTGAATAGCAGTGGCACAGTGCCCAAAGCATCTAAACCAGCAAAAACAGATCAATAACATTGGAGGCATCATCAAAAAATGGAAGTGAGACCCACGCCAAGGATGCCAGGTCTAACACGTGTCCCCTCCAGCTGAAATGTGGGGAGAACTATCCTACCTCTAGGGAGTCCTCTTCACTAAGGCGGAAAAATCTGGACAGACCATCAGCATTGGCGTGTTCTGTACCAGGGCGGTGTTCCACCGTGAAGTCCATCCCCTGTAGGGAAATGGACCACCTCAACAGCTTTGGATTCTCACCCCTCATCTGCATCAACTATCTGAGGGGCCTATGGTCTGTCTGAACCCGGAAGTGAGTCCCAAACAGGTATGGTCTCAGCTTCTTCAGCGCCCAGACCACAGCAAATGCCTCACGCTCAATAGCACTCCACCTCTGTTCCCGTGGAAGTAACCTCCTACTAAGGAAGGCTGCAGGTTGGTCTAGGCCCTCCTCATTCATCTGTGACAAAACAGCCCCCACACCATGCTCTGAAGCGTATGTCTGAACGATAAACTCTTTGGAGAAGTTGGGGGCCAGGAGCACGGGCGCCGTGCACATGGCTGTCTTCAAGGTGTCAAAAGCTTGTTGACAGGTGTCAGTCCAAATCACTCTCTTGGGCTGCTTCCTGGAAGTCAGCTCTGTCAAGGGTGCAACAATGCTGCCATACCCCTTGACAAATCTCCTGTAATACCCGGTGAGTCCTAGGAAGGCTCTCACCGCTGTCTGGGTCTTGGGGGGCTCCCAAGCCAGAATGGTATCTATCTTGGGCTGTAGGGGCACCACCTGCCCGCTCCCAACCTGGTGTCCCAAGTACACCATGGAACCCTGCCCGATCTGGCACTTACTCGCCTTGATCGTGAGGCCTGCCCTCCGCAGAACCATCAACACTTCCCAAAGGTGGCGCAGATGTTCTTCCTAACCGGTGCTGAACACTGCGATGTCATCCAGGTAGGCGGCACTGAATTCCTCCAGTCCAACCAACACCTGGTTGACCAACCTCTGAAAAGTGGCTGGGGCATTCTTCATCCCAAAGGGCATCACCCGGAATTGGTAGTGCCCATCTGGTGTGGAGAATGTTGACCTCTCCTTTGCCCCATCAGTCAAGGCGATATGCCAGTACCCAGACGTTAAGTCAAACGTACTGAGGTACCGAGCAGCCCCTAACCGATCTATGAGCTCATCAGCTCTGGGGATGGGGTGTGCGTCAGTCCTGGTGATGGAATTGAGTCCTCTGTAGTCCACACAGAACTGGAGTTCGGGTGTGGCACCAGGCGTGGCAGCCTTTGGGATCAAGACCACTGGGCTGGCCCAAGGGCTGTGAGAGGACTCAATTACCCTCAATGCAAACATCTTGGAAACCTCCTCCTTGATGCAAGCTCTCACCCTGTCAGTCACCCTGTAAGCCTTGTGCTTGACAGGAAGACTGTGCCCAGTGTCCACATCATGGACGCACCAGTCAGTGACACTAGGAACCAGGGAGAACAGGTCAGGAAACTGCCCCAACAGTTGGCGACAGTCACCTTGCTGCTCAGGTGTCAGGGAGGTAGAGAGGTTCACACCCTCCACTGATCCATCTTGCTCTTGGGCTGACAGGAGGTCAGGAAGAGGCTCGGTCTCCTCCTCCATCCCAGCATCAGTAGCCAAGAGCATGCCCACTTGGGACCTCTCCAAGTGGGGCTTCAGACGGTTGACATGCAGGACCCGCAAGGGGTTCCTGGGAGACCGCATGTCCACCAAGTAGGTAACAGGACCTTTGTGCTCCACAACCTCAAAGGGTCTGGTCCACTTATCCTGGAGCACACAGGGCTCCACTGGGGCCATGACCCACACTTTCTGACCAGGTTGAAGCTCAACCAGAGTGGCATTCTGGTCATACCACCGCTTCATTTCCTCCTGGCTGGCTTCCAGAGTTGCCTCAGCAACTTGCCTGAAACGCCTAGTTTGGTTCCTGAAGGCCAGCATGTAGCTATATACATCCTGGGGAGGTTTCCTGTGAGATTGCTCCCAGCCTTCCTTGACCAAACTCAGAGGTCCTCTCACTGGGTGACCATACAGAAGCTCAAAGGGGCTGAAGCCTAGAGACTTCTGTGGCACCTCACGATATGCAAAAAGAAGGCATGGCAAGAGGACGTCCCACTTACGCCTCATGGGTTCTTCCAGACCCATAATCATGCCCTTCAGGGTCCGGTTGAATCTCTCAACCAACCCATTTCCTTGGGGGTGGTAAGGAGTGGTGAACTTGTACGTTACACTGCACTCCTGCCACAGGGACTTCATATACTTGGATATAAAGCTAGTATCTCTGTCAGACACCACCTCTTGAGGGATCCCCACACGGGAGAAAATTCCCATCAGTGCCCGTCCCACCACGGGGGCCGTCACTGCCTCAGAGGGATGGCTTCAGGGTGGCGTGGTCCAGCAAGACCAGGATGAACCTGTTGCCCATGGCTGTCTTGGGGTCCAGTGGCCCCACAATGTCAATACCCACCCGTTCAAAGGGGGTGCTGACTACAGGGAATGGCTGGAGAGGAGCCTTCTGCTTCCTCCCACTCTTTCCACTTGCCTGGCAAGTCTGACAGATCCTGCAGTGAGTGGCAGCACTCCTGCTCATCTGGGGCCAAACGAAATGGGTGACAAGCCTTTCAAAGGTCTTGTCCTGCCCCAGATGTCCTGCTAAAGGCAGATCATGAGCCAATCCCAGTAGGAAGGCTCTGAAGCACTGGGGTACCACGAGCACACGGGCTGACCCAGGCTCAGCAACCTTAGGCTCGCTATACAGGAGACCATTCTCCCAGTAGAGCCAATGTGATCCAGACTGATCACCTGCTGCCTGGTCTGTGGCCTGTTGCCTCAGACCCACAAGAGAAGGGCACTTGTTCTGCTCCTCGCATAACTCCTCCCTGGAGGGTCCTCCATCTTGCTGCCAATGGGTTAGCTCAGGCAGGTCCCCCAGTTCAGCTACCTGTTCCCCTGTAGGCTACAGGGCATCCCCCTCAGGGTCTGCCTCCTCCTGGACCGTGGGAACTTCGGGGGCCGGTTTCCCGCGCCCCCTGCCTCTTCTCTCTCCGGCAGGCACCTGGGCCTCCCTCTCAGGCTCCAGGTCCTCTTGAACACCTCTGGCTGCCATGAGCCGGGTGGTCACACACGCCCAATCAGGCAAGCCCAACATCTCCAAATGAGCACTACGCTCCACCTTAGCCCAAGGGGAGCTCTCCAAATCGTTCCCTAACAACCAGTCAACAGGCATGGCTGGCCTCACAGCTACTTGAAGAGTACCAGAGACCCCCCCCCACTCAAAGGGAACCTGAGCCACCTTGCAGTGGCTCTCTTTGTTGTCAGCGGCAACAACTGGACAGAATGCATCAGGGACCACCTGCTCTTTAGACACCAGGTGACACTTGACATCTGTCACACTGGCTCCTGTGTCTCTCAGAGCCTCCACCCTATGGCCATTGATGGTCACCCACTGCCTGTACTTCTTAGTGTTCTCAGGCAGTTGGGTCCTAGGGACCATCTCAGAGTCTCCTAATGAGACAAGGGACAATACTACAGGATCCCGCCCACCTTGGGCACCCATCTCCTCCCCCAGGGCTACACTAGCCAACTGCCGGGGGACTGCACCAGGGGGTGCTGGCTTTCCAAACAAAGGGCAATGGGGATCATTGGCCCTGTGGCCTAGGGCGCCACACTTGTAGCACACCAGGGGTCCCCTATGAACAGGTGGACCTGTCGGGGCCCCGTGCTTATTGTCAGGGGGAGGCTGGGAACCTTTCCCTTGGTTCCCTTGGGGTTTACTTTGGGGCCCTCTCTGGAACTCCCTCTGTTTACCCTTGTCCCCCCATTCTCTGCTGGGGACCCTGCCCACCCTTGGCAGAGTCTACCACGTGACCCTTGTGGACCCGGGTGCTCACCCAGGGGTCCGCCTCCTCAGCAAGCTGCCTAGGGTTAGTCAGCCTACTGTCAATCAGGTGATGACGTAGCTCAGGAAAACAATTACTGGACAAGTGCTCCCATGCAATCAAATCAAAGAGCGCCTGAAAATCATTTGCTTTGCTACCCTTTACCCAACCATCCAAGGCTCTGCAAAAAAATGTCACATACTCAACCCAGGTACTGCCTTCAATATCCTTACAGTTCCTGAACCTCTGCCTATTGAGTTCAGGAGTCAACCCATACCTGGTCATCAATGCATTCTTCATGTGGCTGTAGGAATTATAGACTTCAGAGGGCAAGTCCAACAAGGTATCCCGCCCCTCACTAAGGAACCGACCCCACAACCCCGCTCCCCAATCCTTCTCAGGGACCCGGTGGGAAGTCATGGCTACCTCATGGGCCTTGAACTATTGCCCAATATCATCATTCTTGAAAAACTCCTTAACCACATCCTTAGGAATATACACCCTAGCCTCAACAGGCACTGACTGTGTGCTGCCACCAGAGGGAGTAATCTCTAACTTCTTGGCTCTGAACTCCATCTCCCTCAAACTTTTTTCATGCTCCTGATCCATTCTTTTCTCTTCTAAGGCCAACTTTCTAGATTGCAATTCAAATTCCAACTGCCCCTTTAACTTGAGCTTGGTCAGCTCCATCTCATGCATCCTACTCTTTTCTCTGTCCTCCAGCTCTTCTGGGGACAGACCTCGGGCAGAAACACTGCTACCTACGGGGGAAGGTGCTCTCCTCTCCCCTGGATCCACTGGCCCATCCAGCTGCTCATCTGCATTCTCAGCCCCCTCCTCATTCTCAGGGGTATTCCTTGCTTCAACCCAGGCCCTCAGCTCCTTTTGGAAATCATCCTTCTTGGTGATTCCGGTCATAGAAACTTTGAACCTTCTGCAGAAGTGCTTGAGCTGGTTAACGGTGTAGCATTCCAGTTTCTCCTCTTCCCAATCATTATCAACAGATACTATGGATGTTGCTGTATCCATGGTGATTAAACTTGGCAGTTTTTAGCAAAAATAGAAAGTCCCAAAAAAGAATATCTACCAAAAGTATGTGGATGTGTTTTGATCTGCACTCACTAGGTAGTGTTCACCAATCACTGTACATGAGCCACAAATGCAAGTCCAGAATCCCCACCGCTGACCACCAGTGTTAGAACTGGGGGTCTCTAGTTGGCAGAGGTAGGTACCTTTGTCCAAATAGGGACCCTTGCTTCTAGTCAGGGTAAGGGGGTACACTCCTGAAATAACCCCTGCTCACCCACTTGGTAGCTTGGCATGAGCAGACAGGCTTAGTTCAGAGGCAGTGTGTAAAGCATTTGTGAACACATACAGTAATCCAGTGACAACACTACAAATGGACACCACACAGGTTGTATTATAAAAATAAGTATCTTTTATATAGATTTACCACAAGACCATAAACGACAAAAATAATCCACAATACTGTACTTTAAAGATGGTAGAATTAGCTTGAGTCTCATAAAATGGAAATGCGACACTTTGAGTTCAATGTACCTTAAAATGCGTAACGCAAGGCAATGAAAGTGTTGCAGGGAAGGTGATGCGGTAGTCCCTTACACGCAAGGACGGTGATGCGTTGAAGATCTGGTGCAAAGAAACAAAGTGGCGTCTTCTTGAGGTTGCGACAACGAAGGGGTGATGCCTGCACGCCCGACGGCCATGCGGCGATTTCGATGAATCTTTGGAGCCGCGACAGGCCCTGCGATACGCTTCCCTGGCGATGCGACGGCATCTGATGCGAGGTCGACGATCTTCTCCTGGGATGCGGGGCGACTCGTGTTGCGATGCGTCGGCGTCTGATGCGAGGTCGATGCTCTGCCCCGAGGATGCGACGGCGTCTGATGCGACGGCGACACTTTTCTCCGGTGCTGCGAGGCGCTTCGTAGGATGCGAGGGTGTCAGCGGTGCTTCTTCGGGGATGCGCCGGCGTCTGCTGCGACGTCGACTCTCTTCTCCGGCTATGCGAGAAGCAGCGGCTGCGGCGACATGTTTCTTCGTCTTGAGTCGCACTTCCAGCTCCCAGCGACACGCAAGTGTGTCAGAGGGTCCAAATTCCCAGCAAGAGAATACAGGGGAGCTGGTGGGTGAAGTCTGTTGTCCCTGAGACTTCAGCAGGAGGCAAGCTCTGAAATCAAGCCCTTGGAGATCCTTCACAAGTTGATGAAAGTACACACAAAGTTCCCTTCTCCTTTCTTTGGCAGTCAGGCAACCACTGCAGGCAGATCCCTCTAGCTTAGGGATAGTCTTCTCCTCAGTTTTTTCTTGGTTCTGCTCCTCAGCAAAGGTTTCTTCTTGTTTCCCAAAAGTGATCTAATTTCCTAGGGGTCTGGGTCCCCTTTTTATACACCTTTTCTCTTTGTTCTCTGAAGGCAGAGAGGCCTTTGCCTAGTCCAAAACCAGGTCTGGTCAGTCCTGGAGCACTTTGTTTACAGGACTCCTTCTTTCCTTTCAGAATGTGGGGCAGAGTGCTCAGCTGCCCGGCAGGAGGTGGAGCCAGCATTGTGGAAGGCAAGCACAGCCCTATTCAGACCCAGGTGCAACTCCTCCCTCCACTCTGGATGCAGATCTCTATATTCAGCCCTGTGCTGACTCACCCTGTCTCCTGGAGTCTCCCAACCCCTGTCACTCACAAACCCAGACAAGGAATACACAACCTAGCAGAGGCAGGCTTGGATAGGTAGGCAAGAAAATACCTACATTCTAAAAGTGGTATTTTCAAACACAGAATGTTAAAACCAACTTCACTAAAAGATGTATTTTATCATTGTGAGTTCAGTTATACTAAATTCGTTTTTCTACCATGTTCCCTGGGTCAGTTAGGATTATAAGGTGTAATAATCAAAGCTGCCCATTCTGGCCTATGGGGAACAGGTAGCCTTGCAATAGTGAAAAACAAAAATGGCTGTAATTCACTATTAGGACATGCCACACACCAGGGCATGTCCTACCTTATACTTACAATGCCCCCTGCCCTAGGGCCTACTTTAGGGGTGACCAACATGCAGTAAAGGGAAGGTTTAGGGACTGGTAAGTGGGTGTACTCACCAAATCGACATGGCAGCCCTAGGCTTCACACAGGCTCTGCAATGGCAGGCCTGAGACACACTTTACAAGCTGCTTCTGTGGGTGGCACAACCAGTGCTGCAAGCCCACCAGCAGCATTGGATTTACAAGCCCTGGGCACACTCAGTGCACTGTACTAGGGACTGACAAGTAAACCAATCATCCAATCATGGAGTCACTAATACATAACACAATTTATCATAGGGAGCACTTGCACTGTGGCACTGAATAGCAGTGGCACAGTGCCCAAAGCATCTAAACCAGCAAAAACAGATCAATAACATTGGAGGCATCATCAAAAAATGGAAGGGAGACCCACTCCAAGGATGCCAGGACTAACACGTGTCCCCTCCAGCTGAAATGTGGGGAGAACTATCCTACCTCTAAGGAGTCCTCTTCACTAAGGCGGAAAAATCTGGACAGACCATCAGCATTGGCGTGTTCTGTACCAGGGCGGTGTTCCAACGTGATGTCCATCCCCTGTAGGGAAAAGGACCACCTCAACAGCTTTGGATTCTCACCCCTCATCTGCATCAACCATCTGAGGGGCCTGTGGTCTGTCTGAACCCGGAAGTGAGTCCCAAACAGGTATGGTCTCAGCTTCTTCAGAGCCCAGACCACAGCAAATGCCTCACGCTCAATAGCACTCCACCTCTGTTCCTGTGGAAGTAACCTCCTACTAAGGAAGGCTACAGGTTGGTCTAGGCCCTCCTCATTCATCTGTGACAAAACATCACCCACACCATGCTCTGAAGCGTCTGTCTGAACGATAAACTCTTTGGAGAAGTTGGGGGCCAGGAGCACGGGCGCCGTGCACATGGCTGTCTTCAAGGTGTCAAAAGCTTGTTGACAGGTGTCACTCCAAATCACTCTCTTGGGCTGCTTCCTGGAAGTCAGCTCTGTCAAGGGTGCAACAATGCTGCCATACCCCTTGACAAATCTCCTGTAATACCCGGTGAGTCCTAGGAAGGCTCTCACTGCTGTCTGGGTCTTGGGGGGCTCCCAAGCCAGAATGGTATCTATCTTGAGCTGTAGGGGCGCCACCTGGCCGCTCCCAACCTGGTGTCCCAAGTACACCACAGAACCCTGCCTAATCTGGCACTTACTCGCCTTGATCGTGAGGCCTGCCCTACGCAGAACCATCAACACTTCCCAGAGGTAGCGCAGATGTTCTTCCCAACCGGTGCGGAACACTGCGTTGTCATCCAGGTAGGCGGCACTGAATTACACCCGTCCAATCAACACCTGGTTGACCAACCTCTGAAAGGTGGCAGGGGCATTCTTCATCCCAAAGGGCATCACCTGGAATTGGGAGTGCCCATCTGGTGTGGAGAATGCTGACCTCTCCTTTGCCCCATCAGTCAAGGCGATCTGCCAGTACCCAGACGTTAAGTCAGATGTACTGAGGTACCGAGCAGCCCCTAACCGATCTATGAGCTCATCAGCTCTGGGGATGGGGTGTGCGTCAGTCCTGGTGATGGAACTGAGTCCTCTGTAGTCCACACAGACCCGGAGTTCGGGTGTGGCACCAGGCGGGGCAGCCTTTGGGACCAAGACCACTGGGCTAGCCCAATGGCTGTGAGAGGACTCAATTACCCCAATGCAAACATCTTGGAGACCTCCTCCTTGATGCAAGCTCTCACCCTGTCAGTCACCCTGTAAGCCTTGTGCTTGACAGGAAGACTGTCCCCAGTGTCCACATCATGGACGCACCAGTCAGTGACACTAGGAACCAGGGAGAACAGGTCAGGAAACTGCCCCAACAGTTGGCGACAGTCACCTTGCTGCTCAGGTGTCAGGGAGGTAGAGAGGTTCACACCCTCCACTGATCCATCTTGCTCTTGGGCTGACAGGAGGTCAGGAAGAGGCTCGGTCTCCTCCTCCATCCCAGCATCAGTAGCCAAGAGCATGCCCACTTGGGACCTCTCAAAGTGGGGCTTCAGGCGGTTGACGTGCAGGACCCGCAAGGGGTTCCTCGGAGACCGCATGTCCACCAAGTAGGTAACAGGACCTTTGCGCTCCACAACCTCAAAGGGTCCGGTCCACTTATCCTGGAGCGCACAGGGCTCCACTGGGGCCATGACCCACACTTTCTGACCAGGTTGAAGCTCAACCAGAGTGGCATTCTGGTCGTACCACCGCTTCATTTCCTCCTGGCTGGCTTCCAGATTTGCCGCAGCAAGTTGCCTGAAACTCCTAGTTTGGTTCCTGAAGGCCAGCATGTAGCTATATACATCCTGGGCAGGTTTCCTGGGAGATTGCTCCCAGCCTTCCTTGACCAAACTCAGAGGTCCTCTCACTGGGTGACCATACAGAAGCTCAAAGGGGCTGAACCCTAGAGACTTCTGTGGCACCTCACGGTATGCAAAAAGAAGGTATGGCAAGAGGACGTCCCACTTACGCCTCATTAGTTCTTCCAGACCCATAATCATGCCCTTCAGGGTCCGGTTGAATCTCTCAACCAACCCATTTCCTTGGGGGTGGTAAGGAGTGGTGAACTTGTACATTACACTGCACTCCTGCCACAGGGACTTCATATACTTGGATATAAAGTTAGTACCTCTGTCAGACACCACCTCTTGAGGGAACACCACACCGGAGAAAATTCCCATCAGTGCCCGTCCCACCACGGGGGCTGTCACTGTCCTCAGAGGTATGGCTTCAGGGTACCGGGTGGCGTGGTCCACCAAGACCAGGATGAACCTGTTGCCCATGGCTGTCTTGGGGTCCAGTGGCCCCACAATGTCAATACCCACCTGTTCAAAGGGGGTGCTGACTTCAGGGAATGGCTGGAGAGGAGCCTTCTGCTTCCTCCCACTCTTTCCACTTGCCTGGCAAGTCTGACAGGTCCTGCAGTGAGTGGCGGCACTCCTGCGCATCTGGGGCCAAAATAAATGGGTGACAAGCCTTTCAAAGGTCTTGTCCTGCCCCAGATGTCCTGCTAAAGGCACATCATGAGCCAAACCCAGTAGGAAGGCTCTGAAGCACTGGGGTACCACCAGCACACGGGCTGACCAAGGCTCAGCAACCTTAGGCTCGCTATACAGGAGACCATTCTCCCAGTAGAGCCAATGTGATCCAGACTGATCACCTGCTGCCTGGTCTGTGGCCTGTTGCCTCAGACCCACGAGAAAAGGGCACTTGTTCTGCTCCTCGCAGAACTCCTCCCTGGAGGGTCCTCCATCTTGCTGCCAATGGGTCAGCTCCGGCAGGTCCCACAGTTCAGCTACCTGTTCCCCTGTAGGCTCCAGGGCATCCCCCTCAGGGTCTGCCTCCTCCTGGACCGTGGGAACTTTGGGGGCCGGTTTCCCGTGCCCCCTGCCTCTTCTCTCTCCGGCAGGCACCTGGGCCTCCCTCTCAGGCTCCAGGTCCTCTTGAACACCTCTGGCTGCCATGAACCGGGTGGTCACACACGCCCAATCAGGCAAGCCCAACATCTCCAAATGAGCACTCCGCTCCACCTTAGCCCAAGGGGAGCTCTCCAAATCGTTCCCTAACAAACAGTCAACAGGCATGGCTGGCCTCACAGCTACTTGAAGAGTACCAGAGACCCCCCCACTTAAAGGGAACCTGAGCCACCTTGCAGTGGATCTCTGTGTTGTCAGCGGTAACAACTGGATAGAATGCATCAGGGACCACCTGCTCTTTAGACACCAGGTGACACTTGACAGCTGTCACACTGGCTCCTGTGTCTCTCAGAGCCTCCACCCTATGGCCATTGATGGTCACCCACTGCCTGTACTTCTTAGTGTTCTCAGGCAGTTGGGTCCTAGGGACCATCTCAGAGTCTCCTAATGAGACAAGGGACAATACTACAGGATCCCGCCCACCTTGGGCACCCATCTCCTCCCCCAGGGCTACACTAGCCGACTGCCGGGGGACTGCACCAGGGGGTGCTGGTTTTCCAAACAAAGGGCAATGGGGATCATTGGCCCTGTGGCCTAGGGTGCCATACTTGTAGCACACCAGGGGTCCCCTATGACCAGGTGGACCTGTCGGGCCCCGTGCTTATTCTCAGGGGGCGGCTGGGAACCTTTCCCTTGGTTCCCTTGGGGTTTACTTTGGGGCCCTCTCTGGAACTCCCTCTGTTTACCCTTGTCCCCCCCACTCCTCTGCTGGGGACCCTGCCCACCCTTGGCGGAGTCTCCCAAGTGACCCTTGTGGACCCGGGTGCTCACCCAGCGGTCCGCCTCCTCAGCAAGCTGCCTAGGGTTAGTCAGCCTACTGTCAATCAGGTGCTGGCGTAGCTCAGGAAAACAATTACTGGACAAGTGCTCCCATGCAATCAAATCAAAGAGCGCCTGAAAATCATTTGCTTTGCTACCCTTTACCCAACCATCCAAGGCTCTGCAAAAAAAGGTCACATACTCAACCCAGGTACTGCCTTCAATCTTCTTACAGTTCCTGAACATCTGCCTATAGAGTTCAGGAGTCAACCCATACCTGGTCATCAATGCATTCTTCATGTGGCTGTAGGAATTATAGACTTCAGAGGGCAAGTCCAACAAGGTATCCCGCCCCTCACTAAGGAACCGACCCCACAACCCCGCTCCCCAATCCTTCTCAGGGACCCGGTGGGAAGTCATGGCTACCTCATAGGCCTTGAACCATTACCCAATATCATCATTCTTGAAAAACTCCTTAACCACATCCTTAGGAATATACACCCTAGCCTCAACAGGCACTGACAGTGTGCTGCCACCAGAGGGAGTAATCTCTAACTTCTTGGCTCCGAACTCCATCTCCCTCAAACTTTTTTCATGCTCCTGATCCATTCTTTTCTCTTCTTAGGCCAACTTTCTAGATTGCAATTCAAATTCCAACTGCCCCTTTAACTTGAGCTTGGTCAGCTCCATCTCATGCATCCTACTCTTTTCTCTGTCCTCCAGCTCTTCTGAGGACAGACCTCGGGCAGAAACACTGCTACCTACGGGGGAAGGTGCTCTCCTCTCCCCTGGACCCACTGGCCCATCCAGCTGCTCATCTGCATTCTCAGGCCCCTCCTCATTCTCAGGGGTATTCCTTGCTTCAACCCAGGCCCTCAGCGCCTTTTGGAAATCATCCTCCTTGGTGATTCCGGTCATAGAAACTTTGAACCTTCTGCAGAAGTGCTTGAGCTGGTTAACGGTGTAGCATTCCAGTTTCTCCTCTTCCCAATCATTATCAACAGATACTATGGATGTTGCTGTAGCCATGGTGATTAAACTTGGCAGTTATTAGCAAAAATAGAAAGTCCCAAAAAAGAATATCTACCAAAAGTATGTGGATGCGTTTTGATCTGCACTCACTAGGTAGTGTTCACTAATCACTGTACATGAGTCACAAATCCAAGTCCAGAATCCCCACCGCTGACCACCAATGTTAGAACTGGGGGTCTCTAGTTGGCAGAGGTAAGTACCTTTGTCCAAATAGGGACCCTTGCTGCTCGTCAGGGTAAGGGGGTACACTCCTGAAATAACCCCTGCTCACCCCCTTGGTAGCTTGGCACGAGCAGACAGGCTTAGTTCAGAGGCAGTGTGTAAAGCATTTGTGAACACATACAGTAATCCAGTGACAACACTAAAATGGACACCACACAGGTTGTATTATAAAAATAAGTATCTTTTATATAGATTTACCACAAGACCATAAACGACAAAAATAATCCACAATACTGTACTTTAAAGATGGTAGAATTAGCTTGAGTCTCATAAAATGGAAATGCTACACTTTGAGTTCAATGTACCTTAAGATGCGTAACGCAAGGCAACGAAAGTGTTGCAGGGAAGGTGATGCGGTAGTCCCTTACACGCAAGGACGGTGATGCGCTGAAGATCTGGTGCAAAGAAACAAAGTGGCGTCTCCTTGAGGTTGCGACAACGAAGGGGTGATGCGTGCACGCCCGAAGGCCATGCAGCGATTTCGATGAATCTTTGGAGCCGCGACACGCTTCCCTGGCGATGCGACGGCGTCTGATGCGAGGTCGACGATCTTCTCCTGGGATGCGGGGCGCCTCGTGTTGCGATGCATCGGCGTCTGATGCGAGGTCGATGCTCTGCCCCGGGGATGCGACGGCGTCTGATGCGACTGCGACACTTTTCTCCGGTGCTGCGAGGCGCTTCTTAGGATGCGAGGGTGTCAGCGGCGCGCTTCTTCGGGGATGCGCCGGCGTCTGGTGCGACGTCGACACTCTTCTCCGGCGATGCGAGAAGCAGCGGCTGCGGCGACACGCTTCTTCGTCTTGAGTCGCACTTCCAGCTCCCAGCGACACGCAAGTGTGTCAGAGGGTTCAAATTCCAAGCAAGAGAATATAGGGGAGCTGGTGGGTGAAGTCTGTTGTCCCTGAGACTTCAGCAGGAGGCAAGCTCTGAAATCAAGCCCTTGGAGATCCTTCGAAAGTTGATGAAAGTACACACAACGTTCCCTTCTCCTTTCTTTGGCAGTCAGGCAACCACTGCAGGCAGATCCCTCTAGCTTAGGGATAGTCTTTTCCTCAGTTTCTTCTTGGTTCCACTCCTCAGCAAAGGTTTCTTCTTGTTTCCCAAAAGTGATCTAATTTCCTAGGGGTCTGGGTCCCCTTTTTATACACCTTTTCTCTTTGTTCTCTGAAGGCAGAGAGGCCTTTGCCTAGTCCAAAACCAGTTCTGGTCAGTCCTGGAGCACTTTGTTTACAGGACTCCTTCTTTCCTTTCAGAATGTGGGGCAGAGTGCTCAGCCACCCGGCAGGAGGTGGAGCCAGCATTGTGGAAGGCAGGCACAGCCCTTTTCAGACCCAGGTGCAACTCCTCCCTCCACTCTGGATGCAGATCTATCTATTCAGCCCTGTGCTGACTCACCCTGTCTCCTGGAGTCTCCCAGTCCCTGTCACTCACAAACCCAGACAAGGAATACACAACCTAGCAGAGGCAGGCTTGGATAGGTAGGCAAGAAAATACCTACTTTCTAAAAGTGGTATTTTCAAACACAGAATGTTAAAACCAACTTCACTAAAATATGTATTTTATCATTCTGAGTTCAGTCATACTAAATTCGTTTTTCTACCATGTTACCTGGGTCAGTTAGGATTATAAGGTGTAATAATCAAAACTGCCCATTCTGGCCTATGGGGAACAGGTAGCCTTGCAATAGTGAAAAACGAAAATGGCTGTAATTCACTATTAGGACATGCCACACACCAGGGCATGTCCTACCTTATACTTACAATGCCCCCTGCCCTAGGGCCTACTTTAGGGGTGACCAACATGCAGTAAAGGGAAGGTTTAGGGACTGGTAAGTGGGTGTACTCACCAAGTCGACATGGCAGCCCTAGGCTGCACACAGGCTCTGCAATGGCAGGCCTGAGACACACTTTACAAGCTGCTTCTGTGGGTGGCACAACCAGTGCTGCAAGCCCACCAGCAGCATTGGATTTACACGTCCTGGGCACACTCAGTGCACTGTACTAGGGACTGACAAGTAAACCAATCATCCAATCATGATGTCACTAATACATAACACAATTTATCAAAGGGAGCACTTGCACTATGGCACTGAATAGCAGTGGCACAGTGCCCAAAGCATCTAAACCAGCAAAAACAGATCAATAACATTGGAGGCATCATCAAAAAATGGAAGGGAGACCCACGCCAAGGATGCCAGGTCTAACACGTGTCCCCTCCAGCTGAAATGTGGGGAGAACTATCCTACCTCTAGGCAGTCCTCTTGACTAAGGTGGAAAAATCTGGACAGACCATCAATAAATCACAAGATTTGTAAAGCGCACTACTTACCCGCGAGGGTCTCAAGGCGCTGAGGGAGAGGAGGGGGGATGTTGCCGCTACTGGTCGAATAGCCAGGTCTTGAGTCGTCTCCTGAAGGTCAGCAGGTCTTGGGTCTGTCGTAGGTTGAGTGGAAGGGTGTTCCAGATCTTGGTGGCACGGTGAGAGAAGGATCTGCCCCCGGTGGTGGTTCTCCGGATGCGCGGGACGGTGGACCATCAGCATTGGCGTGTTCTGTACCAAGGCGGTGTTCCACCGTGAAGTCCATCCCCTGTAGGGAAATGGACCACCTCAACAGCTTTGGATTCTCACCCCATATCTGCATCAACCATCTGAGGGGCCTGTTGTCTGTCTGAACCCGGAAGTGAGTCCCAAACAGGTATGGTCTCAGCTTCTTCAGAGCCCAGACCACAGCAAATGCCTCACGCTCAATAGCACTCCACCTCTGTTCCCGTGGAAGTAACCTCCTACTAGGGAAGGCTACAGGTTGGTCTAGGCCCTCCTCATTCATCTGTGACAAAACATCCCCCACACCATGCTCTGAAGCGTCTGTCTGAACGATAAACTCTTTGGAGAAGTTGGGGGCCAGGAGCACGGGCGCCGTGCACATGGCTGTCTTCAAGGTGTCAAAAGCTTGTTGACAGGTGTCAGTCCAAATCACTCTCTTGGGCTGCTTCCTGGAAGTCAGCTCTGTCAAGGGTGCAACAATGCTGCCATACCCCTTGACAAATCTCTTGTAATACCCGGTGAGTCCTAGGAAGGCTCTCACCGCTGTCTGGGTCTTGGGGGCTCCCAAGCCAGAATGGTATCTATCTTGGGCTGTAGGGGTGCCACCTGGCCGCTTCCAACCTGGTGTCCCAAGTACACCACGGAACCCTGCCTGATCTGGCACTTACTCGCCTTGATCGTGAGGCCTGCCCTCCGCAGAACCATCAACACTTCCCAGAGGTGGCGCAGATGTTCTTCCCAACCGGAGCGGAACACTGCGATGTCATCCAGGTAGTCGGCACTGAATTACTCCAGTCCAACCAACACCTGGTTGACCAACCTCTGAAAGGTGGCAGGGGCATTCTTCATCCCAAAGGGCATCACCTGGAATTGGGAGTGCCCATCTGGTGTGGAGAGTGATGACCTCTCCTTTGCCCCATCAGTCAAGGCGATCTGCCAGTACCCAGACGTTAAGTCAAACGTACTGAGGTACCGGGCAGCCCCTAACCGATCTATGAGCTCTGGGGATGGGGTGTGCGTCAGTCCTGGTGAGGGAATTGAGTCCTCTGTAGTCCACACAGAACCGGAGTTCGGGTGTGGCACCAGGCGCAGCAGCCTTTGGGACCAAGACCACTGGGCTGGCCCAAGGGCTGTGAGAGGACTCAATTACCCCCAATGCAAACATCTTGGAGACCTCCTCCTTGATGCAAGCTCTCACCCTGTCAGTCACCCTGTAAGCCTTGTGCTTGACAGGAAGACTGTCCCCAGTGTCCACATCATGGACGCACCAGTCAGTGACACTAGGAACCAGGGAGAACAGGTCAGGAAACTGCCCCAACAGTTGGCGACAGTCACCTTGCTGCTCAGGTGTCAGGGAGGTAGAGAGGTTCACACCCTCCAATGATCCATCTTGCTCTTGGGCTGACAGGAGGTCAGGAAGAGGCTTGGTGTCCTCCTCCATCCCAGCATCAGTAGCCAAGAGCATGCCCACTTGGGACCTCTCCAAGTGGGGCTTCAGGCGGTTGACGTGCAGGACCCGCAAGGGGTTCCTGGGAGACCGCATGTCCAACAAGTAGGTAACAGGCCCTTTGCGCTACACAACCTCAAGGGGTCCGGTCCACTTATCCTGGAGCGCACAGGGCTCCACTGGGGCCATGACCCACACTTTCTGACCAGGTTGAAGCTCAACCAGAGTGGCATTCTGGTCGTACCACCGCTTCATTTCCTCCTAGCTGGCTTCCAGATTTGCCTCAGCAAGTTGCCTGAAACGCCTAGTTTGGTTCCTGAAGGCCAGCATGTAGCTATATACATCCTGGGGAGGTTTCCTGGGAGATTGCTCCCAGCCTACCTTGACCAAACTCAGAGGTCCTCTCACTGGGTGACCATACAGAAGCTCAAAGGGGCTGAACCCTAGAGACTTCTGAGGCACCTCACGGTATGCAAAAAGAAGGCATGGCAAGAGGACGTCCCACTTACGCCTCATGGGTTCTTCCAGACCCATAATCATGCCCTTCAGGGTCCGGTTGAAGCTCTCAACCAACCCATTTCCTTGGGGGTGGTAAGGAGTGGTGAACTTGTACGTTATACCGCACTGCTGCCACAGGGACTTCATATACTTGGATATAAAGTTAGTATCTCTGTCAGACACCACCTCTTGAGGGAACCCACATGGGAGAAAATTCCCAGCAGTGCCCGTCCCACCACGGGGGCCGTCACTGTCCTCAGAGGGATGGCTTCAGGGTACCGGGTGGCGTGGTCCACCAAGACTAGGATGAACCTGTTGCCCATGGCTGTCTTGGGGTCCAGTGGCCCCACAATGTCAATACCCACCCGTTCAAAGGGGGTGCTGACTACAGGGAATGGCTGGAGAGGAGCCTTCTGCTTACTCCCACTCTTTCCACTTGCCTGGCAAGTCTGACAGGTCCTGCAGTGAGTGGCGGCACTCCTGCGCATCTGGGGCCAAAATAAATGGGTGACAAGCCTTTCAAAGGTCTTGTCCTGCCCCAGATGTCCTGCTAAAGGCACATCATGAGCCAAACCCAGTAGGAAGGCTCTGAAGCACTGGGGTACCACCAGCACACAGGCTGACCCAGGCTCAGCAACCTTAGGCTCGCTATACAGGAGCCCATTCTCCCAGTAGATCCAATGTGATCCAGACTGATCACCTGCTGCCTGGTCTGTGGCCTGTTGCCTCAGACCCACGAGAGAAGGGCACTTTTCTGCTCCTCGCAGAACTCCTCCCTGGATGGTCCTCCATCTTGCTGCCAATGGGTCAGCTCAGGCAGGTCCCCCAGTTCAGCTACCTGTTCCCCTGTAGGCTCCAGGGCATCCCTCTCAGGGTCTGCCTCCTCCTGGACCGTGGGAACTTCGGGGGACAGTTTCCCGCGCCCCCTGCCTCTTCTCTCTCTGGCAGGCACCTGGGCCTCCCTCTCAGGCTCCAGGTCCTCTTGAACACCTCTGGCTGCCATGGACCGGGTGGTCACACACGCCCAATCAGGCAAGCCGAACATCTCCAAATAAGCACTCCGCTCCACCTTAGCCCAAGGGGAGCTCGTCAAATCGTTCCCTAACAAACAGTCAACAGGCATGGCTGGCCTCACAGCTACTTGAAGAGTACCAGAGACCCCCCCACTCAAAGGGAACCTGAGCCACCTTGCAGTGGCTCTCTGTGTTGTCAGCGGCAACAACTGGATAGAATGCATCAGGGACCACCTGCTCTTTAGACACCAGGTGACACTTGACAGCTGTCACACTGATTCCTGTGTCTCTCAGAGCCTCCACCCTATGGCCATTGATGGTCACCCACTACCTGTACTTCTTAGTGTTCTCAGGCAGTTGGGTCCTAGGGACCATATCAGATTCTCCTAATGAGACAAGGGACAATACTACAGGATCCGTCCCACCTTGGGCACCCATCTCCTCCCCCAGGGCTACATTATCCAACTGCCGGGGGACTGCACCAGGGGGTGCTGGCTTTCCAAACAAAGGGCAATGGGGTTCATTGGCCCTGTGGCCTAGGGCGCCACACTTGTAGCACACCAGGGGTCCCCTATGAACAGGTGGACCTGTCGGGCCCCATGCTTATTGTCAGGGGGAGGCTGGGAACCTTTCCCTTGGTTCCCTTGGGGTTTACTTTGGGGCCCTCTCTGGAACTCCCTCTGTTTACCCTTGTCCCCCCCATTCCTCTGCTGGGGACCCTGCCCACCCTTGGCGGAGTCTACCACGTGACCCTTGTGGACCCGGGTGCTCACCCAGGGGTCCGCCTCCTCAGCAAGCTGCCTAGGGTTAGTCAGCCTACTGTCAATCAGGTGCTGACGTAGCTCAGGAAAACAATTACTGGACAAGTGCTCCCATGCAATCAAATCAAAGAGCGCCTGAAAATCATTTGCTTTGCTACCCTTTACCCAACCATCCAAGGCTCTGCAAAAAAATGTCACATACTCAACCCAGGTACTGCCTTCAATATCCTTACAGTTCCTGAACCTCTGCCTATAGAGTTCAGGAGTCAACCCATACCTGGTCATCAATGCATTCTTCATGTGGCTGTAGGAATTATAGACTTCAGAGGGCAAGTAAAACAAGGTATCCCGCCCCTCACTAAGGAACCGACCCCACAACCCCGCTCCCCAATCCTTCTCAGGGACCCAGTGGGAAGTCATGGCTACCTCATAGGCCTTGAACCATTGCCCAATATCATCATTCTTGAAAAACTCCTTAACCACATCCTTAGGAATATACACCCTAGCCTCAACAGGCACTGACGGTGTGCTGCCACCAGAGGGAGTAATCTCTAACTTCTTGGCTCTGAACTCCATCTCCCTCAAACTTTTTTCATGCTCCTGATCCATTCGTTTCTCTTCTAAGGCCAACTTTCTAGATTGCAATTCAAATTCCAACTGCCCCTTTAACTTGAGCTTGGTCAGCTCCATCTCATGCATCCTACTCTTTTCTCTGTCCTCCAGCTCTTCTGGGGACAGACCTCGGGCAGAAACACTGCTACCTACGGGGGAAGGTGCTCTCCTCTCCCCTGGATGCACTGGCCCATCCAGCTGCTCATCTGCATTCTCAGCCCCCTCCTCATTCTCAGGGGTATTCCTTGCTTCAACCCTGGCCCTCAGCGCCTTTTGGAAATCATCCTTCTTGGTGATTACGGTCATAGAAACTTTGAACCTTCTGCAGAAGTGCTTGAGCTGGTTAACGGTGTAGCATTCCAGTTTCTCCTCTTCCCAATCATTATCAACAGATACTATGGATGTTGCTGTATCCATGGTGATTAAACTTGGCAGTTTTTAGCAAAAATAGAAAGTCCCAAAAAAGAATATCTACCAAAAGTATGTGGATGCGTTTTGGTCGGCACTCACTAAGTAGTGTTCACCAATCACTGTACATGAGTCATAAATGCAAGTCCAGAATCCCCACCGCTGACCACCAATGTTAGAACTGGGGGTCTCTAGTTAGCAGAGGTAGGTACCTTTGTCCAAATAGGGACCCTTGCTTTTAGTCAGGGTAAGGGGGTACACTCCTGAAATAACCCCTGCTCACCCCCTCGGTAGCTTGGCACGAGCAGACAGGCTTAGTTCAGAGGCAGTGTGTAAAGCATTTCTGAACACATACAGTAATCCAATGACAACACTACAAATGGACACCACACAGGTTGTATTATAAAAATAAGTATCTTTTATATAGATTTACCACAAGACCATAAACGACAAAAATAATCCACAATACTGTACTTTAAAGATGGTAGAATTAGCTTGAGTCTCTTAAAATGGAAAGCAACACTTTGAGTTCAATGTACCTTAAGATGTGTAACGCAAGGCAACAAAAGTGTTGCAGGGATGGTGATGCGGTCGTCCCTTACACGCAAGGATGGTGATGCGTTGAAGATCTGGTGCAAAGAAACAAAGTGGCGTCTTCTTGAGGTTGCGACAACGAAGGGGTGATGCGTGCACGCCCGACGGTCGTGCGGCGATTTCAATGAATCTTTGGAGCCGCAACAGGCCCAGCGACACGCTTCCCTGGCGATGCGACCGCGTCTGATGCGAGGTCGACGATCTTCTCCTGGGATGCGGGGCTCCTCGTGTTGCGATGCGTCTGATGCGAGGTCGATGCTCTGCCCCGGGGATGCGACGGCGTCTGATGCGACGGTGACACTTTTCTCCGGTGCTGCGAGGCGCTTCGTAGGATGCAAGGGTGTCAGCGGCGCGCTTCATCGGGGATGCGCCGGCGTCTGCTGCGATGTCGACACTCTTCTCCGGCGATGCGAGAAGCAGCGGCTGCGGCGACACGCTTCTTCGTCTTGAGTCGCACTTCCAGCTCCCAGCGACATGCAAGTGTGTCAGAGGGTCCAAATTCCCAGCAAGGGAATACAGGGGAGCTGGTGGGTGAAGTCTGTTGTCCCTGAGACTTCAGAAGGAGGCAAGCTCTGAAATCAAGCCCTTGGAGATCCTTCACAAGTTGAAGAAAGTACACACAAAGTTCCCTTCTCCTTTCTTTGGCAGTCAGGCAACCACTGCAGGCAGATCCCTCTAGCTTAGGGATAGTCTTCTCCTCAGTTTCGTCTTGGTTCTGCTCCTCAGCAAAGGTTTCTTCATGATTCCCAAAAGTGATCTAATTTCCTAGGGGTCTGGGTCCCCTTTTTATACACCTTTTCTCTTTGTTCTCTGAAGGCAGAGAGGTCTTTGCCTAGTCCAAAACCAGTTCTGGTCAGTCTTGGAGCACTTTGTTTACAGGACTCCTTCTTTCCTTTCAGAATGTGGGGCAGAGTGCTCAGCCGCCCGGCAGGAGGTGGAGCCAGCATTGTGGAAGGCAGGCACAGCCCTATTCAGACCCAGGTGCAACTCCTCCCTCCACTCTGGATGCAGATCTCTCTATTCAGCCCTGTGCTGACTCACCCTGTCTCCTGGAGTCCCCCAGCCCCTGTCACTCACAAACCCAGACAAGGAATACACAACCTAGCAGAGGCAGGCTTGGATAGGTAGGCAAGAAAATACCTACTTTCTAAAAGTTGTATTTTCAAACACAGAATGTTAAAACCAACTTCACTAAAAGATGTATTTTATCATTCTGAGTTAAGGCATACTAAATTCGTTTTTCTACCATGTTCCCTGGGTCAGTTAGGATTATAAGGTGTAATAATCAAAACTGCCCATTCTGGCCTATGGGGAACAGGTAGCCTTGCAATAGTGAAAAACGAAAATGGCTGTAATTCACTATTAGGACATGCCACACACACCAGGGCATGTCCTACCTTATACTTACAATGCACCCTGCCCTAGGGCCTACTTTAGGGGTGACCAACATGCAGTAAAGGGAAGGTTTAGGGACTGGTAAGTGGGTGTACTCACCAAGTCGACATGGCAGCCCTAGGCTGCACACAGGCTCTGCAATGGCAGGCCTGAGACACACTTTGCAAGCTGCTTCTGTGGGTGGCACAACCAGTGCTGCAAGCCCACCAGCAGCATTGGATTTACAAGCCCTGGGCACATTCAGTGCACTGTACTGGGACTGACAAGTAAACCAATCATCCAATCATGGAGTCACTAATACATAACACAATTTATCATACGGAGCACTTGCACTGTGGCACTGAATAGAAGTGGCACAGTGCCCAAAGCATCTAAACCAGCAAAAACAGATCAATAACATTGGAGGCATCATCAAAAAATGGAAGGGAGACCCACGCCAAGGATGCCAGGTCTAACACGTGTCCCCTCCAGCTGAAATGTGGGGAGAACTATCCTACCTCCAGGGAGTCCTCTTCACTAAGGCGGAAAAATCTGGACAGACCATCAGCATTGGCATGTTCTGTACCAGGGTTGTGTTCCACCGTGAAGTCCATCCCCTGTAGGGAAATGGACCACCTCAACAGCTTTGGATTCTCACCCCTCATCTGCATTAACCATCTGAGGGGCCTGTGGTCTGTCTGAACCCGGAAGTGAGTCCCAAACAGGTATGGTCTCAGCTTCTTCAGAGCCCAGACCACAGCAAATGGCTCACGCTCAATAGCACTCCACCTCTGTTCCCGTGGAAGTAACCTCCTAATAAGGAAGGCTACAGGTTGGTCTAGGCCCTCCTCATTCATCTGTGACAAAACAGCCCCCACACCATGCTCTGAAGCGTCTGTCTGAACGATAAATTCTTTGGAGAAGTTGGGGGCCAGGAGCACGGGCGCCGTGCACATGGCTGTCTTCAAGGTGTCAAAAGCTTGTTGACAGGTGTCAGTCCAAATCACTCTCTTGGGCTACTTCCTGGAAGTCAGCTCTGTCAAGGGTGCAACAATGCTGCCATACCCCTTGACAAATCTCCTGTAATTCCCGGTGAGTCCTAGGAAGGCTCTCACCGCTGTCTGGGTCTTGGGGGGCTCCCAAGCCAGAATGGTATCTATCTTGGGCTGTAGGGGCGCCACCTGGCCACTCCCAACCTGGTGTCCCAAGTACACCACGGAACCCTGCCTGATCTGGCACTTACTCGCCTTGATCGTGAGCCCTGCCCTCCGCAGAACCATCAACACTTCCCAGAGGTGGCACAGATGTCCTTCCCAACCGGTGCTGAACACTGCGATGTCATCCAGGTAGGCGGCACTGAATTCCTCCAGTCCAACCAACACCTGGTTGACCAACCTCTGAAAGGTGGCAGGTGCATTCTTCATCCCAAAGGGCATCACCCGGAATTGGTAGTGCCCATCTGGTGTGGAGAATGCTGACCTCTCCTTTGCCCCATCAGTCAAGGCGATCTGCCAGTACTCAGACGTTAAGTCAAACGTACTGAGGTACCGGGCAGCCCCTAACCGATCTACGAGCTCATCAGCTCTGGGGATGGGGTGTGCTTCAGTCCTGGTGACGGAATTGAGTCCTCTGTAGTCCACACAGAACCGGAGTTCGGGTGTGGCACCAGGCACGGCAGCCTTTGGGACCAAGACCACTGGGCTGGCCCAAGGGCTGTGAGAGGACTCAATTACCCCCAATGCAAACATCTTGGAGACCTCCTCCTTGATGCAAGCTCTCACCCTGTCAGTCACCCTGTATGCCTTGTGCTTGACAGGAAGACTGTCCCCAGTGTCCACATCATGGACGCACCAGTCAGTGACACTAGGAACCAGGGAGAACAGGTCAGGAAACTGCCCCAACAGTTGGCGACAGTCATCTTGCTGCTCAGGTGTCAGGGAGGTAGAGAGGTTCACACCCTCCACTGATCCATCTTGCTCTTGGGCTGACAGGAGGTCAGGAAGAGGCTCGGTCTCCTCCTCCATCCCAGCATCAGTAGCCAAGAGGATGCCCACTTGGGACCTCTCCAAGTGCGGCTTCAGGCGGTTGACGTGCAGGACCCGCAAGGGGTTCCTCGGAGACCGCATGTCCACCAAGTAGGTAACAGGACCTTTGCGCTCCACAACCTCAAAGGGTCCGGTCCACTTATCCTGGAGCGCACAGGGCTCCACTGTGGCCATGACCCACACTTTCTGACCAGGTTGAAGCTCAACCAGAGTTGCATTCTGGTCATACCACTGCTTCATTTCATCCTGGCTGGCTTCCAGATTTGCCTAAGCAAGTTGCCTGAAACGCCTAGTTTGGTTCCTGAAGGCCAGCATGTAGCTATATACATCCTGGGGAGGTTTCCTGAGAGATTGCTCCCAGCCTTCCTTGACCAAACTCAGAGGTCCTCTCACTGGGTGACCATACAGAAGCTCAAAGGGGCTGAACCCTAGAGACTTCTGTGGCACCTCACGGTATGCAAAAAGAAGGCATGGCAATAGGACATCCCACTTACACCTCATGGGTTCTTCCAGACCCATAATCATGCCCTTCAGGGTCCGGTTGAATCTCTCAACCAACCCATTTCCTTGGGGGTGGTAAGGAGTGGTGAACTTGTACGTTACACCGCACTCCTGCCACAGGGACTTCGTATACTTGGATATAAAGTTAGTATCTCTGTCAGACACCTCCTCTTGAGGGAACCCCACACGGGAGAAAATTCCCATCAGTGCCCGTCCCACCACGGGGGCCATCACTGTCCTCAGAGGGATGGCTTCAGGGTACCGGGTGGTGTGGTGCACCAAGACCAGGATGAACCTGTTGCCCATGGCTGTCTTGGGGTCCAGTGGCCCCACAATGTCAATACCCACCCGTTCAAAGGGGGTGCTGACTACAGGGAATGGCTGGAGAGGAGCCTTCTGCTTCCTCCCACTCTTTCCACTTGCCTGGCAAGTCTGACAGGTCCTGCAGTGAGTGGCGGCACTCCTGCGCATCTGGGGCCAAAAGAAATGGGTGACAAGCCTTTCAAAGGTCTTGTCCTGCCCCAGATGTCCTGCTAAAGGCACATCATGAGCCAAACCCAGTAATAAGGCTCTGAAGCACTGGGGTACCACCAGCACACGGGCTGACCCAGGCTCAGCAACCTTAGGCTCGCTATACAGGAGACCATTCTCCCAGTAGATCCAATGTGATCCAGACTGATCACCTGCTGCCTGGTCTGTGGCCTGTTGCCTCAGACCCACGAGAGAAGGGCACTTGTTCTGCTCCTCACAGAACTCCTCCCTGGAGGGTCCTCCATCTTGCTGCCAATGGGTCAGCACCGGCAGGTCCCCCAGTTCAGCTACCTGTTCCCCTGTAGGCTCCAGGTCATCCCCCTCAGGGTCTGCCTCCTCCTGGACCGTGGGAACTTCGGGGGCCGGTTTCCCACGCCCCCTGCCTCTTCTCTCTCCGGCAGGCACCTGGGCCTCCCTCTCAGGCTCCAGGTCCTCTTGAGCACCTCTGGCTGCCATGGACCGGGTGGTCACACACGCCCAATCAGGCAAGCCCAACATCTCCAAATGAGCACTCCGCTCCACCTTAGCCCAAGGGGAGCTCTCCAAATCGTTCCCTAACAAACAGTCAACAGGCATGGCTGGCCTCACAGCTACTTGAAGAGTACCAGAGACCCCACTTAAAGGGAACCTGAGCCACCTTGCAGTGGCTCTCTGTGTTGTCAGCGGCAACAACTGGATAGAATGCATCAGGGACCACCTGCTCTTTAGACACCAGGTGACACTTGACAGCTGTCACACTGGCTCCTGTGTCTCTCAGAGCCTCCACCCTATGGCCATTGATGGTCACCCACTGCCTGTACTTCTTAGTGTTCTCAGGCAGTTGGGTCCTAGGGACCATCTCAGAGTCTCCTAATGAGACAAGGGACAATACTACAGGATCCCGCCCACCTTGGGCACCCATCTCCTCCCCCAGGGCTACACTAGCCAACTGCCGGGGACTGCACCAGGGGGTGCTGGCTTTCCAAACAAAGGGCAATGGGGATCATTGGCCCTGTGGCCTAGGGCGCCACACTTATAGCACACCAGGGGTCCCCTATGAACCGGTGGACCTGTTGGGGCCCGGTGCTTATTCTCAGGGGGAGGCTGGGAACCTTTCCCTTGGTTTCCTTGGGGTTTACTTTGGGGCCCTCTCTGGAACTCCCTCTGTTTACCCTTGTCCCCCCCACTCCTCTGCTGGGGACCCTGCCCACCCTTGGCGGAGTCTCCCAAGTGACCCTTGTGGACCCGGGTGCTCACCCAGCGGTCCACCTCCTCAGCAAGCTGCCTAGGGTTAGTCAGCCTACTGTCAATCAGATGCTGGCATAGCTCAGGAAAACAATTACTGGACAAGTGCTCCCATGCAATCAAATCAAAGAGCGCCTGAAAATCATTTGCTTTGCTACCCTTTACCCAACCATCCAAGGCTCTGCAAAAAAAGGTCACATACTCAACCCAGGTACTGACTTCAATCTTCTTACAGTTCCTGAACCTCTGCCTATAGAGTTCCGGAGTCAACCCATACCTGGTCATCAATGCATTCTTCATGTGGCTGTAGGAATTATAGACTTCAGAGGGCAAGTCCAACAAGGTATCCCGCCCCTCACTAAGAAACCAACCCCACTTCCCAATCCTTCTCAGGGACCCGGTGGGAAGTCATGGCTACCTCATAGGCCTTGAACCATTGCCCAATATCATCATTCTTGAAAAACTCCTTAACCACATCCTTAGGAATATACACCCTAGCCTCAACAGGCACTGACGGTGTGCTGCCACCAGAGGGAGTAATCTCTAACTTCTTGGCTCTGAACTCCATCTCCCTCAAACTTTTTTCATGCTCCTGATCCATTCTTTTCTCTTCTAAGGCCAACTTTCTAGATTGCAATTCAAATTCCAACTGCCCCTTTAACTTGAGCTTGGTCAGCTCCATCTCATGCATCCTACTTTTTTCTCTGTCCTCCAGCTCTTCTGGGGACAGACCTCGGGCAGAAACACTGCTACCTACGGGGGAAGGTGCTCTCCTCTCCCCTGGACCCACTGGCCCATCCAGCTGCTCATCTGCATTCTCAGCCCCCTCCTCATTCTCAGGGGTATTCCTTGCTTCAACCCAGGCCCTCCGCGCCTTTTGGAAATCATCCTTCTTGGTGATTACGGTCATAGAAACTTTGAACCTTCTGCAGAAGTGCTTGAGCTGGTTAACGGTGTAGCATTCCAGTTTTTCCTCTTCCCAATCATTATCAACAGATACTATGGATGTTGCTGTATCCATGGTGATTAAACTTGGCAGTTTTTAACAAAAATAGAAAGTCCCAAAAAAGAATATCTACCAAAAGTATGTGGATGCGTTATGGTCTGCACTCACTAGGTAGTGTTCACCAATCACTGTACATTAGACACAAATGCAAGTCCAGAATCCCCACCGCTGACCACCAATGTTAGAACTGGGGGTCTCTAGTTGGCAGAGGTAGGTACCTTTGTCCAAATAGGGACCCTTGCTTCTAGTCAGGGTAAGGGGGTACACTCCTGAAATAACCCCTGCTCACCCCCTTGGTAGCTTGGCATGAGCAGACAGGCTTAGTTCAGAGCCAGTGTGTAAAGCATTTGTGAACACATACAGTAATCCAGTGACAACACTACAAATGGACACCACACAGGTTGTATTATAAAAATAAGTATCTTTTATATAGATTTACCACAAGACCATAAACGACAAAAATAATCCACAATACTGTACTTTAAAGATGGTAGAATTAGCTTGAGTCTATTAAAATGGAAAGCAACACTTTGAGTTCAATGTACCTTAAGATGTGTAACGCAAGGCAACGAAAGTGTTGCAGGGAAGGTGATGCGGTAGTCCCTTACACGCAAGGACGGTGATGCGTTGAAGATCTGGTGCAAAGAAACAAAGTGGCGTCTTCTTGAGGTTGCGACAACGAAGGGGTGATGCGTGCACGCCCGACGGCCGTGCAGCGATTTTGATGAATCTTTGGAGCAGCGACAGGCCCTGCGACACGCTTCCCTGGCGATGCGACGGCGTCTTATGCCAGGTCGACGATCTTCTCCTGGGATGCGGGGCGCCTCGTGTTGAGATGCATCGGCGTCTGATGCGAGGTCGATGCTCTGCCCCGGGATGCGACGACGTCTGATGCGACGGTGACACTTTTCTCCGTTGCTGCGAGGCGCTTCGTAGGATGCGAGGGTGTCAGCGGCGCGCTTCTTCGGGGATGCGCCGGCATCTGCTGCGATGTCGACACTCTTCTCCGGCGATGCGAGAAGCAGCGGCTGCGGCGACATGCTTCTTCATCTTGAGTCACGCTTCCAGCTCCCAGCGACACGCAAGTGTGTCAGAGGGTCCAAATTCCCAGCAAGGGAATACAGGGGAGCTGGTGGGTGAAGTCTGTTGTCCCTGAGACTTCAGCAGGAGGCAAGCTCTGAAATCAAGCCCTTGGAGATCCTTCACAAGTTGATGAAAGTACACACAAAGTTCCCTTCTCCTTTCTTTGGCAGTCAGGCAACCACTGCAGGCAGATCCCTCTAGCTTAGGGATAGTCTTCTCCTCAGTTTCTTCTTGGTTCCGCTCCTCAGCAAAGGTTTCTTCTTGTTTCCCAAAAGTGATCTAATTTCCTAGGGGTCTGGGTCCCCTTTTTATACACCTTTTCTCTGTGTTCTCTGAAGGCAGAGAGGCCTTTCCCTAGTCCAAAACCAGTTCTGGTCAGTCCTGGAGCACTTTGTTTACAGGACTCCTTCTTTCCTTTAAGAATGTGGGGCAGAGTGCTCAGCCGCCCGGCAGGAGGTGGAGCCAGCATTGTGGAAGGCAGGCACAGCCCTATTCAGACCCAGGTGCAACTCCTCCCTCCACTCTGGATGCAGATCTCTCTATTCAGCCCTGTGCTGACTCACCCTGTCCCCTGGAGTCCCCCAGCCCCTGTCGCTCACAAACCCAGACAAGGAATACACAACCTAGCAGAGGCAGGCTTGGATAGGTAGGCAAGAAAATACCTACTTTCTAAAAGTTGTATTTTCAAACACAGAATGTTAAAACCAACTTCACTAAAAGATGTATTTTATCATTCTGAGTTCAGCATACTAAATTCGTTTTTCTACCATGTTCCCTGGGTCAGTTAGGATTATAAGGTGTAATAATCAAAACTGCCCATTCTGGCCTATGGGGAACAGGTAGCTTTGCAATAGTGAAAAACGAAAATGGCTGTAATTCACTATTAGGACATGCCACACACACCAGGGCATGTCCTACCTTATACTTACAAGGCACCCTGCCCTAGGGCCTACTTTAGGGGTGACCAACATGCAGTAAAGGGAAGGTTTAGGGACTGATAAGTGGGTGTACTCACCAAGTCAACATGGCAGCCCTAGGCTGCACACAGGCTCTGCAATGGCAGGCGTGAGACACTTTACAAGCTTCTTCTGTGGGTGGCACAACCAGTGCTGCAAGCCCACCAGCAGCATTGGATTTACAAGCCCTGGGCACACTCAGTGCACTGTACTAGGGACTGACAAGTAAACCAATCATCCAATCATGGAGTCACTAATACATAACACAATTTATCATAGGGAGCACTTGCACTGTGGCACTGAATAAGAGTGGCACAGTGCCCAAAGCAACTAAACCAGCAAAAACAGATCAATAACATTGGAGGCATCATCAAAAAATGGAAGGGAGACCCACACCAAGGATGCCTGGTCTAACATTTGTATTATATTAAATGAATTAAAAATAATATTTCTTAAGATGTTTTAATAAATCCTAAGTATAACATTTACATTTTTTTAACACATAGTACAAACATTTAAATTTATGTATTGAACTAAATTGAAATCATTTATTTGTTTTTAAAACTTCAAATTACATTAATGTAAAATTGAAAAAAATGATTATGCAATAAAAGGAAGTAGGGAACTTTGATTAGTTCCCAAGTTTTAGCACTATGGCACGTTGCTAATCCTATGCTTAAAACTCTGCTATAAAAACAGACATTTGAGGTGATCAGTTTTAGAGTATCAGTGGTGTTGTGGAGTGTTCCATAAAAGAATCCGCTTTCAACCAAAAGCTTGGGCACTACCCAGACATTCCTGCTTCCGTTTTGCCTATTTTATGTGGCATTCGGAGAGTGACAGATTATTACTTTGATTTAAAACAAAGGTTATTATCATATTAAAAAGTTAATATGAGTTATTTAAATTTAACATCAGTTCCTACGGGTTTTTATTTTAAGGCAATGCCTCCATTATTTTCTATGGAAGGGCGTTGCAATACCAGTGGTTGGCCTGTGTGGTGCAGGACGTACTCCAGCTCTTACATGGAGTACATTTAGCAGTGTTTTGGATCTTTTTTACCTGTAGTAACTGTAGAAGTGCAGTTTGTGTTTAGCAATTGGCATATTCTTTCATGGGCCCCTAGCACCTTCTTACTTCTCATTAAACCCCTACTATTTATTCATAAATATCCTAATTTTCCAGCCACTCCCATGAGGCTCTCACATTTACTGCTATAACATACCTATGTGTAGCAATCTCGGCAGTTAGGGAGAAAATCACCTCTCATAAAAGTTGGGGGTTACACAGATGTAGACCTACGCACATTTATTAGTGAATATCATTTTGTTCTGTGCTATTAGTACTATTATAGTACTGCTAAACATGGTACAAAATTCAGTTTGTGAATATATGCCTCTATATTTCAACAGGAATCAGGAAAGCCCTGATATAGCTTGCCTATATGCACAATGAACATTCTTAAGAACTAATATAATACTTAGGGGCTAACTTAAATCTTGTCTGTAAGAATACTCCATTGCAACCACCAAGATGATGGTTTGCACACTGAATTTAAATATGGGTGGACCATAGGTGTAACCACCACGGTTACACTTCTCTAATGGCCAGACTGAGTAAGGGCCATCAGAGGCTAACCTCTATGTCCACCCACCCAATTTAGATGGACAGAAATAGATGCCAATTTTCACCATCTGTCACCTCCAGGAAAACCCTGGTGACAAGGGGCAGTGAAAGCAGTCTAATACCGCCCTCACCATGGGAGATAGTTCTCATGGTGAGAGGGCATTTATTTATTTTCAAAAAGAAAATCCTGCTTCTGGATTTTTATTTTTAAAATTAAAAAGATACGTTTGAGGAACGATTCCATCAACAGCTTGTGCAAAACTTTAAAAAGCATTGGCAGGAACCACCGTGACTGCAGTTCCTGCCAATGCTTTAGAAATGACTGCCGGCTCAGCAAAAATTTCCAAATTTGGCAGGCGAAGTAGTGTCCAATAGAGAATACTTTGTCCACTAAATCTTAAATCTGGCCTAAGTATGGACACATAGATCAAATAAACAGATAGAATAGATTTAAGTCTCATAGGTCCAATCTCAATTTCTGATCATTCACCAGTTGTTTGGGACATTTGTTTGAATGAGGTTTATAAACAAAAGTGCCTTATCCATTTTGATTTCAAACGCCTAAAAGACATAATATATCAATCAGAAGTGAAGGATAAAATTGAGGAGTGTTTTAGAGCAAATCACACACGACTGGTCAGTATGGAAATACCATGGGGCGCCTTTATGGCAGTTGTGCAATGAAAGGATATAGCAGCCATTGCTCATGAAAGCCGTTAACAGGCCTTGACAAGATTGCACTGAGCTACTCACAGGGCAATCTGAGAGGTCATTTAATGTACTCAGATAATGCTTTTATGAGAAAACTAATACAAATGACAAATTAATAGCCAATTGATTATGAAAATTCAAGGAAAGATTTAGAATCCCAAACGTATTAGACTCAATGAGCTCCTGAGTTACGCAAACAAAATTCTTTTACAACTTTTTAAAGCAGTATATATGAATACTGTTGTATGAAACCACAAGACCTAATTTGACCTGCAGTTGTCGAAATTGATAACCAAAGCACAAAAAGGAATGTTGGCTTCTGTAGTGCTATATTTATCAGTGCTATATTACAAATCGACGATACCTAAATAAGCAAGAATATGGCACGGATAAAGGTAAGCCCTACATTAGAAGAAAGACCAAACTTATTGGAAGAGGAAGCATCTTCCACATAATGTGACATGTTCATCATAGACAACCTCACCCGACCGTGGTAGGATGATACTACTAGGGCGGACTTGACCTCCTATAGGGAACCCGATGAATGGAGTTCCTAAATAAGATGCACATATGTAGACCTTCACACATTTTTTAGTGAATAGCATTTTGTACTGTGCTATTAGTACTAATATAGTGCTGCTAAACATACTACAAAATTCAGTTTGTGAATATTCCCCTGTATTTCCACAGGATTCCGAAATCCCTGATATAGTTTACCTACATAGACAAAAAACATTCTTAACAACTGATATAATACTTAGGCGCTAACTTAAATCTTAGCAGTAAGAATACTCCACTGCAACAGCCAAGATGATGGTTCGCCCAATGAATTTAGATTTGGGTGGAAAAAAATTATAACAATGATGAAGGCTACTCTGTCTCCACCATTGTTAAACCGTTCTAATGGCCAGATACAATAAGGGTCATCAGAAGCTGATCTCTATGTCCGCCCACCTAATTTAGATGGGCAGACAAAGAGGTCAGTTTTCACTGCCTGTCACCTCTGGAAAAACCCTGGCGGTGGAGGGCAGTGAACGCAGTCTAATGCCCTCCTCGCCATGGGAGATAGCTCCCATGGTGATGGGGGCATTTTTTTATTTTCAAAAAGAAAATATTGCTTTTGGATTTTCATTTTGAAAACCTCCATGTATTATTGTACGGAAAGTCTTTCATGCTGGGAACTGAACATCAAGCTTTACTGACTATGTTTGGTTGGCAATCCACAGGCCAAGATGCCTCCTTGCATTGAACGATAGGAACTACGATTACAAGAGTATAATTATAACATTGTGCATCATCCAGGGAAGGATTAGAACCCTGCTGACTACTGCCTATACAAGGTCACAGTAATCCATCCAAGATGGCAGAAGCCTATATCAATTTCATTGTAAAATTAAACACACCGCTGTCATTTCATTAGCCCAGGTTATCACTGCCACAAGCCATGATAGTGACATGCTAAAGTTGGAAGATCAAATTACACATCAGTCATGGAATCAACAAACTCAAAGATGGTGAATATCAAAAATCCAAAAGAGTCAAAGATGAACTGTCCATATTGCAGGAAAAAATGTTACTGTGAGGATCAAGATTTCTGATTCCAGAGAGTCTGCCACAGAAAATAATTTAAGTGGCCCACTAAGGACATTGTAGAACTGTTGCCACAAAACGGCCTCTCCAAGAACGTGTCTGGTTTCCTTATCTCACTGAGAGGGTTGAAAAAGAATTAAAGGCCTGTCATCTATGCAACTGCCTTTCTACAAAAGTTACTCAACATACCTTAAATATGTCAGAACTCTCGAAGTATGCATGGGAGAAATAAGCCATTGACCTTTTCGGTTCGCTTGACAATGGACATCACCTCATGGTGATTGTGAAAGAATACTCATAATTTCCATTAATTGAAGATCTCTCATCTACCACTCAAGACCGAGATATTGAGTGACTAGATGGCATCTTTGCAAAATGGGTTGTTCCAACCATATGGAACTCTGACAATGGCCCGTCCTCAAACAGTTGAGAGTTCAGAGATTTCTTAGAGCATCTAAATATAAAGCAGTCGAGAGTTCAGAGATTTCTTAGAGCATCTGAATATAACATCTCAGAAGATCAGGCCTCTGTGGCCACAGGCCAACAGACTTGTTGAGTGCTTTAGGAGTGTGTTAAAGAAAGCCATGCAGCATGCTACTCTTGAGAAGCTTGATTAAAAAACTGTGTTAAACTCTACCTAAGAGCTTAATATTCAATGCCTCACTCGACCAGAGGTGAAAGTCCTCCAACATTGAACATTTGGGAGAGCAATGACAACCAAGCTGCCTCAATGGACTAATCAGAGAGAGAAAGACAAGAATGCAACTTGTGAAAAGGATTTGGTTCATAAACAATAGAAGAAAGTGTATGCTGACAAAAGACGAAATGCGAAGAACATCATCTTTAAGAAAGGAGATCAATTGCTTGCACCCAAATGCGGAAAAGAAAATCTGATGCTCCATTTGATGCACAACCTTTTCAAGTGGTGTCTACCATGAGATACATGGTTACTGCCCAGCGCCCTGGGAAGTCTATTACCAGAGGATTTTTCTCATTTTCAGCCTTTAATTCATCGTTCGTCAGATCTACATGGTGAAAGAGAGACTGGTTCTGAAGTATCAGTGACTGCTGTTGCCTTTACACTGTTGATGCAGATCCTGGTCATTGATGGTGACAGTTCCCAGTTTCCCATGACATGATCAGTTTGAACAATTAAGGCACCAAAAAGATTGATTAAAAAGATTTGTGTATATATATATATATGTGTGTGTGTGTGTGTGTGGGGCCCAAAAAAAGCATTTTTTAAAACAAAATTCAGCGGGGTTTGAACGTTTTTAAAAAATGAAGCGTGGGCTCCCACGCTTTGTTAAATTTAGGCCCCCTGGTTGGCCAGGTCCTTTGGCAATAACAAATAAAAATGCAGGGGCCTGCATGGGCCCCTGCAGCCCTGGAAACTGCCACCGCCCCAGGAATAATTGATTGAAATGCACGAGGCCTCGCGGCCCCCCGCAGCCCCAGGGACCGCCACCTCCCCGGGGCTATTTTTAATTATAATGCATGGGGGGGCTCCAGGCCCCCACGGAGCTCTGGGGACTGCCACCTCCCGGGGTTAATCATGTGAAATGCGGGTGCCACGCCTCCCCCCTGCAGCCCCAGGGACCGCCACATCCCCAGTCTATATGCAAATAAGATGCGTGTCACCCCTCCCCGGGGCTACTATATCTAAATGCGATGGGCACGTGCCCCCCCCTGCAGCCCCGGGGACCACCACCTCCCTGGGTCTATTTTCAAAATGGGAGCTCCAGCAATGTCCTGGGGTACACATCCCCAGAACATTGCTGTTGCTATGGCTCCCGCCATCCCATAGCAAACAAGTGTGATCCGCTTTGAACAAGCCAGAGCATTTTGCTCTTGCTTGTTCAAAAGGGAGCACACTTTGCTTTTTACACCCAGGGAGCTGCATGTCAGCAGCTCCCTGGCTGTAAAAAGCATTGCCAGCTCCCGCAGGAGACGGGAACTGGCCAGGACCTTCATTTGAGAAGTCATCACTGATGTCATGTAATATTAGAGGTCATAAACAGTGCATTGCGGGGGTGCGAGTTATAGTTAACTCAGCTAACTATAACGGCTGAATTTCTCTGGTTTTGTATGAGTAAAATTGGATGCTAACTATAACGTCCCTGTAATCTTTGTCTTTTGTGAATATATATATATAAATATATATATATATATATAAATATATATATATGAACAACGGGTTGCTTCGTGGAAGAAACTGAAGGACACAACGGGGATGCAGAGGAAGTCCGTTTTTAATAAGAACAATCGGCATGATGCATTTCGGCACTATAGCCTTCTTCTGATGCCTATACAACAGTGGAGAGGTCCCACCCTCCTTTTACAATGATAGGCCCTCCCATGTATGAGAGCGCAGCTGATCCCACTGACGAATGGAGAGTCTTTAGTTGAAATCCCTATTGAAGACTGCAACTCCCAGAATGCCCTTCTCTGGTAAGTACTCCGGTGGGGTCCAAGATAATCCCAAATGGGGCTGCTAATGCCTGACCAAAGGGGGGTGGTGTGTAGCTGACCCATTCTGTTGTGATGGTTCCCCAGTCTTCCTCGGGTCCCCAACGCTCTGCCTCCGTTACCAGAAACAGCAGGGCAATGAGGCGTCAGCACAATGTCCACGTCTCCCCGTGAAGTCACGGGCTGTTCCTGGCAGATGGCCACTTGCTGGGCTGGTTCCTGAGGCGGTCCGAGGGTGGCCAATACCTTAGCAAGAAACAACGAACTGCCGGAATAAACCCTGGGACACTTGAAGAGCGGGTCCTTCAAGCACGCTTCCGACAGGCGTGAAAAACATGAACGGGTTGCTTCATGGAAGAAACCGAAGGACACAACGGGGATGCAGAGGAAGTCCGTTTTTAATAAGAGCAATCGGCATGATGCATTTCAGCACTATAGCCTTCTTCTGATGCCTTTACAACAGTGGAGAGGTCCCACCCTCCTTTATACAATGATAGGCCCTCCCATGTATGAGAGTGCAGCTGATCCCACTGACGAATGGAGAGTCTTTAGTTGAAATCCCTATTGAAGACTGCAACTCCCAGAATGCCCTTCTCTGGTAAGTACTCCGGTGGGGTCCAAGATAATCCCAAATGGGGCTGCTAATGCCTGACCAAAGGGGGTGGTGTGTAGCTGACCCATTCTGTTGTGTTGGTTCCCCAGTCTTCCTCAGGTCTCCAACGCTCTGCCTCCGTTACCAGAAACAGCCGGGCAATGAGGCGTCAGCACAATGTCCGCGTCTCCCCGTGAAGTCACGGGCTGCTCCTGGCAGATGGCCGCTTGCTGGGCTGGTTCCTGAGGCGGTCCGAGGGTGGCCAATACCTTAGCAAGAAACAACGAACTGCCGGAATAAACCCTGGGACACTTGAAGAGCGGGTTCTTCAAGCACGCTTCCGACAGGCGTGAAAAACATGAACAACGGGTTGCTTCGAGGAAGAAAATGAAGGACACAACGGGGATATATATATTCACTGAAAAAACCAGAGGATTCAAGGTCGTTATAGTTAGTATTAGCATTTAAAAAACCATAGAATTTGACAGAAAAAACCACAGGTTTCAGGGATGTTATAGTTAGTTGGATATTTCACTCGTATAAAACCAGAGAAATTTGGCCGTTATAGTTAGTAGAGCTAACTATAACTCACACCCCTGCAATGCACTGCTGATGACGTCACATATTACATCACTCATGACTTGGTCAGTGACATCACTGATGACATCACTGATGAAATCTCAAATGACATCACTGATGACATCAACCAGTGACTGAGGGCCCGATTCACAGAACTAGCTTAAGACAAAATCCTAAACTTACTACCATTTTGGTATTCACAGTAGGCACTTACTCATTTTGGTATTCACAGAAGGCACTTACTCATTTTGGTATTCAACGATAGCACTTACTCATTTTGGTATTCACAGAAGGCACTTACTCATCAATGAGTAAGTGCCTTCTGAGGCACTTACTCATTTTGGTTTTCACAGAAGCCACTCACTCATTTTGGTATTCACAGAAGGCACTTACTCATCAATGAGTAAGTGCCTTCTGAGGCACTTACTCATTTTGGTATTCACAGAAGGCACTTACTCATTGATGAGTAAGTGCCTTCTATGAACACCAAAATGAGTAAGTGCCTTCTGTGAATACCAAAATGAGTAAGTGCCTTCTGTGAATACCAAAATGAGTAAGTGCCTTCTGTGAATACCAAAACAGTAGTAAGTTTAGGATTCTGTCTTAAGTTAGTTCTGTGAATCGGGCCCAATGTGTTTCGAAAAATTCAAAAATGTTATATATATATATATACACCAAGGTGTATTGAAGATTGATTGGGTGTATGAGTGTCTGAATGGATGATTTAGTGGGTGTGTGACTGACTGTATAAGTGAGTGATTAAACGTGTCTTAGTGAATGCATGGGTGAATGATTAATCTGTGTGAATGTCTGTATCAGCCTGTCAGTTGGTGTGTAAGTGGCTGCATGGGTTGGTGAGTAACTACATCAGTGTCTATATGGGTTAATGATTGGTTGTCTGAGTACCTGTATGGGTGCCTGAGTGTCTGTGTGGGTGGGTGGGGGGGTGTGACTCTGTTGTAACCACACTGGTCAGTTTTCAGTTAAGTGGTTTATTTAAGGCTACATGGAAAGGGAGCCGGACAGGACCGACTCCAACAGCATCTCAAAGACAACTGAATCATTCTAGCAAGTTGCTAGGAGCTACAAAACATTCTTAGAACATAAAGCAAAGCAACATTCTCAACACGGGAATCACATAAGATATTACATATCTTCCTTTCTTCTAACAAAAAAAACCAACAAAAGCAAAACAACCAAAAAAACGACCACAGAATTAAGATCTATATCTAGCTGGTTTAACAATGGACCTAGAACTCCGTCTAACCATGGTCTGGTGACTATGAGAAAGTTCATGAGACTGCCCAGAAGGCAAGGAGACTTTGGTACGAACCTTAACAACTCTGTTGAGGTTCCACCAATGACCACCCTTGACTTTAACAGCATTGCCCACAATTTTAATCACCTCGACAGGTTCACTGAATTTGCTGTCACCTTTTCTAGTATGTACTGGAGATTTAATCTTGATCACGTCACCAACATCAAGAGAAGAAACCTTCACAGCTTTTTTTTTATCGTACCACATTTTTTGTTTGGATTGAGATTCAGACATATTTTCCATAACAGTGGACATTAATTTCGACATATCAGAATCAGACTTCACCCATTTAGTCATCCAACCAGGCCTGAAACTGGTATTAGCCTTTCTCCCTCTTACCAATTGAAAAGGACAGATCTTTGTGGAAGTGTGAGGCGTCGTTCTATAGAACCAAATCATACTGTCAATAGCCTTTTGGACATCATGGTTTCCTGCCCTTGCCCATCTGACGCACTCACCAATCACCCGATTCATCCTTTCCACAAGGCCATTGGACTGGGGATGATATAAGGTACTCTTGATGTGCTTAACCCAAGATTCCAAAAGAAAAGATTGAAATTCATGACTGACAAATTGCGTGCCATTATCCGAGACCAAGATTTCTTGACAACCTTCTCTCAGCCAAACTTCTTTTAAAAATTGGATAATGCACTTGGTGCTGGCTTCTTTGACTAGTTTAACTTCGGGCCATTTGGATGCATAGTCCATGAGGACTAAAATGAAGCGGAAACCACCTTGGAGACAATCATAAGGCCCCATGATATCTATCCCAAGTTTCAACCAGGGCCCCTGTGGACATTCAATAGGTATCATAGGAGGAACAGACACCTTGAGACACTTATCAGCTCCACCACAAATACAGCAACCTGAAACAATATCTTCAATCTCAGTGTCCATTCTTGGCCACCAGTAAGTGTCACGAATGCGGCGCTTCGTGAGTGTGCATCCAAGATGACCCTCGGGGGCTCTTTGTATTATCTCATTTCGGAAAGTGTGAGGTGGCACAAATTTATCACCTCTTAGAAGAAAACCATCTTCCAGAGAAAGTTCGTCTTGCACTTTCCAAAAAGGCTGACCAAGTGATGAAACAGTCCTTTCACTAGGCCAGCCAGCTATCACATGATTGCAAACTTCTTGAAGTACACAGTCATTCTCTACAGCTCGCATCCATTCATTCTCTGAGCAAAAGTTCATGCTGGATATTTCCAAAGCTGCCACCAAGCAATCATCGTAATCCTCGCTGGAAAAATCATGTAAATTAACATCTTCAAGATCATCAGACTTGACAGGGAAATGGGACAAAAAGTCAGCTCATCCATTGCTTCCCCATGAATCATGTTTGACATCAAATTGATATTGAAGACGTTTTAACACCATCCGCAAAATCCTTGGAGTGGAACATTTACTCATACCACCTCCAAGGATGTTGACCAAAGGTTTATGGTCGGTTTGCAACAAGAAACGTTTCCCCAAATGTAAGAGCAAAGCTTTTCAATAGCCCAAGTACAAGCTAACAACTCTCTCTCTATGACAGAGTACCGAAGCTCAGCTGACCTCAGAACTCTAGATGCAAAGCATACAGTATTTTCTAACCCATTATCTGACTGAGTCAACATGGCGCCCAAACCTACTTGACTTGCGTCAACAGTGACACAACAGGGTAGATTGGAATCAAAAGGTTTAAGTGCAGAACCACATTTCAAGGCAGTTTTGATGACATCAAAAGCAGCATCACACTCACCACTCCATTCAAACTTGACTCCCTTTTTGAGGAGGTTGCTTATTGGCCTTACGATCGAGGCAAAGTTAGGGACAAATCTTGAATAATATTCGCACAACCCAAGCAGAGATTTGACTCCTGACTTGTCTACAGGTGCCGGGGCATCCATGATTGCTGTCAGCAAACCCGGTTTAGGGCTAATACCATCACTTGAAATTACGTGACCTAAATATTCAACCTTGGGGTGTAAAAATTTGCACTTCTCTTCCTTTAGCACTACTCCATATTTCTTAAATATAGAAAGAACCTTATCTAGGATCGCATTGTGAGAAACAATGTCTTTACCGAAAACCAAAACGTCGTCTTGAAAGATCAAAACCCCGTCCACTTCTTTGAGAATGTTAGCCATGATCCTTTGAAACACTGAGGCTGCCGATGCAAGCCCAAAAGGCATGCAGCAGTAACGGAAAGTGCCCAAAGGAGAGATAAAGGCAGTCAAGTGTCGAGATTCAGGATCCAGTTCGACCTGGATCCCGAATCCAGGTCGAACTGCACTGGCCAAGTCTAACTTCGTGAAATAGCAAGCACCTTTGGTTGAAGCGAGCAAGTCACTAATTTTAGGCAAGGGGTGTGAGTCTATCCAGATTTCCTTATTAAGGGATCTCAAATCCACACAGACCCTAAGGGCCCCCTCCCTTTTTCTGGCGACAACCAAAGGGGAAAGCCACAGAGAAGACTCTGTGGGTTCAATGATTCCCTTAGAACAGAGGCTTTTGAGTTCTTTGTCTAGATCATCCCTAACACTAAATGTTACTCCTCTGAGCTTGTGTTTTATTCGTACTGCTCCATCCTTCACAATTATTTTATGCTTGAAACCTTTTATTTTGCCTAAAACTTTTCCAAAAACATCAGGGAATTTGTCTTTCCACACTTGACTCACCTCTTCGTTCCCAACCACTAGGACCTGTTCTTTGGCCCCAGGTTTGAGGATCATGTCGAAGAGGCCTTGGCGAAACCACCCCAAAATGTTAAGACCTTTAACGGCAACATATACTTTACCCCTGATCCTCCTATCTTTAAATTTAAGTTCTTCCTCAAAGAAACCTAACAATTCAATTCTTCGTCCCTCATACATCACAGGTGACCTATCAGGAGAAGACAGAGACAGCGAACCTTTCCAAACTTCCTCAAATAACTTCTGTGTAATCATTGTTATTTTAGCTCCAGAGTCTACTAATAATTTGATGGTATGAGGACCCACACCAATGTCAACAATTGGATCCATGCAGGATGAGGGAACACCCTCAATCACACTTTGGGAACAACATGTGGTCTCATACATAACATCAGTGACAACAGAAATAATTTCGGAGTCTGAGTCGTCATCAGATTCAATACTACAGACGGCTGTTTTTTTGACATTCTTCTTTTTGAGACGAACCTTAGCAAAATGTCCTATTTTCTTGCAGTAATTGCACATCACCTCAATAGCAGGACATTTAGATCCTCTGAGATGCCAGGGATTACCACATCTCAGACACGTTGTTACCATTACTTCTATTGACATTAACATTTTGAGATTTGAGCTTGGAGGAGGAGGCATTGGAAGAATTAGCACAGGGCTTCACACATTGTTTGGAAGGATTGTTAACATTAACAACATTTACAACATCATTAAGCTTCTCATCCAGTTCTTTCAAAGAAACCATGGAAATTTCTATGCTCTTGGCAATCTTAATGGTTTCCTCTAAAGAAGGGTCACCCATGCTTAAGAGCTTCTGCCTGATGTTCTTGTCTTTACATTGGCAGACAAATTGGTCCCTGATCAACTGGTCAGTAAAATTCTCAAATTTGCAGTCAGCTGCAAGTCTGCGTAAAACTGAAATGTAGGAATCAACATCTTCGGAATCTGTTTGCTTCCTTTTAAAGAATTTGTGTCTTAAAACCATAAGACTTGGCCGTTTGTCGAATCTGTGTTTTAGTTTCAACACCGCTTGTTGATATTCGTCGAGGTCTTGAGATTCTTCTTGTGTCAAAGGTGGTAAATGTTTGAAGATTGACCTTCCTTCAAATCCTAACGAATGTAGTAAAAGCCATTTTTTCCTTTCTGCAACATAACAAGAAGCACCCATGGCATCTAACTATGTCTCAAAAGCATCATGCCAAATTTCCCAACGAACTGTGGGCTCTCCTGGAGAATCTAAAAATGCAGGAGAAGGATTGATGGATTGCATGGTGCACATTATTACTTAACCTTGTGCACAAGAAGTATAGCTTGTCAGGATGGTGAGTGTATCACCGAAAATGTCACAGAAAATGAGATGGTGTACACACAATACTTAGACGAAAATGAAAGGGGTGTGAATCACCGTGAAAAACAGGAAGACTGTTGAGTTGAGAAACAATAAAGTTTTAGTTTTAATGTTTTTAATTTTTTTTTGAACTAGTGAAACTGTGCAATAAGAGATGTTATGTAAAGTTGCAGCAAGATGCTGTTTGAAGGTGTGTGTGTCACCACTTGACACACAATACTAGAAAACCTTATGAAACAGGAAACCTCAAAACAAGGATGTTATAATACAAGTGTGTGCAGCACTGTAGAGGAAGTGTGCACAAAATGCACAACGTTGTGAGAAAGGTGTGTGTATCACCGATGTTGATGGGCTACACACAATGCTTAACTCTTGAGTATGGCAGATGTCGAGTAGATGAACAATAAAGTGTTCCTTGTTTTGAAGTTGTTGATATCACCAGCAACGAAGATGTAATAAATAATGCAGCAAAATGTTGTTCGAAATGACAAAGGGTGTGTGTATCACCGCATGACACACTGTAGCAGAATCATGAAAAAACAGTAGATACAAAGAAGGTTGACCCAAGCCAAGATGGCCGCCGTTACGTGGCGTAACGTGAAGACCTCGTGGATACGCTGTAAACACCACATCAGGCAGACAGAAGATAGAACCAAAGCGCGGAGCAAGGAATGCGCTCGAAGGCGAAGGAGAACAGCAGCGCAAGACACAACCGGTTGCCAGGTGCAGCGCAAGACACAATCGGTTGCCAGGTGAGGGTGGAAGAGTTCGTGCTCGAGGCAGTCAATGTTTATTTTTAAAAGCAAAGTGTGCCGGTGGAGAGGCGAGCGCTGGGCAAAACCGGGAAATTGTTAAGCAGCCCCCCAAAAAAATGTAGAGAGTTGCACAGGAGGGAAGGGCCAGTATGAAGTAAGAAAAGCAAATGCCCTACCATGTCAGGTGGCACACCAGTGCAAATCGGAGTTCCCTGCTCTCCACTCAGGGTGTTGGCACCATGAATTTAGGATTCCAAGGCTGCTGCTTCACAGTCAGGACACATGTAGTCCAACGCTGCTTACGCTAGTTGAAAAAAGACTTGCTTGTAGGAAAAAAAAACAATGTTGTTGAAAGAACTTGCTTGTAGGAAAAATGTTGTAAATGAGTTGTATCTTGAGAAAAACACGCGAAGGTAAGATGACCATGTAGCCCATCCTCGTCGCCAATAAATTTATAGTAACCACACTGGTCAGTTTTCAGTTAAGTGGTTTATTTAAGGCTACATGGAAAGGGAGCCGGACAGGACCAACTCCAACAGCATCTCAAAGGCAACTGAATCATCCTAGCAAGTTGCTAGGAGCTACAAAACCTTCTTAGAACATAAAGCAAAGCAACATTCTCAACAAGGTAATCACATAAGATATTACAGACTCCCTGCACAGATGTGTGATTGGGTGATTCGCTGGGTGTATGCGTTTATGAGTGCGTGTGTTAGGGACTGTATGGGTGAGTGAGTGTACGTATAGCTGTGCTGGTGAGTGAATGAATGCATCGGTGGTATATGTGTAAGTAACTACATATGTGAAAGGCAGTATATGTGAGTGTTGGAGTATATAAGTGAGTATATGTGACAGTGAGTGATTGTGACAGTGGCTGCATGGATAAGTGTGTGCTTATGTCAGTAATTGTTGAAGAGAGTACATATATGTATGAATAAGTGAGGTGGTGTGTGTGTTTAACTGTATAGGTGAGTGAATGGTAGTGTAATTAATTCTTTGGGTGACTGACGAGGTGTTTGAGTAACTCTTTGGGTGAGTGGCAGTGTTAAAATGGGTGTATGAGTGGATATATCAGTGGCTGTATTGATGAATGACTGCGTGTATGAGTGACTGTATGGGTTAGTGAGTGGATGTGTGTGTAGACCTAGGAATCAGTGAGTGGGTATGTAGTAACTGGTATTGGTGTGTCTATGGTTTCGAAAACGGTAGTCTGTATTTTAGAGTGGGTGTATCAAAGGTTATATTAGGGTATGAGGAGGTGCCTTAGATTATCCTATGGATGATGTCATTTGAGATGTCATCAGTGATGTCACTGACCATGTCATGAATGATGTAATATGTGATGTCATCAGCAGTGCATTGCGGGGGCGTGAGTTATAGTTAGCTCAAATAACTATAACGGCCGAATTTCTCTGGTTTTGTAAGAGTAAAATGTCCAACTAACTATAACGTCCCTGAAACCTATGGTTTTTTCTGTGAATTCCAAAGGTTTTCTAAATGCTAATTTCTAACTATAACATCCCTGAAACATATGATTGTTTCAGTGAATTTCAAAGGTTTTTTTAAATGCTAATTTATAACTATAACGTCCCTGAAACCTATGATTTTTTCCAGTGAATTTCAAAAGTTTTTTAAATGCTAATTCCTAACTATAACGTCCCTGAAACCTATGGTAGGTAGGACATGTGCAGAAAGAGGAAGAAAGGCGCAGAAAGAAGCAAGAGACATGCAGAAAGAAGCAGCAGAATTCCAGAAATACAAAGAGAGGTGCAGAAAGAAGCAAGAGATATGCAGAAAGAACCAACAGAGGGGCAGAGAGAGGCCTTGTTGCAAAGTCATCCTGTGCCCCCAACATTTTGCTGACTGGTACTGGTGGTAACTGACTCTGACTAACCAGGCCCGGAGCCAGTGCTACGCTGAAAGAAACTTAGATTACAGTGAAAACACCTACATACACTAGGGTACACTATGGGTTGGGGTATCCCTGTGATTGGCATGACCTCCCCTGTAAGGCCCTAGTACATAATAGGGCAGGGGGATTAAAACTACCTCTAAGTCCCTAGCATATAATAGGGCATGGCAGTTTAGAGGCCAGCAGCCCTTTTCTGCACTTGCATGTGTGCACTGCTGAGCCTGAGGTCAGTTTAAAAGTAGCCCTGTGTGTGCAGAAAGAGGCAAGAGAAGTGCAGAAAGAGTCAAGAGAGGTGCAGAAAGAAGCAACAGAGGTACAGAAAGAGGCAAGAGTGGTGCATAAAGAGGCAAGTGAGATGCAGAAACAGGCAAGAAAGGTACAGAAAGAGGGAAGACGAGTACAGAAAGAGGCAACAGGGGTGCAGAAAGAAGCAAGACAGGTGGAGAAAAAAGCATGGGAAGTGCAGAATGAAGCAACGGGGGTGCAGAAAGAGGCAAGAGAACTGCAGACAGAAGCAACAGAGGTGCAGAAGCAGGCAAGAGAGTTGAAGAAACAGGCAAAAGAGGTACAGAAAGAGTGAACAAAGGTGCAGACAGAGGCAAGAGAGGTGCAGAAACAGGTAAAAGGGGTACAGAAAGAGGCAAGAGGGTGCAGAAATTTGCAAGAGAGGTGCAGAAAGAAGCAAGAGCAGTGCAAAAGAACCAACAGAGGTGCAGAAAGAGGCAAGTGAGGTGCAGAAGGAGGCAAGAGAACTGCAGAAGGGGTGCAGAAAGAGGGAACAGGTGGGCAGACTGAGGCAAGAGAGGTGCAGAAAGAGGGAAGAGGGGTGCAGAAAAAGGCAAGAGAGATGCAGAAATTTGGAACAGAGGTGCAGGAAGAAGTCAGAGCAGTGCAGAAAGAACCAACAGAGGTGCAGAAAGAGGCAGGAGGGGTACAGAAAGAGGCAAGTGAAGTACAGAACGAAGCAAAAGAGGTGCAGAAAGAACCAACAGAGGTGAAAAAAAGAGGCAAGAGGGGTGCAGAAAGGGGTAAGAGAGGGGCACAAAGAGACAAGAGGGGTACAGAAAGAGGCAGGAGAGGTGCAGAAAGAAGAAGAGAACTGCAGAAAGAAGCAACAGAGGTGCTGAAAGAGGCACGAAGGGTGCAGAAAGAGACAAGACAGGTGAAGAAAGAAGTAACAGAGGTACAGAAAGAGGCAAAAGTGGTGCAGAAAGAGGGAAGAGAGGTGTAGAAAGAGGCAAGAGAGTTGCACAAAGAGGAAAGAAGGGTGCAGAAAGTGGAAGAGATTTGCAGAAAGAGGTAAGAGAAGTGCAGAAAAAGAAAAATGTGCAGAAAGAAGCAACAGAAATGGAGAAAAGAGACAAGAGAGGCGCAGAAGGAAGCAAGAGTGGCTTGCACACCATTAGTACCAATTTAACACTCACATTTAGCAATAAGTAACAGGTGACCATTCTAGGTTTGCAAAGTGCCATCCACCACGCTGTAACACTCACTTGTTGCTGCATTTTTGGTATCGTTTGAGCCGTTTGAGCTAGAAACAAGGCTTTTTTTGTTCAAATCTGCAGATTAGGGAGCAGATGATGGATTATGTGGCTAATGCGGAAAATGTATAATTGTGCGAAAGTCGGTGCAGCCAAACAGTCGCATAATTCCAGTGGCCCTGCTCATACCTCTGACTAGGTCCACAAGTGCTCCTCAGTGATTCCTTCTTTTTTTGTCTCACTGAGTTCATAGTTGAGCTTCTATGGAAACGAGGAAGACTAAACCTGAGGTTACCACTCCACAACACAGATACCATACCACATAATTACTCTCCATAACACATAATCTCACTCTACATAATTCCTATAAAATAAATACCACATACATTCTATCCACATAATTTCACTGCACAACTTACCACATAATTCCACTACACACAACCTACATCCACTCCACTCCAAAAAACATTAGCAAAAAACTTTTACCTTTACAACGCCAATAGCTCTAACTCTCGAAAATGCGAAATCTTTTACATTGCAAACACTTCTTTAACTAGTAGTCGCGTTTGCAGAGTGGTGGACAAAGGTTGCTGGGCCTCTGACCAGCGCTCAGGAATTTTGCTACGTAAGACTTACAGGAGGTACCAGGAGGGCTTCTTGGCCCCCAAAGTCCCTCAGGAGTAAATTGGACTTCATCCCCCATCCCGTAGACTGTCAGGAGGCGTGTTTGCAGAGTGGTCGAGAAAGGGAGGCCTGGCCTCCGAAGACGTCTTAGCAATCCCACTGTGTGGGACTTACTGGAGGTAACAAGAGGGGTAGTTGGCCCCCAAGGACATCCTTGGGGGCCAACTACCCCTCCTATTATCTCCAGTAAGTCCCACACAGCAGGATTGCTAAGTTCTCATAGCAGGCCACCCCCCCTTTGCCCACCACTCTGCAAACGCGCTCCCTGACACGCTCTTGGATGGGGATTGAAGTCCGCTTCGCTGCTGGGGGTCCTTAGGGGCCAAGTAGCCTACCTCTCACCTCCAGTAAGCCCCACACAGTGGTATTGCTGAGGGGTGAACACAGGCCACGCCCCCTTTCTCCACCACTCTGCAAACGCGCCTCCTGGCGCGCTCTTGGTTGGGGGATGAAGTCCCCTTTCCTCCTGAGGGTCCCTGGAGTCAACTAGCCCTCCTGTTACATCCAGTAAGCCCCATATAGCTGGATTGCTGAGAGTGCTCAAAGGCCATGCCCCCTTTTTACACCACTCTGCAAACGCGACTCCTGGCACACTGCTGCCCGGGGGATGAAGTCCACTTTAGTCCTGAGATCCTCAGGACACAAGAGGACCTCATCGCCCCACCAGCAATGCGCCAAGAGGCGCCTTTGCAGAGTGGTGTAAAAAGGGGCGTGGCCTCAGACCACCTCTCAGCAATCCCACTGTGTGGGGCTTACTGGAGGTACCTGGTGGGCTAGTTGGCCCCCAGGGACCCTCAGAAATGAAGGGGACTTCATCCCCCAACTTAGAACGTGCCAGGGGGTGCATTTGCAGAGTGGTGCAGGGAGGGGGCGGGGCCTACGGCAAGATGCCGGCTTTTCTTTTTTTTAAAATAATTTTAGAATGGGGGCTGTGTGGCCCCACTTCTTTTAGTATTTTTTGGGCCCTGGGGACCCCATCCCCCAGGGCCTGAGCATTTGTTAGAAAAAAAAAAAACCAGAAGGGGGCTGTGTGGCCTCCCTTCCCTGGGCTGCTTGGCCTCCCTTCCCTGGGCCGCTATTGGCCCCGGGGACCCCACCCCCCGGGGCCTGGCCAGCATTTTTTAAATTTTTTATTTTGGATGGAGGTCGAGTGGCCCCCCTCCTGAAGCCTATAATGGCCATGGGGACACCATCCCCCGGGGCATTCCCTCGGTTACCGAGTCACAAGATGGCTGCCAACACTTCCTGGTTTGGAGTGTTGACAGCCAATCAAAATGAAGCTGATGCTCGGGAGGGGTTGCGAATCCTCCTTGGTGCTCAGATATCAATATTTTTATTTTTTGAATTTCTCAGCAACTACTGAACGGATTTACACCATTTAAAAAAAGGGCGCTTTCTGAACCAAGAGCTATCTTTTTGCCAAATTTGGTGTCATTCTGTTCAGCAGTTCAGGCTGTAGCCGTATCTAAAGTTCCTATGGAAAGTAACATGGGGGAAATGCGTTTTGGGACCCCCCTTTTTTCTCAGCCCCCACTTGACGAATCACCCCGAAACTTTCAAGACAGGAGCTGACCGGAGCGCCCATTAGTTTTGAAAATGTTGCGAAGATTCATCAAACGGCGCCAAAGATAATGGCAAATCAAAAAACGCTTTTCCTATGGAAACTAGGTCCTAACTATAACTATCTACTGGCCACCGCCAGTAGGTAATATATATATATACATATGTATATGTATATAGTCGGAAAAGAAAATCCAAGTCCTTTAAGCTCAATATTTATGTTTAGTGTGTCAATAATCGAAAAGCTAGGTATATAAACATAACTTAATGATACAGATTTCAACCATATAGTGGTAACTCGAAATATTTGCATTTGCATTATAGCTGGATAGATAGATAGATAGATAGATAGATAGATTGTAAAAATGTGCAGTTTTTTTATTTAACAGAGGGGGGATGTAATGTCAAGTTAGCAATGATGGAACCCTTTTCACTCCTGATAGACTCTGTAGAGCTGTGACATAAGTGTTAGAGGGGAATGCAATGAAGGCTGGTTTCAAACATTGGGTTCGCAGTTACATACAGAAGAATAACAACGCGTAATACTAAACTTTGTGTGTGGCATAGTCGTTGGCGGGTACCCTGGCTGGAGAGGATGCTACAAACATCAGTGAGCCATTTTAGAACAAGCAGTATTAGTGCTTTTGTATGGGGCAGGGGTCTGGGACTTTTGCAAGTCATCAACTCTACAAACCATTGAAAATGTCTTCCTTAGAAAAATAATGTCCACACTACCGAGCATGCCCTCCATCATTTGTCATAAGGAATTGGGGTTAACTCCCGTGGCAGATTGAATACAAATCGCCCCTACTATGCTATGGCGCTCGATTTGGGTAAACGAGGAATCGGCCCTCAACCGAGCAATAATTCAGGATTGCCTAAAGTGTGAACATGTAAACAAAATTCCGTGGTTTGGCCACGTCAAGGTGCAACTGACCCTTGTGGGGAGGCAAGACTTCTTTGCCGACCCTCATCTTATCACCTCCGTTACAAAACCCCAATTAAAAAAGAGATCTTTTAAATGTTTTAATTGTGCGAAGAGAACAGGGGGAGGCTAGCAAAAAGCTTGTAGCTGATTATTTACCTTTGGTTACCAATGATGGAATTGAGACATATCTTCTGTACCCTTTTAGTCACTCCCAAAAATTGTTTCTTTTAAGATTCAGATTTGGCATTGTGCACCTTCTGGTGTCGTTTCCCAGTAAAACATATGACAACACCCATCTGGATCCCTGTCCCTGCGATTGTAACTCATCGCAGAACATGCTGCATTTTCTTTTTTTCTGTCAGCTATATGATAATCCACGCAGGGAATTCATTTTATGACTCCTGAGAGTGCTGAATATTAGAAAATGCAGGTCAGCCCTATTCCACATTCGGCTACTCCAATCAGAATATATCTGCGAAATGATTTACAGATTTATCTCTGCCGCAGTTTGTTTAAGGAGGCTAGTCGGAAAATGACTGCTTTTTTTGTTTTTTACAGAGCGTGAACTTGACCCGAATCGGGTATCAGAGCGCTTTACATAGCACCAGTTGCATTACATGAGGACACATTCATTTTTGTTAGGCACAGGGAGATTAAGTGATTTGCCCAGAATCACAGGATGTTCAGCGTCAAAACCGAGACTCGAACCCAGTTCCCCACATTCGAGGTCGACCGCCCTAGCCGTCAGGCCAACTCCTCGCTTTGTTTCTCCTGTAAGATCATGTCTTAAACTTGATCATTTTTACTTGCCTAAACAAGTTACTCGCAACTCTGGAGACTTTTAAATCTTTTCTGGCACTTTTTAACAGGCACTATGCACTTTGTAAAATTGTCTGACTCTAAGGCTCCTGTTTGTGTTTGAGATTTATTCGGTGTTGTTTATAGGCACCATGCACTTTATAAAGAAAACTGAATGATTATTGTTTTATTGTGTCTGATCTAGGACACTGAATTTTAAATGACTTGATCTGGATAGCTCTTGATTAGATGTGTCCTTATGAATTTTAAACGTGTTAAGGTGTTTCATTTTGGGCTTTCTGGACAAAGGCACTATGCATTTTATAAAGAAAATTAATTGTTTACTCACAGGGTGAGGTGACATGTTTTGTAAAATTTTAAAATAACTGATGTAATTAAGTATAACTAAATTGATGGTTATTATGAATGACTGAGGATTTTGAATTTTAAAGGATTCAATTTGGAGGGCCCTGATGGGTCCCCATGATTTTTAAATATGTCAACCTGTTTCTTTTTTCTTGAAACCCTTTTCTGTATTGTTTTTTTATTTGTGACTTTTATGGTTTGACAAAAACCGAATAAAGTTTATTTGATTGATTGACTGATTGAAGCAGTATTAGTATCAGATGTGGAGAAAGAGATAAAGAACTGAGGGGCATATTAGCAAGGAGTTGCGATATTTATCGCAAAACGCGCTTAGCACGTTTTTTGTTAACGCCGCCTATCGCTGGAAATTATCGCTGAGATAACACCCTATTAGTAAGGTTTATCTCCATAGCGATAATATTTCCAGTGATAGCGGCAAAATGTGAGAATATCGCTGGAAAAGCAGCGATATTCTCGCATTATCGCTAAGGTGGATTCAGCATTAGAATCCACCTCCTATACTTTAAACAGGTAAGTCATCCTCACTAGCAGGTGATAAAATATAGCGATAAACGCGCTTAGCGCGAATTATTTTATCGCTTCGCCTGCCTTGCTAATAGGGGGTAGTGGAGTTAGCTACTGTTTCCAGTCGCTTTTAGTAGGGAACGCCTTCCTTGCATGTCATTAGCGATAATTATCGCTGACATGCAAGGCGATGTGAATCCCGCCCGCTAACGCCTAAAAGCTGTCGCTAACGCCAGTTAGAGACAGCTTGCTAATAGGGCGATATAAATATCGCCGCTTTAGCGGCAAAAAGTGCCGCTAAAGCGGCGATAAATCCCTTGATAATATGCCCCTGAGTGACATGGTACTGACAACCTCATCAACACATTTTATAAATGCGTATGCTCAATTTTGTTCGCGCATTTAACTAAACGTTTGAACTGATTCTAAGACACAGGAGTAATTACACCTTTTATGAAAATAAGTGAATATATATATCCCTGATTAACAAACCAGAAAATCCCACACATCACGTACCTAATATTGAACTATATCGTTGCTTAACATTGGTTTAAAATAATTCACAAAAATGAGCTCCAAATGCAGTATTGAATAGAACCAGGTCGATCTGAAGTTTTGATAACTTTAGGCGGGTGATACTGGGTCATATTTAAGAGACTTTAGCTTGCTCATCACCTTGTGACCCTATGGCAATTTTGTTGGGATTACATCGGAATGTCCAGGACAATATGACAAAAATGACAAAAATGATTGGATTTGTGCAACGACTTTGTTCTTAACCGCTCTGCACGTCATTACAGCCAATTAGGAAAACAAAATCTCTCCTCTCCTACGACCAATTACTTGAAAAGTAAAATAAATAAATTTTGTTTGTCCGGGGAACACTCTATAATCTAGTTACAATGGAGTACCATTCCTGAACTGCCTCAGAACGTTACGTGCGTTAACAACATATTGCCACCCTTAAAAAGCGACGAAAGACTGACGTATTGGAATTAATGGAATTAGGCTAGGGAGTCATGATGTCATGGGGGGCATGATTTGTAATCTGAAGCATGAATCGGTGCTTATGCGTCTGCATATTTTCATATTATTATATTGTCACTGTATATTTCCATTGTGCCTTTAGTACTCTGACCAGAGGAGTGATGGGAGGGTGATTCTTATAACATACAAGCTGTATCACATTTATAAGAGTACTTTTTACTTACAAATGTACCAGCTAAAATATGTTTTTTTTAAACGTTTATTGTTCCTCAATTGAAACAATAAAAACGACAGTTAAAAAATGTCGCACTGGTAGAAAGTCAAAAGATCCACCCTTATATTTTTTCCAGTTAAAAAAACAACAATAATGTGTACAATGTACCCATTCTATTGCAACCTAACATAGCTATCATTTGATTTTTCAAACAAGTCTTTGCTGTATCTCACAGATGAATTCTTCTTCATTCTCTACTTCATATTTCTGGCCAAAGTATATTTTCATTTTTAGTCAACTTTCCATTTCTTATTTGCATTTTAATGCTTCTTCTAAATGAACATTTTTATTTGGTTTAAATTGAACATCTTCACATTCTGATATCTGCAGTCGGGAAAAGAAAATCTAAGTCATTTTGAGCTCAATATCTATGTTCAGTGTGTTAATAAAATATCCAGTAATTGAAAAGCTAGGTTTATAAACAGAACTTAATGATACAGATTTAAACCACATAATGATAACTTTTAATATTTGCATTTCATGTAAATTTTACTGATATAACTTCCTCCCGGGAAAGAATATGGAAAAAGGTGCATAACGTCTCTTTAAGATTGCATTTCATGCTTGGAAAAGGTTTTACGCAACAGAAATATTGGAAATTGAGATAAATCATACGGATCCTAATGTGGAAACCGAAATATCTTAAACGCGTTCTGAAAGGCCAAATAGGAGCTATCTATCACGTCGATTTTAATGTATGTTGGTTTGCTTATTTAATTTGAATAAAAATATGTACACAAACTACAAATGTATACATGTATACACTGAAGTGAATTTCAAGTGCTACGTTGAGGGGTGGGTTTACTGTCAGAACGTCCTGGTACTCATACAAATATGTTATTGAACATTAGCATGACAACTTTTTTCTCTTATTTATCGGAGGGATGCACAATATTTGCACTCGGGTGAAGTTGCTTTGTAAACGACTCATTTGCCTGTTTTTATGTGCAGTTTGTAAAAATGTCACTCTTCAGGATACAACTCATACTTGCAATGCCAAAGTACCACACTAAAGTATACAAATGGTAACTTTAGTGTCAATATTTTATGCAGAAAAAACTGAAATAAAGCAGTTACTATTATAGTTACCAAGAGGCGTTCAATCAGAAAGTTCAGTAGAGCAGTCATGGAGTACCTTTGGAGAGAGGATGTGGTCTGACGGCTAGATTGCCGCCTTTGGAGCTGAGAAACCACGGTTCGAGCCTCGGGGTCGCGTCCACATCCTGTGATTTTGGGCAAATCCCTTAATCTCCCTGTGCCTACCAAATAAATGAATGAATGTGTCCTTGTGTAACGTAACCGGTGCTCATGTAAAGCACTCCAATACCTTCGGGTCCAGTTGGTGCTGCATAAATCTGAAAAAAAAGCAAAAAACCCAGTACTCCTATCTATCACAAGGTGGAAATGGTGGCTGGATTTATAACCCCCGCACTGTGCCCACTCTAAATGACATGCAAACCTTACATTCTCCTCTTACAATGAATTAGCCAACACGCGTTGTTATGCTGTGGTCAATGTTGGCCGCAGTTTTATTCGTATGACACAACGTTAGGTCTTGTATTACAATGCCCTGGTCATAAATCATCATAGAGAACTGGTATCATGAATACATTTTTCATGTTACATGTCATAAATCATCCAGCGACAGTTCATTATCCCGCCCCGTTACTGGGGTCATAAATCATTCCTGCCAGTTTTAGGGTCATACAGTGTTCCGTTGGTTTTCCTGCTGATTGCGTATGGGAGGTAGCCTCTCCCCGGAGTTTGGCCCCAACTCGCTACCTTGTTTGTCTCTCTTGTGCCCTGCCATCCAGTGGGGCTGGGAGCGAGTGCTGTCTCCGTTTGCTACCCCCTTTTCCGGCCTACTCTCCCTGCCGTAAGGCATCCCCAAGTGAGTGGCCCTCATCCTATACACCGCCCTGTCAGTGTGCTCCATAACCAGCAATTGTACCCCCTTTTATCCGCCTTGCCCGTTGTCCAGCACTGCAACGTTGCTGTTCCTTAGGTGTGGGTTTCATGATTAGTCATGGCACCGCTCCCCACCTCTCCGTGGTAAATTATATGGCCTGCGCTGATGGAGCGGTGCCTTATACTCCCACTCCAAGCCCCTCGTTGCGGCAGCTGATTCCTCATTGAGGGGTGCAAAACAACACCTGCCCCCCCCCCCCATTGGCCAGGTATTACGGCAACCTTTTCCTTGGCGTGCTAACTCCTGGAGGGGGGGTGAGGGCCGCCCCCTCACCCCTTTTGTCTTTGAGTATGCTGAAGCGCCCAAACCTGATTTTTTGTGTTCCTGGCGGCTGTTAAGGCGCCGGCCCGTGAATCGCCCTTCAGGGGCGGCCCCTGCAAAAGCAGACAGCCTTATATTTTAATGCAAGCTCAACCAATCAATCAATCAATCAGGATTTATAAAGTTCGGGTAATCATCCGATAGGGTATCCAGGTGCTTGCAGGTCCCAAAGGCTTATACTAACAGCAAGGGCCATTCAGAATTCCGGAAGTGAAGTGATGGTCAGGAGTTGAGTGGGGAGGCAGTTCCAGGTCTTTGCTGCAATGTGGGGAAAGGAGCGTCCTCCACTCTTGCTTTGGTAGATGCGAAGAGTATGGGCAAGTGAAAGTGAGGCAGAATGTAGTCTTCTCGATGGTTGGTTGAGGTTCAGACAGTGGTTAATGTATGCTGGTCCTTGGTTGTGTAGAGCCTTGTGTGCATGCACAGCAGCTTTAATTGGCATCCCTGCTGTACAGTGAGCCAGTGGAGTTGCCAGAGGTGGGGTGTGATGTGAGTGGCCGAGGATGAGTTTGGCAGCAGTATTCTGTATGGTCTGAAGTCTCTGTAGGAGGTGTGCAGCGATTCATACGTAGAGGGCATTGCCATAGTCCAGTCATCTGGTGATGAGGGCCTGTGTCATGGTGCATCTAGTGTGTGGGGATAACCACTTTAAGATCTTACGTAGCATGCACAGAGTGAGGAAACTGGCTGAGACGGCGTTGATCTGTGATTTCATGGTGTGCTTGTTGTCAATGATGATTCCGAGGTTTCTGGCATGGTCGGAGGGAGTGTGTGTGGTACCTAGGTCTGATGTCCACCAGAAGTCATTCCATGTATTGCTGCTGGTGCCGAAGCTCAGTACTTCCATCTTGTCTGTGTTCAGCTGCAGGCAGTTGTTAACCATCCAGTTGTGATGTTTGTCTGTGGATCTGTGAAAGTTGGTTCTGGTGCTGGTGGGTTCGTCGGTGAGTGAGGGGATGAATTGGGTGTCATCTGCATAGGAAATTATGTTGACTGTGGGATTTGACGATGTTGGCCAGTGAGGTCATATATGCATTGAAGAGCGTGGGACTGAGGGATGAGTCCTGGGGGACACCGCAGGTGATCTCCTTGGGTTCAGAGGGGAAAGGTGGGAGGTGGATCCTCTGTGTTCTCCTGGTGTTAATGGAGGTGATCCATCTGAGCGTGCCCCCTTTGAGGCCGATGTGGTGGAGTCTTTTGATCAGTGTATGTTGGGATATGGTATTGAAGGCTGCCGAGAGGTCGAGGAGGTTCAAAGCTGCTGTTTCTCCTCAGTCGAGGAGGGTTCGGATGTTGTCAGTGGCTGTGATCAGTGTGGTTTTAGTGCTGTGATTGCTGCGTAAGCCAGATTGGGAGGCGTTGAGTAGCTTATTATGCTCCAGGAGTGTCACTGGGAATGGAAGCAGGGAGATTGGCGGGTAGTTTTTGATTTCGCTTGGGTCGGTGGAGGGTTTTTTAAGGAGGGGAATTACTTTGGTGTGTTTCCAGGCATTGGGAAATGTTGCACTGGTGATATTGATGTTGAGTAGGGTGTTGAGTTCCTTGCCGATCCCTTGGTTTCCGAGGGTGAAGATGTGGTGCTGGCATGGGTCTGTGGGAGCTCCTAAGTGGATGGATTTCATGGTGGAGGTGGTGTCCTGGGTGGAGAGGAGGATCTAGGTGGTCAGTGTGTCGTTTGTGTTGGTTATGGTGGTGGTGTATCTGTTGAGGAAGTCCATAGGTGTGGGTTGGAGTTTGAAGTTTCTGTATATGGTTGTGATCTTGTTGTGTAAGAAGTTGGTGCGGTTGTCGCACAGCTCCTGTGAGGGTATGATGTTGTTTTCTCTGGCAGCCGGGTTGGAGAATTCCTTGGCGATGTTGAACAATTACTTGGTGTTGTTGGTGCTGGTTTCGATGTGTGCAGCAAGGGCTGTCTTCTTTGTTGCTCTCAGCAGGTGGTGAAAAAGGTTGAGGGGGTCTTGAAGGCAGCCCTGTCGGAGGTGTCCTTGCTGGCATGCCATCTCCTTTCCAGCTGTTTGCCGTCCCATTTCGCTGGATTTTCTCAGGATATTGCTCCTAATGGGGTTGATGCTGGTCTGCACAATTGGTGATCCAGGCATTGAATGTTTTACTCCCTGTTAGAGGTTGGTGACGGTAGCAGGGTTGGAGGTGTTGAGGGTGTTTGCCCAGCTCGACTCTGAGGTTTTATTCTACCTCCAGTGGGGGGCGTTGGCCATCTTTGGGTGGCAGTGGGGGGGTTGGAGATGCTGAAGTGGATGATGGAGTGATCGCTCCATGTGAGTTCTGTGACATGGATGTATTTGATAGCTGGTGGTGAAAATTGGGTCTAGCGTGTGTCCTGCTGTGTGTGTTGTGTCGTGGACGATCTGGGGCAATCCAAGGCTGCTTATACTGTCAAGGAGGTGTGCGGTGTTTGTCGTTGGGGTCATCAATGTGTAAATTTAGGTCACAGAGGAAGATTTTGCCCTTGGAGTCTAAGGCAGGGAGCGCAATGAAGTCTGCGATGATTTTGCAGAAGCTAGAGCGTGGGCCTGAGGGTCGGTATGTGAGGGTGCCTCTGATGGTTGTCTTGTCTGCGTAAGCTAAGGTTACATTAAATTATAAATTCAAAAAAGGCATTAAAAGACTTTATAATTAAACAATATATGTTAGGTTTAGATATTTTAAACATTAAATGATATTTATTTAAATGCTATTTTAAATAATGTATTTCCTATGAGGTTTTTCTTTTAACTCTCAACTGCCATTTGTTCCTTTGGGAGGATGTTGCAGTACCAGTGGTTTCCCATGTGTGGCACTCGTCTTACTTTAGGTCTAAGCAGGAGTATTTTACCACTATTTTGAGTTCCTTTATTTGGCTGTAGTAACTTTAGAAGTGCAGTTTGTGAATAGCAATGGGCTTCATCATTTGTGGGTGGGTGCATGTTCTTTTCTTAAAGCCTCTTAACCCTCTCAAATCCCCCTTTACTTATTCCGCAACACCTCCTATTTAGTAGTAAGTATGACCCTTTTCCCCAATCACTAACATTCACTATTAGGTAGTAAACCTGTATGTGTGAAAATCTCACCAGAGAAAAGACTGGAGAGGTGGGGATGGATGGGCCGGTGGAAAGGAACATCATAATGCCTATGGTGGTGCCTGGTAGGCACGCCACCACTGTAGGCATTACTCCACCTCCGATGGACTGACAGGCTCCTTGAGCCCCTCAGATCAGTGGTGGTCGGTCTTTCCAACCACCACACAGCCACCCGCCATCCAAATGTGGTGGGTGGAAAACTTGTTTGCAATGGCGGTGAGACCGCCACCGACGGGCTGTTGGCGGCAGGCCCACCCCCATTGTAATCGAGCCTTAAGTCTGAACTTAGAAATCTTCACTGCGACTTTGACCCAAGGCTCTCCGATTACAATGTTCCCTCCTCAGACACCTCCTGCAGCCTTGCCCCCGCTGAACTTTACCTCCTCAGAGCATTTTTCGCAAAATGTCTTCTGAAGGTAAGTGCTGACTTGGGCCCAATCCACTTCTTGTGTCCCGAACCACACTCCATCGTGTACGCGATTGGCACTTTGATCTTTTAGGTGCTAGTTTTTACTAAAACCTTTAAAAAATCATATCTTCTGTTCTACTGATTGGATTGTTTTCATTTTGGTGTCAAATAAGTTATTAAAGTTTACTCCATGTCTCTAAATTGGTGGGGGAGTTTTCTTGTGCTGTGTTTTCACTTTATTACTGTTTGTCTGCTGAATAAATACTTTACACATTGCCTCTAAGTGAAGCCTGACTGATTTTTGTGCCAAGCTATCCAGGGTTAAGCACTGGTTAATTTAGTGACTTTTTGTGGTTCATCCTGCAAGCAATTGTGGCTGTTGCTTGACCAGGGCTAACACCCCAGTCAACCAACAACCCAAATTCTCACAAACACACTTCAAAAATTGTCCAAAATTTAGTCTACATCTAAGCATAGTCAAAGGGTAAGAATTGCCTTTGAAAGCTGCACTGAAATGTCACTTTCTGCCATACTCGTACACTGAACATGACTGTGGTATACAAGTTCTACTTCAAAAAATGTAGAAACAGCAGGTTAAGACTGAAAAAGGGTGTGGATTACTCCATTAGTTAACCATGAATATATGGACATGAGAAAACTATTTAAAAAGGATTTAATGTATACAAAGCTGTGGAGCTTCAACTTTTTAGGGTGTGCATGAAGACTGGAACAATCAACATAATAAAATTCAAACTAAAATAGTTCATCCCTGCTTCCTAACACATCCATCTGAAAAGCCATATTCAGACAGACTAGACTAGTATACGATGATAAAGAAATTGGAGATCACCACATGTGGAAGGAAGCCCTAAAAAGGGGCTGAAAATTGGGCGTCTTCCAGGCCTACTGAAGGTTTGGTATTCGGGTTTCACATTTGGGTTACTTTGCACCTCACTCGTTCACTTAGTATGACTGCGGTATATAACTTCTATATATGAAAAAGTAGAAACAGCAGAGTAGCACAGAAAGTATATGTGGAATACTATGTCCGCAATCCGTGAAAACAATCAAAATGAAGACTAAGGCCAATATTTATCAATGGCTTGCATAGGCATTGCATCACGCAGGGTGACACAAGGGCAGGGCAAGCTGTATATCAAGCAACGCAAGAGTCCAACTGCATCAGTTTTAGGCAGTTGCGTGGTGCAAGTGCTGCACTGATTCTGCCTGCATCATGCAGCAAATAGTTTATGCAATATAGGCATTCCCACATAAAATCTAATGCAAACATAACTCAGTGGTATTTATCCAGCTGCGGTCCGTGCAGGTAACAGCGGTGGTGCCAGGTTTGGGAGGTATTTCCGAGGGACGATAACAAGGGAAAATTAATTATTTATTTAATTTTCCCTCAGCATAGTCTCTCGAAATCTCACCCACCCTGCCCCTCTGGCCCACCACTGTTACCTGCATGGACCAAGGCTGGATTTATCATCATCCCACGTCATCATGCATTGTTATACAGTGTAACACAACAATAGAAATGTGTTGGATGCCATAATAAAACTTACACCACAGTATCTTTTTTTACCAGCTAGCCAACAGCAATTAGCTAACAATCAAGGGGTCAAAAACATTGTTGGATTCCCTCATGTGGTTGATGCTATTGATTGTACATGTGCAATTTGTTCCCCCTGCCGCCACTGTACACCTTTTTAAAAACCGCAAGCACAATCACTAGAGCATTGTCTAGGCAATAGTGAATCATCATGGACTTTTTACCATTGTCCTTGCAAAGTATTGTAGAAGTGCCCATGATGCATATATATTTTGGCAAGGTACTATCAATGAGCGGTTTGAGACTAGAAGATATTGGATTTGCCTACTCATTGGTAAGGAAACCAGAATACTCAAGATATCATTTTGACTCAAAAACATGGTAGACATTTCTATGTCTGTTTTTGGATCTTGTGTCATGTACTCATTGTGGTAGCATTTCTATAAAACACACAGCCACTATTGTTCCATTGTGGGATGACTTAACTCATTACACAATGAATGATGAACAATGAACACAGTTCAAAGTATTGTGTCATGTCACACCATGGGCCAGATTACGATGTTGGGCGGACCACCACTAAACAGGCCATCGGTGTCTGTCCACCAAACAACTAGGGCAGTGGTCCAACCACTGGATTATGATATTGGCTGTCCGATCGTAGTGGGTTGGGGAAAGACCACCACCTCAGCCAGGCTCAAGGAGCCTGTCAGAGAGGCGGTCGAAGCCTAATCCCTACAACGGAGGCGGTGCCTGCGGAGGCACCGCCGTAGGGATTAGGATGTCAGTTTCCAACAGCCTTTTCATGGTGGTGCAACGCCGTGGAAAGGTTGTCAGAAAAGGACTTTGGGGGCACCTAGCAAGGCCCCCGGTCCTCTTGGGCCTCTACGATGTGGCCTGGGGTGCACATGTGGTGTCCCCTCAAACATTCATGCACTGTGTGCATGGATGTTTCACAATATCCCTTTTTCTATTGCAGCTTGTGCTGCAGCTCTTTTCTGGGCCACAGCAAAAGCTGCAATAGAAAAAGGGATGTTTCCAACCACCTACATTGCGGTTGCATCTTAATTTCGTGGGTGGGACCTCCGACTATTAGTCGGGTGGTACCACTCCCACTGCGATGGCGGTCATATGCTCGTCCAACTGTCATCATAATCAGGCCCCTATGTGAGAAGACACACTCACAATATCTGCCTTGCTATAGACATCAGCTCACAATTCATGTGGCAAAAGAATGTTAGAATTGTGTGAACAACACACACACACACCATATAAAATTAGTGGAAATGTGTATGTGCAATGGTGTGGCAAGTCAGTAAAAAGTTACAAATATAAGTAAAAGTAGTTATTAAAAACGTTATCCTAAGCATATGTGCTGCACATGGCAGTATATAGAGCCTGATGAAATACTAGTGTTCATGTCTGTGATGCACTGAAAGTGTATCAATATAGTAAAAAATTCTGTCGCTGGGTCCATATATTAAAAAAGTGAGCAAGGGGCCAGAAACCTCCAGTATTCACAAAATTAAAAGTATGAACAAATACATTGAATTTAAGGCAAAATATAATTGTTCCTTAATGTCAAAGATAAGTAACCATTTCTCTCAATTCTCCCCTAATGTGCTGCTTCTCAGCTTAGCAAAGTAATATATACATATTTAATATAGAGGTTTGTCAACATGTGAGACACAGGGCAATATTCTATGTGGAAATACACCAAGGTAAGGTATGACAGTGTATTGTTGATTACAATGAGTACTATATCATGCAAAAGAAATTGTTTAATTTGCAAGTCATATAAATAAATGTACTCAAACAAGGAAATAGCAGTTACATACATGCACATACAAAAAGTGCAGTGCACATGCCTGTGGATGAATGTTATTTAAGTCAGCATCAATAGGCTTCACCGGGAAAATGGTTCCAGTGTCATACCTTTGTATTAATCATAGGTTATCTATACATTATACTGTACGAAAATGTTGGCTGAATTATGATGAATCAAAAAAATGTCAATGCGACATGTTGAGTAATGCCTAAATGTGCAATGCATCTACCAAAGCTAAATAACGATTATAAATGATGGTACACCAAACCATTATGTATACAACCAAGGACATCTCAGGTGATGACTGGAAGAAATGGTTTGTGAGAGTCACAATGTGGCAGTCACTAACAGTACATAATGTTTTTCATGAATTCATGAATATAAATTCAACTAATGACAACATTGCATATAGTGTTTTTGCAATTTTCATACAGCTGATATCAAAGTTTGAACTTCCTTACAATGATAAACTGTATTAATCACATTTATATTAGTATGTGATATGTTGTATGGCTTACACTGAATTAAAAAATAGCGTGAACTAAATATGTAGAAAATTCATGTAGAAAGCAATGGTCAGCATGATATAAAAGATATCATTCAAAATGGAAACTGTATATATGAAACATAGCTAGTGATGCATAAGTGACAACAATTCCATAAATAATGTTGTTTACTTCACATTTCAGATGATGAAGGATATTGATTGTAGTCATGGACAATGACCCCCAGCACAGGCTTATGCTCAGAAAAAAATCAAATTTTGCTTTGACAAAAACACGTAATGTTTTTGAGCGCATTTTGGTGTCCTCAAATTACGTTTTAGATGCCTGGATCAATCTGGCGATAGACGACTCTACTCACCACTAGTGGTGTGCAAAATAATATTAGTCTGTACAATATTGCACAACATATTTCTAAAGACAAATGTACCCTCGAGTATGAGTGTGCAATCACAGCAGAAGATGAGCAGGATGAAGAATCCCAAGCTGAAATAGTGCATTCAATGGCAGGTCGTGCCAGACATGATCAAATAGTTACAATTTTTTTCCCCTAAATGCGTATAAATGTATGTCACTTAGTTTTCAATATTGAGCTACAATAATAATTGATTTTTCACAAAACTAAGGATAATAGCTTACAAAGTGTTTTTTTATGGTGCAAGTGTGCCTGCATTGTTGGTGGCCTGCTAACATTTCCCCCACAGCAGGGTGGTTCACGGGGCTGCATCATATCTACATGTGTTGTACAGTTAGCAATATTGTATTGTCATCATGGTCCTGGTGTGGGATGTCTAAGACATATTGACATGCATGGAAACTGGCCCTTAGGTAAAGTCAACAGTGGCAGTGAACAAATGCATAGTCAGTGATGTCTGTAAACATCCTAACACAAACAAATGCATCCAATTACCCTGAGCAGAACAGCATGTATCATCCATGTGTCCATCTGAGGGACAAATTTACAAGTCCCCATCACCATGCCAATGTCACTTTCAGTGATGTTGGGATGGCGATAGTGGCTTTTTCCCACTCACAAGGCAGCGTAAAGTGCTGTCTTGTAATCAAGGGCCCATTACACACTTCACATAGAGTAAAAGGGGAGGGTAGTGGGTGTTGTGATGGGTGTCCCCCGCAACACCCTTTGTAAAACAAGCTGGCCCCTATTCACAAGTTTGGTGTAAATAGGAGGCTGTTTAAACTTTATGCGCCGCCAAAACCCGATCTTAAACAGGCAAACAATTAGAAATGCTTCATTTCTCATCGTTTTTGCTGTTTCCATGTGTGTTGTGTGCTCATTAATGTGCAGGAGGGTGTCCCTCCCTGCACATCAACAATATTCCCCTGAACCCAGACACCCTTGCACTATGTTGCAAAGGTGCCTGTGTTAGCGCTAGGCTGATAAGTTAAGCACCAGCGCAGGGGGAAACACAGGGCTGCACCATAATCTTGTAACTATGTCGCAGGCCTTTGTTACTAAAGTGGAGGAGTGCGGCATTAATCCCATAATGAGAATGCCTCACTCTGTCACTTCATTGTAACTATGCCCCCCGTGAGGCAAGAAAAATGTCTGCAGTGCAACAATGCACATTTTACTAAGCCTGACTCAGAGTCATATGTCCTCCGGCTTGCAACATATCACCATTGACAATGCACCAAATTGCAAGGGTGACTGGGTGGAGTGAATAACGGGCAATTAACAAGAAGGTGTCCCTTCCTGCATATCAACACACATCAATGTGAATTCCATGTGTCAATGTGATTTGGCCACCTTCAAATACATAGACACTTGTCAGAGTATGGCAAATCAAGCACATCTACTTGTCATATCATGGTGTACATCACTGCATCCCTGATCTCAAGTGTAAGAGCGCCCTCCTATGCCACACTAATAAGTATGTGGCAGTGCCAACAACAAGGTGAGGTGCAGTCTAATCTACACCACTGAACCTAGCTAATAAAAACGGTTGTATGACATTACAATGCATTCCGTTGCAACGCATGCCTTTACCACGTATGCGTTACAACGCGAATGCCATTACCCCGCATAACCTTTACCACGAAAATTCCTTTACCACGCATACCTTTACAACGATCTTCATTGTAAATTCATGCATGGTAAGGTCATATTCATGGTAAAGGTTATCTCAGACCCCTTGCCAAATTCCTATAACTGCTTCCTTGCTCCCTCCCCCTCCAGCTCTCAAATTCTTTTTTTTTAAATACCCCTCCTCTGTACCCCTGTGCGACCCCCCAACCCCCAGCCCCCAAACCTTCTTAGAAATACCCCTGCCCGGATCCCTTAAAATGTTGCCCTTCGTGATTTTCCCACCCCTAAACCCTTCTAACAAATACCCCTCCCCTGCCCTTAACCCTAAAATCGGACCCCTGCGTAACACAACCCCTCAGTCCTTATATATATATTTTTTTAAACTTAAATTCCCCTTACCTCTCCACGTCGTCTCCTCTCCAAGCTCTTCCGAGGTGCGGTGCACGTCGTAAAGAGGAAGCGGAAGTGTCTTTCCGTTTCCTCTAACGACGCCGATAGCGGAATCCAACCACTGCCAGGTAATCGCATTCGGTTTTGCCATCTTTTTTTCAGCTGGAACTCTGTAGTAGGCGCAGCAACTTATCTCATCTTTTCAAGTCTGGGAGCAGCGGCCAGTGTTGAGACTGAGAAATGTCTGACTCCCCTTCCTCCCCCCCCCCCCTCCTTTCCCACATTTCGCAAAGATGAGACTTCCTTCCCGCCCGGCTGGCATGCTGGTGAGTGCGTTTTTATTTTATGATCTTTTTGAAGTGAATGAAAGAGGCAATCAATAATTTTGTGCTGGAAGGCATGTACCTTTAACACACATGCCTTTACTTCGTATCTCGTAGTAAAGGTATGCGTGGCAAAGGCTATGCGTGGTAACCACGCATGCTTTGTAATGCATGCATGGTTAAGGATATGCGTGGAAACGGCCGCGTTGTAGTGGCTGTTTCCCATAAAAACAACATGTAAACTTGATGAGCAGGGGAGACCCAACCACAATGCAATGTAAAGACTCATGAAACTGATCAAATCTGCATTGTCAATAATGTAAAACAACCTGCACCACTGTCACTACTGAACAGGGGATATAGCAGGTGCAACATGTGTGTAGAAACAGACCCCTCTCAGTTGGCATATGAGAAAACTGTCAAAAACCATATTCAACCCAAATGTCACATCAGTGATGTCGTATGTTGATTTACAAACCTGCGTGAAATAGGTGTAACTTTTTAAAATAGAGAATGGACATTGTCATGCACTCTGCTTGTCAACTGCTTAAATGCCTGACCAAAGTGGACAAACACAACAGCATCTCCCCTTCACATTGCAGAGGGAGATACATCACCTCCTGTTCAGCAGCCTGTCCCACTCTTAAATGATGAAGAGGAAGAAGACATCTCAACCATTGACCATGACTCCCTCCAAGAGCTGCTCGACTCCATTGGCAGCCCATCTCCGGAAGCAGGGACACCCAGCAGCGTCGTGATTGCTCCACCAGCTGCACAAAACACCCAGCAGCCAGCACCTACCACCACAGCTGTCTCCCAGGACTTTGAGGACCCACTGCTAACATTTCAACGTAATGTGGTAGTCGTCCAGAGTGAGATGGCTGGTCAGGTGCGGGTGGGGTTGTACAGCCTGGTGGCCAAACTCAATGGGATACATGGGTGTCTCAGTCCCATTAGGGACCACCTAGATTTCATTAGAGGCACCCACAGTCTGCTCCATGCTCTCCAGCATTCCATGGCTGACATTGCTGGAGTCCTTACTCAGAGACAAGAACAACTGTCCAGTCAAAGTGGCTCCATCTAGGTCACCAAGGAGTTGTGTAAAATGCGAAAGATCATGGAGAGCATGGAGCGGATGCAGGCTTCACACTTGGCTGCCATGGCTGCCTACCACAGAGACGTTGCTGGAGTCTTGCAAGCCCTGCAGCTTATCATCACTGTGGTGATGCCTCAACATCTGGCACAGATGAATGCTGCTGCACCTTCAACATCCACCTCTTACCCCCCTGATGTGTCTCTGCCTCACAGTGCTCCTGCCAATCCACCATCAGGCTCATGGGAGGCACATGACACATCAGAGGAGGAAGATGTGGATGAATCAATATTCAGACGAAAAAGTCAGCGGTAGCATTCATCTGTGTCAAATAGACAGTTTCTCCCTGGTCTTGTGCTTACCATCATGCCTCAGAACAACAGCTTCCACTGTCCTCTGAATAACTCTGCTACACTCACCTTGAACTGTAATATGGACTGTCAATTTGCCATTGTTCCCAATGACACTGCAATCAGGCTGCTGACTGAAATCTGCCTCTTCCTCAACATGTCTCTGGACATGTTCACCCCACAGGGCTTTGTCTGGCCCTCCACTGGGCATGTGTACAATGTGGGGGTTGTTGTCCAAAGAACTGGGCCAGTCTGCTACCTCAGTGAATTCACATGTAAATAAAAGCACTCATGTCGCTAAGAGTGTTGCCTGTGAACATGTATGTTTAAACGTGACAACAATGCATGGCCAGTTTAGTCACCACTACAAATCGAGGGACATTTGGAAAAGGCAATCTGCTGGCTCTGTGTCCCTGAAAGGCATTGTGAAGCCCGGAGAGGTGTGACTCTACCAATGCTCAGATCTCAAAGACAACACTGTTACAGCAACTTAAAAATACTCTATGCTCAGGATGATGATCATGACTTGGAACAATACTCAAGTCAGTTTCAAGCCACATGAAGTGGCTCAAACTTTACGTGCAAACAAGAACATGTACTTATTGTCAATAGGGTGGACAATGGTTGAATAGATGGGTGTCATGCCATGACATATGTAAAGACAGTTCCTTCAACATGTTACATATGATGACAAAGCAATCTAGCTGTAAGAAGAGGAATGGTGTAGGATAGAATATGTCAAAGTGTGTTTCTGGATCAAATCCTAGCGCTGTTATGCTGTAAAGCCCATCACAACACCCCTTGCCCTACACTTGTATGCAAAATATTTGGTAGTGTTGTCCGCAATGTACAAGGCTGTGTTGATGCACATGCAGAGGCTTTAGAATGACTAGTAAATAATAGAAAGCACATATCCCCTGCACTCTCACATGGAAAATGAAGCTGTTGTGGGGACCGGTTTTATCAACGATGCCCCTAAGTATCCTAACAATCTACCAACATCTTGTAACCAATGCTATGTGAGCAAAATGCCTACAGTGCATCATGTGTTTATCTGTACTTGCAAAATAGTATCATATGGATACTAATTCATCAGACCACGCCAAAAAGTCTAGAAACTGAACTATGCAACCCTACATATCAATCATTTTTGTTCACTCACATTCAAACTGCAAATTGACGGTAGCATGTCCCTTGAAGATAGAGTCATTACATTTGTTGATATTCAAATTGATTGTGCGGGTAATGCATCTGTTGTAATCAACTACAAATTCAACAGTACATGTCAACACATCAACACTCATTGACAGCACAAACCATCAACCACTAGGATTGTATATTAAAACAATACACACTTAATAACCTAAACTAATACTAATGACTTATCCTAAACTACACTAATCTAACTTGTACTAATATAAACCTAGACTAAACTAACTAGCTTACCTAAGACTATACACATAACAACATATATTATACATCAACCCACCTCCCCCCTTAAGGCACATCCAGGGACAGGACAACGACAGCTTAACCTATACATTAACTAACTAAACATCCTAAAAAAAATGGGCCAGATTCACAAAAGTAATCGGAGACAAAATCCTAACTTTACGACTTTCGGTATTCACATAGGGCATTTAGAAGTAGTAAAGTTAGGATTTTGTCTCAGTTAAACTTAAGTTTTGGTCTTAAGTTTAACCTAAGTAAAACTTAAGTTTAACTGAGACAAAATCCTAACTTTACTACTCCTAAATGTCCTTTGTGAATACCGAAAGTAGTAAAGTTAGGATTTTGTCTCAGTTAAACTTAAGTTTTGGTCTTAAGTTTAGAGACCTGCTATTTGGACAACTAACTGTCAATGACAACTGTAACTAAAAATAACTGTCAATTGCTGACAGGCACATCAGTGCTGGGTGTCAATGGATTCCATGTCTGGTCATACCCATCAACAACATTACTCGAATGTATCCCCATAAGTATTTACACTTTGAAAAGTACCTGCATTGACTGGAGTGATGTACAAACTTTGCATCAACGGGCTCAGACTTACTGTATCCGTAACTATACAATATTCATGTGACAAATCATTCCATGTTCAGTAGACATACTTAACTTGATGTAGCAGTGGCATGCAACTTGTCCCCAAGCTGACCTGTACACATTATACCATGACAAGAAACCATAATCATTTGGAGATTTGGATGAGAATATGCACAATCCATCACAAAGGTGTTTGGACATTGTTTTTTAAATTACATATTCCATTCAACGTGGCATGAGTACCCACAGCCACAGCTTACATGAAATAATTGAATTGTGGTGACACAGTTGATACCATGGAGGCAAACATCATATGGGAATGGTTGTACATGGCCAACATTTAGAAATAAGGCTGTGTTTTCATGTTTGTTCAAAGTTCATGTCAATATGCTACATCACAGATGTGACTTGATCAGGGGTAGACACTTATCATCATTTACAACAGTGTAAACTTGCAATGGCCTGTACCACATCAGGCCCTCTTACACAATCATGTCAGGGTGCATAGATGTTTGTGATGCTGCATGATAGGCTCAATGACATTGCAAAAACATTATAAAAATCATGGACTATTTGCTTGTATGTGGCTGGGATGTAGTGAATCATATGAGGAGTTACAATATCAAGTCAAGAAGGCCAATGCTTTTCTCCATCAGCACATGATGATGATGTGCTTAACTCTTGACTTGATGCTGCATCATCACAGTAGAGTTGAGGTCCATGTTAAGCACATCCACACTGTGTACAACATTATACAGGGCCAGTGGCATGACATATATATGTCAACACATACAATTCAAAGTTAGGGGCAAGGCACTCACCAGTGGCGTGTGGGTCCATGGAGGCATCCACATCTCCCTGTGTGATCAAGGGTCTTCCAGCTGTGACAAATGGATGGCAAGAAAGATATATGTATTTAACATCACATTCCACACGTCTCACGTACATCATTGAGGTCTTCTTGATACAATTTCATTCACTGTAACAGTCATGTGTGTGTCAACGTTAAATACATGTTGCGATTTACTTTGCCTGTCTGACACCCAACACATGACAACACATACTGGACATTCCTGCCAGGATCAGTGGGACAAAACAGACTACAACGTGATCTACAGCTTCATGAATAACTTTTTACCGCAACAACGTCAATATACGTGACATTGTTTGGTCACAGGGGTCCATTTGCCTCCCCACAGGTGTGTCACAACCCTTGACATGTTGATATCCCGCATTGTGTTTCGCACATAGATTGACATCCAGTTAATCATGTGAAGTGTTCCAATATCAATGCATGTAGCGTTGGACAGTACATCATGGCAAGCATTTCATTTAGCCATGTAGCACATTCAATGAAGGGGGCATAGATGTGATCCAGAACCTAATTAGTGGTCAGTGGATTCATCCTCTGATCTGAAACAAATTTGGTCATGTATTTACCACCTTGCCTGCCAACGATTGATTCCCAGGTGATCCATGAGGTCTCCCTCATGCCCAATGCAATTCTGCCAATGGTGCTTCCACAGCTGGACAGTCCTGTCCACACCAAAAATTCTCATCATCTTTTCTCGGATGTGCTCCCACCTGACCTTCCGTATTTTTACATTGTATCCCTGGAGGAAACATCCCCCAGCCTCAACCATTCATGGCAAATAAAAACTTTCCTAGCTATAGGAAGTCTCCCAAGACCCCCTCGAACATCATTCCCTCCCTACCCTGACCCAACATCTCCCAAAACACAATTGAACACAGCAATACAAAAAAAACTGTTGAAAATACAAATATACCCCTAGGACAAACACCCAACAAGACAATCACTAAGACGCAAAAAATACGTAAGGACAAAGACACAGGACTCAACAGGGACAGTAGACTAGGCACAGAAACCCTCTCCAAACACACTAACACCAGCAGACACCTCTCAACACCTCCACAACTCTCAACAGACACTAACAGGGAGTTTAAAAGAGAAAGTGAAAGTGTACAGTACTCCTCCATGGAACAGGATGCTGACTGACATCACTTCCTGGCCTTCTGCAGCCCGTTTTTGAACTTTGCGACAAAATCTTACACGCTAAGGGGTAAGCGGGAAAATTCCATGTATATACATGTATTTTGCAAGTATTTTCCATGGTGTATATGAAAAATATTAACGCTTACATGGATTTGCGAAAAAACGTTATCCGCAAATTGTTACTTGATCAGTATCTGTACCATTTTTCCTGATTTAGCAGGCCTAACAACACATTATGGATATGTGATGTGATCTGTGTGGTGTACTGGAGTATAGTCTATCTGAACTGTCCTGATATGAGTGATCCCGAGCTGTCAAGAGGCACTAGTTACTCATATTGATGTCTGTCTATGACTGGTCATGTGTGTAAGAAAAAGCATGCCTCAGTGTCACTCATTAGGGTTAGCATTAGTGGTATGTGTCACTACATGTGAGACTCTTACATCACACATTGCTGTGATGTCTGTGCCAGTGATATAGGCTTGCTACACACATGTACTTGACACAAAGGCAGTAACTACTTGTATATGAGATTAGTATGAGATTAATAATGCAACATACAATGGGCAGCTATGACTGCACGTTCACATTTGAGTATTTGATTAGCTTGTTGACTACTGTTGCTGCCTGTTGTTGGGGAGGACTCCAACTCCCAGCATTTCTGCAGCCCGATTGCCGCCAGAGTGATGTCTGCTCGCGCCAGGAGGTGCTGAAAGGGGGCCAGGGCTTCCCGCAGCACGGGAGCCCATTGACCACTGTTGCTGCCTGTTGTTGAGGCGGACTCCAACTCCCAGCATTTCTGCGGCCCGAGTGCTGCCATTGTGACGTTTGCCAGCACCAGGAGGTGCTGAAAGGGGGCCAGGGCTTCCTGCAGCGTGGGATATGCGTGAGCATGCCCAAGCAAAGCCCGGGCCAAGGGCGGGCCCATCTGCGCCCATCTCGGGCCGGAAGAGGCTGTGCTGGGCCCAGTCTTTTGGTTTTATCCCGCAAATTACAACGGACTTACAACACTGGAAAAGAATGCCAGTTGAGTAATACTGAGGACGGAAGTGGAGTAAGTCTGTTTTCCTCCTTCTTTTTTTGTCCCCTTAACTATTTTAAATTATAAAAGTTCATCTTGCAATATGGGCAAACGAAAGGTGGGGGGTGTGAAGCCATCGACTGAGCAAGCCAGCACCCCCAAGCGAACTACCATAGACACCTTCTTGGCTTGTGCTGTTTGAGCCTTATTTAAAGAAATTGACCTGGCAGAACAGCGTATGTCTCTCACCACGACTGGCCTAACTGGGGATACCCAATGTGTGACATCTATTAAAGGGACACCTGGTCTAGGTATTGAACATGATGTAGGATGTTCAAGCAAAACTGTCAGGCAAACACTGACACTAATTGTCCCAGAACAGGTAATAATTCCTACCACCCCGGGACCAGCAATTTCACAAGCAGCTAAAGTGTCGAACATAGTCTGTCAACCTGCAGCCAAACGGAAAAGATAAGACACAGCATGAAATCCGTATTGTTTAAAGATCTCCAGATGAACTGACTTTGCTGGGGGGGGGTTAACAAGGAACTAACTCTATGGATAATCGGACATGGGCACCATCCTGGGATAAATTAACATCTGTCATTAGTAGCTTACTAAGCCCCCTCAAAGAAAGACTGGATAAGGTGGAGGAGGAACTGAAAAAGGTTACTGATGTGAGTAAAATGCCATTGGACCAGAGGCCCCTATGAATAGACACTGGTCTGAATAGTCTGAAACGCTGAGTCTCTGAGTTACCGCAGCCAAGAGGTGATGTTGGGTGGAAAAACACAAGAGACTATTAGCAAATCTACCAGGACACATCTTACGAGTCAAAACCAAAGAGGCTTAAATACACACACCCCCAACACCAATGTGCCCGTGCAAGAGCTAGTCACCATCAACTTGCCACCTGCCCAGATGGGGCAGTATTAGCTAATGTCCCCCCACTAAAGTCAGGAGCCAGGTAAACCACGGAATGCCTGAAAAACAAGGTGGTTCACTGGCTTAGCTCCAGACATTTATTCACCCCTAGTAGAGTACAGGAAATCCTGAGAACCATCAGTGGTATCCATAAAATGAAAGGGGTACCAATCATAGATACACAAGACCTGGGTATACTACCACTGGGTTTTTTTTATCGTCACTTGAAGGGCTTAGAGCAACGCTCGAGTGGTCTACCAAACCTACAAAGACAGAGGGATACCCCAATCTCGTACCCGTCACATGGTCTGGATTTTGCAATGCCTAATAGATACGAGACACTGAGCAGATTAAATGATAATGATTGACTTAGCTCTGAACAAAGTCATGCTGGGGACACTAGGAGCTATCAGAGAAGGGATTTTACAAGGGATTCTATAGTCAATCAGATAAGCCAGCTATCTCCGAGAGACCGCTCATATACCACACAGGCACCAGCTATCTGTGGGATGGTTGAAGTTGCGCCTGTTAAGGCAACTGGTAAAGACACTCCTAGAGTTAATATTATACCTACAAGTATAACAGACATTCAACATGTAGGACAGCCCCCTATGGAAGGGATTGAGTTTGCAACCTGGAACGTGAATGGGCTATTAAATAAGGCTGGGAATATTGATTGGGTCAGTGCCATATCTAGTTACGACATTATATATCTACAAGAAACCTGGTGTATAAGCCCTGTACATATGAAGGATACTCTTCACATTTTCTAGCAGCCATAGGGTCACAAGCAGGGCGAGCAAAAGGGGGACTACAGATACTCATTTCTAATAAAATCTCTATTAAAGTCAAAAAGGTTGCATCAGCGGGCCCCCACGCACAGATATTGTGGCTTGGTAAAAAAGGAGGCAAAGATCTGATCGTTGTAAATTTTTATAACAAAATGTTCTATTCTACACGAACTAATGTGGCAACAGCTCTTGACCGTGCTCCTCGAAATATTTTTAGCTCCAATTAACACAGATTATGTATTACTGTGGTCAGGAGATTTTAATTTACAGGCATGTGAAGTATCTAAGAAGAAGGCATGTGGCCATATTTACCAGGATAGAGAGGGAATCGATCATTTCTGCCATAATGAGTATGGAGAAGCCCTAAATTGGAAGATCTCCAAATATGTTTTCCATCTACTTAGGGGGCTGTGGTCTTAATGGGGTCTTATTGCCAACCTTCACAGGGAGAAATCTGTATTCTATTATAGATCATGTACTAGTGTCTGCCTCTGCTCCCTGCATTTGTGGCATCCTTAGCGTCGCTCCCTCCATATTTAGCGAACATAACCTACTCGCGATATCGTTTTTTTCTGGGGCCAAAGGAGTGATGTGTTTGACTTTGTTAATTATATCGACCCCTTTAGGATAAACGGTGTTAGAATTAAGTGGACGGGTGTTGAACCATGTTTGACAATGCAGAAAATAATAGTGTCTAACCATCGGGAAATAACCTACCAAATATAGTGATCGCAAATTTTCACTGTATTACAATATCAATCAAATCACTGTTAACTAGGCACCCAGGTACATCAGGTAATAACAAAAAGGGATGGTTCGATGGTACTTGCACTAAAGCATTATAGGTGTTAAAGTACGCCTTGTCTAAATCACAGAGAGATTTATAAATTATTAAATCCTTACAGAGCAAATATAAACAAGCCATAGCTGCCCGAAAAAAGACACTACAGGCAGAAACGTGAGAAAATCTGGCCATCTCTGTAAAAACCAGGAATAACAAACTCCTATGGGATACAGTAAATGCTCCCTTCCTGAAGAACGATGATATCCCAGAGTTTTGTTCCTTTATTCACTCAGATGAATGGGTGAAACATTTCTCCGGAATTTTTAGTAATAATAGGGAGACGATGGGGGTGTTGGATTGGGAGCTGTGTGAGGGGAGGTCTCTCTCCCTGAATTTCACCAATGAAGAAGTACTTCAGGCTATTCAGGCGAGTGCTGGGGGATGGGCACCAGGTCCGGATGGTGTCCCAGTTGATGTCTTTAAATCTGCACCTGAATTATGGGGACCTATCTTAACTAGAGTGTTTAAATCAGCTGTAACTGATACAATCCCACAGACTTGGGGAGAATCTATTATTGTACCCATATTTAAAAAAGGGGACAAAACAGACCCAAAAAATGACCACCCCATTTCGCTCCTAGACACCGCCTTGAAAGTTATGAGTAGGCTTTTATTATTAAGATTGGAGGAATGGGTGCAGGAGCATCTGATCTTAACCCCGGTGCAGTAGGGGTGTAGAAAATGACTCAAGACCATTGAACAATGCATTAACCTAGAGGTACTCATCGTCAAGTATACTAGGGCAAAGGCAGGTATTTTGTACTTCTGCTTTGCCGATCTAAGAAGTGCATTTGATCTAGTCGACCACAAGTTACTCTGGCCAACTTTGATCTCTATGGGAGCACTCAGGGCGATTGTTGGGTTCCTTTCCCATTTGTATGAGAATCTAACCAGTCAAGTCCGCTTTGGCCCCCAGGGGGAATGTTCACCCAAATTTAAAGTAGGGCGGGGCATAAGGCAAGGGTGCGTGTTAGCACCAATCTTATTTTCCCTCTTCATTAATGGGGTAGATAACCATTTACAAACGATACAGGCTGATGCCCATAGGGTGGCTGGTCATCCGAAACCCGTATTGTTTCATGCGGACGACGCGGTACCACTAGCATGGAACCGATTAGGCCTCCAGAGACTTATGGATGCTTTTTCAGATTTTATGACACAAAGGAAAATGGTAATCAACAAATCAAAAACATTCACTAAAGTTTGTGGGCCTTAACAGAAATCCTGCAAAACCTTTTTTATTGACAGCACCTCAATACACACAGTGAACTCCTTTTGCTATCTCAGTATTTTATTTTCGGGAAATGGTTCATGGTCTCAACATATTCTAAATACCAGAGCTAAAATGAGCAGGGTTACCCAAGGGATTTAAAAATTTTCCTCAAAACTAGGGAACCGACCGACAAACGAAATGGTAGCCAGTTATAAAGCTAAAGGAGTAAGCACAGCCCTTTATGGGGCAGGTCTCTGGGGTTCTGTAAATAGTTCGGCCCTGCAAACAGAAGAAAATTGCTTCTTAAAACGTCGATTATACTTACCATCCTCTGTATCAAACACCATTGTACACCATTAGGTAGGACTTCAGCTTTTAGAAGACTCTTAAATGTCTGGACCACTGCTAATATGGGCCTCACTTTGGAGGAGGGAAGAGACAGCTTTTACTAGGTCTATCATTTTCGATTGTTTAAATCTGAATGATATGTTAAGCATTCCATGGTTATCATATATCAACTCCACCCTAGAAAATGTGTTTAATATATCAGTATGGTCGGATACTACAAAAATATTGGCCCTTACAAAGAAAGAGGACAAAGAGTCCTTTCTGCAGCAGAAGCGGGATCATAGATCAAAGGCTGAGCAGATTAAACCGACAGTCGCCTTATACAAATCCTTTAACTTAGAGGTGGGAGTTAATAACTATTTGTCATATGTGACCTATGTACAGCACCATTTTGTGCTACTGAGATTGAGATGTGGCATTGCCCATCACCTTGTCGCATTTCCCAAAATGAAGTCCCATCCACCTGATATGGTACCATGTCCTTGTGATAATAACGGTAAACAAAGCACATTGCACTTTTTACTATTTTGTAATTTTTATCCTAAGTTTAGGTGCTTTTATCTTTAACCATTGTTTGCTGCTCATAATATTAGGTCCCACAAAGTAGCAATGGAATTTTTGGTGACACTAGAGGATCCCCTAACATGTTATAATGTTGCCCTGTTTATCCTGAAATCGACTAATGAGAGGAAAAGCATTTTGTTATTGTGTAACAAATGAATTGATCTTAATAATTGTCATTGTAAACTATATGTTTTAATTCTCCGTTAGATGTATTTTATTGTCTGTACTTTTATGTCTGTTTTTCTTTGATAGCCGAATAAAGATTTGAAATGAAATGAATGATTAGCTAGAGGCACAGAGGTGCAACATTGACAATGGTTTGTGCAAAGGTACTCATGGCTATATTTTCAAGAGATAGGTCTCTGCATTTCATGCTGTGCTATGCATGAAATGATCTATGACCGGTGTCTGATGACCAGATCCATTGTCTCCATTGCAAAATATGCAAAACCAGATGTTACATGGTGTATGGATCTTCGTGTGCAAGCAACATTTTGAGATCAGTCTAGCATGACAGCAATGAGCAAATAGTAGCTGGTATACGCAATGATGTTACGGCTGGACAGGTAGTAGTACAATTTATTGATGTTAGTGTGCCATCCGATTTCTTTTAGCCCCTAAGGGCTACAAGACCTTACAGGGACACCTCAGATAATGCATACTTAAATGTGTGTGACAGATAGCAGAATGGAGCAGCCAAATCCAAATTATGCATAGGTCAACAAGCCTCACTGAGCCATGTACAAACATGTTGTAGAACCAGATTCACAGGTGAACATGGCATTTTTACTTTCGAAAAGCAAAGCAGCACTTTGCATGTCACAATCCTTGCAACAGCAAAGCAACCAATGCCTATAAGCGCAAACAGGACGCATGGCCTGGAGACCATGCTGTGCTTTTCTTTGAGACCCAGGTGGATAGACACAGATACTGCACAGTTACAGCAGACTGACGTTGACGTCAATGCCTAGGTTGTGCATGAGACGATGGGCCCTGGCAAGCATACAAGACTTTGTTGTAGTGATATTCCATTTTTCAAAATAACAGTCTGTGGGCTTTGGTTTTAAGAAATGCTTGTGATGGGACATTTCTTTATGGTGATTAGGTAAAAAAATTGCGAATGATGGAATCCCTCCTTGCTGTTCCAGCAGCAGAAACTGTGGTGTGTCTAGCATTAGCTTTTTCGTCCTGGCCAGCCTCTGGATTGTCCCACTCCTCCCGGTCTTCGGGAAATGGTGTGTTTGTCCGTACACAAATATTGTGTAAAATGCAACAAGCCATTATAATTTTACAGACCAGTTCAGGCCTGTAGAGGAGTCTCCCCCGCGAAATATCAAGGCACTGGAACCTTGATTTAGGGACTCCAAAGGTCCGTTCAACAATGGCCCTTGTGCGTCCCAATGCAACATTGTAGTCTCTCTGGGCCTGTGTGTGGGTTTCTTTGATGGGGGTCATCAGACATGGTGGCGAGATGTGTCCATTAGTATTTATGCCTGCTGTGTTTGCAGAGTGGCTTTTTGGTGTGTGTGCATTGTGCAACTTTGTACTTTCTGCTTTGTCATGTGGTGGTTCAGACAATTAACCTGCATCACTGAAATTGACTTGCCTGTACTTAACAGCCTACACATCACCATGATGCCATTGGCCAGGTCCTGTGTATTACCTCCACGTTGTGACTGTCAGGATGTCTGGGTCACTCAAAAAAGATTTGAGGTTCTTTACAGGGCCGTTACACCAACAGTATGTCACTTTTGCACAGATTGTTTATGGTGCACCGTTGGTGCAATGGCCTGGTGAAGCAGCCACCATAACTTTTGGCAGATTACTATGTTTGAACATCAGCAAGATACATCATTGGGAGTTATTGTGCTGAGGGTAGCTGAGAGCGAAAATAATTGGCTGCTAAACGTTTTACTCATTGTGGGTTCTTTACATCCACCTTGCCCCCAAGGTGGGTCAGTGTTTGAGTAACAGTGGCACTGCTACCTGATGCACTTGACTTACTGGGACATGTGAAGACAACGGACATGTGTATTGATGTCCTTGGGCATGAGTTAACTTTGACTCTGCTTGTATGCATGTTGGGGTAATACCCATAGATATTGCTGTGTTTGTGTGTTCACAATCGACACATTTATTTGGCTAAATTTGTGCATTAGATTGCTACACCTCACCAGGGAAGACATATGGATGCACAACATGTTGTGAGATTGAGATTTCTATTGTTTGTATGCTGTTTCTATGCATGCTCCATTCTGACACGACCCAGACTGATGTTTAATCAACTTTGGTGATTGTTTGTGTGCAGTTGGGGCTTCCTTCATGCAGCAATACTTGCATCCCCATGAGGCAGGCACTCTTGCAGCATGGTGCATGGCTGACTGTGTTTTTGCATGTCAGCTAATTCTGCACCATCACACGGGATAGCAGGGTGATCTGTCATCTTGTTGTACATATGGCACATGTGTTTATTTCAGGATTGATGTTGCCCACCAGAAGCATGTGGCACATGCTGCATTGATTAATTTAAATTTTTGTCTGAGGAGTTCTGCAAAATCTATATTCCGAGAGTGCCATAGTGGTTTGTGAGAGATTTTCTGGGCTACTCCCTTGTTGGGCCTACTTACATATGTCTTGATTATTTGGCATTGGGTGTTTGTATTTAGTAGGTGGAACTGTTACAAGGTATGTCATATTACATTTGCTACATGTGCATTCTCACATATATGAGCTGCATGATTGGGGACTTGAGGTGTGTGGTGTGTTCAGTTTGTACTTACCAATAAGCAGTCCATTTCAATAGGTGCCATTCTCAAACCGCTGGTTGACGATTGATTGGCGAAAGATGTAGGAGTCATGCACACTCCCTGGAAACTTTACAACAACATTAATGAACAGGCCCAGGTGGTCCACAATTGCCTGCATGTTCATTGAGTGTGCCTGCTTCCTGTTCCTGTATATATGCGCAGTGTCCGCAGGAGGCACAAGTTGCACATGGGTGCAGTCAATTGCCCCCAACAAATGCGGAAAACCAGAAATGGCAGAGAATCCTTGCTTGTTGTCAAGTTGTTCTTGCGCAGTGTTGGGGAAGCGCAGGTGCTGCAGTGTCAGGCTGTTGATGGCATCCAAGACAGTCAGGAGGAACCTGGAGAAGGATGACTGTGAGACTCCACCCACTCTGGCAGTGGTTGGTTGGAAGGTACCAGAGGCCAACATGTGCAGCACTGCAAGTAACTTTGTCTGCGGAGGGATGTTTGTGCAGTGCTGGGATGGTGCGTGTAGCCTTGGCACTATCTGAGTGAGTAGGCATATGATGGAGGTCTTTTTTAGCCTGTAGTGGGCTATCACATCCAATGGCCGGAGGACTATCAGAGTGATGCGTTGGTGGTAGACCCGTTCTCTTCTGCGGCGCTGCCTCTGTGGTGGTGCTGGTGGCAGCAGTGGTGGTGGTCTTCTTGGAGCTCCAAGCTGCAAGAGTAGTACCTCCATGGCATAATTGAGAATGCCAATGACGGTCTGGGTTAGTTTCCCTTACGCACAGGTGTGTTTGCACCATTTTTTAGAGCAGCTTTTTTCTGGTCTTAAAAACCTGCCGCTAACTGGACTTAGCGGCAGGTTTGAGGGATTATTGCCGAACGGAAAATTCATTGTAAATATCGTGAAGTGGGGTTAGCAGCAGTTTTTTTCTGGGGAACGCCCACCTTGCATCTCATTTTTGTTAAGTCCCGCTAACAGAAGTGGCGATCTTGAAAATTCACGTTTACTCTGAAAAAGTGCCGCTAACTGCAGTTAGCGGCAACTTGTACATACGGCGATAAAAAAAAGCAGCCGTAACATCACAAAATTGATGCTACGGTGGCGTTAAGTTCTTGTACATATGCCCCCATGCGTGAGTGTTCAAGGGTAGTGAAAGCTGAACTAACACAATGGACATTAACTTTTACGTTTGTGTTACAAAGCACTTGAAAACTGTTACGCGAGTAGGGGGGCGCTAGAGGGCGCACAGCAAGATGGCTGCGCATTAGTGCAGCTCCACCAGCTGTTTTATCCATCCGCCCATAATCCTGCAATTTGACGTGGCAGCGCGCACCATCCGAAGTGGCACAGTGCTAGCAGGTGCCCCGGTGCTGTCTGGAGCTGTCAAGAGCCCAGTTAGTCAAGCGGCGTGAAGAAACCGAGCGCAGTGAGGTGGCAGCAGTAAAACTAAGATGGCGGCCATGGATTGTCACTGACATCTCCAACCGCTGCTGCTGGCGGCTGTGACTCCTGCGCTACTGGGGGTTGCGGTGTGGACAGGGAGCGGTGGCTCTGTTGGCGGTGTGCTGCTGTGACGACGACGGTGCCCCTGCGGATCGGTGGCCTGAGATCGTGCTGCTGTGGTCGGGGAGCCTCACTGTGTGCATTAAAGAACCTCGCTACAGCATGGAGGAGATGGGATACTGCTGACCTCCTGCGTGGAATATCGAAGTGCGGAGAGAGGACCTGAGCGGGCATTGTGGATCTGCCAATGCCCTGTGGTAGCTGATGTGAATGACGCTGAGCATTGCAGCCTGTGAGTGTAACTCATGGATTTGGCAGTAATCACCCGCATGCTGTGAGATATCCGGTGGACCCCTCCGTACGCACAGCTGCAGATTGTGACGCCAGTGCCTGGCTTATTGTGCATCCCTGGAGCATCGACTGTGTAGCCTGCCGTGCTGACACCCCAGAGGCTGGACTGCAATAACTGGGTGGCTGCCCATAATCAAAGCGCCTGGTAGCTGCAGGGGCACCCGAGTTGCGGCAGTATTGAATCACCCCTGGGTGTGAAGGTGCGGCGCCCTTAGACTGATATATTGCAGTGCGGGCGGGCGGCTGCGGCACGCATACCTGAGGACCAAGCTGTGGGACTGGCTGCCATACCTAGGAGCCACATTTCAGCATAGGGTGGGCAGGCTGAGTGCGCAAGACGTTAGACTCTATGTCAGCTCTATATAGTAAAGATATCATCATATTGACCCCCCCGAGCACTATCCCTGAGTGCGTGGTCGGACTAACGGCACGTGACTGCTGTGCTTGACTTGTGCAGCATGGGAGCAGATCATCACCCTAGCCAGTGGGCTGTGCATCATGGGCAAGTCGGGTAAGACACAGTCACGCCTCACATTTGAAATGCGCAAAACGGGCAGATCACAGAATAAGCTGACCTCGGACTCAGAAGCGGAGACCCTCTCGGAAACTGCCCCTACTCTGGAATCCACACTCCTGGCGATGCAGCACAGCTTGCAGTCAATTGACAGAAAGATCGATGCGCTAAATCTACGCATGGATCATATGGCAACAAAGCTAGACATGCAGGGCACCAGGCTGGGTGAGGTCGAGCAGCGAGTGTCCACTCTGAAAGATGACTTGCACACCGTCTCAGACAAAACCCTGAACATGGAGAAGGTGCTAGCAGTCATCCAAGCCAAGAATGAGGACCTGGAGGCGAGGTCCAGGAGGAACTACTTAAGGATAACAGGGCTCCTGGAGTCGACCATCATTGTGTGGCTGCTAAACTATCGCGACCGGGACACGATCCTCCACTTAGCCCTGGATAAAGGACAGATCACGCATCAGGGGAATGCATTGGCATTCTTTGCGGATTTCACCACTGTGGTCCAGGATGTTAGAAGGGAGTTCATCCCGACAAAAAAATTGTTGCAGGCTGAGGAAATCCCGTGCACCATGCTCTATCCAGCACGCTTGAAGATCGGATCGGAGGAGGGTGTTTACAATATTTTTACTAACCCAAAGGCCACCATGGAACATGCAAAACTCTTAAATAAGTGCTGCCGCAAAACTACTACTGACCAGATGAGGAGGAACACTGAGAATTGGACTGTAACCACGAGTTGTAAGTGTTCCACTGGGGGAGGTTCGTGCCCACTGGACTGCTTTGGTGGGTGAGATGTGGCTGGACATACTCTCTTCTCCCCAAAGAATGGATACGTTAGTTGTTTCTCTAAGTCTGTGCTGGGAGGACTGCACCTGGGATCGAAGTCTTGTTGTAGCATGGGTATGCAGCATGGAACTGTAAATTGGTGCTGTCCCACGATCCTTGATTGGCGCTGCTATGTTGAACCATAGACATATTCAGCCACCTCCCCTTCTCATCGGGAGGCTGATTGCACTCTTGTGTCCCCTAATGGGTGTACCCCAACTGTTCATTTGGGTTATTTGGGTATTGGGTTGTTCAGTCTCAGATTGGGTTGCCTTTAGCAAGTTGGGGGTGCTGAAGTAGGTGGGGGGTTGTGGGGAGGTTACATGGCAGACTTGGAGTAGAGAGGATGAGGTGTTTTTTCTAATGTGCTGGCCGCAACACGGTATTGCATGTAATGGTACTGTACAAGGGTATGTGATATGCTGGGCTGGGTTAATTCCAAGTTAATAACATGGAATATGTGTGGGCTAAATAACCCCAAAAAGATCCACAATGTGCTAGCTTTCTTGGATAGGCAGGAGGTACAGGTTGCGTTTCTCCAAGAGACACGTCTCACTAAACACAGAGAACTAAATGTTGGATCTCGCTGGGCCATGGTGTGCATTGCGTCCTTGTTTTCCTCCTATTCTAGGGGTGTTATGATTCTGGTCAAGAGAGGCACTCCATATACTCTCATCAAGTCTGAGGTAGATGAACAGGGGAGGGTGCTTCTTGCGCTGGGCAAGTTGGGTGACACGATGGTGTTGTTCGTAAATATGTATGGGCCCAACACCGATGATCCTGCTTTCTTTAATGATATATGGAGGCGTATCTCTTCCTATCTGCCCTCGGTTGTGGTATGGGGTGGGGACTTGAATGTTTGCTTGGACCCTCGACTGGATCGCTCCACTGACGCGGATTGCCCTGGAAAGCAGGTGGCGATGGTCCTGGGTGAATTGATTGAGGCAGAGGGGCTCATGGATGTATGGAGGGCTTGTAACCCAGGTGTGAAAGAGGGCACATTTGTATCGACAGTGCATGGCTCGTGGTCCAGGATGGATTACTGGCTAGTTTCTAAGGAGGCGGCCCCCTGGACTGTCTTAATAAAGCACCTGGATAAGACGCTCTCAGATCACTCCCAGTGCTGCTAGAACTGAAGGTGCCGGCCTGTGCTAAGCCTCCGTTTCAATGGTGGCTACAACCATCTTCCTTAATAGACCCAGTGTTCCGGGCCAAAATTGGTGCGGCGATTACTAACTATTTTTCAGAAAATGAGGGCTCGGTAGACACTGTAGGCACACTTTGGGAAGCCTTTAAAGTCACCATAAGGGGGGAGTGCATGGGTGCCCAGGCGGGTGTATTAAAAGATTTTAGGAATAGAATAAGGGCTCTAGCGGATAAGATTGGTATGTTAGAATGAGAATATGAGTTGAATCCTTTGTCCGACACCCTGGTTCACATACGAGAGTTGGTTTCTGAACACAATCAAACTGCAGATCACGAGGTATTACACAGATACAGGAGATCTAGGGCATGATATTACGGTGAGCGCGGGAGACCGAGCCATTCATTGGCTCATAAGCTCAGTGGCTCATAAGCTATCACTACCTAAAGGACAGGAGCACATTACTGAACTGTTGGATGGAGATGATGTTGACCAGCATTCCACCCCTGAGATTTCTACTCCAAATTATATGGGATCAGACAGACAGCCCCTGATGACGTAGTCAATAACTATTTAGAGGACATTGCATTGGGGTGGCTCTCTAATGGGCAGCGTGAATATTTGACCCAACCATTTGATGTTGAAGATGTTAAAGAGGCTATAATGTCCCTACCTACCTGCAAGGCGGCGGGACTTGATGGTTTACCCAGTGAATTTTACAAGGCCTACATTGATGAGCTGGCTCCACAGCTCTTGAAGGTCTTTGCCGAGGCCTAGTAGACTGGTGCATTACCCCCTTCCCTCCGGGAAGCCTTGTTAGTTACACTTTTAAAGCAAGAGAAAGCCGCTATTTAGTGTGAATTGTAGAGACCACTATCTCTCATAAACATAGATACCAAAATTCTAGCAAAAATGATTGCAGGTAGACTACAACCTCTGATCACTAATTTGGTTCTCCCTGATCAGTTAGGATTCATTTCCAAGTGCTCTACAGTACACAATATCCGTACAATTTTCGCGGTGCTACACCATCTAGATCCCTAGACCCCTGCTGTGGCGGTGCTGCGTGGACGCTGCAAAAGCCTTCGACTCGCTTCAATGGGGGTATATGTTTGTAGTTCTACAAAGAATGGGAATGCCGCCGTTCTTTTTGAGGTGGGTACGATTATTATATGCCAACCCGGTTGCCAGGGTGCGAGTCAATGGCTGGGTGTCTGATGCTTTCTCAATCTGCAGAGGCACAATTCAGGGCCACCCTCTTTCTCCAATGCTTTTCTCTCTGGCGTTGGAACTGCTGGCATGTAAAGTGCATCAGAAACACGCAGAGGCCGCATTGGGGTTCAGGCAGCGCCCGCTAGTTATCTCACTCTATGTGGACTATATGCTGCTTTACGTCCGAGATCCGGCTACACATCTGGCACCTTTATTACGTGAGTATGTCATATTTGAGAGGCACTCCGGGTTGGGGATAAATTGGGAAAAGTCAGACTGCATGCAAAAGATTGCGCTGGATTACCCGTTCTCCTGGTCTGTGGACCCGGTGAAGTAACTGGGGATGTGGTTACATAGAGACCCTGAGACTGTACTAAATATAAATTATGGATGCGCTGTCACCATAATCACTGAACAGATCTCCCGCTGGAAGCGCCTACCGTTGTCACTGGCAGACAGGAACACGGTGGTGAAGATGGCTGTGCTTCCTAAGCTCCTTTACCTATTCGTCAATATTCCAATAAAGTTAAATGTAAACAATTTTAAGACGCTGCAGTCCTGTCTGCTGTCACTGGTGTGGGCTGGTAAGCAACCGAGGTGTAGCTGGAGCTCGTTAATGTTACCTTTCGAACACAGGGGGTTTGAGGTGCCAGATCTGCGTCTCTATTATTTGTGTGCCACATTTAGCTGTCAAGGTGGACACTGCATATCCAATGCCGCTACTTGCTAGGACTCTATACAAATATGAGGCAGGTAATAGGAGGGAGATTAACACGGTCAGCTGCATTGTCTGGGCGTGGGGCGCCCTTGCCGCGTGTGCAGAGAGAGACTGAGGGGCCAATTCCGATCTCGGCCGGTAGGGATCCGAATCGGATTCGGCTTAACCGGATCCGATTCGGAGCCCTATTTCCCGACCGATCCGTACGCGCCTCCGGGCGAGCGAGTACGATGCGTATTCGCCGACCGACTCGTCCGGGCGTCCCGACTGCTCCGACCAACTCGATCCCGGGTCGAACCGCACCGACCGACTCGCACGGACACGACTCGCACCGCGCAATGGAGACGTTCCCCGGCCGGGTAAGTACGATGCGCGCCGCGAGCAGTCCGACCGAGCCGCGCACTCCGGCTCGAAAGAGCTGTCGGAGCCGTACTTTGGGGGTCCGTGTCGGACCCCCCTGTACGCGTAGCCGCGCGAGTCGCACACAGCCTGTGCGTGTACGGCGCAAATCGCTTCGCCGCGTACACGCTGAAGGATGCCCTTGTTCGCATCGCACCCATTGAGTCAATGGGAGCCCGCGTACGCGTTGTACGACCGGCTCCCATTGACTTCAATGGGAGTCCGACCGACTCGAGTCCGATGGCATACGTGCGCATCGTACTCGTTCGGTCGGACTGCACGGGTCCGATTCGGTCGGAAATCTCTCCGGGTCCGGCTCGGTCGGGGAGATTTCCGGCCCGAATCGGAATCGGCCCCTATATATATGCACCAGATATGCCAATTGCTGCCCATCTGGGAATCTTGACAGTGCGGGAGCGTGGGGCCCTTGATGTCCTTCAAAGTGCATGGATTACTAAACAATGGGATATGTACCGAAACAGCACATTCTTATCTCTGTCTGACTTCCAAGCTGGTCAATCATATAAAGCAATGCACGGTTTCATATATGCCTGGTTGCGTGCGACGGTGCGCTCCCTGTGCCCGGACTTCCCTCAGGAACCACGTGGGTTAAAGTCATTACAAGCGGTGCTAGAAGGGGGTGAAAGTAGAGGGCTGATTACCAGAGTATACAGTGCTTCTCAACGAATTGAATGTTGTCCTGGTGGTCCCCCTGTCCCGGGAAAACTGGGAGGCCTGCTCTAAACTGACTGGGCGCCTGACTGCCAATTGTAATCTCTGTATTATTCATTTTAAATATTTGCATCAGATATATTACACCCCTGTGCATTTTTTTAAATTTGGGTTGCGGGATGATGCGAGATGCCCTAGATGCCGGCAGGACAGAGCGGACTTCATACACTTGGCATGGGGTTGCCCTGCTTTATCAAATTTCTGGCGGAGGGTAGTGAGGGCTCTTACAGGTATGACACTGGAAAAAATTGAATGCTCGCCAGAGTTGTGTTTGTTGGGGCTTTTAAACAGAATCAAACCATGTAACCAATGTATAGTTGCAATAGCCACTCTGTTTGCTAAGCGTGCTGTCGCAATGTACTGGAACACCAAGGCAGTACCAACTCTGGTCAAGTGGATTCGAGATCTCGTTTTCTCTAAGGAACAAATTAATGTTTATGCCTAGGAGCTACCAGAGGCCTCTAGGCCTAAAGATTTTTGGGCGCCACTTACCACGTACTTGTTAGAGCGCCCTGACCTGGCATAATCGTATGTAATTAAGTTAGTAATTGGGGTTGCAATACTGCTATAAGATCTGAAGTTACACTGCTATATATTGTAGATCATGTGGTGTATGATTTTCTTCTCCTTACCGGCTCTGCCATGGGGTAGTTGGGATAGGGTGGGGGGGAGGGTTGGAGTTACATAAAACAAAAACATTGCTGTACACTATGTGGTTTTCGTATTGCTGCTGCAATATGTTTGTAACACTTGCCACTGTTTGTATATGACAATTCAATAAAAAAACAAAGAAAAAATAAATAAAACTGTTACACGCGTGGCGTGTACACAATAACACATATCCACACATTTTTTAAACTGCATTTTGATAAGCACCCACACTGGTAAATCAGATAAAAGGCAGCTACATGGATAACTGTGCATGGTATATTGGTGAAAGCATGCATCATCTATTTTATTTTTGACCGATGTGTACGTATATAGGGCATTTGGTTGGATCAAATGCATTGCATGAACCCTTGCATTGCTATATATAGGACACTGGGTGGGAAACATATGAATTGCATGTGCCCTTGCATTTCTATATATAGGACACTGGATGGGTCCTTGCATTGCTATATGTAGGACATTGTATGGGGCCTTGTGTTGCTATACATAGGACACTGTGTAGGAACTGGTGCATTGCGTGGGCTCTTGTGCTGCAATATATAGGACACTGGGTAGGAAACATATGCATTGCATGGGCCCTTGCATTGGTGTTTATAGGACACTGCATGGGCCCTTGCATTGCTATATATAGGACACAGTGTGGGCCTTTGAGTTGCTATATATAGGACACTGTAGAATGTATGCATTGTGTGGGCTCTTGCGTTGCTATATATAAGAAACTGTGTGGGCCCTTGCATTGCTATATATAGACACTGTGCAGACACTGCATAGGAAGCATATGATTTGTATGACCCTTTGTGTTGCAATACATAGAACACTATGTGGGACCTGGGTTGGGACATAAGTATAGTGTGGGCCCTTGCATTCTTAATGAGAGAGTATTGCAAGTGAAGTGTGGCTTCATACTAGGAAGTGTAACTTTTTCTTTCACTCTCTGTTTGTGGCAGGTGGTTGGTGCATGTGCAGGGGAGGATTGAGAGAATTTTGGAGTTTTGTGTTGTGTTTCTTGTGGAGTCTGTGCCATAGTGTGCTTAAAAATGGTCTTTGTCTTGTATTTGTGTATAAGTATTGCCATTTACAAATAATTGTGTCTGAACATTTTTGAGTGTCTGTCTTTTTAGGGTTTTATAGGTGTGTCATATATTTTGGGGTTTAAAATTATTTTAGTAGTTAGCTAAGGAAGGATAGTCATTGTGTCATACAGGACCATGTCTGGGAAGGGGAGAGACAATACCTTTGAAAAGGGGGAGGTAGGTGCCCCTATGTGGCCAATTGTGCACTGCCTCTCCTGTATGATCTGTGGTGGAGGCAAAGGATACCCTACCCAAGAAATGCCAGGTGGGAGTGTGTGCGCCGGCACCTGTGCCAGGTCTCAAAGGAGGAGTATATGGTACATATTGTACAGCAAATAAAACATTGATGTGCTCACATGGTTTCCCTGAGAGGCAGATGTGTTGGACCTACTGGGGCTGGAGTTTGCAGGTCCTGTAGGTATGCATACATTTACTTTTACCTTGTATTCATGTAAACTAAGATATTTTTTAAATATAGGACCTAATATATTACTGATTTGTGTACAAGGCAAGAGAGGATGGCACAAAGGCTAGAATCCCATTCAATATAATGTTCCAGGTTGCACAAGGTATGTTTGTGTGGCAATGCAATCATCCATCTGTCCATTATATTTCCCTGTCTTTCCTTGCATAGCACTTGTGTACAATACACTGTAGCTAATCTGCTACTCAATATATGTCCGAAATGAAGAATATGTTTCTGTGTATGTAACAGATGTGTGCACATGAATCAATTATTGTGTGTAAAGATGTCTTAAAATTGGAATATCATAGTGTATAGTGGGCCTGAGTGGAGTTTGAGGAGTTTTGCTACAAGGAACTCTTCAAAGTGGCTAAAAAACTCTGCCACACTACGCAGAGTTCCTTGTGCGGGCGGAGTTTGCCGGGCTCCCGTTCACGTTGCCATGTGCAATGCAGAGTGTGTCCTTGCTTTGCAAATTGCATGCGAACAGCACTACGTGGTTCTCATGTGCGTCCTCACATTGGAATTAACGCATGAACAGCACCACGCGGTTGGCATGGGTGTGGCCATCTTGTTTTTCTACTCTCTGTTATGGTGCTGGGCCTATTTTTAGAAACCCTCAATCTCTTTTATCCTCCCCATTTAAAACATGTCTACCCCTCATTTTAATTTATTTATTAGTGTGCGTCTTTGTGTTTTTTGTTGTTTCTAAATATTCATAAGGTCTATATGCAGCCGGTACTGCTGCTTCAGTGTACATATGGAATGTACGTGTATTAGCATGAACTACAGGAAAATCAAACCAGGAATAAAAAACTTTGCATCTGTACACCTCAAGGGCCCCAACCATGAAGGTAACTTCTTCACAGCTACTGACAAGCCCATGTCTTGTTAAGTGTGCAGTTACTACAAGCCTGCAATTTACAGGAATAGTTACAGCTTAATGAATGGAATTCAAAGAAGGGAAAACACTATAGGGAATGCGTTTAAACAATCAAGCTTGAATAACCGACGGACATAAATAGGTGCTTCCTATTAAGCTGAAAGAGGATAGAATCTGTGACTGTATGGATGTGGCAACTTCACTGATGCGCTCTGCACCAAGAGCCACCGGGGCTTTACTGCATATCGAGTACATCATCTGAGCACCTGCAGCCTCCTCCATCCCATTGCTTCTATTCATATCTGTTCCCCGATGAAGATGAGGCAGTGGTTCCCTGGGGAGCAGCTTGTTCCCCATCAAAGGCCACGCAGCCAGAGTAAGGCTTCAGTAGGTCCATCACAGGCAGCCAAGAGTACTGTGCCAGAGGGGCCCCCGGCGATGCTGAAGTTAAGCAAGACCCTTGAGGTGGGAAACAAGCCTGAGACCAGGGTGAGCCAGCCCAGGCCCAAGCCACGCAGCCTGCTCAACCACCACTGACAACCTCCAATACATCACCTCAACCTGCAGCAGCCAGGGATAAATAACCCTGTGCCGGGCCCTCTGAGATTACGTGTGCTCATTATCCATTTGTGCCACTGGAGGAGAGACGGGGATACTACATAAGGCTGAATATGCAGAGGTGTGCGAAGACTTGGGGGTGAGTAATACTTAAACTTATGTGACTTGTATTTGTTACCATTAACGTCTGTCATTAGAGTGGCAGAGTGACTTGTGGTTTGCGCTTGATGGCTACACGAGGGCATGCAGAATGGTCGGGTGCTGCGGAGGTTGACTGAGATCAAAATGAGACGTTCTGCTGCCACTTCTCAGGGATCTCCCCAGTGAGCTCAAGGGGTAGCTCAAGGGGTAGCCGAGCAATACTCGGCCTGCGTGCGGGACTCTGTGGATTTTGACGGAGTCTTTCAGTAACTCTGCATAATTCCGCAGAGTGAATCTTCCGGAGTTCCACCCAGGCCTAATTGTTATGTGGTGCTCACTGCTTAAACTTGCCAGTAAAGTTATTAATCTTGTATGAATGGGTGGGGAGGGAGACTTTTCTTTTTATTTGCTCGGGATGGATGATTACACTGAACCTATATTGAATTTGCGGCGCAGATGTTGTTGTATTTTTTATCTTTAATGAAATTCAATAAATGAAGTAAAAGGTACCGAACCTAGAATGTGCTTGGCACCATATTATACAGTTCCTACAAATCTAGTAGAACTGTGTATATAGAACAACAAAACTTCTTATATAATCAGTAAATGTTGGTTTATTTGGCTAGCTCAGAGTACTGCATCTAAACATCTAAACCCACAGAGTAATAGATGTTGTCTGTAACCTAGAACATGACTCAGAATCCCAAGAAATTCATGGTAGGAGATCTAACCCTTTCGTTTGTCACTTTTGCATTCCCAAAGTGTTCACAAATAAAAGATACAGTATTGTATTTTCAAACGTTTATTGCAAGGCTCTATTCTGTGCAAATAACATATGAACTGTGATTATTAGAAAGATGAGACACATCGTTGCTATAAGCATTATTAGATTGGTTTAAAACACAAACAATTCAACCACTTTAATTGTTCATAATATTACTAACTCACTAAAGTTACTACTACCTATTACTAATTCCCTATGCTAAAGAGGGGATTCCAGAAGTACCAATCTGCCAGACTTATTGGAATGACCTAAACCTATATGTTAGCACTCTATGTCAGGAAGTCAGGCTCAGTGCATTTGCAAATGCCCCTACATCTAAGTGTACAGCTTTCTTCCTTCTCAGGATGAAGGTCAGGGACAGCGGGACTGCATCTCAGTTGCAGATGCTGATCAAAGCAACGTTCCATGTTGACTTTGGCAGGAAGTGAAACTCTCACCGACTTCAGCATGGATGCTGTTTAAATAATAAAACAACAATCTTATCACACTATGCCAAAGGTGCAGAGCAGAATCTTACTTTGCCTGGGGAGAAATAGTTGTCTCCAATGAACAAAATAAAATGAGGCATCATCCTCTCAGTTGTACGACCCTGGAACTAAATGTGCAGATTAGATGTCAACAATGCCTATCAAAAATAAATGCGTGCATGGACCATTCTCGTAGTAAAAAAACATGTGCAAACCATCAATAGAGAATGATGCTAAGTTAAAAATGAGAAACAAAAATTGAGACAAAATGTAAGCAACATAACAGTGTGTCAAATCTATCCTCTCTCTATATTGGATATAATCTGGCTGTCCAGTGGCAGCACAGGCAGCCTAGAGTCACGGTGCATGGGTGCCTGTATTGTAGGCTGGATTGCACTTGTGCAGGAATAGACACCTTCCTGCACAGGAACAATCCTCTGAGGCTGTTTCCTGTTTCTTGGTATGCTCCAGAATGGCCCACACATAGAAAGATGAAAAAACAAGGAGACTTTAGCGTATTTCTCCTTGTTAAGCCTTCCCTGGGAGGCATAGCATCTTGGTGCGTTCCTATGTTTAAAACTAATGGTAAATTTAGGAATGTGCCAAAATAAATTGGTGGATGCATGGGAACACCCATGCTCCACCCATGAAATGCCTCCTGAAGGAAGAGTAATACAAGGCAGCGACTTGTGCTGACTTGTGTTTCTACATATTTACCAAGCCATGCAGAGCCATACAGAGTGGCCTTGCATGGCTTGGTAAATACAATTCAAAGGGGCCGATTCCGATCTCGGCCGGTAGGGCTCCGAATCGGATTCGGCTTAACCGGATCCGATTCGGAGCCCTATTTCCCGACCGATTCGTACGCGCGTCCAGGCGAGCGAGTACGATGCGAATTCGCTGACCGACTCGTCCGGGCGTCCCGACCGCTCCGACCGACTCGTTCCCGGGTCGAACCGCACTGACCGACTCGCTCGGACTCGACTCGCACCGCGCAATGGAGACGTTCCCCGGCCGGGTAAGTACGATGCGCGCCGTGAGCAGTCCGACCGAGCCGCGCACTCTGGCTCCAAAGAGCAGTCAGAGACGTACTTTGGGGGTCCATGTCGGACCCCCCTGTACGCGTAGCCACGCGAGTCGCACACAGGGGGGACCCATGGGTCCCCCCTACCTGTGCGTGTATGGCGCGAGTCGCTTTGCCGCGTACCCGCTGTAGGGGGCGCCCTTGTCCGCCTCGCACCCATTGAGTCAATGGGAGCCCGCGTACGCGTTGTACGACCGGCTCCCATTGACTTCAATGGGAGTCCGACCGACTCGAGTCCGATGGCATACGTGCGCATCGTACTCGTTCGGTCGGGCTGCCAGAGTCCGATTCGGTCGGAAATCTCTCTGAGTCCGGCTCGGTCGGAGAGATTTCCGGCCCGAATTGGAATCGGCCCCTAGGTTGTGTTGCACAAATATAAATATGCCCCTCAGCCACCAGGAGGAACATATTTATCTTTAGTCTGATTCAAAAGGCAGACCTGGTTTACATATGCAAGCCCTTGTATGGCTATGTAATTTATAAGAGAATGCAAGCCAGCTCAAGTGGTTAACTGGCGTCACTCTGTCTGGGGAGAGTCTCACATGGGTGCACCTAGCCCTTTATGATAGTTTCCCAAAGCACTGCAACTCCGAAGTCTATTTGCCAATACTGATAATATGTTGCTATACATCACATTGTTGAGCCAGTCGGAAGATAGTCCCACCTATATTTGTATACGTGTACTTGTACCAACTAATCACATATATATGTGCACATAATATCGGTACACTTACAGTTATGAATATGACCAAGATCAATATAGAGAATGAGGTAGGCCTGTAGCCTGCTTCAACCTATAATGGTACAGCTGTACATAAGGTTAATAGCAGGATATGATGAGCCAATGTCTAAAATGTGAAAATAATTTACAGTGAATGACAATTTCATATTGCCAAATGGTATGCTTATTAGCAAGTATGAGCAACACCATGTTATCACAAAGGTGACAAGTGAAAGGATGTGTAAGACGGTGAATAGACATAATATCGAATCCTAAATATCGAATTGCAGTAATATCGAAGTTGTAATATCGAATGTCTCATAATATCGTATTAAAGAATATCGTACTCAAAAATATCGTTTTTTTAATTTAAAAAATATCGAAGTATAAACTATCGAACAAGTAATATTGTCAATAGATAACATCGAATAGTTAGTGTTGTAAAAAATATCGACAAAAAAATATAGAAAGTGTAAAATATAATTTTTTTAAAAATATTTAAATATTCTGTATTGTTATTAATTTAGTATTATTTTAATTGTTTGAATATTTGTTTGAAATTGTATAAAAAATGTTTTTGTAATACATGTTTTAGGAGCGGGAAGTTTGGTTATTAGGGGATAAGGGTGGGGAGTATTTTAAAAATATTAGTGTAAATTTACATATTAATTTAATTTTTTTAAATTAGAAATTAATTTCAAAAACGAAATTTATATTAAAAATATAACATGTTTTTTTTAGGAGCGGGATGTTGGGTTATTAGGGGATAAGGGTGGAGAGTATTTTAAAAATATTAGTTTAAATTTAGATATTAATTTAATTTTTTTTAAATTAGAAATTAATTTCAAGAACGAAATTTATATTAAAAATTTTAAATATATGTTTTGTTTTAGGAGCGGGATGTTGGATTATTAGGGGATAAGGGTGGGTAGTGTTTTAAAAATACTAGGATACAATTTATATATTAATAACATTTATTTAAAATTAGAAATTATTTACAAAAACGAAATTTAGAAAAAAATATAAAAAATATGTTTTCTTTTAGGAGTGGGATGTTGGGTTAATAGGGGATAAGGGTGGGTAGTGTTTTTAAAATATTAGTATAAAATTTATATATGAAATTAAAATTTCTAATTTTGGAAATAATTTAAAATATGAAATTTAAATTTAAAATTCGAAAATAATTTTTTGTTTTTAGAGTGGGATATTGTCTTATTAGGGGAGAAGGTTGGGGAGTGTTTTAAAATTAGTTATATGAATTTATATATTTAAATAAAAAAGTTTAAATAGCAAATTTTTTAAAATTAGAAAGTGAAATTATAAAACGGAAATATATTTTGTTTTTTAGAAGTGTGATGTTGTGTTATTAGGGAATAAGGGTGGGGAGTGTTATTTAAATATAATTCTAAAATTAATTATTAAATTCAAAAGTAAAAATTTGAAATTAATTTGAAGAAATAAAGTTAATTAAAAATTGAAATTATAGTTTTTTTTAGTACTGGGATGTTGGGTTATTAGGGGAAAATGGTGAGGTTGTTCAAATAGTAAAATATATATATTTAGGGGCCGATTCCGATTCAGGCCGGAAATCACTCCGACCGAGCCGGACCCAAAGAGATTTCTGACCGAATCGGACCCTGGCAGTCCGACCGAACGAGTACGATGCGCACGCATGCAATCGGACTCGAGTCAGTCGGACTCCCATTGAAATCAATGGGAGCCGGACGTACAACGCGTACGCGGGCTCCCATTGATTCAATGGGTGCGAGGCGAACAAGGGTGCCCCCTACATCGGGTACGCCTCGATGCGACTCGCGGCGTACATGCACTCGTGTGCGACTCGCGCGGCTCCGCATACAGGGGGGTCCGACACGGACCCCCAAAGTCCAGCTCCGACTGCTCTTTCGAGCCGGACGGCGCGAGTCGGTCAGACTGCTCACGGCGCGCATCGTACTTGCCCGGCCGGGGAACGTCTCCATTGCGCGGTGCGAGTCGTGTCCGTGCGAGTCCGTCGGAGCGGTTTGGACCCGCGTACGAGTCGGTCGGCGATTTCGCGTGCGCTTGCATCGTACTCGCTCGGCCGGAAGCACGTACGAATCGGTCGGGAAAGAGGGCTCCGAATCAGATCCGGTTAAGCCGAATCCGATTCGGTGCCCTACCGGCCGAGATCGGAATCGCCCCCTTAGTGTCCTGAAGTTTCCCTGACTTAATAATTACTGTAGTGGGAATAGTAATTTTATATGTTTAGTGTCCAGCATCTTCCCTGACTTAATACTGACTGGAGTGGGAATAGTAATTTTTATGTGTTTAATGTCCAGCACCTTCCCAGACTTAATACTGACTGCAGTGGGAATAGTTATTTATATATGTTTAATGTCCAGCACCTTCCCAGACTTAGGGGCCGATTCCGATTCGGGCCGGAAATCTCTCCGACCGAGCCGGACCCGGAGAGATTTCCGACCGAATCGGACCCGTGCAGCCCGACCGAACGAGTACGATGCGTCCCTATGCTATCGTACTCGAGTCGGTCGGACTCCCATTGAAGTCAATGGGAGCCGGTCGTACAGCGCGTACGCGGGCTCCCATTGCCTCAATGGGTGCGAGGCGAACAAGGGCGCCCCCTACAGCGGGTACGCGGAGAAGTGACTCGTGCCGTACACGCACAGGTGGGGGGACCCATGGGTCCCCCCTGTGTGCGACTCGCGCGGCTACGCGTACAGGGGGGTCCTACATGGACCCCCGAAGTACGGCTCCGACTGCTCCTTCGAGCCGGACGGCGCGTGTCGGTCGGACTGCTCGCGGCGCGCATCGTACTTACCCGGCCGAGGAACGTCTCCATTGCGCGGTGCGAGTCGTGTCCGAGCGAGTCGGTCGGTGCGGTTCGACCCGGGAACAAGTCGGTCGGAGCGGTTGGGACGCCCGAACAAGTCGGTCGGCGAATTCGCTCGTCCGGACGCGCGTACGAATCGGTCGGGAAATAGGGCTCCAAATCGGATCCGGTTATGCCGAATCTGATTCGGAGCCCTACCGGCCGAGATCGGAATCGGCCCCTTAATACTGACTGGAGTGGGAATAGTGATTAATATATGTTTAATGTCCAGCATCTTCCCTGACTTAATACTGACTGGAGTGGGAATAGTAATTTATATATGTTTAATGTCCAGCACCTTCCCTGACTTAATTTTGACTGGAGTGGGAATAGTAATTTTATATGTTTAGTGTCCAGCATCTTCCCTGACTTAATACAGACTGGAGTGGGAATAGTAATTATTATGTGTTTAATGTCCAGCACCTTCTCAGAACTAATACTGACTGGAGTGGGAATAGTAATTTATATATGTTTAATGTCCAGCATCTTCCCTGACTTAATTTTGACTGGAGTGGGAATAGTAATTGTATATGTTTAGTGTCCAGCATCTTTCATGACTTAATACTGACTGGAGTGAGATTAGTAATTTGTATGTGTTTAATGTCCAGCACCTTCCCAGACTTAATACTGACTGGAGTGGGAATAGTAATTTATATATGTTTAATGTCCAGCAACTTCCCTGACTTAATACTGACTGGAGTGGGAATAGTAATTTGTATATGTTTAATGTCCAGCACCTTCTCTGACTTAATTTTGACTGGAGTGGGAATAGTAATTTTATATGTTTAGTGTCCAGCATCTTCCCTGACTTAATACTGACTGGAGTGGGAATAGTAATTTTTATGTGTTTAATGTGCAGCACCTTTCCAGACTTAATACTGACTGGAGTGGGAATAGTAATTTATATATGTTTAATGTCCAGCACCTTCCCTGACTTAATTTTGACTGGAGTGGGAATAGTAATTTATATATGTTTAATGTCCAGCACCTTCCCTGACTTAATTTTGACTGGAGTGGGAATAGTAATTTTATATGTTTAGTGTCCAGCATGTTCCCTGACTTAATAGTGACTGGAGTGGGAATAGTAATTATTATGGGGTCGATTCCGATCTCGGTCGGAGACGCACCCAATGCCATTCGGTCGGGAAAGAAGCCATGCGAATGCCTGTTTCCCGACCGATCCGCACATGAATCCGAACTAACAAGTACGATGTGCACAACAGCACAGATTCCGACCCAGTCGTACTCACCCAATCCAGGTCCTGATCCCCGACCGAGCCGGATCCGTAAACGCAGATACGAGTCGCCCGGAAGCCAAAAAGCAGCCCCGTCCGGCCGGACAAGTACGATGCGCTTCCCGTACGCGCCGAACCCGTCGCTACGCACGGCACGTCAAAGCATCCGGGAGAGGCGCACATAAGCTCCGATTCGCGCCAGAACACGATCCACGGCTACGAGACGAACACGCAAGCGACGAGGACGAGGCGAAGCAACGACAAAGACGAACGAGACGAGCCAACAATGAATCCCATCGTTCCGATCCTACCAATATTCTACATCTACTACCGGAACAGGCACGGACGCGTACAGCGCAGAAGGTAGGTCAGACACCAACCACAAACACAAACTACACGTACCCGAAATATCACACACACACACAGGGATGCAGAAATTACTTACTCCAGAAACAGCAGCACCATAGGGGCGGGATGCCCATCACCAATGCCACATATACACATAGGGGCCCGGATGCCTGTCACTACTACCACCCTTACCCAGGGGTGCCAGGTGCCTACCACTACTGCCACCTCTACCCAGGGGTGCCAGAAGCCTACCACTACTTTCACCTCTACCCAGGGGGTGCCAGGTGCCTACCACTACTACCACCTCTACCCATGGGGGTGCCAGGTGCCTACCACTACTACCACCCTTACCCAGGGGGTACCAGGTGCCTACCACTACTACCACCTCTACCCAGGGGGGCTGGATGCCTGTCACTACTACCACCTCTACACATGGGGGGCTGGATGCCTGTCACTACTACCACCCTTACCCAGGTGGTGTCAGGTGCCTACCACTACTACCACCTCTACCCATGGGGGGCTGGATGCCTGTCACTACTACCACCTCTACCCAGGGGGTGCCAGATGCCCACCACTATTACCACCCCTACCCAGGGGGTGCCAGGTGCCTACCACTACTACCACCTCTACCCATGGGGGGCAGGATGCCTGTCACTACTACCACCCTTACCCACGGGGTGCCAGGTGCCTACCACTACTACCACCTCTACCCATGGGGGGCTGGATGCCTGTCACTACTACCACCCTTACCCAGGGGGTGCCAGGTGCCTACCACTACTACCACCTCTACCCATGGGGGCTGGATGCCTGTCACTACTACCACCTCTACCCAGGGGGGGCTGGATGCCTGTCACTACTACCACCTCTACCCAGGGGGGCTGGATGCCTGTCACTACTACCACCCTTACCCAGGGGTGCCAGGTGCCTACCACTACTGCCACCTCTACCCAGGGGGTGCCAGGTGCCTACCACTACTGCCACCTCTACCCAGGGGTGCCAGGTGCCTACCACTACAACCACCTCTACCCATGGGGGTGCCAGGTGCCTACCACTACTACCACCCTTACCCAGGGGTGCCAGGTGCCTACCACTACTACCACCTCTACCCAGGGGGGCTGGATGCCTGTCACTACTACCACCTCTACCCATGGGGGCTGGATGCCTGTCACTACTACCACCCTTACCCAGGGGGTGCCAGGTGCCTACCACTACTACCACCTCTACCCATGGGGGCTGGATGCCTGTCACTACTACCACCTCTACCCAGGGGTGCCAGATGCCCACCACTACTACCACCTCTACCCAGGGGGTGCCAGGTGCCTACCACTACTACCACCTCTACCCATGGGGGCTGGATGCCTGTCACTACTACCACCCTTACCCAGGGGTGCCAGGTGCCTACCACTACTACCACCTCTACCGATGGGGGCTGGATGCCTGTCACTACTACCACCCTTACCCAGGGGGTGCCAGGTGCCTACCACTACTACCACCTCTACCCAGGGGGGGCTGGATGCCTGTCACTACTACCACCGCTACCCAGGGGGGGCTGGATGCCTGTCACTACTACCACCTCTAACCAGGGGGGGCTGGATGCCTGTCACTACTACCACCCTTACCCAGGGGGTGCCAGGTGCCTACCACTACTGCCACCTCTACCCAGGGGGTGCCAGGTGACTACCACTACTGCCACCTCTACCCAGGGGGTGCCAGGTGCCTACCACTACTACCACCTCTACCCATGGGGGTGCCAGGTGCCTGTCACTACTACCACCCTTACCCAGGGGGTGCCAGGTGCCTACCACTACTACCACCTCTACCCATGGGGGGCTGGATGCCTGTCACTACTACCACCTCTACCCATGGGGGCTGGATGCCTGTCACTACTACCACCTTTACCCAGGGGGTGCCAGGTGCCTACCACTACTACCACCTCTACCCATGGGGGGCTGGATGCCTGTCACTACTACCACTCTAACCCAGGGGGTGCCAGGTGCCTACCACTACTGCCACCTCTACCCAGGGGTGCCAGGTGCCTACCACTACTACCACCTCTACCCATGGGGGTGCCAGGTGCCTACCACTACTACCACCCTTACCCAGGGGTGCCAGGTGCCTACCACTACTACCACCTCTACCCAGGGGGTGCCAGGTGCCTACCACTACTACCACCTCTACCCATGGGGGCTAGATGCCTGTCACTACTACCACCCTAACCCAGGGGGTGCCAGGTGCCTACCACTACTACCACCTCTACCCATGGGGGCTGGATGCCTGTCACTACTACCACCCTTACCCAGGGGTGCCAGGTGCCTACCACTACTGCCACCTCTACCCAGGGGGTGCCAGGTGCCTACCACTACTACCACCTCTACCCAGGGGGGGCTGGATGCCTGTCACTACTACCACCCTTACCAAGGGGGTGCCAGGTGCCTACCACTACGGCCACCTCTACCCAGGGGGTGCCAGGTGCCTACCACTACTGCCACCTCTACCCAGGGGTGCCAGGTGCCTACCACTACTACCACCTCTACCCATGGGGGTGCCAGGTGCCTGTCACTACTACCACCCTTACCCAGGGGGTGCCAGGTGCCTACCACTACTACCACCTCTACCCAGGGGGCTGGATGCCTGTCACTACTACCACCCTTACCCAGGGGGTGCCAGGTGCCTACCACTACTGCCACCTCTACCCAGGGGGTGCCAGGTGCCTACCACTAATGCCACCTCTACCCAGGGGGTGCCAGGTGCCTACCACTACTACCACCTCTACCCATGAGGGTGCCAGGTGCCTGTCACTACTACCACCCTTACCCAGGGGGTGCCAGGTGCCTACCACTACTACCACCTCTACCCAGGGGGGGCTGGATGCCTGTCACTACTACCACCCTTACCCAGGGAGTGCCAGGTGCCTACAACTACTGCCACCTCTACCCAGGGGTGCCAGGTGCCTACCACTACTGCCACCTCTACCCAGGGTGTGCCAGGTGCCTACCACTACTACCACCTCTACCCATGGGGGTGCCAGTTGCCTGTCACTACTACCACCCTTACCCAGGGGGTGCCAGGTGCCTACCACTACTACCACCTCTACCCAGGGGGGTGCCAGGTGCCTACCACTACTACCACCTCTACCCATGGGGGGCTGGATGCCTGTCACTACTACCACCCTAACCCAGGGGGTGCCAGGTGCCTACCACTACTACCACCTCTACCCATGGGGGCTGGATGCCTGTCACTACTACCACCCTTACCCAGGGGGTGCCAGGTGCCTACCACTACTACCACCTCTACCCAGGGGGCTGGATGCCTGTCACTACTACCACCACTACCCAGGGGGCTGGATGCCTGTCACTACTACCACCTCTACCCAGGGGGCTGGATGCCTGTCACTACTACCACCCTTACCCAGGGGGTGCCAGGTGCCTACCACTACTGCCACCTCTACCCAGGGGGTGCCAGGTGCCTACCACTACTGCCACCTCTACCCAGGGGGTGCCAGGTGCCTACCACTACTACCACCTCTACCCATGGGGGTGCCAGGTGCCTGTCACTACTACCACCCTTACCCAGGGGGTGCCAGGTGCCTACCACTACTACCACCTCTACCCATGGGGGGCTGGATGCCTGTCACTACTACCACCTCTACCCATGGGGGGCTGGATGCCTGTCACTACTACCACCCTTACCCAGGGTTGCCAGGTGCCTACCACTACTACCACCTCTACCCATGGGGGGCTGGATGCCTGTCACTACTACCACCTCTACCCAGGGGGTGCCAGATGCCCACCACTATTACCACCCCTACCCAGGGGGTGCCAGGTGCCTACCACTACTACCACCTCTACCCATGGGGGGCTGGATGCCTGTCACTACTACCACCCTTACCCACGGGGTGCCAGGTGCCTACCACTACTACCACCTCTACCCATGGGGGCTGGATGCCTGTCACTACTACCACCCTTACCCAGGGGTGCCAGGTGCCTACCACTACTACCACCTCTACCCATGGGGGCTGGATGCCTGTCACTACTACCACCTCTACCCAGGGGGGGCTGGATGCCTGTCACTACTACCACCTCTACCCAGGGGGGGCTGGATGCCTGTCACTACTACCACCCTTACCCAGGGGGTGCCAGGTGCCTACCACTACTGCCACCTCTACCCAGGGGTGCCAGGTGCCTACCACTACTGCCACCTCTACCCAGGGGTGCCAGGTGCCTACCACTACAACCACCTCTACCCATGGGGGTGCCAGGTGCCTACCACTACTACCACCCTTACCCAGGGGTGCCAGGTGCCTACCACTACTACCACCTCTACCCAGGGGGCTGGATGCCTGTCACTACTACCACCTCTACCCATGGGGGCTGGATGCCTGTCACTACTACCACCCTTACCCAGGGGGTGCCAGGTGCCTACCACTACTACCACCTCTACCCATGGGGGGCTGGATGCCTGTCACTACTACCACCTCTACCCAGGGGGTGCCAGATGCCCACCACTACTACCACCTCTACCCAGGGGGTGCCAGGTGCCTACCACTACTACCACCTCTACCCATGGGGGCTAGATGCCTGTCACTACTACCACCCTAACCCAGGGGGTGCCAGGTGCCTACCACTACTACCACCTCTACCCATGGGGGCTGGATGCCTGTCACTACTACCACCCTTACCCAGGGGTGCCAGGTGCCTACCACTACTGCCACCTCTACCCAGGGGGTGCCAGGTGCCTACCACTACTACCACCTCTACCCATGGGGGTGCCAGGTGCCTGTCACTACTACCACCCTTACCCAGAGGGTACCAGGTGCCTACCACTACTACCACCTCTACCCAGGGGGGCTGGATGCCTGTCACTACTACCACCCTTACCAAGGGGGTGCCAGGTGCCTACCACTACTGCCACCTCTACCCAGGGGGTGCCAGGTGCCTACCACTACTGCCACCTCTACCCAGGGGGTGCCAGGTGCCTACCACTACTACCACCTCTACCCATGGGGGTGCCAGGTGCCTGTCACTACTACCACCCTTACCCAGGGGGTGCCAGGTGCCTACCACTACTACCACCTCTACCCAGGGGGCTGGATGCCTGTCACTACTACCACCCTTACCCAGGGGGTGCCAGGTGCCTACCACTACTGCCACCTCTACCCAGGGGTGCCAGGTGCCTACCACTAATGCCACCTCTACCCAGGGGGTGCCAGGTGCCTACCACTACTACCACCTCTACCCATGAGGGTGCCAGGTGCCTGTCACTACTACCACCCTTACCCAGGGGTGCCAGGTGCCTACCACTACTACCACCTCTACCCAGGGGGGCTGGATGCCTGTCACTACTACCACCCTTACCCAGGAGTGCCAGGTGCCTACAACTACTGCCACCTCTACCCAGGGGGTGCCAGGTGCCTACCACTACTGCCACCTCTACACAGGGTGTGCCAGGTGCCTACCACTACTACCACCTCTACCCATGGGGGTGCCAGTTGCCTGTCACTACTACCACCCTTACCCAGGGGGTGCCAGGTGCCTACCACTACTACCACCGCTACCCAGGGGGGTGCCAGGTGCCTACCACTACTACCACCTCTACCCATGGGGGGCTGGATGCCTGTCACTACTACCACCCTAACCCAGGGGGTGCCAGGTGCCTACCACTACTACCACCTCTACCCATGGGGGGCTGGATGCCTGTCACTACTACCACCCTTACCCAGGGGGTGCCAGGTGCCTACCACTACTACCACCTCTACCCAGGGGGGGCTGGATGCCTGTCACTACTACCACCTCTACCCAGGGGGCTGGATGCCTGTCACTACTACCACCTCTACCCAGGGGGCTGGATGCCTGTCACTACTACCACCCTTACCCAGGGGTGCCAGGTGCCTACCACTACTGCCACCTCTACCCAGGGGGTGCCAGGTGCCTACCACTACTGCCACCTCTACCCAGGGGGTGCCAGGTGCCTACCACTACTACCACCTCTTCCCATGGGGGTGCCAGGTGCCTGTCACTACTACCACCCTTACCCAGGGGGTGCCAGGTGCCTACCACTACTACCACCTCTACCCATGGGGGGCTGGATGCCTGTCACTACTACCACCCTTACCCAGGGTTGCCAGGTGCCTACCACTACTACCACCTCTACCCATGGGGGGCTGGATGCCTGTCACTACTACCACCCTAACCCAGGGGGTGCCAGGTGCCTACCACTACTGCCACCTCTACCCAGGGGGTGCCAGGTGCCTACCACTACTACCACCTCTACCCATGGGGGTGCCAGGTGCCTACCACTACTACCACCCTTACCCAGGGGTGCCAGGTGCCTACCACTACTACCACCTCTACCCAGGGGGTGCCAGGTGCCTACCACTACTACCACCTCTACCCAGGGGGTGCCAGGTGCCTACCACTACTACCACCTCTACCCATGGGGGGCTGGATGCCTGTCACTACTACCACCCTAACCCAGGGGGTGCCAGGTGCCTACCACTACTGCCACCTCTACCCAGGGGGTGCCAGGTGCCTACCACTATTACCACCTCTACCCAAGGGGGTGCCAGGTGCCTACCACTACTACCACCCATACCCAGGGGGTGCCAGGTGCCTACCACTACTACCACCTCTACCCATGGGGGTGCCAGGTGCCTACCACTACTACCACCTCTACCCATGGGGGGCTGGATGCCTACTACTACCACCCCCACTCACAGGATGGGAAATACATGCCACAAGAAACACACACCAGCAGGAAGAATGCAACACAAAGACATCCCCCCCAACACTATGACAAGCATGTGTAGACTGTGTCAAATGCCTACAACACTGAACAGGACTGTGGACATACAATGTGACCCCCTATCACGAGTGCCACACATAAATGTGTGTGGCACCCACAATGCAAGCAGGCCATGACCATTGTGGCAATGGGGTCCAAACCCCCATCATCACAGTGCCCAAAATGTAAGTGTGGGGTCCATAGCTGAAGCACATATTGAACATTGTGGCAGTGGGGTCCAGACCCCCATCATCACAGTGACCAAAATGTGAGTGTGGGGTCCATAGCTGAAGCACATATTGATCATTGTGGCAATGGGGTCCAAACCCCCATCATCACAGTGACCAAAATGTATGTGTTGACAAAGAATAAGCTGCAACTGCCAAACTGCATGGATGATTCCTGGTCACAGAACAACAAACACATCAGTGGCAAAGTAGTGCTTGTGTCCCATAGCAACATAGAATGGGGGAGGCAAACAGTGCAGTGCAAACAAGACATACCTTTGGCCATGTGCAGACAAACATCACCCATGGGGGCTGACACTGTCAACATTCATCAATGACTCAATGACAGAAGTAACCATCAGAATGCAGACCCACATATTTGCACCAATGGGCACACAAATTCAGATACCCAGTGGAGACTGTAGAAGGGAGGTGAACAGATACCATATCATGGCAGCAATGGGACACACACACAATGATCATTGTGCTGACTGATGATCTAGGAGTCCCAGGGACAGCAGGGCAAACACACCAAACAACATACAGCCAATGGCACACCTAAGATATGCCAATGCAGTGGTGCCGATGCACATACACAAACAGGCAGACCCACACTGCACATCAAACACAACAGGTGAGGGGGGTACCAGTGTCCCCAGGCAACCACACAACACATGAGGAGGCCTGAATACCAATTACACAGATGTGCATACAGTGCCACACAAAGGTAACTCATGGATCCAAATCCCCTATGTGGGCAATCAGGCATTGTCAGATGAGAGGGAGCACAAATCACACATGTCACACAAGCATGTAGGAACAGCAACTGACACAGCAAGACACACAGACACCACAGCACCACACCCATGGCCCCCACAATGTGGTGACCCTGGGCTGCATTACAATCCCACTGTGATGACAAAGATAGATGTCGTTCACACTGTGAACCACAGTCATGTGTCCTGAGCAACAAACTACCATCACACCTACACAAGCACAAATCAACCAGCACGGCCTGTCAGCCAAGGCCAACATGGAGGCAGGGGTCTAGCCGGGCAACAACTCTCATCTGCACACACTCAACACCACACACCTCGACCTCCAACAATGTGCAGCAGTGAAGCTCACATGCACTGGTGACATTGCACATGCACCCATGACTATTCCAGGGTGGTGGGTGGGAACCAAGGTGCAGAAATACATCACACATGGCCACTCTACCAGACTCCTGAATGTCTGACACACTGCACACTACGCTGTACATGGACATGACGGCAATACCACACCAACCAATGGGATCACAGTCACACACCTATGAAGAAGCCAAGGTCACCCACAAAGAACACACATAGACAACTACCAACATTGCAGCCCTGAGGAGTGCCAGCAGTCACACACACAACGTGTCACAACCAATGAAAGCTAACACAAACCAGAAATCACATGACAGGTGTAAACAACAAGTGCAAAGGGGAATCCTGACTGTGACACATCAGCGTCTGCCCACAAACTCAGCCCTGACAGCAAACACACCTATGGGTGACACCTTGATGACCAGTAATGTGCCATGCACCCACATCACAGAGAACCCAGGGAGAAGACTTTGGGGGAACATAGCTCAACTCAGCAAGCATCACAAACAGGAACATCACTAGGGATCCCAGCATGCACAGCAACATGGAAGTGAACACACACATGCTCATACAACACACACCTTGGGCGCACGAGATGTCACAGGAGTACACACTGCCATGAGGGGACTCCACTCCTGTGTGAGGAAAGCTGTGCCATATGTCGCATCAGTAGGGCTCCATCATGTCAGCAGAACACTTGGTCACACAGTCAACAATTAGCACCAAATGAAGGCTCCCGTCACATCAGCCTGGTCATGGGAATGTCAACGAAATCAACAGCACAGATCCAACACACATGTATAGCAAGTTGCACTGACAACACAGATGAGTCCTTCCCCATTGATGCCCAAACCTGCATGTCCAGTGGAGATGGCCACACGGTCAGGGAACTAGACTAATTGAACAATGGCAAACACAACAGATGTGCATGGGTGGAACCCACAGATGTGACATTGCTAATGTAAGTAGGAAATCCCATTGCCAAATATTGAATACATGACACCCTCAGATGCTGCTAAGGACGACATGGATTCACCACAGGATAGGACACTGTCCCCCTGGAACACATGGGTTCCTGCACAGTAACACTTCATTTTCATGAGTCCAAATATCACCATCACTGCAGCAAGGGCATGGTTAGCGTCATCAACATCATGTACATCAGAAGTAAAAGCACTAGAGAACAGAACGTTGCTTTATTCAGCATGTGGGTTCAAAACTTGGAAGAACTGCAAGGTATCAACAAAGGCCAATGGCCAGTCCATCAAGGAAGTCTATACAGGGTGACACTGGCAGATGTCACCCTACGCATGCCTGCACTGATCACAACTGGGGACAATCCCCTAGGAGGGGCATACGGGGGGCAGGCCAGGCACCGCAGGGACAGGATCAGGGCTCACCAGGAGGAGGCAGGGAAGGGGTGGTGGGTGCTGGAGAGCCACTGACAACTGCAGTGGAGGTGTCTGACATGGTGTGTGCCGGCACAACTGGGGGCATGACTCAGATGTTGGGGGTGCCGGCACAACTGCAGTGGACCCTGCAGATGGGGTGGACAGGTCCGCCACTGCAGCGCCCAAGTCAGACAGGGTGATAGTGGACTCCACTGCAGTGCCCACCTCCAGGGGAGGAGAATGGGGATCAGGTAAGGTGGGCAGGACAGAGGGGAGGACACCCTTACCACATCAGTGGTACAGACAAGCGCAGCGGGGGTGTGGGGCCGGAAGAGCAAGTGGCTGGGGGAGACGGCCTGACCCTTCTGGGGATGGTGTATCTGTGGGTGGGGAAACCTGGGGCAGGGTGTGGAGGGGGCACCTGTGGAGTGGGGGCCTGAGGGATGGAGGAAGGGGACTTGGTGCCTGAGCGACCCCTGACCTTGACTGGTAGGTCGCTCCCCACCACACAGCTCCGTCTGTGTGCCCTGCTGCTGCCCCTGATTGTGCTCGTTTTTCCTTTCTGTGCCCCCTTGCTGCCCCTGATTGTGCTCGTTTTTTCCTTTCTGTGCCCCCTTGCTGCCCCTGATTGTGCTAATTTTTTCCTTTCTGTGCCCCCTTGCTGCCCCTGATTGTGCTCATTTTTTCCTTTCTGTGCCCCCTTGCTGCCCCTGATTGTGCTCGTTTTTCCTTTCTGTGCCCCTTTGCTGCCCCTGATTTGGCTCGTTTTTTCCTTTCTGTGCCCCCCTTGCTGCCCCTGATTGTGCTCGTTTTTCCTTTCTGTGCCCCCTAGCTGCCCCTCATTGTGCTAGTTTTTTTCCTTTCTGTGCCCCCTTGCTGCCCCTGATTGTGCTCGTTTTTTTCCTTTCTGTGCCCCCTTGCTGCCCCTGATTGTGCTCGTTTTTCCTTTCTGTGCCCCCTTGCTGCCCCTCATTGTGCTAGTTTTTTCCTTTCTGTGCCCCCTTGCTGCCCCTGATTGTGCTCGTTTTTTTCCTTTCTGTGCCCCCTTGCTGCCCCTGATTGTGCTCGTTTTTCCTTTCTGTGCCCCCTTGCTGCCCCTCATTGTGCTAGTTTTTCCTTTCTGTGCCCCCTTGCTGCCCCTCATTGTGCTAGTTTTTCCTTTCTGTGCCCCCTTGCTGCCCCTCATTGTGCTAGTTTTTTCCTTTCTGTGCCCCCTTGCTGCCCCTCATTGTGCTAGTTTTTTTTCCTTTCTGTGCCCCCTTGATGCCCTGATTGTGCTCGTTTTCCCTTCTGTGCCTGTCTCCCGCCGCTGCGTCCCTGCGGCCCCGCCCCCTCACTGCCCATTCGCTGCCCCATTCCCTGCTCCTCCCTCCCACCTCCCCATTTATGGCGGCCGCGCGCAGCGGACGCGCCGCTGGCGCGCCGAAGGCAAGCCTAAGGCAAGCCCGTCTGCGCCCGTCCACGCCGTGACCGCGCCCAGCGCCAGACCCCCTGGTCCGGGCATCCCCCACGCCCGCCACATCAACAGACGCCGATACGACGCCAGCACCCTCCACGCACTCAACCCCGGAAAAGATCCCGCCTGCTACCAGGCCACCCCAAAGCGCACCCAAGGGCCCTTCACCTGCCGGAACTGCAGCTTCGCCAGCACCCGCCCCGCCAAACCACCGCCCAGGAAAGAACCCAACTACCTCAGATGCATCCTCCTCAACACCCGCTCCACCCGCAAACACGCCATCGAACTCTGGGACCTTCTCGACTCAACCTCCCCAGACGTCGCATTCCTGACGGAGACCTGGTTGAATCCCGCTTCAGCCTCCGACATCGCCATTGCCATCCCGGACGGATACAAGATCACCCGCAGGGACCGCACCAACGGAGTCGGGGAGGCATCGCCATCGTCCACAGGAACACCCTCAGAGTCTCAACCAACACCGACGACACCCTCAGCACCGCCGAACACATGCACTTCCAGATCCACACCGATCCCAACACCACCCTCAGAGGAACCCTCATCTACAGACCCCCGGACCCCGACCACAGTTCAGCGATTCCATCGCTGACTTCGTCAGCACACACGCCATCGCCTCCACGGACTACATCCTCCTCGGGGACCTGAACTTCCACCTCGAGAACAACAAGGACACCAACTCCACCACCCTGATCGACAACCTCGCCACCCTCGGACTCAGACAGCTCGTGACTACACCCACCCACGCCGCCGGCCACACGCTCGACTCCATCTTTTCCGCAAGCCCACACGTCTCCTTCAACCACACCTCCGAACCCCACTGGACTGACCACCACTGCATCCACTTCACCTACAGGAAGCCCACCACGCACCACCGCACCGAACAAATGCCTCGCCGCTGCTGGAGCAGAGTCACGGAAGACCAGCTAACCACAACCCTCGCCCTGAGCCCACCCGCCCGAACCCTCCGACCCCGACACCGCTGCCCGCAACCTCAGACAGTGGATCGATGACTGCGCCAACACCCTCGCCCCGCTCAAGAATCCACCCAACAGCCACACCAGCAAGAAAGCCACCTGGTTCACCGAAGACCTCCAGGCCTCCAAACGAACATGCCGAAAACTGGAGAAGATCTGGCTCCACGAACGGACAGCGGACAGCTACGCCGCCCACAAGAGCGCCACCCGCAGTCACCATCACCTCATCAGATCCGCCAAAAGGGCCTCACTCAAAGACCGCCTAGACAACAACGCACACAACAGCAAAGAGCTCTTCAACACCGTGAAGGAACTCTCCAACCCCAGCTCCAACACCAACGACATCCAGCCGTCGCGAGACCTGTGCGACTCACTGGCCACCTTCTTCCACCGCAAAATCGCCGACATCCACGACAGCTTCAACACCACGACCGCCCCGGCAACCACCGAGACCACTGCCCCCACAACCACCAACCGCCTGCTCTCCTGGACCAACATCAACGACGAGGACACCAGCGAGATCATGAACACCATCCACTCCGGTTCACCGCTAGACCCGTGCCCTCACCACATCTTCAACAAAGCCAGTACAGCCATCGCGCCCCATCTCCGGAAAATAATCAACATCTCCTTCGAGACAGCAACCTTCCCGGAAAGCTGGAAGCACGCCGAGATCACCGCCTTACTCAAGAAACCCAAGGCAGACCCCAAGGACCTCAAGAACTTCTGACCCATCTCTCTGCTCCCGTTCCCCGCGAAGGTCACCGAGAAAATCGTCAACAAACAACTGACCCGCTACCTCGAGGAGAACAACATCCTGGACCCTTCCCAGTCCGGCTTCCGCAGCAACCACAGCACCGAAACCGCCCTCATCGCCGCCACCGATGACATCAGGGCCCTGCTAGACAACGGAGAAACAGCAGCCCTCATCCTCCTGGACCTATCAGCCGCCTTCGACACGGTCTGCCACCACACACTACGAACACGCCTTCACGACGCCGGGATCCAAGAGAAGGCCCTGGACTGGACCACATCCTTCCTTTTCGGCAGAACACAAAGCGTCCGCCTCGCCCCCTTCCGATCCAAGGCCACCAAGATCATCTGCGGCGTACCCCAAGGCTCCTCCCTCAGCCCAACGCTGTTCAACATCTACATGGCACCCCTCGCCCACGTCGCCCGACAGCACAACCTCAACATCATCTCCTATGCCGACGACACCCAGCTGATCCTCTCCCTCACCAAAGACCCTCACACCGCCAAAGCCCACCTCCACGAAGGAATGAAGGCCGTCGCCGAATGGATGAGGACCAGCCGCCTGAAGCTGAACTCGGACAAGACGGAGGTCCTCATCCTTGGTTCCAACCCTTCAGCCTGGGACGACTCCTGGTGGCCAACATCACTGGAAACAGCCCCGCCACCCACCGACCACGTACGCAACCTAGGGGTCATCCTCGACCCCACCCTCCCCATGACTAAGCAGGTCAACGCCGTTTCCTCATCCTGCTTCAACATCCTCCGAATGCTCCGCAGGATCTTCAAGTGGATCCCCACCGAAACAAGAAAAACAGTCACCCAGGCCCTCGTCACCAGCAGGCTGGACTACGGAAACGCCCTCTACGCAGGAACGACGGCTAAGCTCCTGAGACGGCTGCAACGCATCCAGAACGCCTCTGCACGTCTTATCCTCGACATCCCCCGACGCAGCCACATCACACCCCACCTGAGAGACCTGCACTGGCTCCCTGTCAACAAGATGATAACCTTCAAGCTCCTCACCCACGCACACAAAGCACTCCACAACTCCGGACCAGCCTACCTCAACAGACGACTCAGCTTCTACACCCCCACCCGCCAGCTCCGCTCGACCAGCCTCGCCCTCGCCACAGTCCCCCGCATCCGGAAAATGACTGCCGGCGGCAGATCCTTCTCCCACCTCGCCGCCAAGACCTGGAACACCCTCCCCACCAACCTCCGACAGACCCAAGACCTACTGGCCTTCAGAAGACTCCTCAAGACCTGGCTCTTCGATCAGTAGCAGCACCACCCCCCTCTTCCCCCAGCGCCTTGAGACCCTCGCGGGTATGTAGTGCGCTTTATAAGTGACATGATTGATTGATTGATTGATTGATTGATTGCAGGGCGGCGGCGGGGTCTTGCTCTTCCAGGACCGGGGGGACTTGCGGGTGGGGGCCTCAGTCGGTCTGCGCCTGGGGGATGGTGTCCGGGGGCCAGGGGCACTCCGCTCCATGTGGGTGGGCTTCCTCTTCCCCCTGAATGCTGGATCAGCTGGGTCAGAGGGGGAGAGGCCAAGGTCACAGAGGAAGAGCCGCTGTGTCTTTGGGGTTGCAGCTGAGGCAAGGGAGGGGTCTTTGGAGGGAGAGGCAACTGAGGAATGCGCAGTGCTTGTGGATGCGTGTGTTTGTGCCTGTGCCCCATCCCCTGTGAGTGTGGTTGCAGTCCCCTGATGGTGCGTGCGTGTGCGTCTTGTTTGTGGCGTGTGTGTACGTGTGCTGCATGTGTCTGTGCTGGTGTGTGCCTGTGGCAGTGTGTGTGTGCTTGGGACGGGTAAGGTGCTGGGGAGTGTGGATGGGGCAGAGGCAGGAGGGGTGAGGGACTGTCGGAGGAGGGACACTGCTGCCGTCAGGGAGGAGTCCATGGACCTATTGCCCCTCTGTAGGTCAGACATGCCCGATGAGATGCCCTCCATGAATGACACCAGCTGAGTCAACAGACTGGTGTGTGCATGGAGGACACTCAGCATCGCTGTCTGTCCTACATGGAGCTGGCGGAGGAGGTACACAGACTCCTCACTCAGGGCAGCAGGGGACACAGGGACAGGGGGTGCGGTGCCTGGCCCGAAGGAGACACGCTCCCGAACATGGGAGCCTCCACGGACCTCGGAATGGGAGCCAACGGGAGGGCGGTGGTGGTGGTGGTGGTGGCGGGGACAGCAACACTAGCTGGGGTGTGGTGGCTGCTGACACCCGCCTCCATAAGAGAGTCATCGTCCGAGTTGCTCTGGTCCTCAGCTGAGGTGGATGGTGCTGAGGACTCCTCGGTGTGGCTCCCTCGCCCTCCGTGCCACTGGGTCCCTCCGACCACTCCTCGGCTGCTGACCCAGTCTGGCTCTGCGGCTCCTCCTGGTCCGTGGAGCTGTCCCCTCCTGTGGCCGTGGATGTATCTGCAATCAATAGGGACACAGACAGACATCAGTCACCTGCACCGAACGCACACACCACAGTAAGTCCAGCACATTACAGAGCAAGCCCTGGCATCCTTAGTTGAACATTGCTAAAAATGCACAAACAGAACAGGAGAAGTCAATTGTCAGTCTGATGGTTAACCATGGCACTCACATCCCACCTGGCCTTGCACCCATCTGTCTGGTGTCTGTTGGATGGCAATACCCCAGTGTGGACACATGCACCACCTACACAGTATTTGGACAGTGCAGAGAACCCGGTGAAGCATGTGGACATGCACACATCACAACTCTTGCCACTGAGTCAGTGCAGGTGTCCGGATGAAAGGTTTGCCCAGAGTCAAATAGGAAATGCATGTGATGCATACCAGCGACAGACACCATGATGCACCCATGTCCTGATAGCCATTGCCACAATGGTGTGCATGTAGCACATGTCACTCCCCTGCAGGATCACTAATAGGAAGTCACATGCCATGGCACAGCCATGCCTGCTAAGTCATACATCACTGTCTCCAGTCACATGGGCAGGGCAGCCAGACAACAACACTCTGCACTGTGTCACAATAGTAGATCATGGGGAATGCAAGTCCTGGAGCTGAACAAGTGCACATGTACATCCCCCACACACCACATCATCTGTACCCTCATCTGTCCAGGTCATACCCATTGGACATATGGGAGACCTGTAACACTACCCTCTGCACCTGAGCACATCACAATCTGCTGTGAATGGGAAACAGCTGCCTGAACCTCATATTCGCATACCCCAGTCTGCACGGTCAGGTGATCAAACACCTATGTGTCACACATGTATCATCTCCTATGGTCACATCTCCGGTGGCATGCGGAGCCCCAACCGAGGAACACCCCAGCAGACCTGACAACGAAGCCACAGCACATTGACACAGAGGCAGACACCTGAGGGGACAAATCACTGAGCAAAATGTGTCAGCTGATACACTGCAGTGGGAGTACAGAGTGTATTGTATGGCCTGGAGTAGGCATGACTGTCCTGTCCCACATGAATGAGGGATGAGCCCTGGACAGTAGGCAGCTGGCTAAGTATGTGTGACACACATTATATACACACTCCTGGGGCACAAACATTGTTCCCACCCGCAGCATGGGTGTGTGCCAGATACCCCAGGCACATGTGGTGGATCAGCTCAGCAATTGGGCCACATATCAAAATGACACGCAGAACACATGTCAGAACACAGGCAATGTGTAAGCAATGGACCCACCCATGATGCCCACCACAGAGTCAGGGAAACAGATGCTGTCCCCCACCTTGAGTCAAGCAAACTGCAAGGACACAGTACCCAAGTGACACAATACCCTGGCTGTTAGGGCCACACCTGGGTATCAGATGAGGAGTGGGCAGTGCACAATAGAGGGACATGGGTCCTGGACCACAAGACTGATGTACTGTGGAAGTTTAACCAGGCCAGAGGAGGGCACATAGCATGGCAGACATAGTTCACAATGCAGACATGGACTCACCCCCTCCTTGCTGCGCTCTGTCCTTCAGCTGCCCATCCAGATCAGGGAAGACCACCGCCAGGATCCTCAGCATGTGGGGGGTCAGGGTCCGGTTTCCGCCCCTCCTGCGAGGAGGCGACAGCTTCAGCTGGACCCGTGCGATCCTCCGGGTCTAGCCCCGAAGGTCCTGCCACCTCTTCTGGCAGTTGCGGATCCGGCGCTTGTAGACCCCCACGGATCTCACTGCCTGGACGACGGTCAGCCATATCTTCTGCTTCTGGTGGGCATCAACCTGTGAGGATAACAAAGTGAGAATGCCATTACTACACATGCAACATATCCGTGCATTACACAGTTGGATATACATGTCTCAATCACAGGGGCACATGATGTACACAGGCAGTGCAACGATGGCTATGGACAGTATGCCAGCAGTTACTACATGGTATCATTGCCTGGGAAGTAAAACCTTGTTTAAATGCACTGTCACTGCACTATACCTGTCCAGTGCATGTAACTACACACTATGGGGGTGACAACTACTCAGTGAGCCTGCTAGCCAGTGGCGTGCAGACTGTTAGCCTTGCTAGTCAGACAACATTCACATTTAGAAAGGCAGTGGACAGAACACTCACCTGCTCCCCTGCTTTCCCATACAGCTTGCTGTACTGTGGAAGGAGGCCATCCAGAAGGGCCTGGTTCTCCTCAGTGCTGAAGGCTGGGGCTCTCTCCACAGTACGTGCCATTGCAGGGTCCAGAGGGTGCAGATACAGCAGCAGTGTAGTGGCAGATGTCGTCCTGGAGCATGTAGTGCAGGCAAGTGAGCTCTCAGGGGAACAGCCAGCATTATATGTGTGCTGCAGAGGCAGATACTGTCCCATGTGTCCAAAGTGATAGGTCCAAGTCGTATGCATCATCTGAATCTGGCCAATCCATGGAATTGCACCACTTACACACGCCCCCAGCATCCTTCAAATGTTCAACTTCATGACACCCATGAAATTGCAACATTGTTGTGGGTGACCAACTGAATTTATAGCGTCAGACTCGTTCAAATTTTGAAAACGCGTCCGTTGCCAGGCCAGGCCATAGCCAATGGGTGCGCACCGATCGGACCATTGCTGTTCAACGCGTACATGGGATACAACGCGTACCCGCACACATTGAATGCAATGGGCCGGCCGGGAACACCGATCGGACCATTGCTGTTCAACGCGTACATGGGATACAACGCGTACCCGCACACATTGAATGCAATGGGCCGGCCGGGAACACCGATCGGACCATTGCTGTTCAACGCGAACATAGGATACAACGCGTACCCGCACACATTGAATGCAATGGGCCGGCTGGGAACACCGATCGGACCATTGCTGTTCAACGCGTACATAGGATACAACGCGTACCCGCACACATTGAATGCAATGGCCAATGTGTGCGCACTGATCGGTCCATTGCTGTCCAAGGCGCATTGCCAATACAACGCGTACCAGCGCACATTGAATGCAATGGCCAATGTGTGCGCACTGATCGGTCCATTGCTGTCCAAGGCGTATTGCCAATACAACGCGTACCAGCGCACATTGAATGCAATGGCCAATGTGTGCGCACTGATCGGTCCATTGCTGTCCAAGGCGTATTGCCAATACAACGCGTACCAGCGCACATTGAATGCAATGGCCAATGTGTGCGCACTGATCGGTCCATTGCTGTCCAAGGCGTATTGCCAATACAACGCGTACCAGCGCACATTGAATGCAATGTCCAATGTGTGCGCACTGATCGGTCCATTGTTGTCCAACGCGTATTGCCAATACAACGCGTACCAGCGCACATTGAATGCAATGGCCAATGTGTGCGCACTGATCGGTCCATTTCTGTCCAACGCATCCCTGTACAAGTCACTGGCATATGTCACCATGCCTGTCACAGGTGAACATATGCCAGCCACATATACTTCCCAGGCAGTGAGGGGCACACCTACAACACCACAGCCTGTCCAAACTGTATCCTAGGGCATGTAAGGCTGCATTACCTATTCCATGTATGGGGTGAACATGTTGTTCTGTGGGTGTCACTTGGGGGCAGCCACCCCCAGGCTGTGCACGTGTTTATGGGGACAGAATCCTTGGTGTTTCGTGTACATGACCACTGTGATGTGCAACTGTTCATATCTGAGCATGTGGCATGGTCACAGTTCACGTTGGTGTATGTGTATGTCATGTCACATACCCCCTGAGTCCCATGTGGGACGTTATGTTCAACCCAGGGTGACCCATTGGCACAATGGTGATGGTCCTCCACAGTCTGTGTGCATGTTGTGATTACAATGTCTCTGATTTCATGTGCACAATGGGAGGCAGTCTCCACATCCACGTTGTTTGCGCATGGACTTTGATGTTGTGCGTGTGTGTGTCACAGACGTCCATGTCTGTCCTGCCGAGGCAACAGGGACCACTACCTGTGGGGCTCATGGTTGTTTTGCTGTGGTGTATTCCTGATACACCATGTCATGCCAGTGTCCATGTGGCAATACAGGGTCCCTGGGAATCTACCTGTTGTTGAGCTGTGATGCCTGGGGCACATCAGTCCTCACATGTCACTGTGGCGTGTGTTTGTTATTTGGCAGCAGGAGATGGGTACTGGGACACGGCCTCATGGTATCCAATGGCACGACCTGGGACTTATTGATGCCACTTGTTGGACTGTGATGTTAGATATTGGCCATGTATGTGCCATACATATCCGTACGGAACTGCACACATCATGTACTTGTGCCTCATTATGATGTATCATGTGATGTTGAGTGTGTTCAATGCCACATATGTGGGGTGACTGACAATCTTGCTTTCTTCACCTATGCACTGCAGGGCACCAGCTGTCTATAGACCATTCCCTGACCTGGCAACGATGGTGGAACGTGACAGCATCCGACGGTACCGCTTCACCAGGCAGCTGATTGAGGATTTGACAGTGCGCTTGGCACCACATTTGCAACCTGGCCGTCCGTACCCTACAGCGCTGACCCCCAAGGTGAAGGTGATGGCAGCCCTACACTTCTTTGCCACTGGTACCTTTCAACACACTCTGGCGACTGCTGGTGGGATGTCACAGACCATGTTCAGCCGTGTGCTCCGAGATGTTTTGGAGGCTATGTTGATATACCTGAACCAGTACATCTATTTCCCTAGACTCCAACGACTCACTGGCGTGAAGAGTGACTTCTATGCCCTGGGGAGGATGCCGCATGTCATTGGCTCCATTGATGGGACACATGTGGCGTTGGTACCACCACAGGCCCAAGAGCAGGCCTACCGTAACCGCAAACACTACCACTCGGTCAATGCACTGGTGGTCTGTCTTGCAGATATGAGCATCACACATGTGTGTGCCCGTTTCCCTGGTTCTGCACACGATGCCTATGTGATGAGGAGTAGTCGCATCCCGAGGATGATGGCACAGATGCGGAACCAGCGTGCCTGGCTTGTAGGTGTGTACTGACTTTGTACCATTGTGTGTGTTCTGCTATGTAGTGTTCCACCCTCTTTTCCAACTCTGCTAATGTGCAATTGTCTGTATGTAGGTGACTCCGGATACCCCAACATGCCGTGGTTGCTGACGCCCCTCAGGAACCCTGTGACACCAGCCCAGATGCGCTACAATGAGGCACATGGTCGGACCAGGAGAGTGATTGAGCGGACATTTGGTCTCCTGAAGAGCCGCTTCCGCTGCCTGGACAAGACAGGAGGGTCCCTCCCATATGCCCCAGCAAAGGTGTGCAAGATTATCATCGTCTGCTGCATGCTCCACAACCTGGCAGTGCGGAAGGAGTTGCCTCTCATCCTGGATGATGATGACCAACGTCCACCACCTGTGGAGGATCCTGGCCTGGACCACGATGCCAGTGATGATGATGATGATGTTGAGGGTGATGTCCGCACACAGCTCATCACCAACTTCTTCAGCTGAATGTGAGTATCCAGAGATGGCATGTCAATGATGTGAGTTTGCATGATATGTGTTGGTGGTGCTCTGGTACTGTTTGAGTGTGTCCATGGGCTACATGTCTGTATGCGTGTAGCGATGTGTCCTTGCAGGTAGTCTGTACTCCCCAACAGTGTTGACATGCTAACTTGGTTCTGGGTGGGTATCTTGTAACATGTATTGTGCATGAGTATTGCAGTTCTGTCCTGTTCTTCAGTATTTTTGACTGTGTGTCATTTCTGTCCTTCACAGGGTACTTTCTGAGTCGTTTGGTCAACTGTGATCCCCAACACCGTGATTCGACTTCCCGGGTGGTAGCTGTTGTGTCCCTACAGGTGATGTGCACCACACCCATGGACTTCCTTCCTTCTACACTTGTTGACTGTGTGCCCGCTGCCAGGTGGGATTACCTTGCATCTGTAGTGGTTACAACATGTTGCAAATGTGTAATAAACCTGTGCTTCACTTTGTGATGTGCGTTGTCTGTGGTCACACATCTGACTGACATTTGCTTACTGCACCAGTGGGCTAGTTAACACAGACTGTGAATAGGTGTTGGATCTGTGCAATGCAACGTATTTCCTGGCAACACCAGTGTAGGCGATGAGTCAGATGTCCATGGTGTGTATGTGTTGTGTAGCCCTGGTGGTGTGCCTCCCCCATATGTGTGAAGTCGCCATGACTCACATGCCGGTGTTGTACTTGCTGTAGCAGTTAGCATGCACAGTGTCATTTCCCCGATCATCATCGCAACTTCTGAGACAACATAGGAATCACAACAGAGGCAAGTATGGTGTATAAGTGAGTTTATTGACATACATGTGTGAGCATAGTGCACAGGTTGTTGGGTGCTGTACATTGTGATTGTGATCAAAAGTTCCAAGACAATTTGGAAGTCCTGGTAGCAGAAATGTCCAGAGTAAAGTCCACAGTAATCAGAGACATTGGTCCAACTTGAGCTCCCCATGTCATGTGGGAGAGTTGTGTTGCAGTCAACAGGGTGAACAGTTTGCGCACAAAGGTTATTCTCCAGAACAGGTTTTGGCTTCCTGGGGGTTGCACATGGCCATCGGCCTCTCACTTGCCCCTCCTCGGACGGCCCCTCTTCTTTGGGGGGGACCCTCAAGTGCAGGCTGCTGCGGTGCAGGGGACTCTCCGCCAGAGTCATCCTGCCTCCCTGTGGCAGTTGCAGTTGTTTCAGCAGCAGATGTTGTGGGCACACAGGGAGGTGTTGACTGGTTGCTGCTCATCTGGCGGAGGCATTGTAATATGTCCCTATGCACGGCCGTCATCTCTTGCAGTGTGTCCCACTTGGACTCCATGCGGGACATGTGTGAGTCCAAGCGGGCATGATGGGCAGCCTGCTGCTGTTTAATGTCCCTGAGGAGCCCCACTACCTGGCTGAACTCTCCGGTGCTGGACTGGTACGCATCGGCTATGCGTGCCAGTTGTGGGTCATCATGCAGTCCAGACCCCTCTGTGAGCAGCGACCTATGTCTCCCACCCCTCCCACCACCCCTGGCGACACGTGCAGTACCTGAGGTGGCAGGCACAGGTGACCCTGGGCCACCTTGTGGGTTGTTGGTGGTGGTGGTGTCCATGGCCCCACGTTGGTCCAGGGTCCCTGTGCTGGTGCTGCTCCTTGGTCTGTCCATGTCGGCAGGGGTGGTATGTGTGTTGACAGTCGTTGGAGGGGTGGGTGCAGGGGGTGCAGCTGGCGGTCCTGCTGGTGCTGCATGATGACTTGCTCCGGAGGTGCCAGGTAAGTCTTCTTCATCCGAGGAGGGCAGAGGCTGTTCCACACCAGTGAGCTCCGTATCCTCTTGAGCCTGGGACGAGGACTCCTCAGCATCTGCTGCTGTGTCCCCATCATCACCTGTTTTTGGGAGACACACACAATGTATGTTATGTTTCTGCAGGCATCAATGGTTGACACACCTGACAGTTGTGACTGTGCCTCTGGATGCGGGCCTGTACAATGCATTGTCCTAAGTTGTCACAGTCAGCGGTTGATATTGGTGTAGCACATTGTCCTGCATTATTTGGGCATTTCTATGTGAATGTTGGGGTGTGTACATGGTCTGCATTGGTTGTAATTGGTTGTCATCCGCTCCTCCTTCCCACCCAGCCAGATATCCCACCATGGACCGTGCTTCCATTGCAGGGAGTGCAAGTTGTCTTTCAGGATGTCAGTCAGTGGTGTCCTGCTGTTGGTTGTTGCACAGTTGCCAGCAGGGCCTTGTGCTCCCCACAGCAGTGCCCAGAGTCAGCCATCTTGTCAGTCCTTTTCCACTCCCTGTGATGTGAGCATGGTTGAGTGTGGTGTTGATGGGCCAATTGTGAGGGTGAGCAATATCTGTGCCTACCACTCCCATCATGCTATTGCCTCCACCCCACTTCCCAGCATGCCCATACTTCCTTCCTTTTGACTCTGCTTCCCTGTGGGGTGGGCTGCCTGTGCTGACAGGATGGCTGGGAGTGTTGTCCGGGCAGTTGTTTGGCTAAATGTCCCAGGAGTGTCCCTGTGCTTCACACAGCATGACCCAGGGTGGTGGTTCTTTGTGGGACCTTGAGTTAGGATGTGAGGCATTGCATTCCGCCAGGTGGCTTCTGTGGAGTATGTGTTGAGGGGGGGTGTGTGGGGAGGTGCTTGTGACTATGGTCAGTGCTGTGAGTCCTCCTTCCCACCCAGCCAGATATCCCACCATGGACCGTGCTTCCATTGCAGGGAGTGCAAGTTGTCTTTCAGGATGTCAGTCAGTGATGTCCTGCTGTTGGTTGTTGCACAGTTGCCAGCAGGGCCTTGTGCTCCCCACAGCAGTAGCCAGTGTCAGCCATCTTGTGAGTCCTTTTCCACTCCCTGTGATGTGAGCATGGTTCAGGGTGGTGTTGATGGGACAGTTGTGGGGGTGAGCAATATCTGTGCCTACCACTCCCATCATGTTATTGCCTCCACCCCACTTCCCAGCATGCCCATACTTCCTTCCTTTTGACTCTGCTTCCCTGTGGGGTGGGCTGCCTGTGCTGACAGGATGGCTGGGAGTGTTGTCCGGGCAGTTGTTTGGCTAAATGTCCCAGGAGTGTCCCCGTGCTTCACACAGCATGACCCAGGGTGGTGGTTCTTTGTGGGACCTTGAGTTAGGATGCGAGGCATTGCATTCCGCCAGGTGGCTTCTGTGGAGTATGTGTTGAGGGGGGGTGTGAGGGGAGGTGCTTGTGACTATGGTCAGTGCTGTGAGTCCTCCTTCCCACCCAGCCAGATATCCCACCATGGACCGTGCTTCCATTGCAGGGAGTGCAAGTTGTCTTTCAGGATGTCAGTCAGTGGTGTCCTGCTGTTGGTTGTTGCACAGTTGCCAGCAGGGCCTTGTGCTCCCCACAGCAGTAGCCAGTGTCAGCCATCTTGTGAGTCCTTTTCCACTCCCTGTGATGTGAGCATGGTTCAGGGTGGTGTTGATGGGACAGTTGTGGGGGTGAGCAATATCTGTGCCTACCACTCCCATCATGCTATTGCCTCCACCCCACTTCCCAGCATGCCCATACTTCCTTCCTTTTGACTCTGCTTCCCTGTGGGGTGGGCTGCCTGTGCTGACAGGATGGCTGGGAGTGTTGTCCGGGCAGTTGTTTGGCTAAATGTCCCAGGAGTGTCCCTGTGCTTCACACAGCATGACCCAGGGTGGTGGTTCTTTGTGGGACCTTGAGTTAGGATGTGAGGCACTGCATTCAGCCAGGTGGCTTCTGTGGAGTATGTGTTGAGGGGGGGGTGTGAGGGGAGGTGCTTGTGACTATGGTCAGTGCTGTGAGTCCTCCTTCCCACCCATGGGAAATGACATCCCACCATGGACCGTGCTTCCATTGCAGGGAGTGCAAGTTGTCTTTCAGGATGTCAGTCAGTGGTGTCCTGCTGTTGGTTGTTGCACAGTTGCCAGCAGGGCCTTGTGCTCCCCACAGCAGTAGCCAGTGTCAGCCATCTTGTCAGTTGTTTTCCACTCCCTGTGATGTGCGCATGGTTCAGGGTGGTGTTGATGGGACAGTTGTGGGGGTGACCAATATCTGTGACTACCACTCCCATCATGCTATTGCCTCCACCCCACTTCCCAGCATGCCCATACTTACTTGCTTTTGGGTGGACTTCAGTGTGTGTGAGTGTGAGAGCAATGGCAAGATGGCTGGCAGTGGTGTCCTGCTGTTGGTTGTTGCACAGTTCCCAGCAGGGCCTTATGCTCCCCACAGCAGTGCCCAGTGTCAGCCATCTTGTCAGTTGTTTTCCACTCCCTGTGATGTGCGCATGGTTCAGGGTGGTGTTGATGGGACAGTTGTGGGGGTGAGAAATATCTGTGACTACCACTCCCATCATGCTATTGCCTCCACCCCACTTCCCAGCATGCCCATACTTACTTGCTTTTGGGTGGACTTCACTGTGTGTGAGTGTGAGAGCAATGGTAAGATGGCTGGCAGTGGTGTCCTGATGTTAGTTGGTGGCCAGTTCCCAGCATGGCCTTGTGCTCCCCACAACAGAGCACCAGTGTCAGACATCTTTGATGGGGCTTTCCACTCTCTGTGGGGTGTGCATGCTTGAGTGTGAGCTTGCTGGGCCATGTGGGTGGGGGATGTTGAGCTGTGACTACCACTCCCATCATGCTATTGCCTCCACCCCACTTCCCAGCATGCCCATACTTACTTGCTTTTGGGTGGACTTCACTGTGTGTGAGTGTGAGAGCAATGGCAAGATGGCTGACAGTGGTGTCCTGCTGTTGGTTGGTGGCCAGTTCCCAGCATGGCCTTGTGCTCCCCACAACAGAGCACCAGTGTCAGACATCTTTGATGGGGCTTTCCACTCTCTGTGGGGTGTGCTTGCTTGAGTGTGAGCTTGCTGGGCCATGTGGGTGGGGGATGTTGAGCTGTGACTACCACTCCCATCATGCTATTGCCTCCACCCCCCCTTCCCAGCATGCCCATGCTTCCTTCCCTTTGACTCTGCTTCCCTGTGGGGTTGTGTGCCTGTGCTGACAAGATGGCTGACAGTGTTATCCTGGGGTTAGTTTTGCTACAAGTCCCATGTGTGTCCCTGTGCTTCACTCAGCATGACCCAGGGTTGTGGTTCTTTGTGGGATATTTGATTGGAGTGTGAGGCAATGCATTCTCCCAGGTGAGTTTTGTGGAGTTTGTGTTAGGGGTGTGTGTGAGAAACGCTGCTGGTTACTATGGTCAGGGCTGTGAGTCCTCCTTCCCACCCAGCCAGATATCCCACCATGGAACGTGCTTCCATTGCAGGGAGTGCAAGTTGTCTTTCAGGATGTCAGTCAGTGGTGTCCTGCTGTTGGTTGGTGCACAATTGCCAGCAGGGCCTTGTGCTCCCCACAGCAGTAGCCAGTGTCAGCCATCTTGTAAGTTGTTTTCCACTCCCTGTGATGTGCGCATGGTTCAGGGTGGTGTTGATGGGACAGTTGTGGGGGTGAGCAATATCTGTGCCTACAACTCCCATCATGCTATTGGCTACACTGACTTGCCCAGCATACACATATTTCCTTTCTTTCAGTGGGCTTCACTGTGTGCTGGTGTTGTAGTGGTGGCTACTTGTCTGGATGTGTTTGTCAGTTATATTTTGTCCACTGCCTAGCTGTAGTTGTAGTTGTGTTTGTACATGTGATGACACAGTTAAATGTCACTTTGTGATGGCATGTGTTGTGTTTCTCTGAGTGACATACACATTTTGGGATGATTCTGTTCTGGTTGGTGTGTATTTGCTAAGAGTGCATGGTTTGACTCTCCGCTCGACAGTGATGTGTGTGTGTAGTTACAGAATATTGTGTACATTTGTTGTGTACTCACCAGGCTCTGGGATGTTTTCTAGTCCATAGACGCTCACTGGTGGTAGGATGGCCCGCACCTTCTCCTCCCAGGGCCTGAGGTATACTGGCTTGGCAGGAGGGCCACTGCCGGTGTATTGGCTCAAGATGTAGTCCTTCTTCAGCAGCTCCTTCACCCTCCTGCGCACGTCATACCACCTGTTCTGGATGTCTGTCTTTGTGCGCAAACATGGTGATTGTGCGTTCACCCTGTCGACGATCCTCTCCCACATCTTTGTTTTCTGTGACATGGGTGTCTGTTGGACCAGTGTACCAAAGAGCTGTGGCTCTACCCTGAGGATCTCATCTACCAGGACTTCCAATTCACTATCTAGGAACTTGTGATTCTTCTTTGGGGGCATGGTGATGGGTGGTGATGGTGAGTGATGTGTGTGTTGGTGTGCAGGTGAAGGTGTGTGAGTGTGTGTTTTGCTAGGTGTATGTGAGGTTTCTATTTGTTGTGGTGCTGATGGTGTGTGGCTTGTGTGATGGATGAGCTGTGGGTGTGTGGTTGTTGTCTGTTGAGTGCTGGCAGGTAATTTGAATTTGCAAAGGATCATGGGAGGGATTTGTGTCCTTTATATGGGTGGAGTTGTGGGTGTGTCTTTGTTCCCTGCCCCTCCCCCCCAGTATTTATTGGCTTTGTAATTGCTTGTTTGGCCTTTTTTTGTGTATTTTCCCTTTGTACTTTTTGTGCATGTAGGAGACGTTCTTGTGACCGAGTCGGACCCTGCAGTTGTCTCGTACGGGTTCGTCCGTTTCGTTCACGCTGTGTTTGTGCTGTTTTCTATGCTGCGTACGCGTCGGTCGCGGTGTTTTGGGTTGCTTCGGCTCGCAGTTTTGTATGTGTGTCGGTCGTACGGCTTGTCCTCCGTGCGACCCGGTCATGTTTTCCACGCCTTGCATCGTACTTGACGGGTGGGAGTCCGCGGGTACGTCTCGTTCGGTATTGTTCCGGGTGCGAGTCGGTCGGTTCGAAACGCGTGTTTTTCCGGGCGGATTGCTGTTTTCCGCGCGGCTCGGTCCTTCGGCTTGTGTTCCGTACGAGTCGGTCGGGTTTTGCTTGCTTCTCATCGTACTTGGCGGGTCGGGCTGCACCGGTACGTGTCGGTCGGAATTAATTCCGGCTCCGAGTCGGTCGGTACGTTTTCCGGCCGGAATCGGAATAGGCCCCTATGTGTTTAATGCCCAGCACCTTCTCAGACCTAATACTGACTGGAGTGGGAATAGTAATTTATATATGTTTAATGTCCAGCATCTTCCCTGACTTAATATTCACTGGAGTGAGAATAGTAATTGTTATATGTTTAGTGTTCAGCACCTTACCTGACTTAATTTTGACTGGAGTGGGAATAGTAATTTTATATGTTTAGTGTCCAGCATCTTCCCTGACTTAATACTGACTGGAGTGGGAATAGTAATTATTATGTGTTTAATGTCCAGCACCTTCTCAGACCTAATACTGACTGGAGTGGGAATAGTAATTTATATATGTTTAATGTGCAGCACCTTCCCTGATTTAATATTTACTGCAGTGAGAATAGTAATTGTTATATGTTTAGTGTCCAGCACCTTCACTGAATTAATATTGACTGTAGTGGGAATAGTAATTTAAATTTGTTTAATGTACAGCAGTTTTTATTATTTAATACATACTGTATTGGGAATAGTACATTATATATGGTTAATGTTTAGCATTTTTTGTTACCTAATTCTAAGTGTAGTGGGAAGAGTAAATTATATATTGTTTATGTTTACCACCTTCAATGAATATTGTTTAATTGTATTGGGAATAGTGAGTGATATATGTTTATGTACAAATATATTTTAAACATTATTTATAATTTATCTAAAATTTTTAGATTACATATATCTATTTTTTGCTGTGTATTTATTAATTTTCTATAAAGAGTTGTAGGAAAATTACAGTATGTGTTTTTATATGTGAAGAAATATAAATGTGTTTTATTATATGCAGTGATAATGAATTTTTATTGTGTAATTGATGTATAGTTTATAATTTACTAGTAAAAAAACCAATCTGATTATTTATAGTAAATTAAAATGGTACATTTATCAAATTAATATATTTAAGTAAAATATTAAATAATAAGATATACATATAAAAAAAATTAGACGTTTATTTTCAAACAACTTTTATTTTTGTATAAGTAGGTAGAAAGAGAAATTTTTATTTTTTTATTTATAGTATGGAATAGAAATTAATAAAAATACACAAAATATGTTTATTTTTATTTAAGGAACATAAATTATTTTACATACATTTATTAGTTAATTGAATTTTTTAAGGAAAAAAACATTTTATGATATAATTGTATTTTATAACAAAAGTATTCTTATTTTGATATACAAACAATATTTTAAGGCCCATTACAATACCGGGCGTAAAAAAATCCGCCACCCATGAAAGCGGCAAAAATCCGCCCGCCTACACCGTCTGAATACCGACCCAGCAATCATGATGCCTCGAACCGAAAACCGCCAGCGGCGGAAAAAACACACAAAATACCGCCCGCCCTTGCCCGAGTCGGAGTCAAACCGCCCGCCACGGACGGAAAGACGCACGACAACACAAAACCGCCCGCCCTCACGGTCGAGACACCGCACGTGAAATTACGATCGCACCGACATGAGCGCGGAAAAACAACAAATACACCGCCCGCCAGCGTAAACAACACTGAAGAAAATGGACACGGCAGAAGCCATGGCGGCCACGTCCCTGCACAGAAACAGCCGCGGACTCAAACAAACACACACAACATGGCAAACAAGTCCACACAGCAACCCACGCACAAATACACAGACAAAGTACACATCCCGAAAACACACCACCCCTGGACAAACAAATAAACTACAAAGCCCAGAACACCAGCCACAACACACCTGAAAACAACAGACCATCAGGACACACCCACATAGGTAAGTACAAAAGCAGCCCCTCCACAGACCACAACCCCTTGCAACATTGCAAAGCAGAGAGGAGAGGAGAGGACACAGTGACACAGCAAGGACAGCAGCACACCACAGATACGCACACATCACACCCACCACCACCACCACCACCAAACACCGGCACCACAAACCCCCTGCACATCACACATCACACACCGCACCAGCACCACAAACACCATGGCATCACACAGAATGCCCAAGTTCACTTCCACTGAGCTGACGGTCATGGTCGACGAGATCGTCAAGGTGCACACACAAATCTATGGCAACCAGGTCCAGCACACACCACTAGCCACCAGAAACAGAATGTGGAACAGAATTGTAGACCAGGTCAATGCAGTCGGGACCGTACCCAGAAACAGAGGAGAGATAAACAAACGGTGGAACGACATCAAAAGCCTGGTCAAGAAGAAGGAGAGCAAAAATCGAGAGCTGGCTGCCACGACTGGCGGAGGGAATCCCGCGCATTACAAGACCTTCAAAGCGTGGGAGGAGAAGGTGCGAGTCATCATCCATCCGGAGATCCTCACCGGATTACCAGGGGGAGTGGAGGCTGGTAAGTACAAACAAATGTATACCAGCACACCGTAATGTACTCACATGCACTACCACCATGCCATAGCTCCGAGGGACAAACACCCCCATGTCCAGTACACAATACACAACACATCACTCACACATGCTACAGGCACCACCACACACACAGCCCAAACATATCAACTAACAAAACCATGGGGGCATGTGTACACCCAGCCAGCCACGTAACCACCAACAGGTCCCCTAGTACTCCAGAAGCGCCACAACGAGCACCCCCACACCCATGTGGCAGCCGTAGCTGCACCAACCGACAAGTAACAGGTAAGTAGTCGCAACACAAAGGCAGTGGGTGGGAGGGGGACAGCTGAAGTACAACACACACCAGGCCCCTAGTTCCACAGCACAGCAAGGAGGAGCACAGCCCACACCCCACACCCACGTAGCAGCCACTGCAGTGCACACCGGCAGCCGACAGGTAGACATCCCGCCCCAGGACAAACGGTGTCAGTGGGTGTCCAGCCATCACCACGACCCATAACACCGCGCCCACCCCCACAGACCTGCAACATGGAGCACCCCCCCGCCCATAACCATGTTGCATCCAGTCCAGTGCACGCTCAAAAACAACCTGCAGGTGGGAAACTGGACAGGGCGGGGTGACTGGAGGCATGAGGACTGAATTACGACTAACACATGGGACATGTCAAGTAGCAGAGAAACACGCAGCACTGCTCCCTGTCACAACCATGTGAACAATGTGCACACGGACATGAACCACAGAGTCACACCCCACATGACCCATCACAGACACAGCAACACCCAAGGAGCCACGTCTGCATGCACAAGTCACACTGATTACAGAACCACACGGCAGGCACAGTGCAACCCATCACACACAACTGCAACACCATCGAAGTCCTGTCCATGTAGCCCCTACTGCCTGTCAACCACACATCCCACAACTACGCCCATGTAAGACATACCACACTAGACGCAACAGCGTGGAACAACATAAATGCACACGAACACCACTGGACCCATCAAACACACAGACACACAATGCACATACAACATACCATCCATCTCATCCGTCAGCCCCAGTCACCTGAAAGATATGTCATATGAACAGCTGGTCCACATACAGTAATCACGCAAAGAAACATGCCCATGACAAATCATGTGCCAGAAGTGAATGAAGCGCACGTCACACTGTGAGCAACAACACACATAACATGGGCCACACCCCCCGAGCACTGCATTGATGCACATGGCACAGGGCAGCACGCACACCAAGGAATTGGACCATCTGCAATACGTCGTGTGGCACACAACCATCACTCACTCATAACAATGCGTCCAATTACATGGCCAGAAATCACAACAGACAGCAAATATGCAGGGTATGTCAGACATACACACACCTCAGACCATGCACTGTCATGTTGCCACAACACATGTCACGTTCTGCACCCATGGCTCACAGTATGTACCCCAAAAGCATAGTTCATCTCAAATGCGTTTCAGGGGGCTGACCCCCATTTTGCCATCTGCGTTTCTAAGCGTTCCATATGAACCCCCAAAGCATAGTTCATCTCAAATGCGTTTCAGGGGGCTGACCCCCATTTTGCCATCTGCGTTTCAAAGCGTTCCATTTGAACCCCCAAAGCATAGTTCATCTCAAATGCGTTTCAGGGGGCTGACCCCCATTTTGCCATCTGCGCTTCGAAGCGTTACATTTGAACCCCAAGAGCATAGTACAAACCAACCTCCACGATGGGTCTGGAGTCCGCATACACCAGAGCCACAAAAAGCAGGAGCACAGCAACACACCCATCGGCATTGCCAATCCGTCCCATGCCACATGTCCACAGCACACAGTCCCATTGGCATGCCCACACAACAACAAATAGCACAGCCACACACACGGCTCCGGTAAACCTGTGCACGACTGTGCACGAACTGTGGATGTCAGACAACCTATACATACTTTGTCAGGTGCAACACAATAACATATCTCATTCCCCCCACAGGTGACGAACTGCTGGATGCTGGAGATGGAGACAGCAGCCAGCACAGCCAGCCTGCAAGCCCCCAACAAGGACTCACAGATGTGGAGGATCTGTCCTCCTATTCGGACACGGACCACCCAGCAGGCCCATCTGGTGTGGCAGGGCCCAACCGCACCCCAGGCACCCTCCTACCCACCAACCCATCATCCAGGGCTGATGACCACTCACAGCCCCCTGCTGCCACTGTCGTAGCGGCCACTACCACTGTTGTGGCGGCCACTCCCACGGTCGTTGCGGCCACTCCCACTGCCGCAACCACCACCACCGCCGCAACCACCACCACGTCATCACTGGCCCCAGCCCCAGTGCAAGTGGTGGTCCGGCCGACTGGGTCCACCCTGGGAGCCACAGCGAGGACCGTGGTGAGCAATGTGGCTAGTGGGCAGGTCGGTGGCAGCAGTACTGGTAGGAGGAGCAGGGCCAGGCCAACGCCAACTGTGCCTGGGAGCCAAGCCCTGCCGCCAATCGACAGAGTCCTTGGGGCCTATGAAGAGGCCCAAGGCGAATGGGCCAGGTCGGCAAGCGACACGCGTGAGGTCCTTGCGGTGTTGAGGTCCATGGATGCCCATATGGCCCAAATCGCGGACCTCATGGGCCAGCTGGTGGTGGGGGGAGGGCACAAGCAAGGCCAGCAACACCACCTCCGCCACCACCTGCTGTGGCGCAGGTTCGTGCAGCATCGCGTTCCCCTGCGTCCACAGCGAGTGAGCACTCCTCAACCACCACCAGCGGAACATCAACACCCCCTACCAAACGTGGAAGGGGCCGTCCGAAGTGGAAACAGGTGTCCAGAGAGGACTTCGCCCGCACCAAACGCCAGTGAGTCAGCCAGCCACCTTGACCACCTACTGCATTGACTTGTAATACGATCCTACCCCACACTGCCATGTGAATGGCATGTGTCTGTTGGACTGTGGACATAGAACTCCATGGGTACACCTTGACCATCACGCAGCCATGACCGTCAACTCATTGTCACAGCATGCACCACATTTGTCATCACCTTGCACACAATCACATGTCACCGCTGTAAATAAATACACCTTGATCACAATCGGCTTAATGTGTCCTGGGTTTATTCCACGATGTGCAATCGCCACCATGAGCAGAATTGCATCTGCTGTGTGGCATGTCGATGGGACAGGAGAGGCTGCAGGGACCTAGGGGTGAAAAACAGAACAAGAGTACATTCAATGAGTGTGTCACACACTCATCACACAGTACCTGTCACCAACTACAAGCAATGCACACACATCTCACAGAGCAACAGGGCACAATGCTACAGCCACTGACAGAGGCATACCAACCTGGACATGGACCATTGACACACAGCACTCAGTGAACAAAAGGCCCCAGTAACAGAGCACACATACACCTGCACAACTACAGCTACATCAGCCGTCGTACATGGTCACTCACCGTCAAGTGAAGTAGCGGGCGATGAGCTGCTGACGCACATTCACAGCTTCATCCTCTCCACTGTCCTCTTCACTGGAGCAGTCCTGGTGTGCAGGCTGGGGCCCTGGTTGATCTCCGTCATCCACAATTAGGGGGATCTGCTTTCGAATGGCCAGATTGTGCAGCATGCAGCACGCCACCACTATCTGGCAAACCTTCTGTGGGGAGTACGCCAGCGCACCCCCGGTGCGGTCCAGGCATCTGAACCTGGACTTGAGGAGGCCAAAGGTACGCTCGACCACACGTCTGGTCCTCCCATGTGCCTCATTGTAGCGGTCATCTGCTGGGCTCCGAGGATTTCGCAATGGACTGAGCAGCCAGGGCCCATTCGGGTAAGCCGAGTCACCTGGGCGTGAGGGACACAGAGAACCGTTGCAATTCAAACAGGACAGTAGACAGCATCCTTAAGCCAGCACGCTACACAACTCCACATACTCACCGACAATCCAGCCACGGTCCTGTTGCAGATTGGTCATCAGTCGTGGTAATATGCTGTTGCGCATGATGTGCGCGTCATGGGCCGAGCCTGGGAACTTTGCACACACGTGGGAAATGACCATGTCCGCAAGGCACACCACTTGCACATTCAGGGAGTGCGTGTGCTTCCGGTTGCGGAAGAGCTGCTCAGTGGCCTGTGGTGGGACAAGGCCAACATGGGTGCAGTCTATGGCACCAACGACGTGTGGGATCCGTCCAAGGGCATAGAATGCACCCTTCACTGCCGCCAACTCACGTGCCCTGGGGAATCGGATGTACCTGTTCCTGTACAGCATCATGGCTGCCAGTACATCCCTCAGCACCATGCTGAACATGGGCTGGGACATCCCACCTCCACTGCCCACTGTGTGCTGGAATGACCCAGTGGCGAAAAAATGCAGTGCAGCCATCACCTTAGCCGTGGGGGTGAATGCTGTCGGATACACCCTGCGAGGACGGAGGTGGGGTTCCAACATGGCACATAGTCGATGCAGGGTTGGTCGGTCCAGACGAAATTTCCGGATGACCTCAGAATCCTCCATGTCCGCCAACAATTGGTAAGGGCGGTAAATGTTTGGTCTCCGCCTAGGAAAGATGGAAGTGGACACATGTCAAAGCAACACGCCACATGGCATTTTCACATACACATAACTGATATGACAGAGCAAGAACATGAGTCACAGAACAGCTGTCATGCAGGGACAGCACAGCCACAATACACTTACACAGGTCTCCCACCAATAGCAATGGGCAGTGACACAAACCATTGCTATGTGCATGCACATGGGGATCCAGGCCTCAATGACCTGTGAGGCGTGCTGATGGGGACTGACTGCATATTCGGCAAGCGGCAACACCACGGCAACATGACTGGCTGCTGTGCATCACACTGCTTCCGAGGCTGGATGAGTATGGCACACACCAACGACAATGTGGGCACAGGCTGAGCGGCCAAGACAAGTGGGACCTGTGGCACGAGGGGATATGAGACAGTCATTGGTGTCACCACTGCACCCTATGTGCAGCACTGTACGGATCACACCTCCAGAAGCATTGTCAGGTGTACACATTGACAGCCCCATGCCAACACGGCTGTGTGCTTGCAAATACACATCACATGTGACACGTAACCTTGCACGTGCCAAGTGGCAGATGTACATAGTGAGAGATGACATGCGTGTGCATATGCGTATACCATGCACCCATGCCAATGTGCAGATGATGACATGCTAACAGACATGTGGGGGCCGGCCACTGGCCGTCCCTGCCTATGCACACGGCATGTTGTGGCCCCGTCCATTGTGCACCTGCACCCACACGCACATCATGGCCACACCTGCAGATGCAGTGCGCACATCATACTGTGTGGTGCACATGGCATCAGCGGACTGTCACCAACATGGGCCAGGCCATTACGGCCAACTCCGATGACCCTCGCGGTTGCACCCTGCGTGTTCCACTATGGAGGTAGGCGTCCCGGGCCAGCTGGGTGCAGGCCAACGTCTGCAATTGCCAATGCAGGTCTCAGTGCACTTGTTGCTCGTGTGAATGTCAGGCTGGGCCATGCTGCCCCTCTCAGTCCCAGCAGGCCTGGCCTGCACATTGACTGCACAATGCCAGTAGGTGACAGCACCGACTGCCTAGTGGGTTGCATGTGTCTCCTGTTCAGGACCCTACAGATGGGCGCTAACTCAGTACTGACTATTGGACACACCATGTCTCGTGATAGGGATGTGTGTGTGGGATGGTGGCACTGAATGTGACCTCCGTTGCGTGGTGGGCCATGCACAGGGCGAGTATGTCGATGATTGCGCAGTGTTGGTCACAGTGGGTGCACCCACACAAATGTGTTGCCCTATGTTCATTTTCTATGTCCGCATGATAATGGACTGTAGATGTGGGCAGACTACACATTGGTCGATGTGCTGTCAATTTGAATGTGCCTTCACACCAGGCACAGCTGCCCCTGCACATGTGACCCCTGCTGCACTCGCTGCTGGGTCTGTGGAGCTGATGCACCATCTGTGCGTGGGGCGGACAGCTCTCCTCACTTCCGTCATTGCGCATGTCATCACTTTGCCGCAGGTGACATGGATCATGGAGGGCCCACATGTACGCGTGGGTGGCCTCAACAAGTGTGTCCAATGGTTGTCACCCCCAGTCAGTGCTTCGAATGTGAATGATGTTGTGCTGGTGCTAATTTCTATGTGGCGGGTGGGCGGGGCTAGGTGCGGGCTTACATGCAGGACATGGGAGGGTGATCGGATTAGCGACTAGTTGCAATACACACGGGGCACGTCTTTTCCTGTCCACATCAGGGTCATTCCTTGAACTCACTGACAGTAATACAGTCGTCTTTGTCCCTGTCCTCATGGCCTCCCCTCGCTCCCCCCAATATGCATTTGCACCTGTGGGGCTAGCGCATGCAGATGCAGCCCCAAGCTCGCCCCGGAGAGGCCAAGGAGTGTATGTGTGGGTCCAGTTGAACGAGTGGTCTGTCTCACGGCATGATGTGTGGCGGGACGCCGTCCACCTGCGTGGTGCCCCGACTCGAGACCCGGGCAACATAGACAATGCATAGCAGTCTCCGCAGTCCGGATACACCACCTGCGACACACAGAGGCTGTAGCTGCCCTAGCGGCCCATGCCGCGTCCATCTGGGGCTGATGGACCCACACATTCACTCTTTTGCCTCACTGGGGCGGGCTCGGAGGTGCTTGCGCACGCGCTGGCTTCTCTGTTGCAACGGCATGTGACGTGTGTGGAGATGTAGGCAATGGGTGGGATGGTGCGAGCCACCTTCCGTGACGTCACTCCTGCTCGTGATGTGTGCGTCCCCCCAATACTTCCATATGACTTGTGCCATGCTACACATTGAGGATGTTTTGCCTGCGTGATGTGTCCCGGAGGAGCGCGCCGAGTCCTCTCCCCCACCATGCTCCACTGCCATCCCGTGCCCTGGATTGCCTGTGCAGGTTGACAATGTTGGGGATACACCTGGTCGGCAGGGGCTGTGTGTGCCTTGTCAAGGGCCTGGCGGGCGCACAACAGGATCCAGCTTGTCCACAGAGGGTGGGCTGACGTGTACGCCTGATACCGCATTGTTCGTGTGCCCGGCTGCTGTGCACACACGTGTTCACATCCCCCCCGACAGGTGGCCTTTAACATTGCCCAGGGAAGCGGTAATGTGCAGTTCCGGACCCCTCCCGACACAGCGTGTTTCAACTTTGCATGTGCGCATCTACCCGTCACACCCACCCACCTGAGCGAAGCGTCACTCCCGCTTCACACGACACATGTGTGTCTTCCACAGTTGTGCTACTCATTTGCGTTAACATCCAATGACAGTGGACTACATAGTCATGTCACGACTGCCGTGTACATCACACACTCTCATCATCTCACATTCGTACTTGTGAAAGGAATCAGCAGAGACAGTTTCTTTCTTCAAACCATGTATTGTGACTTATGTCCTCTGTGATGCAGTATAGTGGACACTACTGGCAGCGGAATGCATGTGGAGGATATACTGAGCATGATTACACATAGCTAAGGGTGTAGGGGTACATGTGATTAGCTGTTGCATGTGGGATGTGGGCTTCAGAGTTACATCTGCTTGGCCGTTGCTGTGCTAATGTTCATTTGCAAATAGCTGCGGTGCTGCGGACTTTGACACAGACGGTATACATTTAGCCTACCAGACCGCTTGGCATCATGGGCACAGTCCATCTCAGTTCCATGTGACAGGTGTGCTGCTGTTGTTACTCATGCACGCGTGCGTGTGAGTTGACATCAGGGCATGGGCTTACGTGCATGCAACGGCGTCCCACTTGTTGTTGCCATATGGTGGCTACTGGACATGTCACAGTCACTGGGGTCGTGTTGTTGTTGTATGCACTTGTCGTCCATGCAAAGGTCCTGTTACGGGATTTCCGGGGAGGGGGAGAAGGGGTGCAGCTCTCACATACTCCAGCCGAGCGATTCCTGTCCACTGTGCGGTGCATATGTCCATGGGCGCAGGATCCATGTCATGGCATAGTTGTACGTGCAGTTCTGTCCATGTGGGTGCGATACACATATCCCATGCCACTGCCTCCCCCGATACATGCAGAGTTCCTGGATGTGATGGGGAACAGAGTGCATGTCCCGGACACATCCGATGTCATGGCAGTGTCGTTGATGGTGTGGTATCAGTTGCAGGTCGTTTGGTATGGCTGTTGTAGTGGTTACTGGCCAGTCCGTGCGGAAGCTAAGCATGGGTACAGTGTCGGACATCATGGCTCAATTGGGGGATTGCGTCGGGGTCCTACGAATTGACAGGTTGACAGGTATGCGATGGCTTCCTGCAGGGCTTCCATTTCATTGGTGGTATACATGTTTGCCAGCCAATGTAGCGGATGGTGGCTGTCACGGTGTTGTTCGTAAGTTGTCCCTTGTAGGAGCATGATGGGGCATGCTGGGTGACATTCGATGTAGCTGTGATCCATGATCCGTCGTGTGGAGGCACAGTGGTCCCATTGCAGTGTGGGTCCGATGTTCGCCACATACGCCATGCCCCCATAGGCTGAACAGACCCTGTCGTGTGCGTCCAGAGGGTGGAATAGTGGTAGCAGGTCCGCCCTTGGACATGCCGGGTTGGAGAGGCACAACTCCACAGGATGGTGGAAGGGACACCTCCGACAGTAGAAGACGGGTATGACGCAGCTGAACAATGCGATGCGGTAAGTCAGTCGGTAACTTACGTTCAGCAGGGATAGGGGTTCGCATCCCATTATCTGTATCAGGTTGTGTTTGTACAGCTTGCCCTGTCTGGTGTAGTTGGGTAGGTGTGTTGTAGGTGCCATTTTGCTGCGGGGCGATGTGGTGGCGTGCTCCGGCTGTGTGTGCAGTCTGCAGTGTGCAAGCTCCGAGGTTGCTGTGAGGTCTGTGATGGTCGTAGGGGGGCAGGACTTGTGTTCTGTTAGCTTGTGCGGAGGACACGGGCCCTCATCCCACGTGCTTCTCTGAATGTTCAAGGTCAGTGGTGTGTGACTCCTTCCAGATAACTTGCATGGGAACGGCATGGGGAGTTTTATATTTTTTTCTTTCCCGTTCGGTATGTTCTTAGGTGATATGCGCTATCTGCCCTGTGGTCGGTTTCCTCTGCATGCCTGTGTTGGTCTTTTTTTGGGACAATGGCTGTATTCTCCGGCTTGTTTAGTCGGGTTGTGGTTTCGGAGTTGGAATGGAAGGTCATTCAGTGCTGTCTGCTCTCCCGTGTGTGGGCGGCAGGCTGTGTTTCCGCTATGCGTTGGGCCTTGTGTGTGGGTGTCATTCTTGGGTCCACCTGTTGTCGGTCCCCGGGCTCTTTGGTGTTCCGTTTTGTATGTCTGGTTCATGGGTGCAGGGTGGTATGGGTGTTTCTGTGTGGTACTGGCGTGCCTCTTCCCGACGGGGCCCATGTTCTGCTGGGTGGTGTTGCCGCCGCTGTGTGCTTCGCCATGTTTGTCACACAGGGGTGTGTCCTGATGTTGCGTGACTTCACTGACATGTGGGCGTCGGTTGTGTGACGTTGGGTGTTGTCCGTGAATTGGGCGTTGGGGACATGACTGTGGCAGGCCTGTCACGTGTCATGTGCGTTCTGGGTGTGGCTGGTGTGTGTGGTGCTTGGTTGTGTCCCTGTGTTGTTTGTGTGCGACGCATACATGGCGTTATGGTTGGGCGCTGAGTTGTGCGCATGTGTGGCTGCGTCATCGCCGCTGTGCTGCGGTGCCGTGACGGGGTCGTTAGTTCCTGGTCCCAGGTGGTGTGCCCATGATAGTTGCGAGATGTTGCAATTTGCCCTGTGTTACATTTGTGGGTGCAGTGGTGGATGTGTCTTGTCCACGCAGGGGTGTTGGGGGGTGCCATGTCCTCCTTTTCCGCACTTGCACTGTGTGCGCTGTTTGCGTGCCCTTGTTGTGTGTGTGCCTACCTGCGTCTCCGCGGTACGTTGCCTCCTTGGTGGTGCATCAGGTATAGCATGGGGAGGGCCTGCAGTGCTGGATTCATGCTCGGGGGGTCGCCTCTTCGGTGTCTGTGCTCGGCGTTCGGGTTTCCGCCTCACTTTCACGTGCGGTGTCTCTTAGCCGTGGGAGCTGTTTGTTTGCGGCATCGTAATTTGTACGCCGGGCGGTACGTGATTTCGTCTGGCGGTGTGTCTCCATTGGGCTGCGCCGCTACGTGAGCGGGCGCACTTTGATGGCGGACGGCGTCGCTGGCTTGCCGGCGGTGTTTGGCTGCCTTTTCACATCGTAATTTGGCGGGCGTGTGGGCTGCGGCATGCGGGCGGTAACTGGTGGTTTTTGCATCCGCCAGCACGGCGGTGGTGCTTCCGCCCGCCATCCTAATGGGCCCCTTTGTTATTATTTTACAAGAGTTGTAACATTGTAATATATGTATACAAATAATATAACCATTTTTGGCATATATATACACAAAATAAAGCATTGTATGGTTAATTATTATTTAATATTGTAACATTATAATGCTGTAGTGAATATTGTTTATCATTTTCAAATAATTATCACTTTATTACATGTTAATAAATTTTTAATTAATATTATTAGTATATAAAATATTAATAATATTAATTATTACATTGTTGTATTGCATGAAATAAAAAAATTTAAACAGGTAAGTTTTATTTAACATTTCTATATAATTAATATGTTTTTTTAATAATTAAAATAATTATAAAAAATACATATATAATAATAATAATAATAAATATATTTTTATATTAATTATTATTATAACTTTACAAAGTATAATAAAATATATTATAATTTTTAAATATAGAGAAAAAATTGTATAACATAAGAAAAATATATCTGACATTTATACTTTGATATAATACATTTTTTAACATTATTCCTTTTTTAAACATTTATTTAAGCAGCCATTTTTAGTTCACAGGGACTATTTTGTAACCGCGTACTGTTATTTTGGGTCATTGAGGACCGGAGAAGCTCGCGGTTGGAAGCTGCGTCGCGTCGAGCAAGGTAAGGGGAATTTTAATTCTTTTTCTAACTTAATACTTATGTTTTAGTCTAGTTAGGATATATATATTGTATTTATAGTTAGGTCGTTGCGTTTTTGGTGTGCTGTACTTGTTAGTTATATTTTAGTGAGATGTCGTGAGTTAGTGTTTGAGGCGTAGTGTAGACAGACAATAATATGACTAAATATGTGTTGTTTTGTTGATATAAATTAATGTTATTGTATTTAATGAATGTATTTTGGTGTATTTGTGTGGGTGGGTATGCTTTCAATCTTTTTTGCAGGTTACTTTTAATCGACTTTACGTTGGAGAGACAGACGCGTTTAAAAAAAAAAGAACTGTGTATTAGTTTGTTAAACTAATATTATTATCACAGTTTCTTTTATTTTTCGGAATTTCCTGGAGCGATTTTTATATTTTTATATCTTTTTCGGGTTTTTGAGGGTTTCCGTTATTTGGATTTCGCAAGGATGGATTTATATAGGACCTGTTGTATTTTTGCATTTTTTGGGGGGCTTTTTTAAACTTTAACATGGATTAACAGACAGATGTAAGGATTATTACTTGTTGGAATACATCTTCTACAGCTACATAAACCGTAAGTCTATTTTTTTTTATTAATTGGGTGGGAAATGTTGTTAAAATTAATTGTGATATATAGTATATTTTGATAAATATTATTTATTTGTAAATATATTTTTTTAGTTAAAAATATATATATCACAAATAAGTAATAATTGTGAAAATATAATATTAATATATGTGTGTAAAGTGTTTGTTTTGTGAACGAAAAAATGTATAATAGCTGTGGAACTGTAGTTTATAATATGCTTTTGGCTATTAGGGATAGGTAATCTAGGCCTCTTGTTGATGGGTATAGGGTAACCTGACTTTGCAGTAGCTCAAACATTTTTTAGTTTGTTTAGTTAATTTGGGACATATTTGAGTTACAGATTGTTCCATCCGTAATTCTTGATAGCTTTGTTCTTTTTGTATAGATTGTAGTAGTTTTTGTAGGGTAGGTTTATCTTTGCTTGTTGTTGCTTGGAAGGCATTATGCCATCCTTCAACACTATTATTTGTTTTGGCTTCTTTGTTTAAGGTACTTATCAATTAATCAATCAATCATGTCACTTATAAAGCGCACTACATACCCGCGAGGGTCTCAAGGCGCTGGGGGAAGAGGGGGGTGGTGCTGCTACTGATCGAAGAGCCAGGTCTTGAGGAGTCTTCTGAAGGCCAGTAGGTCCTGGGTCTGTCGGAGGTTGGTGGGGAGGGTGTTCCAGGTCTTGGCGGCGAGGTGGGAGAAGGATCTGCCGCCGGCGGTCGTTTTCCGGATGCGGGGGACTGTGGCGAGGGCGAGGCTGGTCGAGCGGAGCTGGCGGGTGGGGGTGTAGAAGCTGAGTCGTCTGTTGAGGTAGGCTGGTCCGGAGTTGTGGAGTGCTTTGTGTGCGTGGGTGAGGAGCTTGAAGGTTATCCTCTTGTTGACAGGGAGCCAGTGCAGGTCTCTCAGGTGGGGTGTGATGTGGCTGCGTCGGGGGATGTCGAGGATAAGACGTGCAGAGGCGTTCTGGATGCGTTGCAGCCGTCTCAGGAGCTTAGCCGTCGTTCCTGCGTAGAGGGCGTTTCCGTAGTCCAGCCTGCTGGTGACGAGGGCCTGGGTGACTGTTTTTCTTGTTTCGGTGGGGATCCACTTGAAGATCCTGCGGAGCATTCGGAGGATGTTGAAGCAGGATGAGGAAACGGCGTTGACCTGCTTAGTCATGGAGAGGGTGGGGTCGAGGATGACCCCTAGGTTGCGTACGTGGTCGGTGGGTGGCGGGGCTGTTCCCAGTGATGTTGGCCACCAGGAGTCGTCCCAGGCTGAAGGGTTGGAACCAAGGATGAGGACCTCTGTCTTGTCCGAGTTCAGCTTCAGGTGGCTGGTCCTCATCCATTCGGCGACGGCCTTCATTCCTTCGTGGAGGTGGGCTTTGGCGGTGTGAGGGTCTTTGGTGAGGGAGAGGATCAGCTGGGTGTCGTCGGCATAGGAGATGATGTTGAGGTTGTGCTGTCGGGCGACGTGGGCGAGGGGTGCCATGTAGAAGTTGAACAGCGTTGGGCTGAGGGAGGAGCCTTGGGGTACGCCGCAGATGATCTTGGTGGCCTTGGATCGGAAGGGGGCGAGGCGGACGCTTTGTGTTCTGCCGGAAAGGAAGGATGTGGTCCAGTCCAGGGCCTTCTCTTGGATCCCGGCGTCGTGAAGGCGTGTTCGTAGTGTGTGGTGGCAGACCGTGTCGAAGGCGGATGATAGGTCCAGGAGGATGAGGGCTGCTGTTTCTCCGTTGTCTAGCAGGGTCCTGATGTCATCGGTGGCGGCGATGAGGGCGGTTTTGGTGCTGTGGTTGCTGCGGAAGCCGGACTGGGAAGGGTCCAGGATGTTGTTCTCCTCGAGGTAGCGGGTCAGTTGTTTGTTGACGATTTTCTCGGTGACCTTCGTGGGGAACGGGAGCAGAGAGATGGGTCGGAAGTTCTTGAGGTCCTTGGGGTCTGCCTTGGGTTTCTTGAGTAAGGTGGTGACCTCGGCGTGCTTCCAGCTTTCCGGGAAGGTTGCTGTCTCGAAGGAGATGTTGATTATTTTCCGGAGATGGGGCGCGATGGCTGTACTGGCTTTGTTGAAGATGTGGTGAGGGCACGGGTCTAGCGGTGAACCGGAGTGGATGGTGTTCATGATCTCGCTGGTGTCCTCGTCGTTGATGATGGTCCAGGAGAGCAGGCGGTTGGTGGTTGTGGGGGCAGTGGTCTCGATGGTTGCCGGGGCGGTCGTGGTGTTGAAGCTGTCGTGGATGTCGGCGATTTTGCGGTGGAAGGAGGTGGCCAGTGAGTCGCACAGGTCTTGCGACGGCTGGATGTCGTTGGTGTTGGAGCTGGGGTTGGAGAGTTCCTTCATGATGTTGAAGAGCTCTTTGCTGTTGTGTGCGTTGTTGTCTAGGCGGTCTTTGAGTGAGGCCCTTTTGGCAGATCTGATGAGGTGATGGTGATTGCGGGTGGCGCTCTTGTGGGCGGCGTAGCTGTCCGCTGTCCGTTCGTGGAGCCAGATCTTCTCCAGTTTTCGGCATGTTTGTTTGGAGGCCTGGAGGTCTTCGGTGAACCAGGTGGCTTTCTTGCTGGTGTGGCTGTTGGGCGGATTCTTGAGCGGGGCGAGGGTGTTGGCGCAGTCGTCGATCCACTGTCTGAGGTTGCGGGCGGCGGTGTCGGAGGGTTCGGCGGGTGGGCTCAGGGCGAGGGTTGTGGTTAGCTGGTCTTCCGTGACTCTGCTCCAGCAGCGGCGAGGCATTTGTTCGGTGCGGTGGTGCGTGGTGGGCTTCCTGTAGGTGAAGTGGATGCAGTGGTGGTCAGTCCAGTGGGGTTCGGAGGTGTGGTTGAAGGAGACGTGTGGGCTTGCGGAAAAGATGGAGTCTAGCGTGTGGCCGGCGGCGTGGGTGGGTGTAGTCACGAGCTGTCTGAGTCCGAGGGTGGCGAGGTTGTCGATCAGGGTGGTGGAGTTGGTGTCCTTGTTGTTCTCGAGGTGGAAGTTCAGGTCCCCGAGGAGGATGTAGTCCGTGGAGGCGATGGCGTGTGTGCTGACGAAGTCAGCGATGGAATCGCTGAACTGTGGTCGGGGTCCGGGGGGTCTGTAGATGAGGGTTCCTCTGAGGGTGGTGTTGGGATCGGTGTGGATCTGGAAGTGCATGTGTTCGGCGGTGCTGAGGGTGTCATCGGTGTTGGTTGAGACTCTGAGGGTGTTCCTGTGGACGATGGCGATGCCTCCTCCGACTCCGTTGGTGCGGTCCCTGCGGGTGATCTTGTATCCGTCCGGGATGTCAATGGCGATGTCGGGGGCTGAAGCGGGATTCAGCCAGGTCTCCGTCAGGAATGCGACGTCTGGGGAGGTTGAGTCGAGAAGGTCCCAGAGTTCGATGGCGTGTTTGCGGGCGGAGCGGGTGTTGAGGAGGATGCATCTGAGGTAGTTGGGTTCTTTCCTGGGCGGTGGTTTGGAGGGGCGGGTGCTGGCGAAGCTGCAGTTCCGGCAGGTGAAGGGCCCTTGGGTGCGCTTCGGGGTGGCCTGGTAGCAGGCGTGATCTTTTCCGGGGTTGAGTGCGTGGAGGGTGCTGGCGTCGTATCGGCGTCTGTTGATGTGGCGGGCGCGGGGGATGCCCGGACCAGGGGGTCTGGCGCTGGGCGCGGCCACAGCGCGGACGGGCGCAGACAAGCTTGCCTTAGGCGCGTCTTCGGCGTGCCAGCGGCGCGGCCGCGCAGCGGCCGCCATAAATGGGGAGGTGGGAGGGAGGAGCAGGGAATGGGGCAGCGAATGGGCAGTGAGGGGGCGGGGCCGCAGGGGCGCAGCGGCGGGAAACAGGCACAGAAAGGAAAAAACGATCAAAATCAGGGGCAGCAAGGGGGCACAGAAAGGAAAAAACGATCACAATCAGGGGCAGCAAAGGGGCACAGAAAGGAAAAAAACGATCACAATCAGGGGCAGCAAGGGGGCACAGAAAGGAAAAAACGATCACAATCAGGGGCAGCAAGGGGGCACAGAAAGGAAAAACGATCACAATCAGGGGCAGCAAGGGGGCACAGAAAGGAAAAAACGATCACAATCAGGGGCAGCAAGGGGGCACAGAAAGGAAAAAACGATCACAATCAGGGGCAGCAAGGGGGCACAGAAAGGAAAAAACGATCACAATCAGGGGCAGCAAGGGGGCACAGAAAGGAAAAAACGATCACAATCAGGGGCAGCAAGGGGGCACAGAAAGGAAAAACGATCACAATCAGGGGCAGCAAGGGGGCACAGAAAGGAAAAAACGATCACAATCAGGGGCAGCAAGGGGGCACAGAAAGGAAAAAACGATCACAATCAGGGGCAGCAAGGGGGCACAGAAAGGAAAAAACGATCACAATCAGGGGCAGCAAGGGGGCACAGAAAGGAAAAACGATCACAATCAGGGGCAGCAAGGGGGCACAGAAAGGAAAAATCGAGCACAATCAGGGGCAGCAGGGGGGCACAGAAAGGAAAAAACGAGCACAATCAGGGGCAGCAAGGGGGCACAGAAAGGAAAAAAACGATCACAATCAGGGGCAGCAAGGGGGCACAGAAAGGAAAAAACGAGCACAATCAGTGGCAGCAGCAGGGCACACAGACGGAGCTGTGTGGTGGGGGAGCGACCTACCAGTCAAGGTCAGGGGTCGCTCTCTTCACCACGCAGCGGCCGCCATAAATGGGGAGGTGGGAGGGAGTAGCAGGGAATGGGGCAGCGAATGGGCAGTGAGGGGGCGGGGCCGCAGCGGCGGGAAACAGGCACAGAAAGGAAAAAACGATCACAATCAGGGGCAGCAAGGGGGCACAGAAAGGAAAAAACGATCACAATCAGGGGCAGCAAGGGGGCACAGAAAGGAAAAAACGATCACAATCAGGGGCAGCAAGGGGGCACAGAAAGGAAAAACGATCACAATCAGGGGCAGCAAGGGGGCACAGAAAGGAAAAAAACGATCACAATCAGGGGCAGCAAGGGGGCACAGAAAGGAAAAAATGATCACAATCAGGGGCAGCAAGGGGGCACAGAAAGAAAAACGATCACAATCAGGGGCAGCAAGGGGGCACAGAAAGGAAAAAACGATCACAATCAGGGGCAGCAAGGGGGCACAGAAAGGAAAAAACGATCACAATCAGGGGCAGCAAGGGGGCACAGAAAGGAAAAACGAGCACAATCAGGGGCAGCAAGGGGGCACAGAAAGGAAAAAAACGATCACAATCAGGGGCAGCAAGGGGGCACAGAAAGGAAAAACGAGCACAATCAGGGGCAGCAGCAGGGCACACAGACGGAGCTGTGTGGTGGGGGAGCGACCTACCAGTCAAGGTCAGTGTACTTAGGTTCACGTTCCACCAAGGAATGTGGAACTTAGGTTGCCTTCTATGCCCTGATCTATGCAGTCTTCCCACCCAGGTGTCCTCAAAGTAGTCTAGTAGTGGGCTTATTTTGTCTTCGTTCCTTTTGTAATAGGGGCTCTCTATTAGAATATTGTAGTGCTCTGCTACATCAGTTACAGGTACATATGCTAGTGCTATTAGCTTTTTAATTTGGTGGGCGAAAGTACTGTCTGTAGCATATTGTACACTTAGGGGCCGATTCCGATCTCGGAGGGTAGGGCTCCGAATCGGATTCGGCTTAACCGGATCCGATTCGGAGCCCTATTGCCTGACCGATTCGTACGCGCGTCCGGGCGATCGAGTACGATGTGAAATCGCCGACCGACTCGTCCGGGCGTCCCGACCGCTCCGACCGACTCGTTCCCGGGTCTAACCGCACCGACCGACTCGCTCGGACTCGACTCGCACCGCGCAATGGAGACGTTCCCCGGCCGGGTAAGTACGATGTGTGCCGCGAGCAGTCCGACCGAGCCGCACACTCCGGCTCCAAAGAGCAGTCGGAGCCGTACTTTGGGGGTCCGTGTCGGACTCCTGTACGCGTAGCCGCGCGAAGTCGCACACAGGGGGGACCCATGGGTCCCCCTACCTGTGCGTGTACGGGCGCGAGTCGCTTCGCCGCGTACACACTGTAGGGGGCGCCCTTGTCCGCCTCGCACCCATTGAGTCAATGGGAGCCCGCGTACGCATTGTACGACAGGCTCCCATTGACTTCAATGGGAGTCCGACCGACTCGAGTCCGATGGCATACGTGCGCATCGTACTCGTTCGGTCGGGCTGCACGGGTCCGATTCGGTCGGAAATCTCTCCGGGTCCGGCTCGGTCAGAGAGATTTCCGGCCCGAATCGGAATCGGCCCCACAGGGTTGATTTTTGCAGATGTCTCCAGAGACTCTGGTTAAAATGATAATAGCAACCCTGAATTGCTGTGTGGATAATTTTTCAGTATAGCATTTATCATGGCTATTTCAAAATCAATAATTATTTTGGAAGGAAAATAATTATTGCTTTCTTCTTTTATTTTAGTGAGTATATCTATGTAGGTAGTTTGCTGTTTATTTGGTAATAGGGCATAGATGAATGGAATATTTGAATGTTGGTACAATCCATGCACTGTGTACAGCTGGTAAAATGGTTTTGGACAGACTTTGAAAGTTCCATCCATCATCCAGGTGTCACATTGCTGTAATTTAACTAAATTGTTTGCAGTAGCAAACATAATTATTCTTTTATCTGGGCATTTGTTATCAAAAAATATAAATGGTTCTTTAGTGTGAGTAATGCTTAATTCTGGTGGAATAACTACTTCTGCAAACGTTTTAGGGGCAGGTATGGTACTTGTAGTTGCTTTTTTTGTCTGGCAATAGTTCTTTTTAAAGAAGCTATGGACGGTAATTGTCCTGATGCATGTTGAGGTACTTTTAATAGTTGCTCTTTTAGTATTTGGGTAGTTGGTTTATCAGTACTGGTGCTTGCTTCTTTTATACTTTCAAGAGCATCTCTAACCTCAATCTCTGTTATGTTTGGGGGTGATTATGTTCTTTTACAGAAAGAACAGTAGTTTCATGAGTAGTAGCTCTTCCATAGCATTTGTTAGAGTAGTATTTGCTACACTTCCAAAACACTTTAAGGCCAGTTTGTTTCTCCTGTGTATAGACATACCCCATATAACATAATAACATTTTATTTTTTTGTGACATTACAAATTCTGCACCTTCAGTCATGTTGTTTTGTTTTATGCTAGGGAAAATTAAAAAAACAAAATTTTTAATATAATAAATACCACATATTATCGAGTTAAATACAGTTACATTTCAGTGAATATACTTACAATGTTTAGTTTGATGTAAATAAAATTGTCCAGGAAATGATTTCAAGCTTTATTTTCTATTTTCTTGATGTAATTTCTGTTGGGAAGAGAAAACAAAAATTTTAATAATTTGATTATATTGTTTGTACATGATAGGGATTTTAGGGGAAAAGGGTTATTTGGGTGGGTATTTAAGGGTGTTTAATAATTGAAAATTATATACTTACTTTTTAATTGTATTTAGTTGGTTAGTGGTTGTAGAATTATTTTGGATGCTTTTGCTGTTGGCTGCAGAGGAGATAGATAAAAAGAAAATATATATTAGTGAATAACGTTTGAAAAATAATTTTAGGTAGCTTTGGCAAAAATATAATATACTTACATTTATTGTTCTTTTATTGGTGAGAATTTTGAAAATATTTTTCTGGCTTTGTAAGATATCTGTAGAGCTGATATAAATGTAAGGAATGAAAGAATAGTAAATTAGGTCTCAGAAATAATTATTGTTGAAGGGTAATAGTATTGTTATATTTTAAATACAGTTTTACTTACTTAGTGCAGTTTTAAAGATTTCTTCAGTAATGAAAGTTTTCTTTTAGGAAACAGTTGGGCAGAGTTTCACCTTCTTCTTTATTGTAGGTTAGAAGTGTAAAAGAGATGTAAACATTTGATGTTTATATAGTGTTTATTTAATTGGTTGCTTTATGTTATTGGTGTATTTTAAAATGTGAGTATTTGATTCATTGAAATTAATTGTTTTTATTGTTTTGGCTGTTTGTTTCCATATAAGGGAAACACTAATTAAGAAACTGTTAGTAGAAAGTAATTATTTTTTCGTTTTGCTTTTTTAAAATATTTTAAACATTGTTTTGAATGTGAAATGATGCAAGCATTATATATTTTACAGATTTTATTTTATTATTGTAATTGTTTGTTTAGAGGAAAAATTTATTTTTATATATTGATGTGTTTGCACATTATTTTTTTATGTTGTTTAAGGGGCACATTACGATGGTGGGCGGAAGCACCACCGCCGTGCTGGCGGATGCAAAAAGCACCAGTTACCGCCGGCACGCAGCAGTCCACACGCCCGTCCAATTACGATGCGAAAAGTAGGCCAAACACCGCCGGCAAGCCAGCAACACCGTCCGCCATCAAAGTGCGCCCGTACACGTAGCGGCGCAGCTAACTGACACACACCGTCCGACGAAACACGTCCCGCCCGGCGCATAAATTACGATGCCGCAAACAAACGGCTCCCACGGCCAAGAGATACCGTACGACAAACCGAAGCGGTAACACGGATGCCGAGCACGGACAACGAAGAAGCGGCTCCCCGAGCATGAATCCAGCACGGCAGGCCCTCCCCATGCTTCTGCTGATGCACCACCAAGGACGCAACGTACCGCGGAGACGCAGGTAGGAACACACACAACAAGTGCACGCAAACAGCGCACACAGTGCAAGGGCGGAAAAAGCGGACAACCCCCCACCAGCGCGTGTACACTACACATCCACCATTGCATCCACATATGACACACAGGCCAAATCGTAACATCGCGGAACACATGTGTACACACCACCTGGGACTAGGAACCAACCACCCCGTCACGGCCCCAAAGCGCCGATGACGCCGCCACACATGCGCACAACGCAGAGGCCAACCGCAGCGCCATGCATGCGTCGCACACAGACACAGGGACACAACCAAGCAGCACACACATCAGCCCCACCCCGAACGCACATGACACGTGACAGGCCTGCCACAGACATGTCCCCAACGCCCAATTCACGGACAACACCCAACGCCACACAACCGACGCACACATGTCAGTGAAGTCACGCAACAGCAGGACACACCCCAGTGTAACAAACATGGCGTAGCACACAGCGGCGGCAACACCAACTAGGAGAAGCAGGGCCCCTTCGGGAAGAGGAACGCCAGTACCACACTGAAACACCCATACCACCCTGCACATATGAACAAGACATATAAAACGGAACACCAAAGAGCCCGGGGACCGACAACAGGTGGCCCAAGAATAACATTCACACACAAGGCCCAACGCAGAGCGGAAAGGCAGCCTGCCGCCCACACAAGGGAGAGCAGACAGCACTGAATGACCTTCCATTCCAACTCCGAAACCACAGCCCTACGACAGAAGCCGGTGAATACAGCCATTGTCCAAGAATAGACCAACACAGGCATGCCGAGGAGACCGACCACAGGGCAGATAGCGCATATCACAGAAGCACACAACGGACGGGGAAGAAAGAAGAAAACACTCCCCCATGTCGGCCACATGCAAGTTAATTGGAAGGAGTCACACATCACTGACCTTGAACTGTCTGAGAAGCATGTGGGAAGAGGGCCCGTGTCCTCCAAACAAGCAAACAGAACACAAGTCCTGTCTCCCTACGACTACACAGAGCTCACAGCAACCTCGGAGCGTGCACATTGCAGACTGCACACACAGCCGGAGCACGCCACCACAACGCACCGCTGCGAAATCTCAACCGCAACACACCTACCCAACTACGCCGAACAGCTCAAGCTGTACAAAACCAACCTGTTCCATACATTGGGATGCGATCTCCTGTCCCTGCTGAACGTAAGTTACCGACTGACTTACCGCATCACATTGTTCAGCTGCGTCATGCCCGTCTTCTACTGTCGGAGGTGTCCCTACCAGCATCCCGTCGAGATATGCCTCTCCAACCCGGCATGTCTGAAGGCGGACCTGCTACCACTACTCCTCCCTCTGGACGCACACGACAGGGCCTGCTCTGCCTATGGGGGCATGGCGTATGTGGCCAACATCGCACCCGCACTGAAATGGGACCACTGTGCCTCCACACGACGGATCATCGAGAACAGCTACATCGAATGTCACCCAGCATGCCCCATCATGGTCCTCCAAGGGACAACTTACGAACAACACCTTGACAGCCACCATCCGCTACATTGGCTGGCAAACATATACACCACCAATGACATGGAAGCCCTGCTGGACGGCATCGCATACCTGACAACCTGTCAATTCGTCGGACCACAACGCAGGTTCCCCGAGTGACCTATGATGTCCAACCCCGCACCCATGCTTAGCTTCCGCACGGGCTGGCCAGTCACCACCACAACAGCCATACCAAACGACCGGCAACTGTAACCACACCATCAACGACATCGCCATGACATCGGATATGACCGGGACATGCACACTGTTCCCCATCACATCCAGGAACACCGCATGCATCGTGGGAGGCAGTGGCATGGGCTCTGTGTATCGCACCCACATGGACGGAACTGCACGAACAACCAGGACACGACATGGATCCAGCGCCCATGGACACACACACCGCTCAGTGGACATGAATAGGTCGCCTGGAGTCTGTGGGTGCTGCACCCCTCCCACCCCGCCCCGGGAATCCCATACCAGGACCTTTGCATGGACGACAAGTGCATACAACAACAACACGACCCCAGTGACTGTGACATGTCCAGTAACCACCACAGTGCAACAACAAGTGGCACGCCGCTGCATGCACGCAAGCACATGCCCTGATGTCATCTCACATGCACGCGTGCATGAGGAACAACCGCAGCAAACCTGTCACATGGAACTGAGATGGACTGTGCCCATGATGCCAAGCGGTCTGGTAGGCTACATGTATACCGTCTGTGTCAAAGTCCGCAGCTCCGCAGCTATACGTAAATGTACATTAGCACAGCCTTGGCCAAGCAGATGTCACTCTGAAGCCCACATCCCACATGCAACAGCCAATCACATGTAACCCCACACCCTATCCCATTTGCAATCATGCTCAGTATATCCTCAACATGTATTCCGCTGCCAGTAGTGTCCACTATACTGCATCACAGAGGACAGAAGACTCAATATAATGTTTGAAACCAAAACTGTCTCCGCTGACTCATTTCACAAGTACGAATGAGAGAGGATGAGAGTATGTGAAGTACACGGCAGTCGTGACATGACCATGTAGTCCACTGGTATTGGATGTCAACGCAAATGAGTAGCACTACTGTGGAAGACACACATGTGTCGTGTGAAGTCGTATGGACGCAGTGCTCAGGTGGGTGGGTGCGACGGGTAGATGCGCACATGCCAAGTTGGAGCACGCCGTGTTGGGAGGGGTCATGAACAGTACACCACCGCTTCCCTGGGCATCGTGAGAGGACACCTGTCGGGGGGGAGTGAACACGTGTGTGCACAGCAGCCGGGCACACGTACAAAGCGGTACCAGGCACACCTCAGCCCACCCTCTGTGGACAAGCTGGATCCTGTTGTGCACCCGCCATGCCCCTTGACAAGGCACACACAGCCCCAGTCGACCAGGTGTAACCCCAACATAGTCAATCCGCACAGGCGATACAGGGCACGGGATGGCAGTGGAGCATGGTGTGTGAGAGGTCTCCTCGCGCTCCACCTGGTCATATCACGCAGGCAATAGAACCTCAACGTCTAGCATGGCACAAGTCAAATGGAAGTGTAGGGGGGACGCACCACAGCACGAGCAGCACTGACGTCACGGGAGGTGGCTCGCACCATCCCATCCATTGCCCATCATACCAACCACGCCACATGCCATTGCGACTAAGTGCAAGCGCGTGCGCCACCACCCCCGAGCCCTCCCCAGAGAGGCCAAAGAGTGAATGTGTGGGCCATCAGCCACAGACGGACGCGGCCTGGCCGCAAGGGCAGCCACAGCCACTGGGTGTCGCAGGTGGCGGATCCGGAAGGCGAAGACTGTGATGCATAGTCCATGCAGGCCGGGTCTCCATTTGGGGCACCACGCAGGTGGACGGCGTCCCGCCACACATCATACCCTGAGACAGCCCACTCGTGCAACTGGACCCACACATACACTCCTTGCCCTCTCTGGTGCGAGCTTGGGGCTGCCTGTGCAGGCGCTAGCCTCGCAGGTGAGCATGCATATTGGGGGAGCGAGGGGAGGACATGAGGGCTGGGGCGAAGATGACTGTATCACTGTCAGTAAGTACAAGGGATGACCCAGATGTGGAAAGGAAGAGACGTGTCCCGTGTGTACTGCAACTAGTCGCCAATCCAACTACCCCCCATGTCCGGAATGTAAGCCCGCACCTAGGCCCGCCCATCCGCCACATCGAACATACCACCAGCACGACAACCTTCCCATTCGAAACACTGACTGGGGGTGGCGACCAGTGTACAATCATGTGTAGCCTACCCACGCGTACATGTGGGCCCTCCATGATCCATGTCACCTGCGGCAAAGTCATGACATGCGCAATGAGGGAAGTGAGGAGAGCTGTCCGCCACACGCGCAGAAGGTGCATCAGCTCCACAGACCCAGCAGCGAGTCCAGCAGGGGTCACATGTGCAGGGGCAGCTGTGCCTGGTGTGAAGGCACATGCATATAGACAGCACATCGACCAATGTGTAGTCTGCCCACATCTACAGTCCATCATCATGCGGACATAGGAATTGAACACAGGGCAACACATCTTCAGTTGGTGCACCCACCGTGACCAACAATGCGCAATCATCGACGTACCCGCCCTGTGCATGGCCCCCCACCCAACGGAGGCACATCCAGTGCCACCATCCCACACACACAAGCCTTCCACGGAACATGCTGTGTCCAATGGTCAGTACAGAGTCAGCGCCCATCTGGTGGATCCTGAACAGGAGACACATGCACACACATGCCAGCTCCCACTATGTACGTCTGCCACCTGGCACGTGCAATGTAACCTCTCACCTGTGACGTGTGACTGCAAGCACACAGCCGTCTTGGCATGGGGCTGTCAATGTGGACACCTGTCAATGTTTCGGGAGGTGTGATCCGTACAGTGCTGTACATAGGGTGCAGTGCTGACACCTACTACTGTCTCATATCCCCTCGTGCCACAGGTCCCACTTGTTTTGGCCGCTCAGCCTGTGCCCACATCGTCGTCGTCGTGTGCCATACTCATCCAGCCGCGGAAGCAGTTCCATGCTCAGCAGACATTCATGTTGCCGTGGCGTTGCCGCTTGACGGATATGCAGTCAGTCCCCATCAGCACGCCCCGCAAGTCATTGGGGCCTAGATCCCCATGTGCATGCACATGGCAGTGGTTTGTATCACTAGCCATTGCCATTGTTGGGAGACCTGTGTAAGTGTATTGTGGCCGTGCCGTCCCAGCTTGACAGCTGGGCTGTGGCTCATGTGCTTGCTCAGTCATGTCAGTGATGTGTATGCGAAATTGCTATGTGTCGTGTTGCTTTGACATGTGTCCTCTGCCATTGTCCCTAGGCGGAGACCGAACATTGACCGCCCATACCAATTGCTGGCGGACATGGACGATACAGAGGTTATTAGGAAGTTTCGGCTGGACAGGCCAACCCTGCATCGACTGTGTGCCATGTTAGAACCCCATCTCCGTCCCCGCAGGGTGTATCCGACTGCTGTCACCCCCACGGCTAAGGTGATGGCCGCCATGCATTTCTTCGCCACTGGGTCATTCCAGCACACAGTGGGCATTGGAGGAGGGATGTCCCAGCCCATGTTCAGCAAGGTGCTGAGGGATGTACTGGCAGCCATGATGCTGTACCGAAACAGGTACATCCGCTTCCCCAGGGCTCGTGAATTGGCGGCAGTGAAGGGTGCATTCTATGCCCTTGGCAGAATCCCACACGTCGTTGGAGCCATTGACTGCACACATGTCGGCCTTGTTCCACCACAGGCCACTGAGCACCTGTACCGCAACAGGAAGCACACGCACTCCCTGAATGTGCAAGTGGTGTGCCTTGCGGACATGGTGATCACCCACGTGTGTGCAAAGTTCCCAGGCTCGGCCCATGACGCACACATAATGCGCAACAGCATCTTGCCACGACTGATGTCCAATATGCAACAGGATCGTGCCTGTATTGTCGGTGAGTATGTGGAGTGGTGTAGCGTGCTGGTTGTGCGATGCTGTCCCCTGTCCAGTTGGAATTGCAACGGTTCTCTGTGTCCCTCACACCCAGGTGACTCTGCGTACCCGAATGGGGCATGGCTGCTCAGTCCATTGAGGAATCCTCGCACCCCAGCAGACGATCGCTACAATGAGGCACATGGGAGGACCAGACGTGTGGTCGAGCGTACCTTTGGCCTCCTCAAGTCCAGGTTCAGGTGCCTGGACCGCATCGGGGGTGCGCTGGCGTACTCCCACAGAAGGTGTGCCGGATAGTGGTGGCGTGCTGCATGCTGCACAATCTGGCCATTCGGAAGCAGATCCCCCTCATCGTGGATGACGGAGATCAACCAGGGCCCCAGCCCGCAGACCAGGACAGCTCGAGTGAGGAGGACAGCGGAGAGGAGGAAGCTGGTAATGTGCGGCAGCAGCTCATCGCCCGCTACTTCACTTGACGGTGAGTGTCCATGTACGACGGCTGATGTGGCTGTATCTGTGCAGGTGTGTGTGTGCTGTGTCAGGGTGGCCGTTTGTTCACTGCGTGCTGTGTGTCAACGCTCCATGGCCAGGGTAGTATGCCACTGTTGGTGGCTGTGGCATTGTGCCCTATTGCTCTGTGCGATGTGTGTACATTGCTTGTAGTTGTTGACATGTACTGTGTGATGGGTGTGTGACACACTCATTGAATGTGCTCCTGTTCTGTCTCCCACCCCTAGGTCCCTACAGGCCCTCCGGATTCAATTGCCATGCCACGCATCAGGTGCCTTTCCGCCCAAGGTGGCCGTTGTATTCCGTACAAATAAAACACAGGGCACAAACAGCAGTTAGTGAAAAAGGTGCATTTATTACAAACTGTGACATGTGATTGTGTGTAAGGTGATGACAAAAGTGGTGCGTGCAGTGACAATGAGCTGTCGGTCATGGCTGCGTGATGATCAGGGTGTACCCACTGGTTCTATGTCCATAGTCCAACACACACATGCCATCCAGATGGCTGTGTGGAGTGGGATCGTAGTCCAAGTCAATGCAGTGGCTGGTCAAGGAAGGCTGGCGGAAGGCTGGCTGGCTGCCTCACTTGCGTTTGGAGCGTGCGAAGTCCTCCCGGGAGATCTGTTTCCACTTCGGACGGCCCCTTCCACGTTTGCGAGGGGGTGCCTGCTTGCGACATGCTGGTGGTTGAGGTGTGCTCACTGGCTGTGGACGCAGGGGAACTGGACACTGCTGCTCCACCCTGCGCCCCGGCAGGTGGTGGCGGAGGGGAGCTGCTGTCCCTGGCTGTGACCTCACCGCCACCACCAGCTGTGCCCATGAGGTCCACGATTTGGCCCATACGGGCGTCCATGGACCTCAGCACCCCCAGCACCTCACGCGTGTCTGAAGCAGACCGGACCCATTGTCCTTGGGCCTCTTCATAGGCCCCAAGGACTCTGGCCATTTGAGGCAGGGCATGGCTCCCAGGGGAGGCTGGCGTTTCCCTGACCCTGCTCCTCCTACCAGTCCTGCTGCCACCGGCCTGCCCACTAGCCACATTGCTCACCACGGTCCTCGCTGTGGCTCCCAGGGTGGATCCAGTCGGCCGGGCCACCACCTGCGCTGGGGCTGGTGCCAGCGAAGACGTGGTGGTGGTGGCGGCGGTGGTGGTCGGTGCGGCGATGGTGGCGGTTGCGGCAGTGGTAGTGGCCACAATGACCGTGGGTGTGGCCGCAACGACAGTGGCAGCAGGGGGCTGGGAATGTTCAGCAGCCCTGGATGATGGGTTGGTGGGTAGGAGGGGTCCTGGGGAGCGGCTGGGCCCTGCCACACCAGATGGGCCTGCTTGGTGGTCCGTGTCCGAAGAGGAGGACAGATCCTCCAGATCCGTGTGTCCTCGTTGGGGGCTTGTAGGCTGGCTGTGCTGGCTGCTGGCTCCATCCCCAGCATCCAGCAGTTCGTCACCTGTGGAGAGAATGAGATTTGTTATTGTGTTGCACCTGGCGAAGTATGTAGTTGTCGTCTGACATTAACAGTTCGAGCAATCTCGTACATGGGTTTCCCGGAGGCGTGTGTGTGGCTGTAGCATCTGTAGTTGTGTGTGCTTGGCAATGGGACTGTGTGCTGTGCACATGTGGCATGGGACGGATTGGCCATGCCGATGGGTGTGTTGCTGTGCCCCTACTTATTGTGACTCTGGTGTATGCGGGCTCCTGGCCCATCCTGGGTCTGGTTTGTACTTTGCTTTTGGTGTTCAGATGGGACGCTTAGGAACGCATATGGCAACATGGGGGCCATGCCCCAGATTCGCATTTGGGAGGGAATATGCTTTTGGGGTTCAAATGGAACGCTTAGGAACGCATATGGCAACATGGGGGCCATGCCCCAGATTCGCATTTGGGAGGGAATATGCTTTTGGGGTTCAAATGGAACGCTTAGGAACGCATATGGCAACATGGGGGCCATGCCCCAGATTCGCATTTGGGAGGGAATATGCTTTTGGGGTTCAAATGGAACGCTTAGGAACGCATATGGCAACATGGGGGCCATGCCCCAGATTCGCATTTGGGATGGGATATGCTTTTGGGGTACATGCTGTGAGCCATGGGTGCCGAACGTGACATGTGTTGTGGCAGCATGACAGTGCATGGTTTGAGGTATGTGCATGCTTGACATGGCCTGCATATTTGCTGTCTGTTGTGATTACTGGACATGGCATTGGACGCATCGTTATGAGTGAGTGATGGTTGTGTGCCAGCCAACGTATTGCAGTTGTCCCATCTCCTTGGTGTGCGTGCTGCCCTGTGCCATGTGCATCACTGCAGTGCTCGGGGGGGTGTGGCCCATGTCGTGTGTTGTTGCTCACAGTGTGTCGTGCGCTTCATTGACTTCTGGCACATGGTTGGTCATGGGCATGTATCTTAGCGTGACTGCTGTATGTGTGGCAGCTGTGCGGATGACATGCCTTTCATGAGACTGGGGCTGACGGATGGGATGGATGGTATGTTGTATGTGCATGGTGTGTCTGTGAGTTTGATGGGTTCAGTGGTGTTCGTGTGCATTTATGTTGTTCCGCTCTGTTGCGTCTAGTGTTGTTTGTCTTACATAGGCGTAGTTGTGGGGTGTGTGGTTGACAGGCAGTAGGGGCTACATGGACAGGACTTCAATGGTGTTTCGGTTGTGTGTGATGAGTTGCACAGTGGCTGCCGTGTGGGACTATATTCAGTGTGGCTTGTGCATGCAGACGTGGCTCCTTGGGTGTTGCTATGTCTGTGATGGGTCATGTGGGGTGTGAGTCTGTTGTTCATGTCCGTGTGCACATTGTTCACTTGTTCGTGACGGTGGGCGGTGCTGCGTGTTCGTCTGCTACGTGACATGTCCCATGTGTTGGTCGTGTTATGGTCCTCATGCCTCCAGTAATCCAGCCCTGTCCAGTTTCCCACCTGCAAGTTGTTCGTGCGTGCACTGTACTGGATGCCACATGGCTCTAAGCGGGGGTGCTCAATGTTGCAGGTCTGTGGGGGTGGGGGGTGTTGTGGGTCGTGGGGGTGGCTGGACACCCACTGACACCGATTGCTGTGGACCGTGATGTCTGCCTTTCGGCTGTCGTTGTGCACTGCGGTGGCTGACACGTGGCTGTGGGGTGTGGGGATGCTCCTCCTTGCTGTGCTGTGGGACTGGGGCCTGGTGTGTGTTGTACTTGGGCTGTCCACCCTCCCACCCACTGCACTTTGTGTTCCTGCCACTTACCTGTTACTTGTCGGTTAGTGCAGCTGTGGCGGACACATGGGTGTGGTGGGTGCTCGTTGTGGCGCTTCTGGCATATTTGGGGACCTGTTGGTGGTTACGTGGCTGGCTGAGTGTACACATGTCCCCACGCATCTTACAGTTGTTCGGTTTGGGCTGTGTGTGGTGGTGTCTGTTGCATGTGTGTGTGATGTGTTGTGTATTGTGTGCTGGACATGGGGGTGTTTGTCCCTGGGAGCTGTGGCATGGTAGTTGCGCATGTGAGTACATAGCGGTGTGCTGGTATACATTAGTTTGTACTTACCAGCCTCCACTCCCTCTGCTAATCCGGCGAGGATCTCCGGATGTATTACGACTCGCACCTTCTCCTCCCACGCTTTGAAGGTCTTAAAGAGCGCGGGATTCCCTCCGCCAGTGACGGCAGCCAGCTCTCTGTTTTTGCCCTCCTTCTTCTTGACCAGGCTCTTTACGTCATTCCAACGTTTGTTTATTTCACCTCTGTTCCTGGGCAGGGTCCCGACTGCATTGACCTGGTCTACGATCCGGTTCCACATTCTGTTTCTGGTGGCTAGTGGTGTGTGCTGGACCATGTTCCCATAGATTTGTGGGTACACCTTGATGATCTCGTCGACCATGACCGTCAGCTCCATGGGCGTGAACTTGGGCATTCTTTGTGGTGCCATGGTGTTTGTGGTGCTGGTGCGGTGTGTGTTGTGTAATGTGCAGGGGTTTGTGGTGCCGGTGTTTGGTGGTGGTGGTGGTGGTGGTGGTTGTGATGTGTGCGTTTCTGTGGTGTGCTGCTGTCCTTGCTGTGTCACTGTGTCCTCTCCTCTCTGGTTTGCAATGTAGCAAGGGGTTGTGGTCTGTGGGAGTGCTGCTTTTGTACTCACCTATGTGGGTGTGTCCTCATGGTCTGTTGTTTTCAGGTGTGTTGTGTCTGGGGTTCTGGCCTTTGTATTTTTTGTTTGTCCGGGGGTGTTTTCGGGATGTGTACTGTGCTTGTGTATTTGTGCGTGCCTTGCTGTGTGGACTTGTTGGCCATGTTGTGTGCTATTGGTTTTGTGTGCGGATGGTTTCTGTGCAGGTACGTTGGCGCCATGGCTTCTGCCGTGTCGATTCTCATCGGCGTTGTTTGCGCTGGCGGGCGGTATATTTGTGGTTTTTCCGCGCTCATGTCGGTGCGATCGTAATTTCACGTGCGGTGTGTCGGCCGTGAGGGCGGGCGGTTTTGTGTTGTCGTGCGTGTTTCCGTCCGTGGCGGGCGGTTTGACTCCGACTCGGACGTTGGCGGGCGGTATTTTGTGTGATTTTTCCACCGATGGCGGTTTTCGGTTTGTGTAATCGTAATGGCGTGGTCGGTGTTCAGGCGGTGTGTGCGGGCGGATTTTTGCCGCTTCCATGCCTGGCGGATTTGTTTACGCCGGGTATCGTAATGGGCCCCTTAGATTCTTATTTGGGGTAGATGACTTCCCAGTTCAAGGAATAATCACAACTCTTATCAGGGTGAATCCTCAAAGTCACTAAATAAACCTAAGCTCAACCCTCTGGTAGCTGTAGCACAGGGCAGACAGGCCTGACTTGGGGCAATGTGTAAAGTATTTATGTAGTACCAAAACAGTAATAAAGCGAAAATACCAAACAAGAAAAATCACAAACTGAAATAGAAAAAATAGAGAAAAATAAAAAAAATTACAACTAAATTACAAAACTCCAATAAGGGAAACCGGAGATATACATTTTTAAAGTTTTAAGTAGAAATAACGTTAAAACGCATTAGGCGCCAATGATAGTCTATGGTCGTGGTAGACTGGGACTTAGGCCCTATTTCAGGCTGATTACGATGGGGCATGGCTCGGATACGACTACCAGGTTTGTACAGGTCAAATATTTTATCTTCTGCTTTAGTATCTTGAGTCCCAATCAACCACAGAAGTACACCTATAAAGCCCACCAGGACCGAAAGGGAGGCATTTAGAGACACACTGGGTGTCAGACAGAGGCTAATAACAAGATCTAGTCCGGGTCTAGTCCTGGTCAGTGGATACTTCCAGGAAAAGGCCTTTTGCAGCTTGTTGTCTCCCTGTAGCCACAAAGGAGGGGAGATCAGCCAACTGACCATTGGAGTCAACCTATTTGTCCTAGGTACAAGATTAAACCGGTCTAGTCCTTCTGGGCTCCTCTAAGGTCACAGACAACAGGTCTAGTTCTCTTCTGACTTTCCACATAGCAGAAAGTGTCTTGTAGTGGGTGATTGGAGGCGCCACATTCATGCCTAGCACCAGCTAATGGGAGAGGATAACTCATGGGCATTCCCTTATAAATGGGGTAAATGTTCTGGTAGCCAACCCTATCCACATTTTCAATAGTTCCTGTTTGCCTTACTGTAATGTGTTAAGGCATTTTCAAGATGGCTTATGTCTTCTGCCACACTAAGCTTCGGAAATCAACAGTGTCCTCCCACATCCAATTTTAAAATCCAGTTTGAAGCAGGTACTGTACTCACAACAAACCCAGAGACACAAGTATGGCCAGACAAAAGGAGGGTCCTTCAGCAACCAGACAGGGGATTTACAAGAATTGTTTTTTGATCCTTTTCGCTCCCTTTCAAGCATGCCCCCAAGTGGCTCAACAGACCGGTAAAGCAGGATTGACAGTGTGCTGTCACAGGATGCCACAGCGCAACTCTGAATATTCTGTTGAGCTCATGAGTCATCTCTGCCCATTCAGGTGAGCCTATTGTTTGCTCCTAGGTGGTTTTTCACACTTTGTTCACTCCTATTCAAGGCTATGCATATGCTGGCAGAGGCTTACGCTAATTAGTCTTCTAACAAATCAGGCAGGTAAAGGGTAACTTTTTTTAATTAACTTTTTTGCTTAGTATTCATTAAGAATCCAACTTTACCATTGAATTGGATTTGTAATAACTATAAAAAATCGTGATTTCAATATTTTTGTAGCTGGCCCCATTGCAGAGATACTGTTTTAGTATTTCAATCTGTACTTTGGTTTTCTACATAGGACAACAAATAGCATTTAGGACCTTGTCATGGTAAAGACATGGTAACATTAATCTTCTACATGTTCAACTTTTAATTACCATTCACCCTACATTGGGTGCTACAAAACTTACACAGGGTTAACTTACTAATATTTAAAAGGGAGTTTTTAAACTGTCAAAATGGGGTATTTTAACAGGTCGATCTATAGGTTTTATACTGTTGTTTGTATGCTACACAGGGTAGGACTAGAGCTATGTTTCTACTGCCACCATGGTCGATGGAACTATACGTGCTGCAGCCCAGAAGTGACATATAACTTACAGGCCTTGGGTGCACTATCTACTTCATATACTATGAACCTACAGCCAAGTTGAATGTGCTTATTAGGAATAATCCCCTTTAACCATGTTTAACGTGAGAGCACAGGCACTTTACTACTGGTTAGCAGGGTTAAAATTCTCATTGTTCTAAAACAAGCAAATATTTAGGGCCCAGGTAAAGCAAAACATCTGGGGTGACCATGCAGGAAAAGCAGACTTTCTACACTACATATACTGAGTAAGTTAGCTCCTGATTGGTTAGTTATGAGATCTCTGCAAAAATATTGTGCCTTATGAAAATAAAAAAGATACTTTTTTTATACCCCTTTGATACATATAAATAGCAGTGATAAAAGGCAAGAACGGGTTAGAACTAGGGACATCATATTAGATGGAACAATCTTCATGGTTTGTAACCTGTTTAAAATTATATGGACTCAATCCTGTACCAAAATGTAGGAAAGCATATAGTTTCATGGCATCTCTGTGCTATCTTCCGCAAATGTACGATATGATATGAATATTCATACTTGACCGTGGGCATGTGAGTTCTATGGGTGTATGCTTGTGTGTGTATTTCTCTTTGTTTGTAGACCTTAGGTAGTAGATGCTCTGCCACTGCCTGAGCTTGCATTTTGAGTCTTTTATGTAGTGTTTTAATACACATGCATTGTTATCTGGATACTTGTGATATGTGAATGAATTTAGTGTGTGCATCTCTGGGTAAGGTGCATCTGTGAGTATATCAATAGGTGAATGTGTGTGCAGTGAGTATTACAGAGTATGTTTGTATGGGTAAGGAAGTGGTTTATTAGTTGGGGTGGATTGAAGTCCACTCCAAGTAATAAAACCACTTTCTTGGTAAAGGTTTCAGTAATTTAAACCTGAGCTCAACCAGCCAACTATGGCACAGAGCAGGCAGGTTTAATTTAGAGAAATGTGTAAAGCATTTAGAGGTACCAAAACAGTTACAAAATCAAAAGCACAACATTTTAAAAATCTCATTCTAGAAGATATGAAGTTTAGAAGATTTGAGTAAACTAGTGTCAAGGTGCACTAAGCTCCACTGCAGGTTAACTGGTCATAGTAGACCAGGACATAGGCGTGATTTCAGGCTGACCATGATGGAGCAGAGGCTGAATATGTCCACCAGGTTCAAACAGGACGGAGGATTTACCTTGCGACTTAGTATAAAAAATAAAAGTCAAAATCCTTCAGTGGGACAAGGCATCGGGCAGCAAATTCTTCAGCTGTGAAAGGTTGCCGCCTGTGTCTGACGAGGCCGGATTCCTTCTTTCAAGATCCCACTGAGCTGGATTTGCTGCTGCTGGGAAGCTCAGAGTGGGGGAAAGTTCTTCTGTACAGCAACATCAAGCTTTGGCTGAATTAGGTTAGCAAGTTTGTCCAGTCCTCTGGGGGTCTTGAAATCCAAATAATGTAAAAAGTCTCAGGTTTTGGAGGTGATAGGAGAAGTCTAGTTAGAAATAGCCAAGGGTGCCAGGATCTCAGGAACAGCACCCAACGGTCAAGACTCACTCCAGCAGGAATGCATGGCTAAAACCAGACAAGATGGCAGATATGTAAAAACGGTGCTCCTGGTCCACCACAGTTATCCTAGCATTATATCTTTGCCAAAAATTGCCATCGGCAACCCGGCATGTCTGTATATGCCACCTACCTGATTGCGAACCCATCGGTGACTCTAGAGGAGGAGATAGTGAGGTGCTGTGTGTGGCTGGCAAATGGAGGAGGCTAGGGCAAGAGGTCTTGGGCTAGAGGTCATGAGGCGGGGCACCGGCTGCTTTTTAGAACCAGAGAAAGATTAAGAGCTGAGCGGAACATGACCTGCTCCAACTGTGGGATTGAGGCGGCAGGCAGCCCCTCCAGAGGAGTGTGATGTCCTGTGCTGTGCAAGCGCAAGCTGCTGCCCATGAGATCTATTGCAGTGGCTGAAGACAGTCTGGAGAGAGGCCTCTGGCTTCTGGGTGGTGGAGGAATGTGGCATGGAGGCTTTTCAGGTTCCTGACGGGTGTGGCCCTTTGGATTCTGACTCACCTGCTCCCACCTCAGCTGCTGTGACAGAGGAAGACTGCTGCATCTGGGAGGACCGCAAGGTGCTCTGCCCCAGAGACAGGATTAATAGGCTCCTCTGCTTCAATACTGAGGGTCCTAGCTGGACTGGGCCCTGGGATCGAGAGGTTCACGTTGACATCTTGGGTAGGTGGGGCCGTGGAGTTTACCCCCTTGCATTTGAAGACTGAGGCTTTAAGGGCAGACTGGCCACAAGGAGTGGAAGATGGGTGTGGGCTGGATGGAGGGCCCCTGGCTCACTGCTCCTGTGATTGCTCACGGTGGTCCAAAGCCGCAAAAGTACATTGCAACATTAACTAAGCGTAACGGCTGGGCAGGGGTGGATCGAGCTCCCTAGTCTGACGTGTAATGACCACCATGGGCAAAATGACGAAAAAGACTGTCCGCAATGGTGGTGCAAAGGACGGACTTTCTGGCGCTCATGGAGATGTGGGAAATGTGACCTCTGCGGACCGCGTGGAGGGTGAGCCTGCGACTGTGGACCATTTTGTTACAATTCTGCAGGCCATACGAGACTCCAGAACGGCCCTGAAGAAAAAAATAGATGCAGTTGCCATTGATGTAGGCCTGCTGTGTATTGCTCTCAAGAAATCTACAGATGGGGATGGAGAAAAGGGAATCCACTCTAGCCACTCTGAGACCAATGGTGGCAACGCTGCAATTCAAGGTCAATAAAATGTGAAGAGACATACAAATTCTGCAGAAAAAGGGAGACCCCGCCGAAACAACATCAGGGTTGTAGGCCTACCAGGAAGCACCGTAAACTTTTTACAGAGGACTGGCTGATCCACACGGTGCTTACGAACACTCAGTCCAAGTTTTTCACTGTGGAACAGGCGCATAGAGTTACGCCCATACATCCCCCACCAGGTGCACCACCGAGAGCAATAGTGGTCAGGCTGCAGAATTACAGATATCCCGCAAAGGGTGTGTGCCCACGACCCATGGGACCTGACCATCCAGAAAGTGCACATTTTACCGGACTATACAGCCACAGTGCAGAGACATTGTGAGGGCTTCTTGATGGCCAAACAGGTGCTAAGGACCTTGGAGATGACCTACGGTTTACTTAACCCTTCGAAGTTGAGTCACATCAAACAATAAGTCACATTTTTTGACCAGGCCTGATGAGGTATGGACATGACTGGAGGAGGAGAGGCACGAAGTCTCTCTGCTCCGTACTACAGTAACAGGGCCTAAACGTGGGCTTGGGCCTAACAACACCACTGGAGACAGCACACTGGAGCCCCCACAAGGCCCCACAAGGACACACGCTGTGGCGTAAAGAGAATCTCTGATCGTGTATGCGTTCGAGGAGGGATACGGGCACCCCATCGAGATCCAGTGATGCAGAGGGAGTCACTGAGACATTGTTATCGGACGACCGGGACTCGTCAAGTCAGCATATGACTTGATTTGACTTCATTGAGGGCCCATGTGGACTGAACTGTCGGATCCACTTGTCACAACTTGTTCTTTATTAGGGCACTGAAGTGCAGAATTGGAAAATGTGATAATGGAGGCAAGCTTCATAGCGAGAGTTGCCAAGTTCACCCCCTTAACAAAATTCCACTTTGCATGCAGACCCAAGTTAAGGTTCAGTTGCTGTTGTTTTTGTGTTTGTTTTACTATCAAATGGTCGAAGCACCTTTGCCTTGGACTAGGGTACGGAGTCACACCCACATGCAAATATTTGTTTTATGTACTGCCCGAAGTGGACACCAAGACCACAACTCCCCACAGGGCCCACCCCCCTTGGTACTACAAATAGTGGACAGCAATCATGGCATTAGTTCTCCTCTGAGGATACTATATAATGGCCCACAAATATAACTTTATCACGTGGAACGTGAGGAGGCTGGGCTCCCCAGCAAAATGGCACAGGGTATGTGCCTTTCTGAAGCACCATCATGCTCATATAGCCCACCTGCAGAAAACACATTTGACCATGGCGGAGCTGCAAAAACTTGAGAAGGTTCGGAGAGGACAAATTTATGGGACAACGTACTCAGCGTATGCAAGAGTCATGCTGATATGGGAGGCACCAGGGGTACCTTTCCTAAAACAATGGACTCTGATCAACACAGAGGGCAGATTATGCCGTTGGAGAGGACACTAGACGGGACTGATCTCTTGTTAGCTAGCATTTATGTGCCTAATACTGGCCAATTGCAGTTCCTAAATACCTTATCCTCTCATATTATCAGAACCATAAGTATGCATATGATTTGGGAAAGCGATTACAACCTGGTGCTTGACTACATCCTGGACCATTCTTTACCACCCCTCCTGTCTACGCCAAGTATATCATTGGCCCGAGATTTCAGGCAATGGTTAACAAGCTAAGAACTGGCAGACCTATGCCATAAAATATGCCCTTCGACCTGAGAATACTCCTATTACTCCACTGTACATGCCCTTCACACATGCCTTGATAGGACACTGGGATCCACCGCTCTGGCACAATGCACATATAACACTGAATACATCCTTGCAACACTATTGTTCAGATGGAAATGATGGTTATACCCGTGTGATGACTACAACCAGATGCACTGTTAGACCCCCATTCCGAGAAAAGACAGGAGAGGCGATTGACACTTATTTTAAGGAGAATGAGGGTACTGCCTCCTGCGCCAAATAGAATGGGATTCCTTCAAAGTCGTCATGCGAGAGATGTGCATCAAGACCTCGTATGGGGTCAAGACTTGCAGAAAAAGTGCTAAAGCACACACTGTATTGACTCAATTAAATCCTTGATAGGACAATTTGTGTAGTCGATGTTCAGGTGAGTAAAGTTTTATTTTTTACAAAATTCTGTGCATAGCATGTACAATTTCACCATAGAGGCAGCCAAAACGTGTTACATCCACAGGACGTTTTTCAAACCTGCAAAATCATGTCAAAACAATTCAGCATGTACAGCCGTTAATTTATCTTGTATCGCACCCGGTGATCATGCTGACTTGCCGCCATGTGTACCATGGAGAAAATCATAACCATAAAACGCACAAAGTCCCAAAGTAAAGAAATTGAAAGAAATGATACCCAGAGGAGGGGGAGGGGTACCAGTGATTTAGAAATGTGATGCCAAATGTTACCAAAATCAACACATGCCTTGTATTGTCACTAAACCCATAATTCCCGAAGAATAAAGTGAAAAGTGATGAAAGCACATTATGTAACACCCAAAATGTGATGATGAAAAACAGTTGTGACAGTATCTATAAAGATTTATCCTAATACCACACGTTGTGGACCAAGAACATAGGTAAGTCTGAGTAATTCATGAGTCCTTTGTAACAGAAAAGAGGAGTGATTGTATGCCAACCAATCATAACATCAGTGACAATGTGTCTATGACCAACCCGGCCCATAAGTTACTGTAAGTGAAATAAAACATGTTAATTTGAACCTCCAGTCAAAGCAATCCATAAGGGTTAAATAGAGCCTGTCTGCGCATCAAGCCTTACAGTCCTAAAGGCCATGTAATTTGTATCCTTTATCAGACCAACCGACACTAACGTAAGTAAACAATGTGCGTGCTAGAAAATATGTCATAAGGGCTAGTGCAATATAAAGGATGCAAACCATAATTTTCCCATCAAGAAAAACCTATGAAATTTAAATAGTGTGCCATGATGACACCGTTAATAATGAAAGTCAACCTCAAGCACGCTGATAGCATGGCGTATGGGACCAGTCACTGGTACATATTAGATAATAAAATTCACAATTCACACCATCTTAATTATGGTTTCATGCTTGATGAGTGAAACTGTGCACGCTTGTATTCTGCAAAAAGTTAAACCTAAAATGCCGTGGGAGCTGAAATGCCGAAAATCAATGTCCGAAGCGAACAATATTTATAAAGAACTATGACACACAATTAAGGGAGATGAAAAAATATGTATCCATATGCACAATTATCACTGTGTTGTAACCCTGGGCAAAGCACTACGCTACGCTCGCGTAGTTTGCGAAGTTTGCGCTACTTCGCACAACGCGAATTGCACGTAGCACAGTGCAAACACGCGTAGCGTAGCGTAGTGCAGCGGTCATTTTTTGCTTGCTCGCGGTCCTCAACGTCAAGTTGGCGACCGCGAGCAAGCAAAATGACATCCCGGCGAGATTCTCAACGCAGGAGGTCAGGTTTCTTATTGCGAGTGGTCGCGTATGCTCGCGACCGCTCGCGATGAGAAACTACCAGTTCGCGTTGAGAAAGCTGCCGCTCGAGTAAAAATCTACTCGAGCGGCAGTAAAAGACAGCTCGCACTGTGCAAGATGCCGTTTTCAATGATTGCACAGTGCGGACAAGCATCCGGCACTGTGCAATCATTGCGAACAGTGCACTACGCAGTTCGCGTAGTGCTACGCGTAGTTCGCGTAGTGCGAACTGCACTTTGCGTAGCTTCGCGTAGCGCTACTTCGCGCACTACGCCCAGGCTTACTGTGTAGGCTTGAAAAATTAATAGGTTTAAAACACGGTCAATACAACATTGGAACCCGTGCTGTATACGCTCATCATGCGCCATATTGTAAGGATTAAATCAAGAAATCTCTTAACCCCTTCGCTGCTAGGCCTTCCCCCCCCCCCTGTGCTAAGCCTTTTTTTGGCTATTTGCGGTAGTTCGCGCTTAGGCCCCTGTAACTTTTTGACCACATAAGGTATCCACGCCAAATTTGCGTCCTTTTCTTCCAACATCATGGGGATTCTAAAGTTACCCAGGGTTTGTGGATTCCCCTGGAGGGTCCCAGAAATTAGCCAAAATACAGCTAAAAAATTATTTTTTTTAAATGGGGAAAGAAGGGCTACAGATGAAAGCGTCTGGTTTTTCCCTGCAAATGGTATAAAAAAAGGGGTTGTGGTGCTGAAATCACCATCTTCCCAGCTTTCAGGGACAAGCAGACTTTTGTCAGAAAATCAATTTTTTTTACACAGTTTTGGCATTTTTCTGGGACATAGCCTATTTTTGCTATTTTTTGTGCTTTCAACCTCCTTCCAGTTAATGGTAGAAATGGGTATGAAAGCAATAATGGATCCTAGAAAGCTATACATTTTAGAAAAGTAGACAAAATTCTGAATTAAGCAAGGGGTCATTTGTGTAGATCCTTCAAGGTTTCTTTATAGAAACTAACCGTTGGATATAGGAAAAATTGAAAATTAGTTGAAAAAACAGCCATTTGTGTCAACGTTTTCACCTGTAACTTCTTCTAATTAGGACAGCAGTTTGAAAGCAATGTACCGTTGCATCCGCTGGACCTTTCTGGTTGTGGGGATATATAGGACCTGTGGGTTCACCAAGAACCCGACGAACCCAGAGCCAATAATTGAGCAGGGTCTTGCAATGGTTTTTTATTATGTACCGGGTATATAGCAATTAATTTGGGAAAATATATACATGGAAAAATCGGTATGAGAGACACCTATGTATTTGTGAAATTGGAACAAAATATAGAGTTTAGAAACAGTAGATATTTGCACATTTCCAAAATTGTGAGTACCCATACTAGCATGAGAATTATAGGTCATTTTTCAAAATGACTTCTTTTTTACACATTGTCTCTCATTTGGAAGGCAGAAATGCATCAAAATCAATAGGTAATAACAGTTGCTTTACAATTCTGTGTTACCCTAAGTCTCCCGATAAAAATGGTACCTCACTTGGGTGGGTAGGCCTAGTGCCCGCGACAGGAAACGGCCCAAAACGCAACGTGGACACAACACATTTTCACAGTGAAAACGGACCCTTTTTTTGCAAAGTGCCTAGCTGTAGATTTTGAACCCTAGCTCTGCCGGCACCTAGGGAAACCTAGCAAACCAATACATTTTTGAAAACTAGACACGCAGGGGAATCCAGGATGGGGTGACCTGACTGGCTCTTACCAGGTTCTGTTACCCAGAATCCCTTGCAAACCTAAAAATGTGTCCAAAAAAACACATTTTCCTCACATTTCTGTGGTGGAAAGTTCTGGAATCTGCGAGGATCCACTAAATTCCACCCACCCCGCATTCCCCAAAGTCTTCCAAGAAAAATGGTACTTCACTTGTGTGGGTAGGCCTAGTGCCCGCGACAGGAAACGGCCCAAAACGCAACGTGGATACACCACATTTTCACAGTGAAAACGGACCCTTTTTTTGCAAAGTGCCTTGCTGCAGATTTTGAACCCTAACTCTGCCAGCACCTAGGGAAACCTAGCAAACCTATATATTTTTTAAAACTAGACACCCAGGGGAATCCAGGATGGGGTGACTTGTCTGGCTCCCACCAGGTTCTGTTACCCAGAATCCCTTGCAAACCTCAAAATGTGTCCAAAAAAACACATTTTCCTCGCATTTCTGTGGTGGAAAGTTCTGGAATGTGTGTGGATCCACAAAATTCCACCCACCCCGCATTCCCCAAAGTCTACCGAGAAAAATGGTACCTCACTTGTGTGGGTGGGTCAAGTACCCGCGACAGGCAAGGGCCCAAAACCTAGTGAGGCGACATCAAAATTACCTATCACAAAACAACCTGGTTTTGCAAGGCGGGTCCCATGAGTTTTTGGCCCCGGGCTCGGCGGCCATCTAGGGAAACCTACCAAACCCACACATTTCTGAAAACTAGACACCCGTGGGAGTCCAGCAAGGTATGGCTTGCGTGGGTCCCCCAACATTTCCCTACCCAGAATCCCCTGCAAACCTCAAATTTAGCTGAAAAATCACTTTTTTCTCAAATTTCTGTGTGGGAAAGTTCTGGAATCTGCGTGGATCCACAAATTTCCTTCTACACAACATTTCCCCAGGTCTCCCGATAAAAATGGTACCTCACTTGTGTGGGTGGGTCAAGTACCCGCGACAGGCAAGGGCCCAAAACGTATTGAGGAGACATCAAAATGACCTATCACAAAACAACCTGGTTTTGCAAGGGGGGTCACCTGGGTTTTTGGCCCCGGGCTCGGCGGCCATCTAGGGAAACCTACCAAACCCACACATTTCTGAAAACTAGACACCCTGGGGAGTCCAATGAGGTATGGCTTGCGTGGATCCCCCAACGTTTCCCTACCCAGAATCCCCTGCAAACCTCAAATTTAGCTGAAAAAAACACATTTTCCACATATTTTTGCGTGGAATCACCGTGCCGGCACAAATGCCCTACCCCACAGCGTTCTCCTTAGTGTCCCGAGTAAAATGATACCTCACTTGTGTGGGTGTCCAATGCAGAATTGACTAAAAACGTATTTTTAAAAAAATGTAGCGCTTACAATTCTCGGTGCTATACCCTTATTCCCTATGTTTTGGGCTCTTCCCAGTCACAGGCCCTTGCCCCACCCACACAAGTAACTGCAAGTTGATGGTAATTTGCAAAAACTTTGGAAAATGCACAAAAGTGCATTTTTCAAATTGCCATGTGGCACACACATATGCCCTTAGGGCATATGTGTGCGCCACATGAGCACAGATGCCAAATCTGGGGGTGCAGCAGGGTGGCCTTTAAGGCCCCCTAGCACCCTTCAAATTGCATTCGCAATTTGCAAGTACCTATTTGGTACTCGCAAATTGCGAATGGCTTCCCATTCATTCCTATGGGCCTCTAGGCCCATAGGAATGAATGGGAAGGCATTCCTTAATTGCGAATCGCAAATTGCAATTCGCAATTAAGGAATGTGTAGGAATCGCAAATATTTTTGCAAAACCTACATGCATAGGCAATTGTGATTCCTTAATAGCGATGCCTTAATAATCGCTATTAGGAAATCGCAATTGCCTAGCTTGATGCATGTGCCCCGTAACTCCTTGTCTATGCTTAAACCCAATTCCACTGCCCTGAGTTTAATGATCTATTTGCTCTCCAACTGCCTGAGTTACAAGATCCTGTCACCACCTACGGGCATATGGCCAGCCATATCCATGCAATGAAAACCAATGTTGACAATTTCATTTCCTTTGTGTACAGTATTTTAGTGTGCAGCTACTGGATAATGAGCAGTAGTGTTTCTTATGGCCCTCAAATGTTCTTGTGTACACTCTTTTAGTGGCCTAATAGTGCTGCCAACATAAATCTGGTTACATATGCACCGAATGCAATACACCACATACTTGGTGTTGCACTTCATGAATTTATCAATCACATATGCTTTTTTGTCCAATGCAGCATACAGCAAATGTTGCATGTACCACATTTATAAAAGCCTTTCGGTGGAGATGGCAACCTAGATACCCAGGTGCTGGGTGGTATGTAGCTGGGGCATAGTGTTTGCCTGAGTGTTATGCCCCCACCATCTGTCAGTGTGGACCTGCCTTTAATTGTATTAATCAAAGTGTGATCCCGGGTGCCTAGCCAAAATTCTGTAAATCTCTGAACTCAGTACAGAGTAAGAAGTAATGAAAGTAAGACTTCTTTGTGTAGTACTTCTTTTTTTATCTTTCCAGTGGTCACTATCAGAGTTTCCCTTTTGATATTGACCAATTTCAGTAGTCAGGTGGCAAGCATATCTCTATCTTAACCCCTCGTAATACATCTTCTTTCGATATTCTCTAGTTCTGAGCTTAAGGCATCTGCTCAACTGCAACTTTGTTTAGTTCTTATCATTTCACCAAAGGGAATTGCATGTATCTGTTAGGGTGGATGTGCACTGGTGGCATGGAGTACCGAATTACATGATGATGGTTTTCTATACAAGTGTGTCTCTAGTCGTTGACCATTTGTCTGGATGGTCACATCCAAGAAATGCATTGCTCTTGCACTGTATTCCCAAGTGAATGAAATATTGAAGACGTGTTGTGTAAGTATTCAATAAATCTGCTGAGAGCATCGCTATCTCCTGACCAAAACATGATCACATCATCTATACAGCTTCCCCAGTATAATATGTGTTCCAAACATTCACTGGGACCATCCTTCCAAATGTGCATTTTTTCAAATAGGCCCATATAAATATCGCCAAAACTTGGTGAAACATGGGCAGCTATAGGCACACCCTGACCTTGGTGGTACCACTCACCATTGTGTGTTTAAATATTGTTTTCCAGAACCACACTTATAAGATCTAATAGCATTTCTCTGTGTTCAAAAAGTTTTTCCGATCGTGTATCCAAAAATGGCTGTACTGCCCCGATGCCGTGTTCCATGGAAATACAAGTATATAGTCCACACACATCCAATGTCACCAAAAAATGGCCCTCTGTCAACTCAAAATCAGAAATCTTCTACAATAAATCCTGTGTGTCCTTTCTAAAGGAGGGTAAGTTTTGGACAAAAGGTTGGAGATATATTTCAATATACTCAGAAAATCTCTCCTTGGGAGAGCCTAGACCTGAGATGAGGGAGGAATACCTATGGATCCAGATATACCATCCTGATTGAGAACTGAAAGGTGGTAACCATAACAAATGAGTCGCTGGGATACATTGCATCTTCCCGTTTGGGCACAGGTTGACTCTTTCTCCATGTCTGTCACAAAAATTATAGTTCTCCCCTGCCTACTTTAATTTTTGGCTCTACCCCTGACCTTACCACAGGTATTCTTCTGGTAATTGAGATACTTATTATCAGAACTGATATGGGAGACACGGCATAAGTGACTGGCACTAGTCAAGGCCATGCGCCCTCTGGATGATGGAGGAATGGGAATCCCGCACCCAGAAGTCTATTATATAGCTGCTCAACTAGTATGGATGACGAGATGGTTAGCGCTAGACACTGATCTGGATCGTCAGGACCTAGAGCACTTATTACATGAAGGGAATCTTTTGCAATCACTTTATGACCAGACCAAGCCGAGAAAGCTTACCCCAGAGCAGTTAGGGTCATTAAATCCTGCCGGGACAAATATACCAAGAGATTAGGATGGGACTCCCCATATGTCCCCTACCTGCCATTGTGGGTGGTACCGGGGTGGCATGGTGAGCAAAACAACAATGGATTTAACCCAGATCTCATGACTGGGGATTAATGTTTGATTTGTTCTGTATTCTGTCCATCATCTGTGTGTCTTTTGCTTTCTCACCCTAAGAGCAGAAGGTATGCTGAGACGTTGGTCCCGGGCTTAATGTGCCACTGGATTCAAGCTAGCCTGGCTGATGATGGGTGATACCCTGGCACAGGTCCCAGGATGCTTCTTTCTGGTCCAGGGAGGACCTGGCTTGGCAGTTCAGGCTGGACTGTTCCCATGAGAAGCAGAGTCAAGACTGATTTGCGTATGGCTGGGTCTAAACCGGGGTAGCATGGTGAGCACAAGAACAATGGATTTTTTAACACAGATCTCTTAACTGGGGGTGAATGCTTGATTTGTTCTGCATTCCGTCCATCATCTATGTACCTTTTGCTTTCTTGCCCTAAGTGTGCCAGGTATGCCCAGACGTGGGTCCCGGGCTCAGTGTGCCATTGGATTCAAGCTAGCCTGGCTGATGAGGGCTGATACCCCCAAACTGGTCCCAGGATGCTTGTTTCTGGTCCAGGGAGGACCTGGCTTGGCAGTTCGGGTTGGACTGTTCCCATGAGGAGCAGGGTCAAATCTGATTTGCATATGGCTGTTTCTAAACTGGGGTGGCATGGTGAGCAAAAGAATGATGGATTTAAGCAAGATCTCTTGACTGGAGGTGAATGTTTGATTTGTTCTCCATTACGTCCATCATCTCTCTGTCTTTTACTTTATCACCCTAAGTGCTCCGGGTATACTAAGACTAGGTCCCGGGCTCACTGTGTCACTGGATTCAAGCTAGCATGGCGATGAGGGGTAATACCCCGAAACCGGCCCCAGGATACTTATTTCTGGTCTAGGGATGACCTGGTTAGCAGTTCAGTATGGACTGTTCCCATGAGGAGCAGGGTCAAGACTGATTAACATATGGCTAAGTCTAAACTGGGCTGACATGGTGAGCAAAAGAACAATGGATTTAACCCAGAACTCTTGACTGGGGGTGAATGTTTGATTTGTTCCACATTCCGCCCATCATCTGTGTGTCTTTTGCTTTCTCACCCTAAGTGCGCCGGGTATGCCCAGATGAGGGTCCCAGGCTCACTGTGCCACTGGATTAAAGCTAGCCTGGCTAATGAGGAGTGATACCCCAAAACCGGTCCAAGGATGCTTGTTTCTGTCCAGGAGGACCTGGCTTGGCAGTTCTGGCTGGATTGCTCCCATGAGGAGCAAGGCCAAGACTGATTTGCATATGGCTGGGTCTAAACTGGGGTGGCATGTTGAGCAAAAGAATGATGGATTTAACCCAGATCTCTTGACTACGGACGAATGTTTAATTTGTTCCGCATTCCATCCTTCATCTGTGTGTCTTTTGCTTTCTCGCCTTAAGTGCGCCAGGTATGCCCAGGCATGGATCACGGGCTCACTGTGCCACTGGATTCAACCTAGCCTGGATGATGAGGAGTGATACCCCGAAACCGGTCCAAGGATGCTTGTTTCTGTCCAGGAGGACTTGGCTTGGCAGCTCAGGCTGGATTGTGTCGTGAGGAGCAAAGCCAAGACAGATTTGATATGGCTGGTTCTAAACTGGGGAGGCATGGTGCAGAAAAGAATAGTAGATTTAACCCAGATCTCTTTCCTTGGGGTTGCTGTTTGATTTTATCCACATTCTGTCCATCATCTGTGTGTCTTTTGCTTTATTGACCTAAGTACACCTGGAATGACCAGACGTGGGTACTGGGCTCACTGTGCCACTGGATTCAAGCTAGCCTGGCCGATGAGGTGTGATACCCCAAAACCGGTCCCAGGATGCTTGTTTCTGGTCCAGGGAGGACTTTACTTTGTAGTTCGGGGTGGACTGTTCTCATGAGGAGCAGAGTCAAGTCTGATTTGCATATGGCTGGGTCTAAACTGGGGAGGCATGGTGAGCAAAAGAATGATAGCTTTAACCCAGATCTCTTCACTGGGGGTCAATGTTTGATTTTTTCCACATTCTGTCCATCATATGTGTGTCTTTTGCTTTCTTTCCCTAAGTACACCTGGTATGACCAGAGGTGGGTCCTGGGCTCACTGTGCCACTGGATTCAAGCTAGCCTGGCGGATGAGGGGTGATACCCCAAAACCGGTCCCAGGATGCTTGTTTCTGGTCCAGGGAGGACTTGACTTGGCAGTTCGGCTGAACTGTTCCCATGAGGAGCAGAGTCAAGACTGATTTGCACATGGCTGGGTCTAAACTGGGTTGGCCTGGTGAGCAAAAGAATGATTGATTTAACCCAGATCTCTTGACTGGGTGTGAATGTTTGATTTGTTCCGCATTCTGTCCATCATCTCTGTCTTTTGCTAGTGGTCCTGCAGCCCTCAATGTGCCCCCCACTAAAGTAGGACTTTAAAACATATTTCAGACCTGCCATTGGAGCCTGTAGTGCAGTTTTAAACTGCTATTCTGACCTGGCAATAAACCTTTTGCTAGGCCTAAACCTTCCTTTTTAAAACATATAAGTTGGCCCTAAAGTCCCATAGGGCAGAGCGCATTCTATTTAAAAAGTAGGACATGGGGGTTTAAGTTTTACATGTCCTGGTAGTGAAAAACTCCTAAATGTGTTTTTCACCACTATCTCTTCTGTTGCATAATATTGGGTTACCTTATTACATTTTGTGAGAGCTAACTTCTGATTGGAAGCTTTTAGAAATATTATTTTTAGACTCAAATGAATTATAATTTAAAATCCTATGTAATGGTAAAGTCAAATTTTAAGTCACATTCTGAAAATATCACTTTTTGAAAGTTGGAAAATGTGTACAGATTGTTGTTGTGCACTCCTAGCTAAATCCAAAACTTTAAACAATGTAAACCAACGAATAAGTTTAGTGTGCACTCTGTAGAGGGGATCCACCCTCGCCCCCTTTGTAATCAAAACTAATGACCTGAGCGAGTGCTCAGGAAACAGTTTGCACTACTGAAGCCCTCAATGGGGTCAATCGATGTATCAAAATTTGCACATAAATATACATATCTACAAAAACATCTTCTTAGAACAATTTCAACAACATAGTTCGCAAAGAACAATAGTTCAGAGGTATATAAAAGTCTCAATACAACGGGGAAATGTGAATCCAGTCCATTTAATGTCGAAGACCAAATTCTTGATTCATAACATTGAGTTCTCAGATGATCATGAAACACAATGTACTTCCCAATGCATTTCGGGCTTCCAATGAGCCCTTCGTCAGGGGAATCTACAAATTAAACAGAAACAGCGATCGTCTGAATATACATCTGATTCATAACAATCTTAGTTCAACAGCCCCATACGTGAAAAAGGCAACAAATCAATGGCAAATGTGACTCATGTGTAGCAATTCATCCCAGAATTGTAGGCAGATGCCAATGGCAGATATGTAGCTCGGATCGATATAGGTGTTGACCAGAGACAGGAAGAGTTTCCAGTACAAGTGATTCAGGGCAAAGATGAAGAGTAAATGCCAGTAAAATAAAAGTGAAATAACAAGGGAGTGTAATGTCGCACCCTGTGACGTAACAGGTGCGACACAGGTCCACCCACTACGCTAGCGGAGTTCGTGGTGGAGCCCTGTGTTTAACCCATAGTGACGTGGCCGGTGACCATGTGATAAGGAGAATAAAAGGGAGCCCGGCGGACGTGACGTCAGTTGACGCGCAGAGGCCGGGGCTCCGAAACCACACTCGGTGTTAGTGTGTAATTATTGCGGCTACGCGCGGCCTCATAGCGCGGTGGGCGACCATTGAGCACAGCGGGTGTCCGACGCGATCCACACGTCAAGGACAAAACATTGGCGAACGAGGGTGGGGGCACCATATCACCACCACACCCACTCCGTGGCGGCCGTGAGTGCGAAGAAGATGCACACAGTGCTCGTGCCACGGAGTGCATCAGAACACAGACGAGCCCCGCAGCACGTGGTTGGCCAGATCACCCTGCTCCAGAGGCCCAAGAGCGAGGCAGGAGGTGAGGCCCCAGCATTAGCCCCACATAAGTGCCACCTCAAGGACAGTAGCACATAGGTGCACCCAGACAGGGAACCAGATGGTAGTGGGTGACGCCCTGCAAACCTATGCCACATCTGCACACCAGGGATTGTTTGTGACACGGTGCTACCCTGTGCCTCAGCCTCTGCAGCTGCCACGCCCGGGCAGCAGGTGCCAGGAGGTATCCGGCACGGCGGGTGGCGGTGCAAACGTCTGGCTGCCCACTGTACCCTATCACGCGCCCCGTAGTGAAGTGCCAGGAAGTGCACAGGGAGTGCTGAAGAGGCAGAATTTCCACAATACCGCCCATAGAGCCATATCTGGTGGAGGGTCCGCCCTCTGCTCAAACCCCGAGATGGGAGGAATGGGTGGAGCGACTACTTTTATTCTTTGAAGCCACCAAAGTGGACAACGTACAGAAGAGAACCATTCTATTGCACCTAGGAGGTAAAGACATATACAGAATTGCCAAGTCATTAAATGAAGCGGCCCCCAAAACACATCTCACACTGATTACCGCCCTTTCAGCGCACTTTGAGCCCGAGCCCACGGCGAACCAAGATTACGAACGGTTTGTTTTCCGTCAAGCACGCCAACAAGCTGATGAGTCCATTGATACGTTCCACGCTCGCCTGAAAGACTTAGCAAGCACGTGTGGATTTCACGATGAAGGAGAAGAGATAAGGGGTCAAATAATACAAGGGTGTGCCTCCGCCAAATTTAGAGAAAGAATACTAGAAGAGTCAGGGAAGCCCCTGGCTGACATCCTAACCCTAGGGCGAACAAAAGAACTGTCAAGGGCCAGGGCCCACATGGAGGCAGCACTACAAACCCCAGTGAAGGTGGAGCCGGTCAACGTGGTGATCTCCCGCCCAGCAGCCACGTCAAGCAGGGAGGCCAACGTACATCCTCGGAGATGTGGGTATTGCGGTGGAGACCCTCATGGGCCAGCAGAATGCCCTGCACGCGGGAAGAGGTGTACGGCATGTGGTAAAATGAATCACTTTGAGCGAGTGTGCCAGTCCCACAAGACTCGAGGGCCCAGGCCCACCGTCAACCTGATCCCCGAAGCACGGAGCGGGAACAGCGATATGGATGATGATGAAGAGCAAGAGCACACGGTTCATACCGCATACATGATAGGAGCAGCCTCACAGACATCACGCAGACTTCCACAGTGCCAGGTGCGAGTTGGAGAGCACAACATCATGGCTGTCGTCGACACTGGAGCAACCATCAATATCATGTCAGCGGAAGTGTACGAGACGCTGAAACAAGCACCGTCGCTGAATTCCTCAAACATCAAAGTCTTTGCGTATGGACAGTATCAGCCACTGAACATGAGAGGAAAGTTCAAAACGACCATCTCGTATGGCTCTAACTCCATCAGGTCGCAAATATATGTTGCCGAGGATGGGTACGGCATGCTGCTGGGGTGCCGAGCAGCGGAAGATTTGGAGATCGTCACTTTCTCATTCGGAATTCACCACGAAACGGTCCAGCACATCCTCGCTGAGTTCCCGGCAGTCTTTGAAGGGATTGGGCGGCTCAAGGGAAAAGAAGTACATCTGCACATAGATCCCACGGTAAAACCAGTAGCCCTCCGCCATAGACGCATCGCATTCCATCTGAGGCCACTGGTATGATAGATGATCTCATTGGGGAGCTGAGTGGAGCGTGCTGGTTCTCGAAGCTTGAACTCAGGTTCGGATACCATCAGCTAGTGCTAGATGAGGAGTCGCGATATATCACCACATTCTCAACTCATGTGGGCCTGAGGAGATACACCCGCCTCAGCTTTAGGGTGTCAAGCGCGGCTGAGGTATTTCAGAATATAATCCAGAAACTGTTGATGGACCTGCCCGGAGTAGTGAACGTCAGCGATGATATTTTCATATACGCCAAAACCATCGCGGAGCATAATGCCAAGTTGACCCAGGTACTGCAGAGAACTCAAGAGTACGGCCTCACCTTGCACCGCAACAAATGTGAGTTCCTTAAAAGGCAACTATAATTCTTCGGATATGTATTCTCAGCCTCCGGTGTGACGCCGGACCCTGACAAGGTACGAGACATCAAAATGGCACCCACTCCCACGACTGTCACCGAGGTGAGGAGTTTTGTCGCCATGGTCAACTATTGTGGCCGATTTATCAGAGACCTAACTACTCTCACGCAGCCTCTCAGGGAGCTGACTAAGGGGTCTGTCCCCTGGACTTGGGGTCCGGAACACGAAACAGCGTTTCAGGCCATCAAGGATGCTTTGTCTTCCAACACCACCTTGGCGTACTTTGACCCACGCAAGTTGACCATGATTGCTGTTGATGCTGGTCCTAAGGGGCTAGGAGCTGTCCTACTGCAGAAAAACCGGGAGGCAGAAGACTGGAGCCCTGTAGCTTTTGCCAGTCGCTCTCTGACAGACACTGAGCAGAGGTACTCTCAAATTGAAAAAGAGGCAATACCCAATCATTGGGGGTGTCGCCACTTCCACTTATATGTGTATGGACATCCGTTTGTCGTGGCGACCGACCACAAGCCTCTTCTTCCCCTGTTCGCCGGCACCGCTTCCAAACCACCTTCTAGCATCGAAAAATGGATGCTTCAGTTGCAGGAATACAACTGTCGGGTGGAGTACCATCCTGGGATACTGAATCCAGCGAACTACCTATCGCGTCACCTGCAAGCGGCCACCCCAGAGGAGGAAGCTGACGCCGAAGACACAGAGGAATACGTCCGGTGCATAACGGCGAGGTCATGCCTCATTCCTTTGTCCATGGAGGTACTGGGAGAAGAAACCCGTCAAGATGATTGTCTCCAACGGGCAATACGAATTTTGAAGCATGGTTGGTGGCAAGCTGCCAAGCAAGAGTGGAAGGCACTCACCGAGGAGGCACGAAGGACCATCGAGAGTCTATACCACGTTCGCCAGGAACTGAATGAAGATTCCATGGGGTGTCTTCTCCGCGGCCATCGTTTGGTCATCCCCACGGCTCTGACAACTCGAGTGATCCAACTGGCACATGCTGGGCATCCGGGGATGGTGAAAACTAAGAGCGGGCTGAGAACCAAAGTGTGGTTCCCCCTGATGGACGAAAAAGTAGAGGAGGCGGTGAGATCCTGCCAATGGTGCCAAGCCACCGGGGAAGTCAGTCAGCCTGCTCCGATAATCACGGAGCCTCGACCGGGCCATCCATGGTCTTGTGTCAGCTTGGATTTCGGGAGTCTCCCTGCCGGGAGGCATACTTTTGTTTTGATTGACGATCACACGAAATACCCCGAGGTGGAAGTAATATCGTCATTGAGTGCCAGTGAAGTTATTTCCAAACTAGAGTAAGTGATGGCCACTCATGGACTGATTCGAGAATTGAGGACTGATAACGGCCCTCCGTTCCAAGGGCAAGAGATAGCGAACTATCTGTCATCTCTTGGCATCACCCACAAAAAAGTTACCCCAATGTGGCCTCAATCGAACGAAGAAGCTGAAAGGTTCATGCGGACTCTGAACAAGTTTATCGGCATTGCCCATGAACGCCACCAACCTCTGGAGCTAGCCATATTCTCATTTCTTCGAGTGTACCGCCAAACTCCACATTCCACGACGGGGAGAGCTCCGGGACATCTGTCCATGGGACGGGTGGTAGCAGAGTCTATCCCGCATCACCCTATGTGGCGGCCGGATGCCTTGCACGAAGCCACGATTCATGCTCGCAGACAATCTCGAAATGATCAAGTCAGTCGACGGCGGGGAGCCCGACCGTCTGAACTCAAAGTAGGCGATATGGTACTCCTGAAGAATCGCACGCAGGGCAGTAAGTTCAGACTGCCGTATGAAAAAGAACCCTGGGTTATAACCCACCGGAAAGGCACGCAGATTACTGCGCAATGAGGTCGGGAGACTGTTACCAGGAACGTGTCGTTCTTCAAGACTTTTCACACTCCAAAAGAAGTACTTTCAGACTCAGCGGTGCTTGGACCTACTCGGGAAGACGTCCCAGATGTGGAGGAGTGGGGAGGCTCCGAACCAGATTCCCCGGTGACTGTTGCTCCGGTTCCAGAAATGACTATGAACAGTCCAAGTCTCAGGATTCAGGATTTAGAATCAGGATTCAGGATTTAGTATGTTGCATTTGTCTCAATTACTTTGACAAAACACATCTCATGTCTGTTTTAGAGAGTTGGACATTACCTACACACCCCATTTCACCTTCTCTTTGCCTTTCAATCAGATCTTTCTTCGACGCACTTTTTTCTAAACGAACTTTATTGAGTGGCTAGGTGGCAGCATGATTCACGGGCTGTTTCTATTCTATTTTTATTATTTATTTGCATATACAATAATGCGCACGAGTAAGCTTGTTTTAGTTAGCACAGATGTGTTTCTGTTCTTTTGGTTGTTTTAAGTCGCCTTGTTTTTCTGAGAGATGAGAGTATGTTTTGGGCCGCTATTGCAGTCCTCTTTTTATTGTTGTGAGGTACGCATTTATACGTGGAGACGTATGCGTAGCTTTGCATCCATCCGTTTGGAGTACTGGGGTTTGACTAGAAGAAACGCATACCTTTTTGGGTTCTGGTGAGTACACTGGCACGTAGCTTTTCTATTGTTCATAATTCTTCACTATCTCCATGTACCGGCAAGACCTATTGGCTCCCTGGGCACTTATTCTTTTTCTAGACTTTGAAAGTTTTTTGCTGAAGGATTGCTGCTCGCAGCCTCCTTGTCACTTTTGAATACGCACGCATTTAAACGCAGACACGTTTGCACGTCGTGGATATAGCTGGTTTGAAGTACTCTGGTTTGACTTACAGAAGTGTCCGACCCTGTGGGCTATGATTTGGAGACCTTAAAGTCTTCTTGAGTATTCCACGGTAAGGTTTTGAATTAGTGGGTAGTTGCACCTGGTTATTTCTGGTCACGTTTTTTCTGACACGTGGATTTATGTTTTTGGCAGAGGAGCAATTGGCTTCCGTTGGAGTCAGGCTCACCCCGGATCTTCAACTCTGAGTATTTCGGGGAGTTCTCGTAGATGGTAAAATATTGCTGTTATTCACTTGCCATTCACTGGTGACACAGTCGGGTTTGATTTCAGGCATGAGCATGGGTTTCACTTTTTGGTATACAAGGAGCACTGAGAATTCATCCTCCCTTGTTATTTCACTTTTATTTTACTGGCATTTACTCTTCATCTTTGCCCTGAATCACTTGTACTGAAACTCTTCCTGTCTCTGGTCAACACCTATATCAATCCGAGGTACATATCTGCCATTGGCATCTGCCTACAATTCTGGGATGAATTGCTACACATGAGTCACATTTGCCATTGATTTGTTGCCTTTTTCACGTATGGGGCTGTTGAATTAAGATTGTTATGAATCAGATGTATATTCAGACGATCGCTGTTTCTGTTTAATTTGTAGATTCCCCTGACGAAGGGCTCATTGGAAGCCCGAAATGCATTGGGAAGTACATTGTATTTCATGATCATCTGAGAACTCAATGTTCTGAATCAAGAATTTGGTCTTTGACATTATATCGACTGGATTCACATTTCCCCGTTGTATTGAGACTTTTATATACCTCTGATCTATTGTTCTTTGCAAACTATGTTGTTGAAATTGTTCTAAGAAGATGTTTTTGTAGATATGTATATTTATGTGCAAATTTTGATACATCGATTGACCCCATTGAGGGCTTCAGTAGTGCACACTGTTTCCTGAGCACTCGCTCAGGTCATTAGTTTTGACTTTTTGAAAGTTGGCATTTTGTTGCCCTAACCATTTCGTGCCTGCTGCCAGTGTCCTGGGTGATTTGACTATGAAGTTCAGCGGGGCAAGGCAGCAGACGGTGTTCGAGGAGGAGGTATCATCTTCGGGGAGCCGCTGGATTGAGTCCAGGTGAAGATGACTACCTTCGCTCTTTGTCACTTATTTTGAAGCAGAAAATCTCCAGTGTGATGAAGCGGCAGGCTATAGCCAACAAAGTCTCCTTGAGACTGGATACCTTCGCCGGGAGGTCTTGCTGAATAGGATTTGCTGCTGCAGAGAAGAACGCATTGGGAGGAGGAGGTTTTCCTAGTTAGCATGAGGGGGAAGTGCAGAGGTTACCTTAGTGTCAATGAGATAGTGCAAAAAGACTACATGCCTACCAATAGTTCAAAGTTTAGGCAGTGGGTCACCATCAATAGGCAGTGGATGGAGGCTCTGAGAGAAACTGGATCTGGTATGACAACTGTCATGTGCCATATGGTGTCCTAAGAGGAGGTAATCCCTACTGTGCTCCACCAGATTGTTGTAGCAAACAACTGTAAGTGTCACTATATTGGACTCTGGTACTTTTTGAGTGGGGGGTCTCAGGTTCCTTGAGGGTAGCCGTGAGTCCTGCAATGCCTGTGAATTTTCAGTTGTTCTGCTTTGTAATGACTTAGAGTAAACCATCTGGAAGGAGGTGGTGCTCAGTTCGCACCTGGACATGTTTGGGTTACCTGAATGGGATGTACCCGACCGCAAGGTCCAAGAGGGTCGTCAAGAGGGCCAAGAGCCTTAAGAAATGGCCCAGGTATCTGTCAAAAAAGAAAGGGCAAGAAGAATGGGAAACCTACCCCTGAAACTCCCATGATCCAGGAAAAAAAACTGAGCCTGAGGGCAACGTCCTGCAACCTACAGGGGATAGCATGGCAGCCCTAGTGGATCTATCTAAGCTGGCTGGTTGGCAAACTGAGGGAGGCCCATCCAGGGAGAGGTTCTGCAAAACTCAGAAGGAGTGCCCTACTCTAGAGAGCATGAGGCAGCAAGCTAAGGCCCAGGCAACTGGTGACACCTCTAGAGATCACCTCATTTATTGGGAGCCTGACCTTGCATATAGTGGGCTTAAGGTTCCTGGGCCGGGGGCAACCCATGTGTTGGTGGTTCCCCCAGTGCTACAAGGCCTCCTACAGGGTCTGGCTTATGATGTACTCCTGGTAGGACATCTCGGCAAGACAAGACCTTTGCCAGGCTTGTCACCCACTTTTACTGGCCCAGGATGAGATTGACCTCAGGTGCATTCTGCAGGTTCTCTTCCACCTGCCATGCTAGTGGGAGGTCAGGGGGAAGCAAAAGGCTCCCCTGGTTCCCTTACCTTTTGTTGGCACCCCTTTTGAATGGGTGAGCATCAACATTATTTGGTTCCTGGATCCCAAGATTGCCATAGGCAACAGGTTCATCCTGGTCTTGGTAGACTCTGCCATTAGGTACCTGGAGGCCATCTATCTGAAGAATGTGGCTGCACCTGCAGTGGCTAGGGTCCAGATGGGGATTTTCCCCCGGGTGGGGTTCCCCAAAGAAGTGGTGTCTGACAGGGGCACCAACTTCATGTCCGCCTACATGAAGTCAATGTGGGATGAGTGTGGAGTAAGTCACACATTCCCCATGCCCTATCAGCCCCAGACCAAGGGCTTGTTGAAAAATTCAACAAGACATTTGAAGACATGATATTGGACTCAAAAGAGCCCTCGAGGCAGAAGAGGGATGTTTTCTTGCCATGACTTATTTTAGTTTACAGGGAAGTGCCACAGAAAGGAGTGGAGTTCAGATCTTTTGAGCTCCTGTATGGTCACTCTGTGAGAGGACCTGTGAGCCTGGTGATGGAGGGTTGGTAGGAGGCTTCCAATAAAACCCCCCAGGATGTAGTCAGCTACATGTTGGCTCTCAGAACTCAGATGAAATACATCTGTAAGAAGGCTACTGAGAACCTGGAAGCCGGTCAGGAGGCTATGAAGTTTTGGCATGTTCAGAAAGCCACTTTGATTGAGTTTCAGACAGGTCAAAAAAGTGTGGGTAATAAAGTCAGTGGAGCTCAGGGCCCTGTATGTCCGGTGATCTGGACCTTATGAGGTGAAGGAGGTAACCTACCTGGCGGACCTCAAGACCCCCTGGAGCCCCTTAAAAGGACTGTATGTCAATCGCCTCAAACCCCACTATATGGGGTCAGAGGCTACAGTGCTCCTTGTGACAGATGATGATGTGGAAGATCAGTGTGAACCTCTCCCCACCCTCCTATCTGACAAGGCGCAGGATGGTTTAGTGGACGGTGGCATCCTGTCCCCTACCCTGACCCCAGAACAGCAGAGGGACTGTTGCCGCTTGCTGGGGCAGTTTGTCTTTCTATTCTCACTGACCCCAAGGCTCACTCATTTGTGTACCCATGATGTAAGTACTGAGGACAGTGTGCCTGTTAAAAATTACTTTTAAGTGCTGCCTAGCAAGGTTAGAGCCAGCATCAAGCAGGAGATATCCAAGATGCTGGAGCTAGGGGAGATTGAGCACTCCAACAGTCCTTGGTCCAGCCGAATGGTGCTGGTACCCAATGCCGCCCCACAGGGTGCTGCCCCAGAAATCCGGGTCTTTGTGGACTATAAAGGGCTCAACTAAGTCACTAAGGTTGATACTCACCCCATCCCCCAAGCTGAGGAGCTGATAGACCGGTTAGGAGCTGCCAAGTTCTGAATTAGCTTTGATTTGACATCTAGGTACTGGCAGATTGCTTTAATCAAGGTGGCTGAGGAAAGGCTGCATTCTTCACCCCAGAGGGCCACTTCCAGCTTAGGGTAATGCCCTTTGAGTTAAAGAATGTCCCTGCCACTTTCCAGAGGTTGGTCAACAGGGTCTTAGCTGGGAGGGAGACTTTCAGTGTCACCAACTGGATGGCATTGCAGTCTTCTGTTCCATCTAGGAGGACCACCAGCTCCAGCTCAAGGAGGTGCTTCAGGCCCTGCAACAGACAGGCCTAACTATGAAGCCTGTTAAGGCCAGCAAGTACCAGATAGGGCATGGCTTCATGGTCTACTTGGGAGACAAATTCAGCGAGGGCAAGGTGCTGAGCCTCGAAGCCAAGATTCAGACTATCCTAGCTTGGGACCCCCCTCCCCAAGACGCAGACTGAGATGAAGAACTTTCTAGGCCTCATTGGATGCAATCAGAGGTTTCTCAAGGGCTATGGTTATTGTTGTGTCTTTGAACAGAGCTGTCATCTAAAAAGCAGCCGAGAATGTGATCTGGACAGAGGCCTGCCAGAAAGCATTTGACACCTTGAAGAAGGCCATGTGTACAGCACCAATGCTCAAGGACCCTGACTTCTCCAAGGAATTTATTGTCTGAACAAATGCGTCAGAGCATGGCATAGGGGCTGTGCTCCCAGAGCAAAATGAACAGTGCCTAGACCAATCTATAGTCTTCATTAGAAGAATGCTACTTCCCAGGGAAGAGAGGTGGAGTGAAAATGAGAGGGAAGCCTTTGCTGTGGTTTGGGCACTGAAGAAGCTGAGACCATACTTGTTTGACACTCACTCCAAGTACAGATGGCTAATGCAGATGAGGGGTGAGAATCCCAAACTTTTGAGGTGGTCCATCTTTCTACAGGGAATGGAATTTTCGGTGGAACATCATCCTGGGACTGACCACTCCAATGCTGATGGTCTTTCCCGGTTTGGCCGCCTTAGTGATAAGAACTCCCATAGGGGTAGGTGGTACTACCTACTTTCAGCTAAAGTGGCAGATGTTGGACCTCGCAGCCTTGGTGTTGTCTTCCCCCAAACATTTTCCTTTACCCCTCTTGCTTCTTGAATTTGTTTTTGTGTGCAATTCACCACTCAGCGACTTCTCTCCCCCAGGGAAACTCCTCCCATCACCAACACAATCGGGCCACACTAGCACAATGTTGGTAGTTCGTGACAGATTGTGGGCAGTTCTGTCATGATCGGGCTTAGACCTGGCAGCATATTGATAATAAGTGTCAAGTTGTGGGTATTTCTGGAATCATGGATGCCACCCTTTCTGCAAGGTGACCAATTAGCATTTCAAGCACATTGAGATGCAATCCTGGCACAAAGGTGGCACTTCTTTGAATATTCTCAGTATGTCTGACATTATGTGACCCATCTTTGAGGCAATGATGTTGGTTCTTGGATGAACATGGACACTTCTGGCATGATTAGACCTAGCCCTTAATCAGTGGAGAATGAGAACAGAAGCAGGAGCCAAGGTGCAATGGATAGAAGACTGAGAAATTATGAAAACAGTTAGTGATTTTGTTACACTTGACATCCTTGGTGTGATATTCCCCAAATGTTTTGCCTTCACCCCTATTGTTTTACTGAATTGTTTTTTGTTTGCTTTAGGACTCTGTGCACTTTACTACTACCAACCAGTGCTACAATGCTTGTGCTCCCCCCTTCAAACATGGCAAAATTGGTCATTAGCTAATTGGCACATTTAATTTACTTGTAAGTCCATAGTAAATGGGGCTAACGGTCCAGGGGGCCTGTAAATTAAATGCTACTAGTGGGCCTGCAGCACTTATTGTGCCACCCACTAAAGTAACTTTTTAAAACATGTCCAAACTGCACCTGTAGTAGACTTTAGTTTGATACTTCCATTTCGACCTGGAAAAATAAACCTTTTGACCAACCTAAACCTTCCTTTCGAATACTTAAACATCACCCCTAAGATGGGCCCTAAAGGTTCATAGGGCAGGGTGCATTGTAGTTAAAACATAGGACATGTGCACTTAAGTTTTATGTCTTGACAGTGAAAAACTCCTAAAGTAGTTTTTTACTATTGTAAGGTCAATTTCGCCAAGTGACTAACACTGGGTTACCTGATTACATTTAGTAAGTGCTAAATTTGGATTGGGAGCAGATAGAGTGCTGTTTGCACTCAAATGAATTGCAATTTAAAATCCTCTTTAATGGCGAAGTCGGATTTTAAGTCTCAGTTCTGAAAATGACACTTTTAGAAAGTTATTTTCTTCTCTGAACCATTTGTGCCTTCTGCCAGTGTCCTGGGTCATATGACTGTGACTAGCCCTGCTGTTGGGGCCTGTGTGTTCCTTCCAGAGAATGGCACAACGTGGGCTTAGGTGTAGACAGTATGGGCCATCCTGACAGTTCTGGTTGGCTAGGGAGGGGTTGCAGCCAGCCCTACTTACAATTCAAAGGGCTTTGCCTCCTGCACACACAAAAGAACCTGACACCAAGCCTGCTCTGCCTTTTGTCACCCCAGACATATTGGAGCCTTTACAGGGGAAGGGGAAACACTTTCCCGAACCAGATGCGGGGGTAGGACCGGTAGTCCCCCCACACAAAGGCTGGCACCAGATTTAAATATTGGACATCCAGGGCCACACTTCAGAACACTCCTGGGCCTGTGAAAGTTCCAGCTGCCAGAGGAGTGCCCTGCTGCTTGAAGGACTACCTTGCTGTATGAGAAGGCAGACTGGACCTGTTTGCCTTCATCACAGGCTAACCAGAGTGACTCCAATGGTCATTTAGCTGGCATCCTGTGTGAGATACAGGAACACAACAACTGCCCAGCTGACCTGCTGCAACTCTACCAGCTTGGTCCTACAACTGGACCTGTCTAAGCCCTGCCACCTCTCAGGTCCAGGACCCTTAGCTAGCATCAGAGTGGACTCCTCCTGAAATAAAGTGGAAAATCCTGAAATTTGGGCTCCTCAAGACCACAAACGGGGCTGTTTAAGCCAAGACTCTGCGGCCCGAGATGACTGCCAATGCGAAGTACCAGTGAGACCTGCTCTTTGCACCAAAGGCTGTCCGCGGCAAATTAAAATGCAAGTCCTGCACTTCGTGCTACAAAAATGGCAGCCCACAATGTCTTCCAATGTGAAGCGACAGCAATGACCGCCCATTACGGTCCACAGGTTCTTCATGCAACAGTGATGACCATCTGTAAATGCCCGCACTACTCTTCACGCTATAGTGCCGACCGTGCATGACGCTCAGCCGCCTTCTCCAATGCAAACAGAACACTTCATGCCAGACTTGGAAGGCAACTTTTCAGCTGGACTTCTCTGGTCCCTGTGTACGACCCCCTCTCCATTGCAGTTTGTCTGAAATTGTGACTTTTCCCCTGTCTAGTGCAACCAGATGACCACGAGTGGTGCTTTGTGCTTTTATGTGATATTTTCACTAAAAACCTAAAAATGCTTTAGATAAGGGTATTCCAACCACAACATTGAAGCCACCCCATCAAAAACTGGTGGCTCTTCTGGTGGCCTCAATGTATGGGTTAAGAACTCCTTAAATCAAACTGTAAAGACACTAGTCAACCATAGTAATTACATTATGGGTCTTTCCTTGAGAGACTGTAAAGGTAGTAAGCTTGACCAATACAATTTTTATAACCTTTCATCTCCTCGTAATAAGGAATCTCCCACGCTACTCCAACTTGCATGTCTTTTGTCCTCGAGAGATGTCTGCTGTTCATTGATAATCGTGGTTGACTTTAACGTCACCTTTGAGCCATTGAATGGCCTGTCATTTGTTTTTAGTCTGGAAGACAAGGCCCGAGGTTTTCCCCCTCTTGAGATCGAATCCCTTTCCTCCTGGCCAGTGGTAGTAATGCAACTCTTCACCCTAACTTTGAACCATGGCATTCGTGCATGCAATAGGAGGTTCCCATCAGATCTAAAGTGTGCTCACACATTCTCACAGGGTTCGAGTCACAACAGAATTGATTATGTCCTTTTGGATCTAGAGCTACGGCACCAAGCAGTTGATTTTTTAATTCTACTGCAAACGGACATTGACCACAGCGCCCTGCTGCTTAAACTGGGTGGTCCATTCCCTTGGAATTTTAAATCCCTGGGTCAGAAGTCAGAAACTAAAGTTAGTTTGAATAACGATAGGAAGTCAATAAAATGGTCTAAATTATCCCTTGATATGACCACCCTAGCTGGCATTTATAAAGTTTTTTATGAGATCCTCAAAGGACCATCAAGGGGAAGGTTCACTATCACTAGACTACCATCCCACCCTGTTTAGTGCCCTAAAGTTCAACTGCACTAAGGCCCAAAAGGGAAAGAATATCTTGCCACCTGGGCAGTCTCCATCTTGGTACAACAAAGAGTGCCACCAGGCAAAGAGCACGCTAATTGAGGCTGTCAAAAGGGGAGACAACAAGGGAACCCGGGTTGCCCGAATATACAATAAACGTCTGACCGCCAGCACCAAGCAAAACTGGATGGACTCTAACTGGCAAGCTTTAGTTGAGGCATCCAATTAAAATGATTTGGAGAAGTTTTGGAATATTTTCTCTCATGGATGTTATTTATTAACAGTGGGTCAATCATTTCTCCAACATTTATGCCCTCCCCAGCATAGGTTTGGATGCCCTTGCATCCTGAGTCAGGGAACAAGAATGCGTCCAGGAGTCTTCTCTGTTGCAATTTTCTCTTCAAGAAACCCTTAGAGCAATTGTGGACATGCCCCCTGGGAAGGGTCTTGGTCTAGATAGAATCCCTGGGGACCTTGTCTGCTCTGAACCCCTGGTGTGGACTCCTTCCAAATGATATACTGGCAGGTGGACAGGTCCCAGAATCCTGCAAAAATGCCGAAATCATTCCGATCTACAAAAATGGAGATAGAGGATCCCCAAACAACTACCGGTCCATTATAGATAATCTACAAAGGATCTTCTGCTGTCAGATCTTGGCTAGATTACAGGTCTGAATGGATGAGGCTGAAATTTTGACACCATTTCAGGTGGGTTTTCATTCTAGGGTTAGCACAGTCGGTCCACTCTTTCGATTTGACCTTATAACAGCTAAATACCGTAGGGAGCATCTCTACCTAGATTTTGTGGACCCCAGGGCTGCCTTTGATCTGGTTCCACAGTAGCTTATTTGGCCCACTCTGGCTGATATGGGTATTGATCCATCCCTGCTGGAGATCCTCATCAGACTCCATAGCAACACTACTGCGCAGGTTAGATAGGGACCGGGTGGCGACCTGACTGACCCCATCTCTGTGCAGCGTGGAGTAAAGCAGCGGTGCGTACTTGCGCCCTCTCTCTCCTTTCACTATACATCAATGATGTGGTTCCTTTTCTAGGTGAGTGAACACAACTCCCCCAAATTAGCCGGCTGTATCACTCCAGCACTTTTATTTGCAGACGACACTCTTCTGCTCTGCCGTACTCCATCCAGGCTTTTAAGGACAAGGGAACCCAAAGGTATAAAAGGGATCATGGGTATCGATTGTTTATCGAGGAACAAGCGGTCCCTAGGTCTAAGAATACATCCAACAATACACATAGAAATTAAATAAGTTCTATGTCACGATTTTTGTAAAGAGAATTTTCTGAAGATTTATTAAATCATAAAATGGAGAGGAACATAATAAAGGGTGGGTAACATGAGACAACATACAGGGGAAATTTACACAAAAAAACTCAGACATTTAGAGGGGAGTGACAATTAGCAGTGTTACATAGACCATGTCACATTATCTGGTACCAATGCTATTGTATTTAGAAATCAGTAATATGCATAAGTCATGGTACTAGTTGTCGACGACGTTTCGATCCCTTTACATAACATAGGGCTCATCATCAGGACTTAGATTATGCCTGAGAGTAACAATAAACTGGTCACTATACTAACAGAATGGACCTGTAGTGTCGTAGTGGGAATGGAGCTATGTTTAAAGGAGTGAAACAATCAAAAGCATCAGGCTGGAGATGCCATGAGTGAATAGCTCAGGGGATCTAGCGCGTCCGATTATAGCGACGCCGCCATGCAGGATTGGCAAAGCGACGGCATGGATCCAATCCCATATGTGGAAAAACAGCGCAACCGCGTGGATGTGCGGGTACTGTCAATGCGCTGCCGTAACTTGCTGGAGATGCCGACGGAGAAATGATTAAACTTTCATTGTTTCTCCGTCATCTCCAGCCTGATGCCATTGATTGATAGGCCCAATGCATCAGTTTGTAACTATGGGGCAGTATGGATTACTGATTGCGCCCCGCTGCGTAAAAAAAAATGATGCTGCGGCGGTGCTAGCTCCTTGTAAATATGCCCCTTTGTGCCTAAATAGCCCCCTCACAGTCACCGGTCAGGCAGCCAGATGAGGGAAATCATTATAACCCTAATGCTTATTGCCACCCTATACTGTGCCACTGTCCCAGGTGCTGACTTCAGGGGGCGCCATCTTTGCAAGTTTATTTAATTTTTAAAAGCACCTGCTGCCTCGTCCCTTGCCTCCAGGAATTTCCAGGCAACAATAAAAATTTCAAGATACCTCCAGTGATTAATGTTCTTCCTGGAGAGAGATCTGAGTTTTGTCTAGTGGAAGTTTTGACTCCCTATAAAGTAGCACAGAGGGTTAACATACTTTTGTTACTTGCAGTTTATAAGTTAAAATCCTAATATAAAACCGTGAATTATTAACTGTTATCAAAGAACTGCATGCACACTGCAAAGTATAGATTAGAGCATAGATTGATGTTACAAAAAGTGTTAATTTGGGAAGAAATCAATTCTTATGAAAGAGACCCCCCAACCATGATGTAACGTTTTAAATTCTGAATTTGTGCTTCCCCTGAGTTTGCACTCTTGAACTATCCTGCCTACCAGTATGATTGATGTGTGACTCCTCCACCTTGTAGTCCTCTGGCTTATGTAACATTTCCTATACACTGATTTGCACACCTATGATCGATTGTCTCTGTATAGTGTGTGTGATGTAAAGTGCTCTGACACCCCCATATACAGTGCTACACAGTGGTGCTTTATAACTAATCAAATGCATCTAGGAGAGAATGGTTATGAAAACTTGAGTCCATGTTAAAGGGTGGTGGTGAGGGACTCCGTGCCGAAGGTGGTCATTGGGGGGGCGCCAACAAACACTGCTGCACAGGGCGCCTCCAGCGCTACAGCCGGCCCTGTTTATTGCATTCCCTTCACTAGGACTGTGCCAGAATTTCTATACTAACACTGACTATGAAAATGATTTCCATTTAGGTTCGTTTTACGTAAATGCAGACTTTGTGGCTATCCTTAAAAATCGGCAGGGTTTCGATCACCATGGATTGATATTCGACAACTCTGCCCTAAGGGTATATGACTTTTCGGGGAATTCACGCTAAATACAAAAAATGTGCAATCTCTAATAAATTCCCCTCATCAGTTTTGGCAGAGTCTTGCTGACTAAGTGAATTTATTGCGCCTGTGTCGCCTTTTTTTGCTTTGTTCCAATAAAATAATGCTTCCCAAAGAGTTATCATATTATTTACGTAATTATATTTGTGTGTGGTATGTGTGTAGGTGGGTGAAAAATGCAACATCATACCACAGACGCTAGAATGTGCTTTTATCACCGATATTTTATGAAGAATGAGATAATTTAAACTGAAAGCCCACTACCTGCTGGCATCCAATTAACACGCCCATGCGGTGGTTCAGATGCTATTCGGCTCAGGTTTGAAAGATCAGCTCTTCTCCAGTTATTATGGTTCCGTGGACAAAAATCCTGTCTCCACCATACAAATCACCTTCATTAAAGCCTGTTTCTTCTTGCAAAGCTGAGGAAAGTCTGGCAAGCAAGACGCCGGATAAAGGTCAATTGCACAAAACTCGCAGAAAATTATACTGTGAAAACAGTGCCACTGATGGGAACAATAACACAATACAGTACACAGAGCCATCAAAACATTTATAAGGGTTCCTCTAACAAGACTTCCAGGGAGATTTTGCATCTAATTCCAAGTCTTATAAATTAATGAAACTGCTTGTCATGTGGTTCTCCTATCTTGTTTGCTATTAAGCATTAAGTTCACTGGCATGCCTGTACATACCCTTGAAATGCCGGGTAAAACCGGCATTACTTTTAAATGAAGCAAGAATGCCAGTGGTTTAGTTTCTTAATTCGATTCAATTTAGCTCTATTTTTTTATTGTGTTTTAAATTACACAACATAAGTATTCGAAAGCCTTATTGTGGTCCACAACGGAACTTTAAACTGACTACCACGCTGGTGTCACAGTACTTTCTAACCGAGCAGTGGCAATTAAATAATGGATGAACTGCACAGGAATATACTTCAACAAACCTACCCAACATTTTTCACATGGTATGCAGTGCACCAAATGTATGAGAAATAAATGAAAATTGTTTTCTGACACTAAAATCCAAATCTTATTAATTTATGCAAATTAATCGTTGATTTATATAAAAGCTAAAGTAGATTCCTTGTCCCAAAATTCTGTACCCATTTATAGTTCAAAGATTGTTAAAAAATTGACCACTTTTTGGTTGGTCACCCCCAGGTTTTCATTTTTTGGGGACTCACCTGCTGGTAATCTTGAACTTTAACACTGGGGCACTGTTGTCCAGTCCCCGTTGTATGTACTCTGACCCCTAAAACATGTCAAAATTGTCCTAAAACCTGATTGGCACATTTAACTTTCCCATTCTGCCATAGTATATGGTGCAGAAATACACCCAAGGCATGAAAAGTTAAATGTTACTTGTGAACTATAGCACCTTTGATGCAATCCACTACAGTGACATTGAAAATATGGCTACAGGCCTGTCCAGTGACTTTTGACCATGCTGCCCAGACCTGCCAAATCACCATTTTGATAGGTAGGAGAACCTGATTTAAAATAAATATTGAATAGGTCACATCCAAGCGTATCTTGCTGCCCAGAAAGTAAGGTGCATAATATTTAAGAGTGGAACATGTGTGACATTACAAATGGCATGTTCCCCCAGTGACTAGGCCTAAAACGACACTGTCTGGTTAGGCTGTAACTGGCACATAAGAAAAGACAAAGTATAAAGTCTACACTTTAATCTATAACCTTTGACCTGTTCCAGCTACAGGCTCCATTCCAAGGCTTATTTTATATTTAATAAAAATCTAATATGATGATAAAGCCAGATTTTTATTAACTTTTAGAAAGATACTTTACCCTGCTTGAGGCTGCTGGAAGCTAACTTAAATATAGCTGTCCTGCCACTGCCTAGTCGTGCTATGCCTGTATTAGGTGTGAAAGAGGTCTGAAACCTGCTCCCTGATTAGAGATAATGGCACGGGAAGTGGGGAGATGTTTCCTTCCTCTGACAGAAAGACCAGTGGGTCCCAGGAATGTATTCAACTTCAACAGAACGTGCCCTGTCACAAGCAGATGTTTGGTGACACTTGGAAAGCCCCAGCTTTGGTCCCCTTGGCACCAAACCCAGCAAGAAGAAAGCTTCTAGCAGACCCTGGGGCAGATTTACAAGCCCCTTGTGACACATTTGCGCCGCCGTTGCGTCACTTCTGTGACGCAGCGGCGTCGTAAACAATGCGCCACGTTGCGACATATTTACAACGTGACGCATCTAGGGAGATGTGTCACGTTGTAAAGCCCTGCGCTACATTATACCTGTGTCAGGTATAATGTATGCAGGGTGGGCGTTCCGTCGCAAGAAAGCCTCGTAAAAGTGATGCAGTGAAATCTACAAGATTTCACTGAGTCACTTTTACGACGCCGCTGCGTCAAATCCTTATGCCTGCTTGAAGCGAGCGTAAGGAGTGACGCAGCATGATAGGTATGGGCCGCCCCCGAGCATTGCTGGAGTTGCGTCGCGCTTGCGACACGACTCCAGCAATGCGCTGCCCTTACGACAGAAGATGAAACATGCATCTGTCTATCCTTGCGCCACGGTGTGCCGCATTGTAAATGCCGAGAAAAAGAGACCAGGGAGACCCTACTCACACGGAACCAGGGTAATCTAAGTATGAACAGAAACAATGGTTCCTGTGGAATAATATGGCAATCTTTGATAGTAATTGTGTGCGCAATCGCAATAAAAATGGGTTAGGTTGATATCGAAAGGAGAAGAAAGCATATACACCTCTGTTTCTGGTTATAGCAATCGTTGTTTATGTATGAAGGAATATACAGTTTTTTCCAAAAAACAAGGCAATAGTGCATAGTGTCCCCAGTGAACATGGTACCTAAAACATTGGTGACATATTAGTGATATATACATGTGGTTTTCAATACTTTATAAAGTCGACCATCTTAAATAATAAACAATGGAACAGTGTCCTTATAAAATAATAAGCGCTGGTTAATGGTTCGCTTTAATTTTTGTCTACGGCGTTTTAACCCTATGTGCAATGAAGGGTCTCTTCAGGACCTAGAAATGTAGGGACATCTGAGGAGATAGTTGTGCAGCAGCGTGATGAACGTGTGCCACAAGGAAGTGAGAAGGAAAGGAGTTACTCACATGGGACCCAGCCGGGCACCCAGTGTGAGGGTAGGGAGGCTGACAACGAAGGATGGCACTGAGTGATGAATCTGGAAATGGGTACTTGAGTGTTGTAAGGAAGCACAACGATCTGTGAATTCCTATCGGTTCTCAGGAACGAGAAGTGTGGCACAGGAAGTGCAGTCTCTACGACCTGTGGTGGGTTACTGATCCAAAAGGTGCAGTCAATCCGTCTTCACAATTCGTATATCAAATTAATTGACGTTCTCCGAGACAGCGGGCACGTGCAGCCGCTAGGTGCCTGTGTAGATCTGCGTCAGTCTGTCTACCCTTGTCGAATGACGCATCCGTGGTGGCGCAAGGGTATTTTTGCATGTCGCATCTTGACTGGCGCATCCCTGCTAATATGCAGAGCTGCGCCAGTCCTTGTAAATCTGCCCCCCTGTTTTGAGTGACCATAGAGGAAGATACTGCTCATTACCCTGGCCACAACCTCTGGGTGGGCACATAGGCTCTGCACAAGGGGAGAGGGGTTCCCCTATCTTAGACTTTGAGGGTTCTTAGACTTTGAGGGTGGCTGGCACTGTGGGATATTTTGCAGGAGGGCAAACAGGAACTGCTGAAAAAGTGGGTAGGGATGCCCCAGGGAACTTTTACCCCATTAGTTAGGGAGCGCCCACTAGTAGCCCCCACCCACAGACCTGGACCCCGACCCTGACCTGGCCTTCCACAGAACACTTTCCAGACTTGTACAGGATCAGAAGAGGACTGGACTTGCTGTCTATGATCTGTGAGGAGCTCTGGAAGACTGGATCTGCTCCCCCTGTACTCAGGACATAGAGGTGGGCTCCAGGGTTGACTAACCTCCGGTGTGGCTACAAACACACAAAACACAAAAAGCTGCAGGAGGCCTTTTTCTTACAATTCCCAGCTGACCAGTTTCAGTGGAACTTGGATTGGACTTTGCTGTTGACGTCTGCCTGGCACCCTGACAGTCTCTAAGGGCCCTCCCTGAGATCCTAGGGGGAGCATACAAGTGTACTACTGTGGTTGCTTGGACAGCAGAAAAAAGTTTGGAAACTTTTGACAATTTTTGCTCCAGAGCTCCAGATGCAAGGGGACCTACAGCAAAAAGTACACAACCGTTAGGCCCACAGCATAGGATTACATTTTATATTTGTCCCTCTGAAAGTCTCCAGCATATCTGGAGAATCTCTGAAGAAACAACAAAGCCCCTTTTTGTTTTGGGTCTTAAAAACTTTTTCAATCAAAAAACCCAAAAGCTCCACAACCTTGGTTGCATCAACCTGTGACAGGTATCCCAGAGGCACTTTCAAGGCGGCAGCTTCAGATGTGTCCCACTGGAGACAACTTTTTCTTTAAAAAGAAAAGACAAAAGTCCTTTTTGGAATAGGACTTTGATATTCTTTCAAACTTTTTTACTTCCAGCCTTTCACCGGGGCTAATCCACTTATTGTATCTAACCAGGACTCCATCTCAGTCGGCCTCATATCACAGCTAGGTCCCGGTCTACCACTTCCATAAACTATCATTGGCACTTTGTACTTTAAGCAACTATTTTTACTTAAATCTTTAAAAATACGTCTCAGGTTTGCCTTTTTGTATTTTTATCTTATTTTACTCATAAAACCTTTCTCTTAATTTTACAATTGCCTGTGTAATTTTATTGTGTTTTGTGTGACTTTTTATACCATGTATGCACTGCTTAAATATTTGACACATTACCTTTGATTTAAGCCTGACTGCTTTGAATCACATTGTTATGAACTTAACATAGGTTTATTTAATTTAATTTGTCTGATATGTAACATGCAGTGGCCTTATTCTTTGAAGTGGCCACTTGTCCACCCTAAAGAATAGTCCACTTTCCTACACAGATGTTTTAATATTTGCATTAATATTTTTTGCAAATATTTGTTATTCTCATCTCTAATAAACGCAATGATTCTAACAGTCTCCAGGCAAATGGCCTGCACTCCAGTAGATTGAAACAATATGATTCATGATGACACATCATAAACACAACAGTCAGGCAGGTGAGAGACTGTGGCACCTTAAAGAGACAAAAATAATAAAACAGAGCACAAAGCCATATACATCCAGCTAATCAACATTGCACATTCCCTGCACATAATGCACAGTGACAGTTAGCACAGTGACAGTCAACACCCTCTCAACCTTAACATAACCAGAATGTAACCGAACATAAGGGGAAATGGATAAGGCAGTGCATTTCATTGATATGGGTGCACAATATGGGGTGCACCACACAAAGCATGTATAGTATGATCAAAGTAGTAAGGAACTCTGTTAAAAGACGGAGTGTGTGGCCATTAGATGAAGCATGTGGTCAGGTCACTGAATTATAGACAATGATCTCACAAAGGGTTCCCATATTATATAAAAATATCCATTTAGTTATTTGTCTAATAAACAACACTCACACCTCACATGTGGCCACTTTCTCCAGCTCCTTAAACCAACCTTCATGAGCTGGGTTCAATGGGGAACTCTAGTGCCAAAAAGTGCAAGTGTTGGCAACTGCAGCAATTAGAATTGGATAGAAGCCCTGTTGTATGCAACTGGAGTGGTGTCTAGTACCAGTTATGGAAACAATTTTAATTAAGAGAATTTCAGCTTTGTCTTCATCAGTAGGCTTTTAAGGGAGTTGAGCAAGGTTGGCCAGTGATCAATTGTTTAGTCAGGATGTGGTATGGCCTGACAATACTCCCTGGAAGCTGATTCCCCAAGGACAAAGTAGATATGAACAATTAATGGCCCATATAAACCAGGCATAATTTCCTTGAATATTCAGAGTTTCATCAGATATGTCTTGGCTGGAGAGCGTGGAACTGACTTTAGGCCCCCACCAAGTCAACCACAGATGCAGTGTGCAATCTGTTTACACCACCATAGATGTGACGGCTTGAGTCTAAACTCGGATTGGGGCTTTGGAAAGGATTTTAATGTTCCACTTACAAAAAGACTTTCTAACTGAGAAATGGCTGTCTGGCTACCCAGGGAAATGGATTAGGACCATTCGATCCACGTATACCCATTGGGTAACATGATATTCAAGATAATAAAACTACATATGGAGAATACGGACTCTTTGTGAGCAAATAATTTGCCATTCTCCAACCTCGATCTCAAATCACTCCAGACAAAGGATGTAATGTCAGAGTCAATGTGGGTAATGAACAATTTATGTACCACAATAGCAAGCATCCCTGAGGTATAATTGTATCTTGGATCAAATACCATCTTGATCACCTACACCAAAGAGAGAGGTGGAGCTGGGATCATTTCCCAATGTCAGCCTGAGGCTTGGCTACCAAGGCCATTCCAAAAATGCCACAATTCAGTTGAGTGACCATACAGCTTGGACCTTTTTTGAACCCACCTGAAAGTATGGCCAGTAATGCAAGCCCTAGTGTAGTGGAACATTGGCATCACCTCACATTTCTCCCAGTTCCCGTTCTACTAGCTTAGGGCATAAGTGCAGGCAATGACATTCCAGGGTCGGTGACTGTCATGAGGATACTGTCTCCTTATATGAAATAGTATCTAGATCTCAGTAGGGAGAGTGCATCCCTAATCAGGATCAAAGGAGAAACAGAAGAGGAGAAAGGGAACATTCCTGTCTCATCTCTCATTTTATTGTTATGGGATGGGAGAGAAAACGGATGCAATTTATCCGAGATATCAAGAAGTGATATAACCATTTCTTCCTGGAAATAAAGTTTCTGTTTTAGAGTTTGGCGGATGGGTTGGTCCATCATAAATGTGATGGATATCCTGTCCGCCCTATCACAAGTGCCTTAGGATACAATGTGCTTGTAATAATGTAGACAGGATATCCTTCATATTTGTGATGGAGTAACCCATCTTGCATACTCTAAATCAGACTCAAAATCCATACTTAAGCCAAATCTATCAGCACTTGGAATGGATATCCCAAGTTCATCTAATAAAATGCTTTTTCAGTATCAAGGGAACCAGCAGTAGGTCTCTGAGTAGGGGTGGTACTGTGTGTCAGTGATGAAGCAAACTCCAGGACTCTGCGTTTGTTCAGCAACTTTCTAGTTCTCTCCCTCATTGAGGTAATCAATGAGCTATTACCTCCGATAATCAATACTCAGAGAAACCGAGCCCGATCTGCCCCATGGCTTTCTTCCTCATTGTTACAAGAACGTCTTAGCTGTAGGAAATTAGAGTGGGCTTGGAGGGCCAAGTACGAGCAAGCTGATAGAGCCCTCTATAAATTAGCCTTAAAAAATACCACAAAGCTAACATAGAAGCAAAGAGGCTGTTCTTTGTTGCAAAGACTGAAGCAGTAAAGAATTATTCCAGTGTAATCTTTCAAATCTCAAAAGATTTTCTTAAACCTAAAGGCTGTTCTCCAGATATTGATTAATCGCAGGAACTCTGTGATAGGCTGGCTGACTTTTTTTAGCATACGATCACAACTACCTGTTCTGGTTTCACTTCTTCTGTTAAACCGATGGCAATGCCTGGCAGGATTCTATCAAATTGCCCTTTAGCAGCTTCTATTACAGAGTTTAGTACCATCACTTTGGAACAGTCTAAACAGGCTATTATGCAATTTAAATCTGGATCACCTTTAGACCCCTGTCTGTGCAGGTGCTTAAGAAGAGTATTGAGATTATCAATAAGATTTTGAATGCCTTACTTAATCAATCACTCTTTTCAGCTTTTGTGCCAGATAATTGAAAGTTAGTCTTGCTCAAGCCTTTGCTTAAGAAACCCAATGCTGACCCAAAGGTCCTGTCTAACTACTGGCCCATTTCTTTACTTACGGCACCATTAAGAATATTGGACAATCTGGTTAATGCCCAATTGGTCAATTTCTTAGAATCACATAACCTTCTTCACAGTTTTCAAGATGGTTTGAGACCCAGACACTCCACTGAGTCTACACTTCTTGAAGAAACCGAATCCCTTAAGCTGATGTTAGATAGTGGAATAGATGCTTTGCTGATTCTTTTAGATATGTCGATGGCCTTTGACACGATACGTCATGATATTCTCCCTCAATGTCTGGCAGAGATAGGAATTTGTGCTTGTGCTTTGGCTTGGCTTCAACCAATCGCTTTGAAAACCGAAAGCAAGTTGTCACATTGTGGCCTTTTAGATCAAAGGAGATATTGCCTAAATATGGTGCCTCCCAGGGCTCGTCACCAAGCACAGCTTTATTCAATGTGTACCTGTCCCCCCTTATTAATCTGATCAAATCCTTTGGTATCTTCACCATGTCTGATGCGGATGATACGCAACTGATTCTTACCCTTGACAAGAATTCCACAAGCTATAAATGAAATTTTAAAAACAGCCTTTCAGAAGCTTTTAAGTGGATGAAGGAAAATTTCTTAAAGTGCAACGCTGATAAAACAGAAATGTTACCTTTTGGGAAAAAACAACCAGTTCGCTATCTTGGATTGGTTGCCAGACAAAGATGATAGCCCCCCTGCCCACTAAGGTGGTGAAGAACTTGGGAGTCAAGTTCCATAATGATTCGTCTTTTTACCCCCATTTAAATACCGTGTCAGGGATATGATTTTCTGTGATTAAGTCTCTAAAAAAGTTTGACGTTCTATATTTTTCAGCAAGGAAGTTAGTGGTTCATGCCCTAATCACTTCAAGGCTTGGTTATTGCACAAGTCTTCCTTTGGGTCTGCCTAATTATCTGATCCCGAAGATACAGAAGGTACAAAATGCTGCAGTGAGACCTGTACTTCAACTTCCTAATCAAAGCTCAATCACAGATGGTTTGCGGGAGCTCCATTGGTTTCCAGTTGGCAAACAAATTATTTTTAAAGTCTTAACTATTTCTGTACAGGGCCTATTATCAAACTGGTCCCAAATTCCTCTCTGATTATTTTGTTCCCTACCGGCTATTGAGAAAGTTGATATCTGCCTGAAATTATTGTCTAGCTATCCTGAAATTCAGTTACAAACTAGCAGGGGCCAGATCTATATCTGTTCTCTGCGCAAAGGCATGGAAAAATCTTTCGCTCGCTATAGAGCAAGCTGCTAACCTTGCTACATTCAGAAAGCTTCTGAAAACATGGCTGTTAACTCGGTCTTAAGTGTTATTTTTCTGGATGGACCGCTTTTATTTTTCTAGCACCGAGATGCCTCTTGAGGTGGTTGTTGAGCTTTACAAATGCCAAGTTCATTAATTCATTCATTGATCCTCTCTTTCTCACTGTCTCTGGAGTCCCATGCTAAATGAGCGAAAGTCCTTACATGATTACTAGAGGGGCATCCTGCTGTGAACCCTACTTGTGAGTAGTGAATGAGAGAAGGAATATTATTACTCAGTTTGGAAGCTAAAACCTTGGTCAAGATTTTGACATCAACATTAATGCGGGCAAAAGTCTTTAGCTCCTGCACACTAATGAACATTTCCCTTCTTTGGAAATAAGTGTTTTTAGGGCCCAGCTAGAGATTGGCCTCAAGGACACAGAGCCTTTTTCTTCTTTAAAGACACATATAGCATAGGTGCCAGCTGATTCTTGCATGTTTTAAAGAATTCACCTGGTGAGCCATACTCACCGGTAGACCTAAAGGTCTGAAGTTCTTAAATGGGTTAATTAATATCATCTAAAGAGATCTCTTGTCCATAAGTTAAAGCCCCTCACCATTCAATGAGGGAAGTTGGACAATATCTTGTCAATGACCAATTTCCAGCAACCACCAATTAGTGTTTTCATTTTGCCGAATTCTGTGAGAAATGTGGTTGTTTGTGCAAAAAAAACTTTCCTTTACAGGAATTGAACGTGTGACAGAGCTTAGTAGCAGTGTCTGTCTGGTGGTCTTCAGCCATATTGCCTGTCTAAGGCAATATCAGGCCCATGGCCAAGTTACAGTCACCTCCAATTATGGTTGGCATTTTGAAAAATTTGGTGAGAAATTTGGATTTTTGTGTGAAGAACCTATCCTTACGGGATTTGAAGGCATAAATTGAAGCTTCTACCAGTTTCAGTCTGGTGGTGTTTAATTTCAGAAAGGAGTATCTGCCCTCAGGGTCATCCCAAGGACTTGAGAACCACACCTATCAGGGGCCTGCATACCAATCTTGCACCCCACATTTATTGTCAGCAGCTAGAATCCACCACCATATAATTGATATTGGTGCAGGAACGATTGCCACTATTCACTCTGCCATCCCAATCTTGCTTTAGCTTGTCTGCTTCTTTGGCCAAGAGGTGTATCTCCATCTTCAGCACCACATCAGTCTTTTGTTATTAAGATTGTGTAAGATCTTTTTCCCCTAAAACTAATTTGTCATATCATTAACACTTATGATAATACTCCATAAGGGTCTAATGATAAATGACCTAGGGTTGGGCCTTGTGGATGAAGTAATTAGATCAATCAGTTGTAAGATGAACTAGGTCTGCCCCGAACAGGAAAGACATATGCTAGAGTTGTGAGTGGTGGTGAATGTGCTTCAACAATGATGTATAAATGCTGGGACACTGGGGTGGATGCAGTACTGGTGCTGTGTTTACCCAGAGAAAAGGTTAATGAGGGCAAACTCTATTTACACTATGTATATTGTAAGGAAATTCCTCTTTTTGCATGATCACCCCAAAGATTTGGACATGTACTGCTGGTTTTTTGACTCTGGGAATGCACTGAAGCCTAATAACCAGATCTCAGTGCCAGTGTTCTGATCCTACAAAGTATATGGTTGACTGGCTTAAACCCAATGGGTATAACTTTACTTGCCTATATGTCCCTAGTATATGGTACAAGTGGTACCTTTGGTCTGTAGGTTAAAATGTCCCACCAAGGACGAAGGATCTATTGTGCCACACTGGATGTGACAAGTAGAAAACATGTCTCCCAGCTTGCCACTGCAAACTGGCAGAGCAGTTTTAAACTGTTAACTTGGCTTTCCCATTTAACCTAATGGCAAAGCCCAAACTTCTCTCTTCAATATGTAGAAGTTGCCCCTACAGAAGCCAATCATGTCCTAAGACAGGGTACTGTATATTAAAGAGAAGGACATATGTTTTTATAAGTCCTACCCATAAATACCCAAAATTGTAGTCTTCACTGCAGAAACGTTATTAGCCCAGTTGGCGATTACATGGTTACACGCTGACAACTCAGCTGTGCTAACTTCTGAATGGGACTACTAAAGTTGATACTTGAAGGTATCAAATTGATCGTTGCATTAAACCCGACAATGCCCAAGTTAAGAAATTCAACTTTTAGAAAGTTGCCACTGTGTTACCCAAGACTTCCTGTGGCCACTTGCCGATGTTGGTCACAAGACAGCCTTCTACCCTCCTGGGAAGAAATGCAAACAACTCCCAAGAGTACGAACAATAGAGGCCTGTCGTTGGAAGATGTGTCACCTATCCCAGGTAGGAAGCCACACAGTGTGAGCCCAAAAGACAAGCTTCAAAGGGAAAGTCGCCTTTGAAAGGCATATGGAGGACAGACATGAGGGGGGCTGTTCCTTTGTTGCAGTAGACAGGTTGGCATCGATGACAGGGAGAGGAGACCAGTTGTCAAAATGGTTTCTCAATGGGCATGTAGCCCTCGGATAGCCACACCTCTAGGGTGGGCTACTAAGCAACAAAGACCGAGAGAGGGGCCCTGGCATCTTGAGAGTGGACAGAATAATGCACTCTGGGATAGCTGGATGCCACACATTGCAGAGAGTCCTTACCAGGTGGGGAGGGTCCTAGTAGTCCATTGGCGCGTAACAGCCCCATCCCTGAGGGCACTTTCTGGGCATAAATATGGCACCCCTGGAACCCAGACCTCAGATCACATCTGCACTGGAGAGAGGACCGAAGAAGGACTAACCTGCTGTTCTCTGGACCGGGCAAAGAGAGGTTGCATCAAAGTCTGGACTGCACCCACTAATCCTGGGTCTAGCAAAGAAAGGATGTGCCTGTGGTGTGCTGCTTGAGGAAAAGTAATCCCCAACCCCCAGACAGAAGAGGTGTTTCCAAGAGTCATTCAACCAACTTCCTGCTACAGCGCCAGGGCCACAAAAGCTGAAGAAGCCTGCCTTGGCAAGTTGGTAGCCACAATTGCTTGATCACCACTGACTGCTGAAGCGCAGCCCAGATGACCAAGTCCAGACACTAGAGAGTCATTGGAGTGCAGGTTGGTCACCCAAGATGGATACTAGCCTTCCCCAAAGGGAACCGCAGTATTTGCTGAGACCAGTATACCAGCAGCAACGGGACTCTTGCTGGACCAAAGAGGACTTCAAGGGACATTGAAGCCTGTGCCCAAAGTCACCTCACATGGACCGTGGACCGAGGAGTAGCTGCAGAAAGACCCCTGTCAGCCACACAGCAATCCTCAGCATCTTACAGCATATTACGGCATCTTCAGCATCCTGTATACCTTACATCACGAGCACTCCATTGAAGTCTATAGCGGTTCACCCATAGAGCCTGGAACTGGACTTGAGACTGCTTTGGTACCAAGGTAACTGTCCTACTGCTCCTCGTTGGCACCCCTGACCTTCCCTCTGTCAGATTGGAGTTTTCAAAGAGGACCGGAGTAGCCAAACACAACTCATGAAAAGCTTTACAAAGTTTCGAAACTTTGCGACTACCAATGCTTGTTTGCATTCTTGAGTGAAAAGCTGAGATTTACGTTTTACTTAAAAATCTGTATCCCCAGAATCCTCTGGTGGATATTTGTTTTGGCATCTAAAAATTCATAAAAATAAAATCTAGTTTCATAAATTGTGTCAGATTTCTTTTATGTTGTGTGACTTTCTTATACCGTTGTTTTGGTACTTCTAAATGCTTTAAACTAGTTTCTTTGTTGAAGCCTAGTGCTTGAAGCTGCAGCTACCCAGAGTTGAGCTAAGGTTTAGCGAACAAGCCTAACTTGACCTAGCTGGATTTGTAAGTGTACTCCACAGTGAGGTCGCACAACCACATCATGTAATATACCCCATTTCTTCACATATATATGATGACGTACAAACCAAAAAAATGACAAAACTATTCTCAGAAAATCAACAACTAGGTATGGTACTTTAAATTGCAAGCCTGGTTCCTATTCCAAACAGTCAGGGGAGTCCTAGGGATACAGTGAAGGACAACAGTCATGTGGTTAGGGCAACTAGGAAGAAATACAGAGGCGGGCAGGTGGGAAGTGACTTGAATATTCAATATCTGTAGCAGTTAGAATAGCCAGCTGTATGGGAGAATATAGATGACCAGACCAATCTAACCAGATTAATGGAGTATTCATTAGGGAGTGATCCATGTTAATCTGAACGTGCCTAATAGAAAGGAAGTATGAGCAGGCGGGTGTGGGAAAACTAAGAAATGAGAAAACAGAATAGGGATATTCGCACGTAATCTCATCAGGCCAGTGGGTAGACTGCATGAAAATATAAGCAATGGCAGTCAAAAGAGACACAACATGAACATTTCAGTAAGAAACAAAGAGAAGGTGAGTGCAGCATGTAAAAGGATATCCAGTAGAGCTAGTGGGCAAGTAGACCCTGCCCAGGCTCTCTGATTCACCCTCCTTCTGAGTTGAGTGGGACTTAGCCCTGCCTTGTGCCAAATTATCTACTACTCTATTCAGACTTTCTAGATCTGAACATCTATGGTGGTCTCTATGGTTCAATGGCGGTGGTCGGGCATAGATAGAACTATGCACTTGACCACTGACTATCTTCTGTAGCACCCTAATTATGGTGAGGATTAACTGAGTCCATTGGTGTGGGATCAGTAGCGTCCAAGAATTTATCCAGTTATTCAGGTTTAGAGCACTCAGACATTTTACTGTCTATTCATAACAGGGTCAAGAACACCAAACTAAATATTCCTCTGTTGCACCCATGTGCGCTGTGCAAAGAACTGTTTCCCCTTGTTGGAGGTGTCATGAGAATAGTCAGCAGAGATGCATATAGGTTGGCCATCATGATGAAATGGGTGCTCATGTTTCTTGGCAGCTTATATTATGGCCCTGGCTTGCTGATGGTTTAATAGGCAAGCTATGATATATCCAGAATTGCCTTGCTTCCCTGTACCTCACAGTCCAAGCCTTTGCACATGTTGAAATTCAAGAGGCACTATAAGTTGTAGGTGTAGTAGGTGAAGTTGTCCACCAATGCAACCATATCTATTTTCTCAGCTTGCTTAGGTATGCCGTATATTCGGATGCTGTCCAGCCTTTAGCAATCCTCTAAACCTATGACCTTGCACCTTAGATGCCAGAGATACGTGCCTCAGTCTGGGTTGGAATGCAACTGAATTTCAACATCATCCAGCCTCCTGTCAACGGGGTCTAGGTGCTTATGTAGCAAGGCAAAGTGAGACCTCATAGATTTAATCTCCAATAGCTCCCATCTTGGAGTCAAATAGTGGAGATCTCTTTCACAATAGCACTGAGTAATTTCCGGCATCTTGATTTGTTGTGAGTCAGACTGCTGTTTATCCTCAAAGTAGATTTCCAAAAATAGTAATTGCCCGGCCAGTTTTGAAGAAGAAATAATTTTAGTACATGGAAGAGAGGTAGGCCAGAAGGTGAAGGTCAGTCGGATACACTCTGTGGCAAAGCTGGCGATCAGCAAACAATAGGTGACCCAAGGTTAAGAAACAATACTGCTGCTGGCATCACAGAGAGAAAGGACAGTATCAGCAGTGTACTCAAAGTAACTAACTCGACAATGGCATAGGGGTGTTACCTATGCCAATGCACTGTATTATTAGAAAATTGTGTACAAAAATAGTTAACTTTACAGGATAACAGGTGTAGTTGTTGTACACACCCCCAGGAGCCTCCAGGCGAGTTGTAGGAGAAATATTGTGTTCCATGGGCACTTACTGATCAAAGGTTTGGCTCCATCATAAGGCAGAGTAACACTGAAGGGGAGAGGATGACTGTTAGACCTGTCAGCCTTAGGGTGTTCTTCCCCCCAAATGTTTGCCTTCCTCCTTCACTTTTTCTGACGTAGTTTTTGCTCATATTAGGACTCTAAGCTCCCTTGCCACTGATAATAAGTGCTAAAGTGCATATGCTCTCTCCTCTAAACTTGGAAATATTGGTTCATACCCAATTGAAATATTTAATTTACTTATAAGTCCCTAGTAAAGTGCACTACATGTGCTCAGGGCCTGTAAATTAAATGCTACTAGTGGGCCTGCAGCACTGATTGTGTCCTTCACCTAAGTAGCCCTTTACACATGGCTCAGACCTGCCATATAGATCCCTTCATGGAGGGACTAGAACAGCAACAAGCTATGAGGCAGACCTTTCGTCGGCCCCTACACTTCCTGTCCTCGCCCACCTCCCACCCATCAACGAAAATATTGTACGAACTTTGAGTAAGATCAAATCTAGATCCAGCACCACCTCACACTCTACATAAAGCCATGGAAGTGATGCTCCCTTTGATAGCGGAATTCCTTAATCGCTCATTAATGGCAGGGGAAGTCCCAAGATTATGGAAACAGGGAATTATCAGACCACTAATGAAAAAAACGCATCTAGACCCATCACAATCCATCAATTATCGGCCCATCTCACTCCTACCATTTGTAGGAAAGCTTGTGGAGAAACATGTAAATGGGGTTTTGTCTGATTTCTTGGAAAACAACCATTGTCTTCACCCCAAACAGATGGGTTTTCGTGCACAGCATAGCACGGAATCCGCTCTATTGGCAGTCTCAGAAAAAATAAAAAGCACTCTAGACCAAGGTAGCTCAGCTGCAATACTGCTCTTAGATCTGAGCGTGGCATTTGATGCTGTGGATCATATCATTTTACTAAAGAGACTCAGGGAGATTGGGATACAGGCCAAAGCCTTGGATTGGTTGTTATCCTTCCTTAATCCTTCCAAGTCATGGAATCCAGCTACTTTTACGATAAGATGCCGCTGATATGTGGGGTGCCGCAGCGTTCCTCATGCTGCCCGACATTGTTCAATATCTATATGCGACTGGCTGACATTTTCCAAGAGTTTGGCATATCCAAGGTCTCGTACTCAGATGACACGCAGCTGGTGGTCTCATTTGATACTGGAACAAACCTGGATTCTGAGCAACTGGCACCATGTTTGGAAAAGGTGGCGGAGTGGATGACGAGCAGTTGCCTAAAATTAAATGGGGACAAGACAGAATTGATGATTCTTGGAAGCAAATTGGTCCCCAGGCCTTTTCCAGCTGGCCAAGCTGTATGGGGAACCCACCTGTTTCGAATTCTTCCATCAAGAATCTCAGAATCTGGATGGATAAGGAACTCACAATGGAAGCACAAGCAAAAAAAACTTACTGGCTCATGCTTCGGATAACTCAGAATGCTCCGAAAGGTACTAGAGCTGATTCCAAAACACTTAAGGAAAACAGTAATACATGAGTTGGTGACCTCCCATCTTGATTACGGTTATTCTCTTTACTTAGGGGCCCCACAATATGTCATCAAACAACTTCAAACTGCAGAACACTACAGCTAGGCTCCAGTGTAAGGTTGCAATCCACGAGCCAGTGGGGGAGCATTTGAAATTGCTCCACTGGCTACCGATTGAGGCCAGGATTAAATTTAAGGCACTTTGCTTGACCCACAAAGCAATAAACAACAGAGGTCCCCATAAAATCAGAGACATGATTGTGCCATATGTTCCTAACAAAATCTAAGATCACATCAAGAACGTCTCCTCAGAACTACAAGAATCAAAAGAGCAAGATGGGGGGGCAGATCCTTTTCACATCTGGCACCTAAGCTATGGAATACACTGCCACGTGAACTAAGATTTTTGGAAGTTGAATCTAGTTTCAGAAAAAAGTTGAAGACATGAATTTTCAGCATTACGATTAAACTTACCCATGCTCTCTCTGCTCCGCAACTCACTTATTCAGTGCTGGGAAGCCCTGGGTAGCTATGTGCTTTACAAATCTTTTTAACATTAACATTAACATTGCAAAGCTTGTGTGTGCAGTTTTAAACTGACATTTCGACATTGCAAAATAAACCTTTTGCCAGGCCCAAACCTTCCTTTTTAATGCATATAAGGCACCTCTAGGGTCGGCCCTGAACACCAACGGGGCAAGGTGCAATGTATTTAAAAAGTAGGACATGCACTTTTAAGTTGTACATGTCCTAGTAGTGAAAACTCTTACATTCGTTTTTCACTACTGCCAAGCCTATATCTCCTATAGGATAACATTGGGATTATCTTATTAAATTCTATAAGTGTAATTCATAAATGGGAAGATATCACTGGTTCAAGTTAAGTGTCTCTGGAATCCTAATTTAAAATCCTAACTTATGGTGAAGTTAGATTTTAAATTACTCTGAATTTAAATTCTGAAAATGGCACTTTTACAAAGTTGGTATTTTCTTGCCTTAGCCATTTGGTGCCTGCAGGCTGTCTCCGGTCACCTGGCTGAGCATAGTTGGCAGTTGGGCTTTGTGTATTCCTCTTAGACAGCAATGCATCCCCAAGTGGAATCAATGCATCTCCTTGGCTGAGCGGGGCATCCCCAAGCACAACCGTTAGTTAATGAATACAATGGGCTGTACAATCTGATTATGAGCGAGCACATGCTAAGTAATTGTTTTCCAGAGCTGCACCAGCACCTAGTTGACAGTAAGCTGACTGACCCCAGGAAGCTTGATGAGGAGGTGGACCTCTGGGCTAGCACTAGAGTTTCCAAAAAGGTATCTGGGGGAGACTCCCACAAGGGTGGTCAAGGGTCCCACCAGAAGAAATATGGGGGAGAAAACTTAAAAATAATGAGTTCTTTAAAGGCCCCCAAAATAGTTTTCAAGGGAGTTGTGTTAACCAGTCCAAGTCTGATCCTAAGAAGAAGGGGTTCTTTGATAAATAGGCAGGGAGGTTTGTACCCAAATGCACAGAGTGGTACAAGTATAGGCACTCGCAGGGTGACTCCAAACGTCCCAAGAGAGCACAGCCCCCCTTTGGTGGGCAGACACCTGGGTTACTGAGTGTAGCACTCAGGGAGGAGATTGCCCTCATTTACCATATGGTGCCAAAAGCCCACGGGGCAGATTTACAATAAACTAACGCAGCACAGCGCAGCAAGTCATTTTGCTGTGCTGTGCTGCGTTAGTTTGGAAAGCACAGCGATGCGACATATTTACAACAATATGTCGCACCTCTGTGCTTCCCCCTGCGCTGGCGCACAAACTGCTGCCATGCACCGACGCAGGCACCCTTGCACCATGGGGCAAGGATGCTCTGCGTCGTGGGAGATTGTTTTTGTTCAGGAAGGGAACCCTTCCTGAACAAAAACAATCATTAGATGTGATTTCCTCTTTCAATGCGTGCTGTAGAATGCAGCACGCTTTGAAAGAGGAAAACGAGGAGAAATGAAAACATTTCTCCTCGTTGCGCTCGCTACGCCTCCCCTGGGGAGGCGTAGCATGTGACACGCATTCCAGATTTACGATTCCTCGTAAATCTGGAAATGTGTCTCGTTCCATGGGTGTTGCGTGGGATTACCCACAGCAACACCCATGGAACGCCCCTTCCAGGCAAAGTGCTGCGCGTGAAGGGGCCGTATTTACAAGGAGAGGAAAAGTCACGCAGGGTGGCTTTTCCTCTCCTTGTAAATATGGAGAAGTCGAATGCGCCTCCAGTACTACACAAAAAGTGACGTACTGGTGGTGCAGGGGGCTTGTAAATCTGCCCCCACATGTCTACCAATACTTCAAAGTACAGACAGTTATCACAATCAATGGGCAATGGGTGGAGTCTTTGAGGGACAGAGGTGCCAGCTTGACTACTGTGAAGAGTCAGCTGGTATCCTAAGAGCAGATCCTCTCTAACACATTCCACCATGTCATAGTTGCCGACAATTGTGAGAGCCATATACCGGTGACTCTGGTTCCATTTAAGTGGAGGTGTCTCAGGTTCTCTAAAAGTAGCTGTGAGCCCTGCCATGTCTGTAGATTGTCTTTTGGACAATGGCAGGAAGCACACTCTCTGGAGGGAGAGGTAGAGTTCAGGTCCCACTTGGAGATGTTGGGATTGCCTAAGTGCGTCTGTATGACCATACGGTCCATGGCTGCCCGAGAATGAAGTCAAGGACATCTAGAGCCTGGAACAATGACCCAGACAGCTGCCAAGAATGAAAGAGTAAAGTGACATGGGAAACCAGCCCCTGAAGTTCCCACGGTTGAGGATGACAGAGCACCTGAGGAGGATGCCCCCAAGCCAACTGGGGAGGACGTTGCCACCCTGGGTGCCCTACCTAAGCTTGTTGGTTGGCAATTTGAGGGTGGCCCACCAGGGAGGAATTCTGCAAAGCACAGAAAGAGTGCCCCACTCTAGAGGGCTTGAGATGGCAAGCTGAGGACCAGGCAGCAGGTGACACCTCTGGAGATCACCTGACCTTTTGGGAGAATGACCTCCTATATAGTGAGCCTGAGGCTACTGGATCTGGGGGAGCCCATGCTGTTGTGGTCCCCAAGTGTCACTGGACCTACCTACTGGGTTTGGCTGATGACATACCCCTGGCAGGACATCTAGGGCAAGACAAGACATTTGGAAGGCTTTTTGTTTACTTCTATTGGCCCCAGATGAAGACAACCTCATGTGCATTCTGTAGGTCCTGTCCCACCTGCAAGGCCAGTGAGAAGTCAGGGAAGAAGCTCAAAGCTTCCCTTACCCCATAACTAGTTGTTGGCACTCCCTTTGAAAGGGTAGGCTTTGACATTGTTGGACCCTTGGATTCCAAGACAGCTTTAGGCAACAGGTTCATCCTGGTCTTGGTGGACTATGCCACTCGTTCAGAGATCGGTGACTGCACCTGCTGTGGCCAGGGCCCTGATGGAGATTTTTACCTGTGTGGGGTTCCCCAAAGAGGTAGTGTCTGACAGAGGCACTAACTTCATGTCAGTGTATGAAGTCCATGTGGGAGGAGTGTGGGGCAACTTACAAGTTCTCCACACCCTATCATCCCCAAACCAACGGTCTTGTGGAGGGATTCAGCAAGACCTTGAAAGGCATTATAATAGGCCTAGCTGAACCCATGAGGCTTCCTTCCATGCCTTCTCTTTGCCTAAAGGCGAGGTGCCACAGAAGGGAGTAGGGTTCAGGCCCTTTGAACTCCTCTATGGCTACCCTGCTAGGGGACCTCTTAGCCTTGTGAGAGAGAGGTGGGAGCAAGGTCCCAGGAAACCTCCTCATGATGTGATGAGCTACATGGTGGATCTCCCCAACCAGATGCATCGCTTCTGGAAGAAGGTAAAAAGTAACCTTGAGGCCAGTCAAGAGGTTATGAAACTCTGGTATGACCAGAAGGCCACTCTGGTGGAGGTTCAACCTAGCCAGAAAGTGTGGGTCATGGAGTTTGTAGAGCTTAGAGCTCTCTAGGACTGCTGGACAGGCCTGTATGAGGTGAGAGAACGAAAGGGAGAGTCCACCTACTTGGTAAATCCTCAAGACCTCTAGGAACCCATTAAGAGTATTCCACGTAAACTGCCTTAAACCACACTTCGAGAGGTCTGAAATAAGCATGCTCCTGGTGACAGATGAGGGAGTAGAGAGGAGAATGAGCCTCTCCCTGATATCCTGTCTGCCCAGGAACACAATGGGTCAATGGAAGGTGCCGACCTCTCTCCTACACTGACCCCAGAACAGTAGAAGGACTGTTACCAGTTAATGGGATAGTTCGCTTCTCTGTTCTCCCTCACCCCTGAACTCATACACCTGTGCGTCCATGACATAGATATTGGAGACAGTCTGCCTGTTCAAAACAAAATTTGCAGTTTGTCAGACAAGGTGAGGGCCTGTATCAAGGAGGAAGTCTCCAAGATACTGCTATTAGAGGTGATTCAGTCCGCCACCAGTGCCTGGTCCAGCCTGTGGCGCTGGTACCCAAGACTGCCCAACTGCCACCACTCCAGGTTCTGTGTGGACTACTAGGGCCTCAACTCCCTCACAAAAACTAACGCCCACCCCATCACCTGAGCTGATGAGTTCATACACAGGCTGGGCACTACCAAGTTTCTTACTACCTTTGATTTAATATCAAGGTACTGGCAGATCGCTCTGACTGAGCGGTCCAAACAGAAGTCTGCATTCTCAACCCCAGAGGGGCACTTTCAGTTTTGTGTGATGCCCTTTGGTTTGAAGAATTCCCCTGCCACCTTTCAGAGGTTGTTCAACAGGATCCTAGCTGGGAAGGAGGCATTCTGCACTGCCTACCTAGACAACATAGCTGTCTAAAGCTCCAACTGGGAGGAACACCTGTACCACCTCCAGGAGGTGCTTCTGGCCCTTCAGCAAGTGGGCCTGACTATCAATACAAATAATTGCAAGATAGGGCAGGGTTCTGTGGTTTATCTGGGCCTCGTGGTGGGTAGGGGCTAGGTCTAGCCCCTCCAGACCAAGATTGAAACTATCCTGGCCTGGCAGCCCCCTAATATACAGAATGAAATGAGGGACTGCCTGAGCCTAATAGGATACTACAGAAGGTTTGTAGGGATATGGCACAATTGTTGCCCCCCTAACAGAACTGACTTGTAAGAAGCAGCCCAGACAGGAGATCTGGACAGGGGCCTGCCAGAAAGCCTTTGATACCCTCAAGGAAGTCATGTGTACAGCACCCGTACTCTAGGCTCCTGTCTTCTCCAAGGAGTTTATAGTGCAGATGGTCACTTCAGAGCATTGCATAGGGGCGTTCTTAGCACACTTAAATAAGGAGGGCCTAGACCAACCGGGAACCAAGGGAACAGATATGGAGTGCAATTGAAAGGGAGGCCTTTGCTGTGTTTTGGGCTAAGACCATACCTGTTTGGGACTCACTTCCGGGTTCAGACAGACCACAGGCCCCTCGGATGGCTCATGCGAATGGGGGGTGAAAATCCCAAACTGTTGAGTTGGTCCAGTGAATGGACTTAACGGTGGAACACCCTTCTCTGAGCACTTTACCACCGCTAACCAGAGCTAAAGTGCATGTGGTCTCTCCTCTAAACATGGTAATATTGGCTCATACCTAATTGGCATATTTAATTTAAATTGCACAAGATGTGCCCAGGGCCTGTAAATTAAATGCGACTAGTGGGCTTGCAGTACCGATTGTGCCACTCACTTAAGTAGCCCTTTAAACATGGCTCAGACCTCCCATTGGAGAGCCTGTGTGTGCAGTTCTAAACTGCCATTTCGACCTGGCAAAATAAACCTTTTGCTAGGCCCAAACCTTCCTTTTTAATACATACTGGATATTCTGCCAGGAAGAAGGGCTGCTGTGCTGTTGAATGACTGCCACTCTGCTGGACTGCAGTCTGCGGGACTTCTGCTTTGCCATGCTGATCTGCTGCCTGCTGCCTGCTGCCCTCTTGCCTGGGTAAGAAGGGCTGGACTTGCATCTTTGGACCCCAGAACCCAGAGTGGCTCATAGGGCTGGTTGGCTGGCCTCCTGATCTGAAGCCTCAGGGACATAACAGGCTTCCAACCCCTGTGTTATATTCCCGGGTTAGGCCCATGTAGCGAGGCAGCTTATTCCTTACATTGTCTTAGAAAATATAATTTCAGCAGTGAACTTTTGCACACATTTGCATACACGACAATGTTAGATTAGTTTGTACTACTTTGTTTACACATCCAGCTTCGCACAACATTATCACGATGCCTTTAACATAATGTACTAGGCCTTTCTACGCACAAGGTACAAAAGTCGTCCTATATTCATCCACGAGGCGACAGCGCTATCCACATATCCATAACATCACTAATCTAGCGCGCACATCGTGAAGGCAGCTTTATATTATAAATAATAGGCATAAATAATAGGCATCCTGATAGTTTGGGAGAGGAGGCACTTCTGCTGACTCCGAAGGTCCCTGCATGCTGAGAAATCATCATGCACCCGCCTGACATTCCATGAGGGGTGTCCAACTCGAGACCAAGACGGGGTACTTCACTCTATCTGATTAGGTAATGGGTTTGGATCGTCCCTTGGGGGGATTCTTGGCTTTACACCCATACACACTCTAGGTACACTAAGTGTAGGGTCCGCTACATAGGAGTACGCTAGATTGCCATATAACATATATGCCTGCATATATTCATTGCTTCAGCACCATGGTAGAAATGTATCTACTGTTCACTCTTTTGGTGCTTGTAAATTCCTTTATTTGCTTCTGTATCCTAATCATTGCAACACACGTATTTTATGCAAGAATAATGTTGGTTCAATAAATAATATTGAAAATGCCCCACTGTGTTTTCTCTGTATATTTCTCTGAGAATAAGTGAGCACGAGTGACAGAGCGAAAGGTTCTGTACTGTTTCCACAATCCCTGAGTTTTCAGGGTTGTCATGCTCCGTGGTAGCCAGAAACTGTTCGTTCCCTGGTAGGTTAGGAGGGATTACAGTGGCACTCTCAGCTAGCTGGTCTATAAGGCCAACATATCCTGCGGGGGTGTCCGGAATCAGTCTTGACACCAAGCCCTTAGTTTATGTTGTCCAAACAATGTGCAGATCCTACGGATTAGTAGGAACTACACGAAATCTGCACCTGAACTCTGCCATCTGTGAGTCTTCCCTGCCAAGCGGTGCCACCCCAGTCCTGCACTCTTTTTAGTGGGCCTAAGGTGCTTGCCAGCGGAACTGACACATCTTATCTGCTGAGCGACGCATCCCCGAGCAGAACCGGTGCATCGCCACTGCTGCGTGGATTGGATCAGTCACAAAAGATTTGCATCGTAGCCCCAGCCTGCATCTGGGGACCGACACATTGCCTTCGGAACTTTCACTACATGATGCTTTCCCTGGCGCAGGTCCTCGCATCTCTCGTTGACGGCAGCCTTGATGAAAACTCTGCATTGCAGTTTCACTGCTCATCGGAACTGATGCATTGCCTTCAGCTGCACATCGCATCCCCAACACGGGACTCCACAGCACAAGTCCCTTTGACGGTATCCTAGTTGCCCGATGTATCTTTGATGCAGATCCACGCAACGATCCACAACCAGGATTTAAGGTACTCTGTACAGTGGGTCTAACTGCCCCCCTGTATCCGGCCCATGCTCCATCATGGTCGGACTGACATTGTGACTTTGTCTCAGTCTCACTTGACCAAATGTCCCCAATAGTGCTTTGTGCTTTTTGGCGCTATTCCTCACTATATACTTTGAAAATTCAATACTTCCAGTTCTGCTCATTGGATTTTTGTTGTTTAGATCTTGCTTTATTTATTAAAGTCAAATCAATTTTTCTAACCTGGTGTGGGATCCTTTTTGTGTGGTGTTTTCACAGTTTTACTGTTTGAAGTGTTGCACAAATTCTTTACACATTGCCTCTAAGTTAAGCCTGACTGCTCTGAGCCAAGGTACCTGAGGGTGAGCACAGGTTAATTTAGGGATTGCCTGCACCTTACCCTAACTACGTTTGTGGTTGTTGCTTGACCAGGGCTTATACCCCAGTCAACCAGTAACCCAACTTCTAACAATGACCATCAAATACTAGTCCCAGATGGTGCACAGTACAAGATCACCATGAGCAGGCAAGCTGGGCCATAACTCTGGTAGTGCCAAGACAAATGTAGTGCAGTTACACAGATGATGGACATCTGCAGAGACTGCAAATCCCTGAAAATCTAACAAGACTGAACCGGTGAATGGCAGCAAAACCTCAGATATTGCAGGAGTGAATGGCAGGGGGAGCAGCTGGTTACCATGTATCAAAAGCCCTGAGACACCACCGTCTTAAGACTACAAGGCCACACATATAGTGCTGAGTAAGGTACCATTGCAATTCAGAGTACTGAGTTCAATTCTTCATGGTCCTCACATCCCAGTCAACAGCAGGAGCTGATAATCCATCCACAATTGCTGTGTTGCAGCTCTGGCTCCTCCTTGGAGCCTCCTCCTCCCTTGAGACCACCTACTAGTTCTGATGAGCACCATCCACAGGTATCCAGACCCTCCGGCCCATGCCGTCTAATGGGTGTCATTGGCCCTGCAAGGTTTGGTCTAGCACTGCTGCTGCCCCAGACTTCACAAACTCACTGCTGATCGTGGCATGCAGAATTTATCAACCTGTAATAGCAGGCAGACAGGCCCCCATTACCTTCAGAGGGCCCCTGGTCACCACATGTGGGGCAGTGTGTAACCTCAAGTGAAGCAGTTCACTAGGTGTGGATATTCCACCTGTGTAGCCATTGCAGATCTGTAACAAGCTGGAGAGTCAAATAAGTAACAGTAGCAGGATGGAAGATGCTTCTCTTTGCTTCAGGTACCAAAAGACTGCTGGTCACCCTGCAGGGTAATTAAAAGAGCCTCAAGCTGATTCCCCTCTGTTGGAGGAAATGATGGAGTGGTCATCTTGATCTGTGGCTGGCTTCGCCCCTGCCCCTTATATAAGTGTTACTGTTCCCTTTGTTAAGCAAAAATATGCCTGCAAGATAGGAGCATATGAAGGACATGCCCAATGTCATGATGCTGACTTTGAGTGAGTGCTAGTTTTTCCTCCAACAACACTAAACATAGCTAGTGCTTTTTACTGATAAACCCGAGCAGGGCAAAACGTATCCTCATGACATATAGCCAGCTTAAAGCCTTACAATGACCAGCAATATAACAGACCATGTATAGCAAGTGTAATATCAATGTAATATGATATTTAGAAAGAGTTCTTCCAAGAAATAAAAAAACAAATTGCACCGTTTTATATACTATTGAACCGTAAAGCAAATAATTTTCTTTGGTCTTATGATAATAAGTTGTATGACGTTTTTCATTTGCTGTAAAACAACTGCATTTCTTAGAAGTTGGTTGTGCTTGCTTTCTTTATAAGTGTAGTTAGTGATAATTAGGCATTCTTTAATCTATCTACTTTTGCAGTGCCAATTACCACTGAAAATGAACTGAATCTGAAATCTAAGGGACAAATTGGCACAAATCAAGGGAACTACTTACTGTATTGAATAAAGACAAGTATCGCATTGTGTGAAAGGAGATTATTAGTTGGGGTGGATGGTAGTCCATCCCCCAGAAGTAATAATGTCACTATTCTTCTTAGGTTCAGTAAAGGTTTCAGTTATTTAGACCTGACCTCAGCCCCTGGTAGATATAGCACGGAGCAGTCAGGCTTCACTTGAGAAAATCTTTAAAGCATTTAGAAGTACCAAAACAGTTCAAAAGAAGAAGGCACAACTAAATAAAAATACTAATCCAATTTATAAAAATAGAAAATAGTTTATTGAACAAAATGAAAACGGAGGTATGGATTTCTCAATTTTAAATAAAAGTAGCGCCTAAAAGCACAATGCCCCAGCTGCGGACTTCCAGTGGTGCTAGGCCAAGACAAGGGAAAGTTTTCAGGTGACCGGGCTCCCAGTGGAAAGGTTACCTCCTCAGTATCTACAGCCTTTGGGGAAAGCAGGCAATGGACTTGGGCTGACAGAAGATGTTTCAGCATCTGTGGAATCTGACTGAAGACTCGGCGAAACCATTGATTTAGGACAGAAAAGCTCTGGCAGTAGAAGTTCAACTTTTTGCACTCCGGAGATCTTTGGCGGCATCGAAGAGGGCTTTGGGATGGAATCTAAGCCACCTCAGTGACGACAGATTACGGTGTCTAAAGGAAAACGTAGAAGGAGCTGCGATAAAGTTAGGTCCACCGGCAATACACCCTCAGTGGATTGGCTGGCAGGTTGCTCCCACTCACTTGATGGTTTGTGAGGCAAACAGTATGTAGAAGATTTGTAAGTCCCCAGTTTTGCGGTTAGGCAGGAGGAATACACTCTGACACCAGCCAAGGAGACCAGAACCTCAGCAACAGCACTTGGAGCTCAGGATTCACTCCAACAGAAGCCAGGGCAGGTCCAATTAAAACTGGTCATCTGGGCCAGGAAAGCTGTCTTCATGCAGTTTTAGTGTCACTGTAGCTTAACAGGAGGTTAGCCAACTAACCCTTGGAGTTCACTGCTTTGTCCTGGGTACAAGGGAGTAGGTCCAGCCCTTAGGTATCTCCTTCCATGTCTCACTAGCAGGCATAGTGCTTCTTTTGCCTTCTACAGGTCCAGTAGTGTTCTAGAAAAGGTACCCAGGGGTGCCACATTAACGCCTAGCACTAGCATGTGAGTGAAGGATACTCCTAGCCCACCCTAACAAATAGGGCAAACATTCCCAGGGGTAACCCTACCTACGTTTACAGCAGTTCCTGTCTGCCCTACTGCAAACAATCCCAGAATGCCTCCCTCTACCTAAATCCAAGATGGCAGAACCTTTCTTCCCCTGTTCAGATCTCCTGTGCCTACTCTAGAGGCATGGCCAAGGAGGTGCGCAACCCCTCCACTGTGGTCACTAAAAACCTGTTCTGGGGGCAGCTCATCTTCCAGTGGGATTGGAGCATAGCTGGCTAGGAAGACCAAAGGAAGGCAGGCCCAGGTGTAAGGTACATCTTACAGTGACAGTGTAGGCATTCTTTGAAGATGTGCAAGGGGCTGGCACAACCTCAGGTCATCCTGTCAAGGAAAGGTCAAACTCTCCACACACCCAAGGCCTTTGTCCCAGCTCTAGAGGCCAGTGCACACCTCATCAAGGAGCTATTCAGCTTCTGGAAGACAGTTAAAAGCTCAGGCAATTGAGGGTCTAAAAGCTTTATCCAGGCTAAAGGTGACTTTTCCAAATTGCCTTTCATAAAATGTGTTACTACATCCGACTTTACTCATGATTTGGATTTGTTATAAATATTTTAAACAGTCCAAGAATGAGCTTTTCATCTGATTCTGAGGCCGAGATAACTTTAATGATGCATCCCAAGTCTTACACCCCTGCAATGCACTGCTTATGACCTCAGACATTACATCACTAATGACATGGTCAGTGACATCACTGATGGCATCTCAAATGACTTCACTGATGACATCTTCCATTAAGTGTAAGTGTTTTGTAAATGTTTATGTGTGTTAAGTATGTATAGTAAACTACATTACTTAAATTGGTATAGTTTATGCCCTAGTAATGAGTGATACTATTTCTAACATATGTTATTGAGTGGCTGTCTGTATCCAGATGTATGACACAATCAATCATGCTTTTACAACTCATGCCATTACAACGGGGGCAATACAACGAATGCGTTGTTACCACGCGTTCTATTACCATGCAAGTCATTACAACTACTTGACTTAGGGAAGCGCTGGACTTTGGAATAGTATATATTGCTATTCCAACTCCAGTCTGTGCAACAGTAGGGAAGGTGTTGGATTTAAAGTCCAACAACATGTTCCTAAATGCAAGTCTCTGCAATGACTTGTGTGGTAATGGAACGTGTGGTAACAACGCGCTCGTTGGATTGCCTGCGCTGTAATGGTACTGCGCAGTTCTGGCTGCATAGTAAAGGCTATTTCCCTCTGTATCTGTATGTGAGTGGGTGTCCGAGTGACTGTATGGGTGCTTGAGTGGATGTGTGAGTGGCTGTATGGGTGAGTGAGTGGCTGTGTGACTAGCTGTATGGGTGACTGAGTGGCTGTGTGAACTGCTGTATAAGTGAGAGAGTAAATGTGTGAGTGGCTGTATGGGTGAGTGGGTCTGTGAATCGATGTGTGGGTGGGTGAGTGGTTGTGAGTGGCTGCATCCCTGTGTTAGTGTGTGTATGTGGCTGTATGAGTGAATGAGTGGTTGTCTCAGGGGTGTATGTGTGAGTGAGTAGATATGTAAGAGGCATATAAAGGTTAGGGGTGTGTGAGTGGCTATATGGTGAGGGACTGGGTGCATAAATGTTGCATGGATGAGCGAGTGGGTGTGAGTGAATGTATGGGTAAGTGAATGGCTATATGAGTGACTGTATGGGTGAGTGAATAGGTGTGTGAGTAGCTGTACGGGTGACTGACTCAGAGTGTGAGTGGTTGTATGGGTGTATGAGTGGGTGTGTAAGTGCCTGTATGTCTAAATAACTGGATGTGTCAGTGGTTGTATTGGTAAATGAGTGGGTGCATGAGTGGCTATATGGGTGAGTTAGTGGTTGTATGAGTGGCTGTATAAGGGAGTGGGTCTTTGAGTGGCTGTATGGAGTGGGTTTTTTGAATACTTGTATGGGTAAGCAAGTGGTTGTGTGGCTGTGTGAGGACGTATGAGAAGTTGTATAGGTGTGTGAGTGGGTGTGTGAGTGGTTATGTAGATGATATTATCAGTGATTTCACTGAGCATGTCATACGTGATGTCATAAGCAGTGCATTGCGGGTCGTAAGTTATAGTTAGCTCAGGTAACTATAACTGCTGATATTCTCTCGCTTTGTACAAGTAAAATCTGAGCCTAACTATAACGTCCCTGCAACCTTTGCTTTCTTCAGTGAATTTTTAATGTTCTTTTAATTCTATTTCCTAACTATAACATGCCTGTAACCTTTGTTTTTTTCAGTGAATTTCTACGGTTTTTAAATTCTATTTCCGAAATAGAACATCCCTGCAACCTTTAGTTTTTTAAGTGAATGTCTAAGTTTTTTTTTTATTTCCTTACTGTAACCTGTAACCTTTGAGTTGTGTGTGATTGAGTGCATGAGTGTCTCAATGGATATGTGAGCGGGTAAGTGAGTATCTGTAGGGGTCTGGGAGCGGCTGAATAAGTGTCTCAGTGGATCTGTGAGTGGGTGCATGAGTGTTTCAGCGTGTCTGTGAGTGGGTTTGGGACTCTCTGAGTGGGTTCAAGAGTGGGTGCATGAGTGTTTAACTGGGTGTGCAAGTGTCTCAGTGGGTCTATGAGTGGGTGCGTGAGTCTCAGTGGGTCTGTAAACAGGTTCGTGAGTGTATGAGTGGGCGTGTGAGTGGGTGTGTCAGTGTCTGAATACGTCTTTGATTAGAAGCGTGACTGTCTGAGTGGATCTGTGAGTGGGTGCATCACTGTCTCAGTGGGTCTGTGACTGGGTGCATTAGTGTCTCAGTGGGTCTGTGAGTGGCTGCATGAGTGTCAGAATGGGTCTGTGAGTGGGTTCATAAGTGTATGAATGGGTCTGTGAGTTACTGCATAAGTCTCAGAGAGGGTCTGTGAGTGTGTGCATGTGGCCAAATGGGGGAGCGGGCCATGCGCCCCCCCAGGGCTGTTTTCGACTAGGGGGACCCCATCCCCCTGGATCTTTGCCATATACAAATGAAGGAGGGGGGCTGCATGGCCCAAATCCCTTGGTTGATTTCAGCCCTTGGGACCCCATTCCCCGGGGCCCAGCCTTTTAATTTTTTTTAACAGTGGAGGGGTACCGAGCAGCCCCCCCTCCTGGGCCGATTTCGGCACAGAGACCCCATCCTCTGGGTTCCTCCCATTTGTCCTGGATGCAGAGGCACCCAGTGTGCTATGGGACCGCAGGGGGATCCTCAAGGCCCCTACATTCCCTGCCAGCTTCCTGCCTCCTACGGGGCCGACATTGCTTTCACACACAGGAAGCTGCTAAACATGCAGCCCCCTGTGTATGATAGCAATCCTTTCATCTGTTTTCCTGCTCATTTGACAGCAGGCAGGGAAACAGACGAAAGCTCTGCTTCCAGCAAGCAAGAGCGTTTCTCCGCTCTGACTTGCAGCAAACATCTATGTCCTGGAGGTGGACACCCCGAGACATAGCAGGAGCTGGCCCTAGGGGGGTGGCAGTCCCCAGGGCCATTATTGGCCCATGGAGGGGGGGCCACATGGCCCCCTTCCTTTAAAGTAGACAGGCTGGCCCTAGGGAATTGGGCATCCCCTCCCAGTTTCAATGTTAATTTAGACATGGGGAAGTGGTGGCCTCAGGTGCCCTGGGGCCTAGGGGGTCCACGTGGCCCCCATTGCCTTTAATTTAGCCCTGGGATTTTTTCTATGTGGCCCCAGGGAGCTGGTGGTCGCCATGGACTGGGGGGGTCCAAGCGCCCCCCTTTATTAACACATAAGCTCTGGGGAGGTGGAGGTCCCTGGGGCTTTTATAAGCCCCAGAAGGGGGAGCATGTGCACCCACCTCCTATAATTCCCACATGCCCCTAGGACCTGGCCCATCCGGGGGCTAAACATTAGAGAAGCGCAGGAGCCCACTCTTTTTTTCTGGTAAGAGCCACGTATCCAGGGTGGCTCCAGCTGAAAATATAAAAAATGCCTTTTTCCCTAGGCCCCAAGAGGTCTAGGGTGTTATGGTATTCCTACCCTGTCCCCTTCTTTTTGTTTGCCTTTTATGGTGGGACTCAGCTGAATCTGAGTCCCATGATGGCTGCCAACACTTCCTGGTTGAAGTGTTGGCAACCAATCACATTTCAGCATGGTTGCTGTCGGATCTTTGGAGTATCCGTATCACTATATATACAAATTTACATTGCCTTTAATATCTCAATAACTACTGAACAGATTTACACCAAATAACAAAACGGGTTCTTTCTGAACCAAGACTTACTTTTCTGCCAAATTTGGTATAATTCCATCCAGTGGTTCGGGCTGTAGTCACAAGTAAAATCTCTATGGGAATTAACAGGGAAAACACACTTTTTGACCCCCCCTTTTCTCAGCCCCCGCTTGATGGATCACCCCAAAACTTTCCATGTGCAACAAGAATCACTGCGGCATGTTTTTGGGAAACTTTCGTGGAGGTTCGTCAACGGCACCAAAGATATAGGCAAGTCAAAAAACACTTTTCCTAGGAAACTAGGTTCTAACTATAACTACCTACTGGCGACCACCAGTAAGCAATGTATGCATATATATAGATATACGCACAAATATATATATATATATTAATATATATATGTATAAATATATATGTGTAAAAATATCTATATCTATATATATATATTTATTTATTTTACAGAGTGGCAGTAGTCACTGTAGTTTTAGTTAGGGTCACAAGAAATAGGGATTTTTGTCCTTTTACAACTTTGCGCCCGTTTGACGAATGACCAAGAAGAGAAACTTGCAGACCTGTTGCACCTGTTTCATTGTCGGGGGACTGAAAGTTTGGTGACGTTTGGTCAAGGGGGTACAAGCAAAATGGGGGATCTCAAAACGGGCTTGAAATCCAATGTTTTTTTACAAAGACTTTTGTATTTCGGGTAGTGCGAAAACCGATGGATTTTGCTGAGTTTTGACAGCATTTGATATTAGGGTGCACAGATTAGTTTTTTGGGTGCTGCAGGTAAGTAGAGTAAGCATTTTCTAAGTTATAAGGTTTCACAACTTAGGGGCTGTTGCAAAGTCATCCTGTGCCCTGGGCACCCCCCAACTTTTTGCTGACTGGTACTGGTGCTAACTGACTCTGACTGACCCTGGGCTCTAGCTAACCAGGCCCAGGGCCAGTGCTATGCTGAGAGAGACACATTTAGAATACAGTGAAAACACCTACATACACTAGGGTACACTATGGTATGGGGTACCACTGTGATTGGCATGACCTACCCTATCAGACCCTAGTAAATAATAGGGCAGGGGGATTGAAACTACCTAGAAGTCCCTAGTACACAATAGGGCATGGCAGTTTAGAGGCCAGCAGCTTTTTCTGCACTTGCATGTGTGCACTGCTGAAGCCTGAGGTCAGTTAAAAAGCAGCACTGGGTGGCAGGACTGCTTTTAAAAAGTAAATTGCGCCCAAACTCGACTTTGGTGTTTGGGGCACTTAAAAATAGATAACCTACAATGTTTTGGCATATTAGGAACCCCCAGGGTCTCCCCTAGGTGTCCCAGGGGTGGGGGGTCAGGTATTTATAAGGTGGACCCTTATAAAATGAGTTTTATATGTCCTGGGTTAAGTGAAATTTCACATTTCACTCCCCACATTGTGATAAAGTGCTGCCCAAATTCGACTTTGACGCTAGGAGCACTATGGAGGTAGGATCTGCAATATTTCTACAGATTCAGAACCCCTAAAGTCTCCCCTAAGTGGTCCATGGGGTGGGGGTCCTGTAGATATAGGCGGAGTACTTGTAAAATATGTTTTTATAAGGCCTGGTGCTGTAATAATGGCCCGAGTCATTTTTCCCATTGCAAATCCCATGCCACATAGGTTAACATGGCAAGAGGTTATTAACTAATAACTCCTGATAGGAGAATGATAGACCTTCCATTCAAAGACTTCCCAGAATGGTAGTGAAAAATCCAACAATATTATATTGTTGAATTTCTCCTAAAATGTACAGACAAGAAGTTATAAGACTTTCTTGTTTGCAGGTCCAGATTCAGCCTTCCAGTGGTCTGTCCTGATTGGTCAGAGTTAAGTGGATTAGCCATGCTGCTTTGAAGAGGTGATAAAGAGCCCCTGGGGTTAACCAGCTCTGCTGGGAGGGCAGTGTGCTGCTACACAGGAATGCCAGAGCAGGGGGAGGAGTCGTAAACCATGGTCTTCAAAGGAAAGGGGAAGGCCTCAGTGCCAGTTACCACTCTACTCTTTTGACCCTAAGCCAGAGCTAGGCTTAAGGAAGGAATGAGCAGATGCCAGGGGGAGAGTCTATGGAAATTAGCCATTCTAGGGGTGTGTTTAGCCAGCTCTCAACTCTCTGCTGGAAAATCAGCCATTATGAATTTGGAGGATTTTGTGCACTCTGGGACAAAATAATGCCACACTCTACAGGATGTGGTCATAACCTTGGGGAGTTACCCTGCCCCCATTGGTCAGGAGTCACCTCCTGCTTGACCCAGAGAACTTGGAATAAGTATCTGAGAGGGGCAGAGCCTCTCAGATCTGTTGCTTGAAGCTTAAGAAGGCAAAACGTGGTGCCATGCTGAGAAGTTTGATGTGCAATTTCTAAGGCCTGCCCTCTGAAGACTGCACCATCTGGAACTACAGCCCTGTGGACTACCTTGCTGCAAAAGAACTAAAGAGTTGGCTCCCTGCAAGCTACAGGTTAACAGAGCTCACCTGGAACATCACCACTAAGGATCCTCAACCTGGAGAACTACCAGTGGATTTGTAAGGGTTTTATCCAAGTGGATTGTGGGAACTGAAGTCCTCAACTTTCAAGGACCATCTTGGAGCTTCCAGACCATTGGAGTGAGTTTCAGACACGTTGGGACCCTATTGGGAACTTCAGGAAGAAGTTCCAGAAGTTTGGAGAACTTTGGAGCAACTTTGGAAAAAAGCTCCATAAGGGGACCGACTCAACCTGGCCAGCCAAGCCGCCTGCCTTCAAAAGCGAGCCGGCCTGCCGTCCAGGTTCGTCCCGCTGAAAAGCTCCGTAGGTCCGACTTCCAGAGTTTGACCGGGAGTAGGCGAAATCCGAGGCCGGCGAACCCTCACTGAATCCGGCCTGGTGAAGAGCATCGAGGGACCCCGCGAGAAAAAGCTCCAGAAAAGTTTCTAAGTCCGAAGGTAAAAACTGTGACCGGGACCTACCGTGAGGGGTAGCCGCTCAAGGCTCCATCGCGGTCGGCCTGAAACTCTGACTTTGAGCCGGTCTATCGCGACCAGATATCCCAATAAGGTGCTATAGGTTTCTAAGTGCTATATAATGCTAAATCTTTGAAAATTCATATCTCCGGTTCCCTACATTGGAGTTTTGTTGTTTCGGTGTCATTTTAAAGATAAAAATATGTCCTATGTTTATAAATTGGTGTTGGATTTTTATTATGCATTGTGTCTTAATTATTTACTGAAGTGGTGTTTTTAAATGCTTTACATGCCTGTCTTTGAAGTTAAGTCTGTCTGCTCGCAGCCAAGCTACCAAGGGTTGAGCATGGGAATAATTTTCTAAGACCTATTCTGAGCCCTATACTGTGTTAGTGGCCTTATTGCCAGTGGCAGACCTACATTTGCCCCTACCAACAATCCACTTTCCAACATTTGGTGCTCAGCGGTGTAGATGAGGACTTGGTTTAAAAAGTACACCTTTCAGTAAAGTGAATTAAGATTATAAAAATCCTCTAACTTGCCTTAGGACAAAACTTTTGAGTTTTATTTTTGGAATTGGGACTAAACAGTTTTTAATCCATTGTTTTGATTTTTCCAAATTGTTCTAAATCTGTTGTGCCTAGTTGTTGTGACCCAAAACTAGGGAACCATGGAGCTGGACCTGGCTAAACTGTCCCAGTTCAGGATGGCTGATCCTAGGGTACAGTGTAGGCTTAGGGGGCTGCCTGCTTCCAACAAGATTAGGAAGGCAGGGTTGCTTAAGTCCCTAAAGGCCTTGGCTGGGGTAGATGAGGAGATTCAAGGGGGGATGGAGGATGTTCCCCCCCAACCTCACCCAAGAGGAGGGTGAGGATGGTGCCTCTTCCATTATCTCTAGTGTTAGCCATATGATTCCAGATGGTGGGAGTGGGGAAGGGTCCCTTACTCAGGAACCACCACTGTCCCTTGCAGAGAGACAGCTTGAGGCTCAATTAGTTTTGATTGCCTTGGAGAAGGAGAAATTGGAATTGGCTAAGAAGAGATGGGAGAGGGAGGAGGCGTTCAAAAGAAATGGTGGCAGTGAAAATGATGAAGATTTTGAGATGTCCAGGGGTGGTGGATTTGATCCCAAGCTTCCCAAGGGTATACTGCCCAAGTACACAGAGGGGGATGACATTGACAGGTGGCTAGCAGCTTTTGAGAGGGCCCTTAGAATGACTAGGGCCCACTCTAAGTATTGGGGGAGTTGATTCCAGTAGCTGGGAGTGATAGGCTCCTGACCCTGAAGTGAGAGGATGCAGAATCGTACCAGCAGATGAAGGTATGCTTAGTCAAGAGACTTGGTCTGACTCCAGAGCAGTACAGGGTGAAGTTTAGAGGCACCCAGAAATTGAGTTCAAAATCTTGGGTAGACTTTGTGGACATTTCAGTGAAGGCACTGGAAGGCTGGATTGTTGGTAACACTGTTGACACATATGAGGGATTGTATAATTTGTTTTTGAAAGAACATATTTTGACTCATTGTGCAGAAGAGAAGTTACGCCAGTATCTAGTGGACTCTAAGCTGACAGACCCCAGAGAGCTGGGGGAAGCAGCTGATGAGTGGGTGAGAACCCGGGTTTCCATTCAGCACCAGGGGAGTGACCAGAAGAAAGGAGGACATGTCCCTCCCCAAGGGAAAGAAGGTCAAAACCAGAAGGAGTGCTCCAAAGACCAAAAACCTGCACAAGGAGGGGGGGCCTGAGCCAACCCAAATTCAAAGGGAGGGGGTATCACGGAAAGAATGGTAGGTTCATTGATCCCTCAAAGGTGGGTAAGTGCTTTGACTGTAACCAGCCAGGGCACAAACAGGGAGATGCTGTCTGCGCCCTAAGGGGCCATCCCATGGGATTGCCAGTGTAAGTGTGGGGGTGGAGAGTGGTGTCCAGAATAGTCAGGTGGTGGAAGCAACCTTAGTATCCCTGGGAGGGGTGAATATTGCAACCCTTGCTGCCTTACCTCCAAACATGCACAAGTACAGGCAGAGGCCTAAAGTGAATGGGACTGAGGTTGAGGCTATCAGAGACACTGGGGCTAGTGTAACTATGGTCCTGGATGAGCTGGTGCCTCCAGGAAGGTTGCTACCTGGTGAGTTTCACCAGGCAACTTATGCAGACAGCACTATCAAACTCCATCTTATGGCTGTGGTGGATTTGGAATGGGGAGGTGTGACAGGCCCTATGAAGGTAGCTGTGTCAAAGGTGCTCCCAGTCCAGTGTTTACTGGGCAATGATCTTGAAGCCTCTGAGTGGTCAGAGGTGGAGAGAGGACTCCATATGAAAATATTGGAGCTCCCTGAGTGGGTATGTGCTGTGACTAGGTCACAGACTAACCAAAAGGGAGGGGCTGGACACTTGGACCCTGGAACAAAGGGCCAAGCATCCAAGGACAAGGGTACCGGGCCTGGTGAGCCAGCCCAGGGAACTCCAGAGGTGCAGGAAGAATCTAACCCTGATGGGGAGGATCTGGCCTCCCTGCCAGAGCTGTCAGATTTGGCAGAACTGAGAGGAGCAGGTGGACCCTCCAGAGAGGAGTTCAGTAAGAGCCAGCGAGACTGTCCCACCCTTGAGAGCTTGAGGCGGATTGCTTCTAAGCAAGAGGAGGGGGATGACAGTGGGTTTCACAAACTCTACTGGGAAGATGGACTGCTTTATACTGAGGCCAGAAACCTCAAGGAGGGGGCCACCAGGAGGTTGGTGGTGCCCCAGAAGTACAGAGAGTTCATCCTGACTTTGGGGCATGATATCACCTTGGGAGGACATTTGGGACAGACAAAGACATGGAACCAGTTGGTGAACCATTTCTACTGGCCCCATATGTCTGAAAAGGTAAAGGAGTTTTGCAGCTCCTGTGTCACCTGTCAGGCCAGTGGCAAGGCAGGGGGCAAGACAAAGGCTCCCCTAATACCACTGCCAGTGGTTGGAGTTCCTTTTGAAAGGGTGGGGATGGACGTTGTTGGTCCCCTGGACCCACCTACTGCATCAGGGAATTGGTATATCTTAGTGGTAGTGGACCATGCCACTAGGTACCCTGAAGCAATCCCTCTTAGAACCATTGATGCTCCTGCAGTGGCTAGAGCACTGCTTGGTGTGTTCACCAGAGTGGGTTTCCGAAAGAGGTGGTATCAGATAGGGGCACGAACTTCTTGTCCAGCTATCTGACTGCTATGTGGCATGAGTGTGGTGTTAACTACAAGTTCACCACCCCCTATCACCCACAAGCAAATGGTCTTGTTGACAGATTCAACAAAACCCTGAAGGGCATGATAGATGGGTTGTCAGAGAAACTCAGGAGGAGATGAGATGTTCTCCTCCCATGCTTACTGTTTGCCTACAGGGAGGTGCCACAGAAAGGGGTTGGTTTCAGTCCCTTTGAGTTGTTGTTTGGATACCCTGTGAGGGGGCCATTGAGCCTGCTGAGAGAGTCTTTAGAGAAGCCTCTTAAAGAAGCAAAGGACAATGTGCTTGACTATGTGCTAGGCCTGAGATCTAGAATGGCAGAGTATATGTACAAGGCAAACAGGAAACTGGAGGCCAGCCAGGAGCTCATGAAGCACTGGTATGATCAAAAGGCTACTATGCCTGAGTATACTCCAGGACAATTGGTGTGGGTGTTGGAGCCTGTGGCTCCCAGGGCCCTCCATGACAAGTGGAGTGGGCCCTATCCAATCTTAGAAAAGAAGGGTGAGGTTACCTATTTGGTTGACCTTGGCACCCCCAGGAACCCTCATAGGGTCCTGCATGTGAATAGATTGAAACCCCACCATGACAGGGCGGATATGACCATGTTACTGGTCACTGATGAGGGAGTGGAGGAGGAAACTGAGCCAGTGCCCGACCTCCTCTCCACTAATGTGCAAGATGGGTCAGTGGAGGGGGTGATACTCTCTCCCAAGTTGTCAGACCAGCAGCACAGAGACTGTAAGCTAGTGCTGGAGCAGTTTGCTGGCCTGTTCTCTTTGACCCCAGGCATCACTGAGTGGTGTGTGCACCACATTGACACTGGTGACAGCTTACCTGTCAAAAATAAACTGTACAGGTTGTCTGACCATGTCAGTGCCAGCATTAAAGCTGAGGTTGCTAAGATGCTGGAATTGGGGGTAATTGAACCGTCTGAGAGTCCCTGGGCCAGTCCAGTGGTGCTGGTACCCAAACCTAATCCTCAGGGGGGACCCAAGGAGTTAAAGTTCTGTGTGGACTACAGAGGATTGAAGACTGATGCTTACCCTATACCTAGAGCTGATGAGCTCATTGACAGGTTAGGGGCTGCTAAGTACCTGAGTACTTTTGATTTGACTTCAGGTTACTGGCAGATTGCCCTCACTGATGGAGCAAAGGAGAGGTCAGCATTCTCCTCACCAGAGGGATATTATCAGTTCAAGGTAATGCCCTTTGGCTTAAAAAATGCACCTGCCACCTTCCAAAGGTTGTTGAACAGGGTCTTGTCTGGGTTGGAACAGTTCAGTGCAGCTTACCTCGATGATATAGCTGTATACAGTTCTACCTGGGGGGGATCACTTATGCCACCTAAGGGAAGTGCTTCATGCCATGCAGCAGGCAGGCCTGACTATTAAGGAAAGTAAGTGCCAAATAGGGCAGAGTTCTGTGGTGTACCTGGGCCACCTGGTAGGTGGGGGCCATGTACAGCCTCTCCAAGCTAAAATCCAAACTATTTTGGATTGGACAGCTCATGTTACCCAGACTCAGTTCAGGGCATTCCTTGGACTCACGGTATTATAGAAGGTTTGTTCAAAATTACGGGACCATTGTGGGGCCCCTAACAGAACTCACTTCTAAGAAGAGGCCCAAGAAGGTGGATTGGACATCAGAGTGTCAGAAGGCTTTTGACACTCTGAAAGCTGTTATGTGTTCAGCACCAGTGCTGCTGGCCCCTGACTGCACAAAATAATGTATGGTTCAGACAGATGCTTCAGAGCAAGGGATTGGGGCAGTATTGTCACAGCTAAATGAAGAGGGCCTTGATCAGCCAGTTGCCTATATTAGCAGCAGACTTCTTCCCAGAGAGCAGAGGTGGAGTGCCATTGAGCGAGAGGCTTTTGCTGTGGTTTAGTCCCTGAAAAAGTTGAGACCATATTTGTTTGGGACTCACTTTCGTGTTCAAACTGACCACAGGCCTCTCAGATGGCTCATGCAGATGAGAGGGGAGAATCTCAAGCGGTTAAGGTGGTCCATTTCCCTACAGGAATGGACTTTACAGTGGAACACAGACCTGGGGTTGCCCATGCAAATGCAGATTGACTTTCCAGGTTTTTCCACTTAGCTGATGAGGACTACCAGGGTGTAGGTTAGTAACCCATCACCTTTCGTTTGGGGAGGGGGCCATGTTGCAAAGTCATCCTGTGCCCTGGGCACCCCCTAACGTTTTGCTGACTGGTACTGGTGGTAACTGACTCTGACTGACCCTGGGCTCTGCCTAACCAGGCCCAGGGCCAGTGCTATGCTGAAAGAGACACATTTAGAATACAGTGAAAACCCCTACATACACTAGGGTACACTATGGTATGGGGAGCCCCTGTGATTGGCATGAGCTACCCTATCAGACCCTAGTAAACATTAGGGCAGGGGGATTGAAACTACCTAGAAGTCCCTAGTACACAATAGGGCATGGCGGTTTTTGAGGCCAACAGCTTTTTCTGCACTTGCATGTGTGTACTGCTGAAGCCTGAGGTCAGTTTAAAAGCAGCCCTGGGTGGCAGGACTGCTTTTAAAAAGTAAATTGTGCCCAATCTCGACTTTGGTGTTTGGGGCACTTACAAATAGATAACCTACAATGTTTTGGCATATTAGGATCCCCCAGGGTCTCCCCTAGGTGTCCCAGGGGTGGGGGATCAGGTATTTATCAGGTGGACCCTTATAAAATGAGTATTGTATGCCCTGGGTTAAGTGAAATTTCACATTTCACTCCCCACATTGTGATAAAGTGCTGCCCAAATTCGACTTTGATGCTAGGAGCACTGTGGAGGGAGGATCTGCAATATTTCTACAGATTCAGAACCCCTAAAGTCTCCCCTAAGTGGTCCATGGGGTGGGGGTCCTGAAGATATAGGCGGAGTACTTGTAAAATATGGTTTTATAAGGCCTGGTGCTGTAAAAATGGCCCAAGTCATTTTTCCCATTGCACATCCCATGCCACATAGGTTAACATGGCAAGAGGTTATTAACTAATAACTCCTGATAGGAGAATGATAGAACTTCCAATGAAAGACTTCCCAGAATGGTAGTGATAAATCCAACAATATGATATTGTTGAATTTCTCCTAAAATGTACAGACAAGAAGTTATAAGACTTTCTTGTTTGCAGGTCCAGATTCAGCCTTCCAGTGGTCTGTCCTGATTGGTCAGAGTTAAGTGGAATAGCCAGGCTGCTTTGAAGAGGTGAAAAATAGCCCCTGGGGTTAACCAGCTCTGCTGGGAGGGCAGTGTGCTGCTACACAGGAATGCCAGAGCAGGGGGAGGAGTCGTAAACCATGGTGTTCAAAGGAATGGGGAAGGCCTCAGTGTCAGTTACCACTCTACTCTTTTGACCCCAAGCCAGAGCTAGGCTTAAGGAAGGAATGAGCAGATGCCAGGGGGAGAGTCTATGGAAAATTAGCCATCCTAGGGGTGTGTTTTGCCAGCTCTTAACTCTCTGCTGGAAAATCAGCCATTATGAATTTGGAGGATTTGGTGCACTCTGGGACAAAATAATGCCACACTCTACAGGATGTGGTCATAACCTTGGGGAGTTACCCTGCCCCTATTGGTCAGGAGTGACCTCCTGCTTGACCCAGAGAACTTGGAATAAGTATCTGAGAGGGGCAAAGCCTCTCAGATCTGCTGCTTGAAACTTAAGAAAGCAAGACGTGGTGCCATGCTGAGAAGTTTGATTTGCAATTTCTAAGGCCTGCCCTCTGAAGACTGCACCATCTGGAACTACAGCCCTGTGGACTACCTTGCTGTAAAATAACTAAAGATTGGACGCCCTGCAAGCTACAGGTTAACAGAGCTCACCTGGAACATCACCACTAAGGATCCTCAACCTGGAGAACTACCAATGGATTTGTAAGGGTTTTGTCCAAGTGGATTGTGGGAACTGAAGTCCTCAACTTTCAAGGACCATCTTGGAGCTTCCAGACCCTTGGAGTGAGTTTGAGACACTTTGGGAGCCTTTTGGGAACTTCAGGAAGAAGTTCCAGAAGTTTGGAGAACTTTGGAGCAACTTTGGAAAAAAGCTCCATAAGGGGACCGACTCAACCTGGCCAGCCAAGCCGCCTGCCTTCAACCGCGAGCCGGCCTGCCGTCCAGGTTCGTCCCGCTGAAAAGCTCCGTAGGTCCAACTTCCAGAGTTTGACCGGGAGTAGGCGAAATCCGAGGCCGGCAATCCCTCACCGAATCCGGCCTGGTGAAGAGCATCGAGGGACCCCGCGAGAAAAAGCTCCAGAAAAGTTTCTAAGTCTGAAGGTAAAAACTGTGACCGGGACCTACCGCGAGGGGTAGCCGCTCAAGGCTCCATCGCGGTCGGCCTGAAACTTTGACTTTGAGCCGGTCTATCGCGACCAGATAGCCCAATATGGTGCTATAGGTTTCTAAGTGCTATATAATGTTAAATCTTTGAAAATTCATATCTCCGATTCCCTACATTGGATTTTTGTCGTTACAGTGTAATTTTAAAGATAAACATATTTCCTATTTTTATAAATTGGTGTTGGATTTTTATTATGCATTGTGTCTTAATTATTTACTGAAGTGGTGTTTTTAAATGCTTTACATACCTGTCTTTGAAGTTAAGGCTGTCTGCTTGCAGCCAAGCTACCAAGGGTTGAGCATGGGAATAATTTTCTAAGACCTATTCTGAGCCTATACTGTGTTAGTGGCCTTATTGCCAGTGGCAGACCTACATTGCCCCTACCAATAATCCACTTTCCAACAGGGGCTTATTACAATGGCTTTCGGACTTGCCTCCGAACGACACCATCTCGGACTCTGGACCGACCGACCTGAGGTCTGCGGTTCTGACCGCCTGATTACAATATAACCGAACACTGTTCGGTCGTATCCCCACTGTTCTGTATGGGAGCTTCTTTTATGGCCATAAACTGTCCGTAACACAGGCTCCTATGGAGAAATGGTGGTGTGTGTAAAACCCTGCACCCTGTGGCAGGCAACCCATGGTGCCTGACACACAGTGCAGGGTTTTACATGGGGATACCCTAGGTACCCCCTCGATCACCAACCGTAGGCCGCGGAGCCCTGCTAGGGGCCCCCAAAGTTGCTTTCCGACAGCATTTCCGTGTCGGAAAAGCCAACATGGAAAGGCTTTTGGAAACTGACAGCGTAATCCCAACGGCAGAAACGCTGTCCATAAGGGATTACAGTGCAGTTCTGACCGACAGGAATACTCCGAGAGCCGGTCGGAACCGAGTCGGAATGACCAGCCGGTTTACGTTCCGGCCGCCGACATCCTAATCTGGCGGTCGGACCGCAAACCGACCGAATTGGTTGGAAAGCCTCCGACCGTGGTCGGAAAGCTTCCGACTAGTGGTTGGAGGATTTCCGACCGACATCGTAATCTGCCCCTAAGTGATATCTTGTAGAACAATATTGCTAAATGTAGCAAGGAAGCCCAAAAAATAAACTAGACTGCATGTGTAAAGTTTCAGATTTACTACATGAACAACTTAAAGACCCGTTTATGGTTGCATGCTAATTAAAACCTATGAACAAATACATAACAAATAGAACACATCCTAATCTATTTATGTTTTCTTTGCATGCTCTCTGGCTCACAAAATAGAAATGGCCCAACAAGTCAAACAAAAACCATCCTTCTTATGCACCCCTATGGAACAAAATGAAAAACAGAACTGCCAGTGAGCCACGTCACAAACTACTGTTTAGAGGACATGATAATTGGCCACTAGGAAAAAAAATAATAATGTAAAGTTTTAGAACAATACCAATGATTGCCTTTCATTTACTTTGGCCTTCATGTGTAGCACAATCCTACTAAAAGCAGCAAGTTTGCCCAAAGAATAAACTAGACTACATAAGTAAAGTTTCAGATTTACTGATTGAACAACCGAAAGACCCATTTATGGTCACATGCTAATGGAAACCTATAAACAAATACATAAAGAATAGAATACATTATAATCTACATGAGATTTCTTTGCATGCTCTCTGGCTACAAAATAAAATTGTGCCCAACAAGCAAAACAAAAACCATCTTCATTATGCACTCCTGTGCAACAAAATTGAAAAGTGACCTAGCAGTGAGCTATACAAACTACTATGTGGAGGACAAGATAAATGGCCATTAGGAAAAAAGAAATAATCTTCATTTTTATAACAACAATGATTGGCTTTCATTTACATTGAGCTTCATATGCAGCACAATCCTACTAAAAGTAGCAAGGAAGCCCAACAAATGAACTAGACTTCATATGTAAAGTTTCAAGAATACTACATAAACAACTAAAAGACACATTTATGGTCATATGATTATGTAAACCAATAAACAAATATATAACTAATACAATAGATAAAAAGAAAGAAATCTCATTTAATGTGATTGCCACTCTAGTTATAGTTAGTATTCCCAAAGACAGGAATGTATGGGATATTAATTGCCTAAAAACTTTCCACCCGTTTGACGAATCACCACAAACTTTTCAGACCTATAGCATTTTCTATATTTTGAGATAATGAACATTTTTGGGGCGAATACTTAAGAGGTTGCAAAGATAAAAGGGCCAAAACACATTTTTCCTCCAATGCATTTTCCATAGACAATTGTATGTGACATTGCAGGAAAATAACTAAAGGGATTTCAATGAAATTTGGCAGGATGAGACATTATGGTGCAGGGATAATGCTTTTTGCGTACAACAGTTAAGTAGGATAAGTATTTTTTACGTTATAAGGAATTTAAACTTAGTGATATCTGTCACTGTGCTACTTTTGCAGAATTTCAAAAAAATTTGTGAAGTGACCGGTACATGGCCCTAAATGTCTTAAAAAATATATTAAATAATATAAGTAAATGTCACAACCTATTACCACTTTAATAAAGTGTAGTAAAAACAATATGGCTGTATTTCATGCTCTAAATACAGCCATTACCCAATTATATACTGGCTTGTCAACGCCATCGACCACGGTATACTGCAAAGTTATCATGGCCAAAATATAACTAAGGCCTAGGTGTATTATTGTATTGTGGTACCCTTGTGTCACTCATGGTGTTGCATGGGCAATGCAGATTTACAATGCATACCATTAGAATGCATCTCCATAGAGGTACACTAAAAGTGCCATTACAATGCATACCATTACCACACATACCATTACATGCTATCACAACGCATGTTACTAAACCTATCAAATATGGTTTTTAATACACCCGCAAAAATACTGATTTTTTTTTTTAAATTACAGAATGCAAACGATAAAATTGCAAAACATTTCCTGATGCAAAGTACTTGTAAAAAGCAGTACAATTTCCCATTTAACAACACTGTACTGGCAATAGGAAAAGCAACGTGTGCATTCCAAATACAACAAAACTGCTATCCTTCCTCTATTTTCACTCTAGCAGTACAGCCAAGGTCTACACAAAATGGCTGTTGTTCTAAAAAGGAATGAAAATAACTCTCTTTTTTCACAATACTTAATAAATATACATTCTGTCAGATTCTGAATCACGTGAAAAAATACATTCCAAAACATATTTTCTTTTAAATTTTCGAAACCCCCCAAAAAACGTATAAATTCAGCTGACCACCATTTTGTGCTCAGTGGTACACTGACTTCCCAAGTGACCACACGCTGCTGAGGTGCGAGGAGAAAAACAACAGTTTCTTATACAGACATTGCCACCTATTGACTCAAGTAAGTGAAACGTTAACATAAAACACACTTAATAAGAACACCAATAATTTCTAGACCTAATATTAATTTTAATTTTCTAACAAATTCACAGATTTTGGTCTTAAAATCGAAGTACATTACCTAGAGGCATTTGTTTTTACTAAAACAAGAAAACTATTAAAAAAAGGTGACCTTTACCTCCGGGAAGGTGCTGGTCAGTGGTGGTGGGGGGGGAGGATTACTATATTACTCTTCCAACTCCGCTGTGTGCTTGTATCAGGGAAGGTGCTGGGCAGTGATGTGGGGCAAGATTACTATTATAGCTCCGAAAGATGCTTGCCTCAGGGAAGATGCTGGTCAGTGGTGGGGGGCAAAATTATTATTCCAACTCCATCAGGTGCTTGCCTCAGGAAAGGTTCTGGTCAGTGGTGGGGAGCAAAATTACTATTCTTACTCCACCGCGTGCTTGCCTCAGGGAAGGTGCTTGTCAGTTGTTGGTCATGAAATGTAATGCATTTACATTAAAACATACAAACATTAGACTTTTTTCACAGGACTGTAATTTGCACAAGTTCAACCCGTAATCAGGTGGGAGGTCTTTGCGCTGCTTTGGTGGTGCTGTGCCAGTGCAAAGCTGGTGCAGCACCACCAAAGTCGTAATCAGGCCCTTAGTTGGCAAAATCAGAGTCCAGCAATGGAATAACAAACATGTTCTAAGAAAAGTCAATAGCCAGTCAAGAAATAATAGCCACATTTTCTTTATAGGTTATAAGTAATAAACATTTCTATTTGTAAAAACTCTGACACAAAATTACTTTTTCTCCCCTGTTTTAGAGACAAATAAAATATGGTAATAGGAGGATAGGCAACCTACATCAAATCTAACGGAGGCAATCAACTGCTGAAGTATGCTGGCTACCTTTATTGAAAGGCGAGATTAACTGAGCCCAGGAGTCATTGGAGGTGTGTGCAATATTATGCATCCCATTGCACAGGCAGAGTGATTAGTCTTGGTGACACTGTTGAAAAAACCACTGAGCATAACCACTCTGCCTCTGCAATAAAGATTGAGGTTAGAGAGAACATCCAGCAAATCAAAACGTTGGCATCCACCTCCAATGACCCTGTGGTTCAGTTTTGAGGGAGGTATCCCAAAACATTCCGATGCATATAGCAAGTTCTATGTCCACAATTCCTAACCTCAGCAGAATTATTCAAAGAAAAAAACAGGCTAGTAACCCACAACGTGTAACACCCCAGACCTACTAAGACATTAACATTCCCCCAGAACTTACTGTAACCTTTACTAATGAAGCTTCTCTTTTGCATGATTACAAAAACCCTCAGAAAAGGATACTAAGCATTAACACACCCCATTACTTTGTAACTTTGGAAAATAGTGATATATGGATGATGGATGGGACCTTTAAATCCACACCCCATCAATTCACCTAAATATATGCTATTCATGCTAATATCAGTAACACTACAGTTCCTTTATTGAACAGTTTACTCCCTGATAAGCAAACCTCAACATACACTGATTTTTTGACAGTGGTAAAATCTAAAACACTCATTAAAGTCCTAGAAAAGTGATCATTAATTTTGAAATTAATCATGATTAACACCATTACTAAAATATATCCCGATACCCAAATTCAAGGATGTTTTCTTCACTTTTCACAGGCCTATTGAGAAAAATTCAAAAAACATCCTAAGTTGAGAATTACATTTCAGACAGTAATCTGCAGTATGAATTAAAGAAACTAACTCCTTTATGCTTTGTACTTCCAGGCAGTGTGGATGAACTCTTCACATCAATTACTGAATCTGAGTATTTTACAAATAACGACGACAAATTGGCACCTTTACTAAATTACTTTGAGGACGCATGGATTGGCGGTCTAAGTAGGTTGGATCACAGGAGGAAGCCTGGGATCTTTCTTGAATGGTGGAACTGTTACACGACATGCTTAGAGGGAGGTGCAAAGACAAATGATGCCATAGAGGGATGGCACAACTCCTTCAACAAATCAATCGAAAAACCTCTGCTAAACATTTATCATTTTGAGGAAGGAGCAAAGTTTCCAAGAAATGAGAATAGCGCAATCATTGACAATTAGTCTGAACCCACGTTATTAACAAAGAACAGAAGAAATGTCAGAGCGACCATTAGGTCAAACTCCACCGTTTTCATTGATGGTGGCTTCAGACTACCTAGAAAATATTGCATTTCTAACAACACTAAGACCTATTCTATCTTACTTGCCTGTTTTGCATTTTTTGGTAAAAATTAAATTAGAATTTTGGAAATGGTTTTTTAAATTAAAGGAATGTCGGAGATCTTACCTCAAGTTGTCTTCTTTCTTCAACTCTTGGTGATTTGTAAACAACTACCCTTTACCAAGAGTCTAGAGCACTCAAATCATCCAAAGTCTCAAATCCATATTCCATGAAGGTATACAACTCCCTTTGTAAACTATCGAAAAGGAAACAAACTGGCATAGCCATATTTTCCAACAAAACAACTGTTGGAAATGTTACCATTTAGGGCCCGATTCCGATCTCGTTTGGAAAGCATTCCTACCGAATCGGTGCCGGAATGCTTTCCGGACAACTCGGATCAGGGGGAGTCCGACCGAGCGATTTGGATGTAACCGGATGCTTCTGGATACGATTCGGTCAGACTCCCATTGAAGAAAGGGGTGGCTGAGGAAAAACGTGCACCCTGTGGCAGGCACCCCATGGTGCCTACGCACTGTGCATGGTGGGGAAGAGGGGACACATGGGTACCCCCACAGGCCCAATTCGGAGAGCCCTGGGTGAAGGGGGGGCCTGCTATGGGCACCCAATGACCGATTCTGGCAGCCGATTCGTTGCGGGGTAACCGAATCAGAACAGCTGTCGGAATCGGTCATCGTACTCGCTCGCTCGGAAAACCGAGTCCATAGAGCTGTACGATTGGGCTCCAAAAGACGCGACCTGCCCGAATGCCTTTCGGAACTTATTCGGACAGCCCTAATGGTTTACGGGCATCGGAATCGGTAGTTGAGAAGTGTGTCCGATTCGGTCGGAACCAAGGGTTCTGGATCGGATTCGGCAAACCCGAACCTAATTCGGAGCCCTTCCGAATGACATCAGAATCGCCCTCATAGTCTAAAAAAATGCTACCCCCAAAAAATTCCAAAAAGATGTGTTTTTTAGGAAAAAACGCAACAACGAATCCATTTATCCAATTCACTGTCCAGACGATATTAATCCATCCATATCCTTCAAAGCGATGTCCCAAATCCAAAAGTCTAAAGGTACACATAGTCAAATTATCCTGCATAAACCTAACATCCAGTAAAAAATTCCAAAATGTCAAAAAAATCCAATAGCCGAATGAGGGTATCCATGTTCTCCTTACTCCCACGTGTTTTGAGTGCCGTGTATGCGGTATACTAAGTTTTAAAAAACACGTTGCAAAAAATGTAAAAAATAAAAAACATATTTTTCCCCTTTGTTTAAAAGAATCCTATTCTTTCTTAAAACATGTTTTTCAAAAACAAAACTTTAAAAAAAACAATCAACCCGATGTGGGCCTACAACTGCTAGCTGCATAGGAATGAATAAGTGGTTAAAACATTCAAAAGATACATCTTACTACTGTCATACATCTAACTACCTCCCTCCTCTCTCCTTACAATAAAGTATGCCACCCATAATCTCTGTTTAATAAATTAAATTTGTTTTACCTGACCGTAGCTCTTCCTTGCTTCCGATATTTATTGCGACGCTCCACCAACTGTAGAAACAGACGCACAACCCTGAAAGTAAAAAGGAACAATTTCTCCCATTGATTTCAATGGAAACGTGCGGGAAGGCACTTAAAAGATTGTTTTCAATATGTTATTAAATTTCTTTTCATAGGAATTCACTTTTAGAAAAAAATGTATATTCTGAAATATTTTTAGAACATTTTTCAGATTTTGAAAGCACAATTAAATATTTTTTAAGTAAATAAAGTTGTATATATATGTTTTGTCTGTTCTTAAAAATGATTTAAATAAATATATATTTTTTCACCTCTACATGTATGTTCTTTATTTACAGTTTATTTTAAAATTAAATAGGGGGTACATCTCTCCATGCTAAAACAACTTTTTTACATTTTAAAATTAATTATAATTGTTTTAAAATTAATACTCCGGTATTAAAATTATTACCTGGGTATCAGTGCACTAGCTCACCCAAAACCCATATCTCCCTCACATCCCATGCCAGAGTTTGGGTGTTAAAAGCCCAAGATCTTAAATCAATAATTATTAATATTATACTGCAAAATAAATAGCCAGGTATTAAAATGAATACCTGAGTATTAGTACACTCCCCCACCCAAAACCCCTATTTCCATCACATCCTTTGCCAGAGGGTGGGTGTTACACCCCAAACATTTTTTTATTTTTTTTAAATTAATAATAATAATAATATAAGAAATTACCATACATTAATACCCAGGTAATGAATGCCTAAATATTAATACACTTTCCCACCCAAAGCCCCTATTTCCCTCACATCCCGTGCCAGAGGATGGGTGTTACCCCCACAAATTAATAATAGCAATATTAAATATTTAAATGAATTAATGCCCAGGTAATAACATTAATACCTAAATATTAATACACCCCCACCCAAAACCCCTATTTCCCTCACATCACTTCATATTATATTTTTTAATTAATTTTTAAAATCACAAAACATCATCAAAAATAATTAAACATCAATTTTTAATATCCTTATTCCAATATAAAAACTTACCTATTATACTCACCTAAAATTGTGTTGTAATGGTATGCTTTGTAATGCCATCTGCGTTGTAATAGCATGCTTTGAAATGGCTCCTGCGATGTAAAAGTTGCGTTGTACAGGCATTACGCATGTGTTGTAATAGTAGTTTCCCAGCATCTGGTACTCAATCTTTGATTTGTGATATTTAGATCTGTACGAATAAGAGTGTAAGAATGAAAGCTTGCAACTGATTGTACTTTCATTCCATTTTCCTTTGTCCCTGGGGTTCCCCATTATCTTTAACTTTTTGGTGATGTTTGAGGGGCCCCTTATCTCAAGGGGCCCCAAAAATAAGCAGAAATAAAGGAACATGGAACGGAAGTGACATAATCTTCTATCCTAGGTACAGGAACTATTTTTTTCTCAACCCACCAAAATATTAAAAGTCATGTCATAAGCAAAGCTACAACCAGACTCGTAGAAGGAAAAACGTACTTCTTTGTCTTCATGTGAATGAATAAGTAACCTTCAAGGCTCACGGTCACCAAATACGTCCCTGGAAAAACACCCAAATAATTCTGTGGCGAAGTATAGCACCATACCTTGAATCACTTCACCAATTTAACCATTAGAACAATGAAGTACAAACGGGTCCCTAACTGTGAAATTACCTCCTGGCTGACATCTGCACTGAGACAAACCAGCATGTGAGAAAAACCGATGTGCTAATTTTTTTCCAAATGGTTTCCCGTTCCCAGGTTTTGGAGTCCATCATGGTGAAAGCCCTTCATGTAAAAAAATTGAAGCATTCCAATTTTTTGGGAGGATCAGATAGATTGCTTGTGGAGACAGGGGAAAAGCCTGGAACCCATCCCTCTTTTATTTGCATTTGTCTTCATCTGTCTTCTTACATCCATCGATTTTCCCTTATCCACCAAATATGTTCTCTTTACTGTAGGCTTCTATCCCTACCTTTACATAGTACCTCCATTCCTAGCTACACAGCATCTTTGGGGCCGATCCCGATTCGGGCCGGAAAACGTACCGACCGATTCGGACACGGAATTTATTCCAACCGACACGTACCGGTGCAGCCGGCCCCGCAAAGTACGATGAAATGCGTGCAAAATCCGACCGACTCGTACGGAACACAATACGAACGACCGAACCGCGCGGAAAACAGCTATCTGGCCGGAAAAGCGTGCGAATCGAACCGACCGACACGCACCAGGAAGGAACACGAACGAAACGTACCCGCAAACTCCGAGCCGCGCAGTACGATGCATCGCGTGGAAAACACGACCGAGTCGCACGGAGCCCAAGCCATACGACCGACACGCATACAAAACAGCGAGCCGAAGCAACCCAATACACCGCGACCGACGCGTACGCAGCACATAAAACAGCACAAACACAGCGTGAATGACTCGGAGAAGCTCGCACGAGACAACTGCAGAGTACGACTCGGTCAGAAGAACGTTTCCTACATGCACAAAAAGTACAAAGGGAAAAACACAAAAAAAAGGCCAAACAAGCAATTACAAAGCCAATAAATACTGGGGGGGGAAACAGGGAACAAAGACACACCCACAACTCCACCCATATAAAGGACACAAATCCCTACCATGATCCTTTGCAAATTCAAATTACCTGCCAGCACAGAACACCATCAGACAGCAACCACAGACACACCCACAACTCATCCATCACACAAGCCACACACCATTAGCACCTCAATAAATAGCACCCTCACATACACCCAGCAAAACACACACTCACACACCCTCACTTGCACACCAACACACTCACCACCACCACCCATCACCATGCCCCCCAAGAAGAATCCAAAGTTCCTAGATAGTGAATTGGAAGTCCTGGTAGATGAGATCCTCAGGGTAGAGCCACAGCTGTTTGGTACACTGGTCCAACAGACCCCCATGTCGCAGAAAACCAAGATGTGGGAGAGGATCATCGACAGGGTGAACGCACAATCACCATGTTTGCGCACAAATGAAGACATCCAGAACAGGTGGTATGATGTGCGCAGGAGGGTCAGGGACCTACTGAAGAAGGATTACATCTTGAGCCAACACACCGGCAGTGGCCCTCCTGCCAAACCAGTATACCTCAGGCCCTGGGAGAAGAAGGTGCGGGCCATCCTACCACCAGTGAGCGTATATGGACTAGAAAACATCCCAGAGCCTGGTGAGTACACAACCAATATACCCAATATTGTGTGACAATACACACACATCACTGTCAAGGGGATAGTCAAACCATGCACCCTTAGCAAATACACAGCAACAAAACCAGAATCATCCCAAGATGTGTATGTCAGTCAGATAAACACAATACATGCCATCCCATAGTGATATGTAACTGTGTCATGACATGTACAAACCCTACAACAAATAAAGCTAGGCAGTGGCACAAATCTAACGAACAAACACTGTCAGATATGTAGCCACCACTACAACACCACCACCACACAGGGAATCCCACAGAAAGGAAGGAATTCTGTGTATGCTGGTCAAGTCAGCATCATGGGAGTTGTAGTCACAGATATTGCCCACCCTCACAATACGCCCATCAACACCACTATGAACCATGCTCACATCACAGGGAGTGGAAAACAACTGACAAGATGGCTGACACTGGCTACTGCTGTGGGGAGCACAAGGCCCTGCTGGGAACTGGGCACCAACAAACAGCAGGACACCACTGACTGACATCCTGAAAGCCAACTTGCACTCCCTGCAATGGAAGCACGTTCCATGGTGGGATATCTGGCTGGGAGGGAAGGAGGACTGACAGCTATGACCATAGTTACCAGCAGCTCTTCTCACACACACCCCTAACACAAACTACACACAACTCACCTGGGAAAAAGCATTGCCTCACACTAAAATTAATTATCCCACAAAGAACCACCACCCTGGGTCATGCTGTGGGAAGCACAGTGACACACATGGGACTTGTAGCCAAACAAACGCCAGGACAACACTGTCACCCATCCATTCAGCACAGGCACACTACCCCACAGGGAAGCAGAGTCAGAAGGAAGGAAGTATGGGCAAGCTGGGAAGGGGGTGGAGGCAATAGCATGATGGGAGTGGTAGTCACAGCTCAACATCCCCCACCCACATGGCCCAGCAAGCTCACACTCAAGCATGCACACCTCACAGAGAGTGGAAAGCCCCATCAAAGATGTCTGACACTGGTGCTCTGTTGTGGGGAGCACAAGGCTATGCTGGGAACTGGCCACCAACCAACAGCAGGACACCACTGTCAGCCATCTTGCCATTGCTGTCACACCCACACACAGTGAAGTACACTCAAAAGGAAGGAAGTATGGGCATGCTGGGAAGGGGGGTGGAGGCAATAGCATGATGGGAGTGGTAGTCACAGCTCAACATCCCCCACCCACATGGCCCAGCAAGCTCACACTCAAGCATGCACACCTCACAGAGAGTGGAAAGCCCCATCAAAGATGTCTGACACTGGTGCTCTGTTGTGGGGAGCACAAGGCCATGCTGGGAACTGGCCACCAACCAACAGCAGGACACCACTGACTGACATCCTGAGAGTCAACCTGCACCCACTGCAAGGGTGGCATGCTTCATGGTGGGTAACTGGGCTGGAGGGAGAAGGATGTCCGGATGTCAACAAAATACCACCAATGCTGGCCATGCACACACCTCAACATTCACATTGAAATGCTTCATGTTGTCAGGACAATGCGCTACACCAATATCAACAGCTGACTGTGACAACTTAGGACAATGCAATGTACATGCCCGCATCCAGAGGTACAGTCACAACTGTCAGGTGTTTGAACCATTGATGCCTGTAGAAACATTACATACATTGCGTGTCTCTTCTAAATACAGGTGATGATGGGGACACAGCAGCAGACGCTGAGGAGTCCCTGTCCCAGGTTCCGGGGGACACTGAGCTCACTGGTGTGGAACAGCCTCTGCCCACCTCAGATGACAAAGACCTACCTGGCACCTCTGGAGTGAGTCATCATGCAGCACCAGCAGGACCACCAGCTGCACCCCCTGCACCCACCCCTCCAACAACTGCCAACACACAGACCACCCCTGCCGACACGGACAGACCAAGGACCACCACCACCAACAGCACACGGACCCCGGCCCAACGTGGAGCTACGGACACCAACACCAGCAACAACCCCCAAGGGGGCCCAGGGTCACCTGTGTGTGCCACCGCAGGTCCTGCACGTGTCGCCAGGGGTGGTGGGAGGGGTGGTAGACATAGGTCGCTGCTTGCAGAGGGGTCTGGACTGCATGATGACCCACAACTGGTACGCATAGCTGATGCGTACCAGACTAGCACCGGAGAGTTCAGCCAGGTAGTGGGGATCCTCAGGGACATTCAACAGCAGCAGGCTGCCCATCATGCCCGCTTGGACTTACACATGTCCCGCATGGAGTCCAAGTGGGACACATTGCAAGAACAGACGGCGGTGCATAGGGACATATTACAATGCCTCCGCCAGATGTGCACCAACATGTCAACACCTCCCTGTGTGCCCACAACATCTGGTGCTGCAACAACTGCAACTGTCACAGGGAGGGAGGATGACTCTGGCGGAGAGTCCCCTGCACCGCAGCAGCCTGCACTTGAGGGTCCACCCCCCCCCCAAGAAGAGGGGTCATCCGAGGAAGGACAACTGAGAGGCCGATGGCCATGCACAACCCCCAGGAAGCCAACACCTGTTCGGGAAAATCACCTTTGTGCGCAAACTCTACACCCTGTCGAATGCAACACAACTCTCCCACATGACATGGGGAGCCCAAGTTGGACCAATGTATCAGATGACTGTGGACTTTAGTCAGGACATTTCTGCTATCAGGACTCCCAAATCATCTAGGAACTTTGGATTGCAATCACAATATACAGCACCCACCATCCTGTGCACTATACTCACACATGTATGTCAATAAACTCACCAATACACCATACTTGCCTCTGTTGTGATTCCAACGTTGTTTCTGAAGTGGAGATGATGATCTGTGAAATGACACTGTGCATGCTAACTGCTACAGCAAGTACAACACCGGCATGTGAGTCATGGCAACGTGACACATATGAGGGAGACACAACACCAGGGCTACACAACACATACACACCAGGGATATCTGACTCATCGCCTACACTGATGTTGCCAGGAAATACGGTGCAATGCACAGACCCAACACCTATTCACAGTCTGTGTTAACTAGCCCACTGGTGCAGTAAGCAAATGTCAGTCAGATGTGTGACCACAGACAACGCACATCACAAAGTGAAGCACAGGTTTATTACACATTTGCAACATGTTGTAACCACTACAGATGCAAGGTAATCCCACCTGGCAGTGGGCACACAGTCAACAAGTGTAGAAGAAAGGAAGTCCATGGGTGTGGCGCACATCACCTGTAGGGAAATGACAGCTACCACCCTGGAAGTTGATTCACGGTGTCGGGGATCACAGTTGACCAAACAACTCTGAAAGTACCCTGTGAAGGACAGACATGACACACAGTCAAAAGCACTGAAGAACAGGACAGAACTGCAATACTCATGCCCAATACATGTCACAAGATACCCACCCAGAACCAAGTTAGCATGTCAACACTGTTGTGGAGTACAGACTACCTGAAAGGACACATCGCTGCACGCATACAGTCATGTAGCACATGGACACACTCAAACAGCACCAGAGCACCACCAACACATATCATGCAAACTCACATCATTGACATGACATCCCTGGATACTCACATTCAGCTGAAGAAGTTGGTGATGAGCTGTGTGCGGACATCACCCTCATCATCATCATCATCACTGGCATCATGGTCCAGGCCAGGATCCTCCACAGGTGGCGGATGTTGGTCATCGTCATCCAGGATGAGAGGCAACTCCTTCCGCACTGCCAGGTTGTGTAGCATGCAGCAGACGATGACAATCTTGCACACCTTTGCTGGGGCATATGGGAGGGCCCCTCCTGTCTTGTCCAGGCAGCGGAAGCGGCTCTTCAGGAGACCAAATGTCCGCTCAATCACTCTCCTGGTCCGACCATGTGCCTCATTGTAGCGCATCTGGGCTGGTGTCACAGGGTTCCTGAGGGGCGTCAGCAACCACGGCATGTTGGGGTATCCGGAGTCACCTACATACAGACAATTGCACATTAGCTGAGTTGGAAAAGAGGGTTGAACACTACATTGCAGAACACACACAATGGTACAAAGTCAGTACCCACCGACAAGCCAGGCACGCTGGTTCCGCATCTGTGACATCATCCTCGGGATGCGACTACTCCTCATCACGTAGGCATCGTGTGCAGAACCGGGGAAACGGGCACACACGTGTGAGATGCTCATATCTGCAAGACATACCACCAGTGCATTGACCGAATGGTAGTGCTTGCGGTTCCTGTATGCCTGCTCTTGGGCCTGTGGTGGTACCAAAGCCACATGTGTCCCACAATGGAGCCAATGACATGCGGCATCCTCCCCAGGGCATAGAAGTCACTCTTGACGTCAGTGAGTTGGTGACGTTTAGGGAAATAGATGTACTGGTTCAGGTATCTCAACATAGCCTCCAAAACATCGCGGAGCACACGGCTGAGCATGGTCTGTGACATCCCACCAGCAGACGCCACAGTGTGTTGAAAGGTACCGGTGGCAAAGAAGTGTAGGGCTGCCATCACCTTCACCTTGGGGGTCAGCGCTCTAGGGTATGTCCGGCCAGGTTGCAGTAGTGGGGCCAACCGCACCGTCAATTCCTCAATCAGCGGCCTGGTGAAGCGGTACCGTCGGATGCAGTCCCGTTCCACCATGGTTGCAAGGTCAGGGAATGGTCTATGGACAGCTGGTGCCCTGCAGTGCATAGGTGAAGAAAGAAAGATTGTCAGTCACCCCACATATGTGGCATTGACCATACTCAATATCACATGATACAACATTACAAGACACAAGTACATGATGTGTGCAGTTCCGTAAGGACATGTATGGCACCTACATGGCCAACATCTAACATCACAGTTCAACAAGTGGCATCAAAAAGTCCCAGGTAGTGCCATGGGATATCATTAGGCTGTGTCACAGTTCCCATCTACTGCTGTCACGTTACAACCACACACCACAGTGACATGTGAGGACAGATGTGCACCAGGCATCACAGCTCATCGACAGGTAGATTCCCAGGGACCCTGTATTGCCACATGGACACTGGCATGACATGGTGCATCATGAATACACCACAGCAAAACAACCATGACCCCCACAGGTAGTGGTCCCTGTTGCCTCGTCAGGACAGACATGGACGTCTGTGACACACACGCACAACATCAAAGTCCATGCACAAACAACGTGGATGTGGAGACTGTCTCCCATTGTGCACATGGAATCAGAGACCTTGTAAACACAACATGCACACAGACTGTGGAGGGCCATCACTATTGTGGCAATGGGTCACCCTGGGACGTACATACCGTCCCACATGGGACTCAGGGGGTATGTGACATGACATACACATACACAACCGTGAAATGTGGCCATGCCACATGCTCAGAAATGAACAGTTGCATATCACAGTGGTCATGTCCACGACACACCAAGGATTCTGTCCCCATGAACACGTGCACAGCCTGGGAGTGGCTGCCCCCAAGTGCCACCCACAAAACAACATGTTGAGCCCCATACACGGAATAGGTAATGCAGCCTTACATGCCTTATGATACAGTGTGGACAGGCTGTGGTGTTGTAGGTGTGCCCCTCACTCCCTGGGAAGTATATGTGGCTGGCATATGTTCACCTGTGACAGGCATGGTGACATATGCCAGTGACTTGTACAGGGACGCGTTGTACAGCAATGGACCGATCTGTGCGCACGCATTGGCCATTGCATACAATGTGAGCGGGTACGCGTTGTATTCGCAATACGCGTTGTACAGCAATGGACCGATCGGTGCGCACACATTGGCCATTGCATACGATGTGAGCGGGTACGCGTTGTCAACCGCAATAAGCGTTGTACAGCAATGGACCGATCGGTGCGCACCCATTGGCTATGGCCTGGCCTGGAAACGGACGCGTTTTCAAATCTTTAACGAGTCTGATGCTGTAAATTCAGTTGGTCACCCACAACAATGTTGCAAATTCATGGGTGCCATGAAGTTGAACTTTGAAGGATGCTGTGGGCGTGTGTAAGTGGTGCAATTCCATGGATTGGCCAGATTCAGAAGATGCAAACGACTTGGACCTATCACTTTGGACACATGGGACAGTATCTGCCTCAGCACACATATAATGCTGGCTGTTCCCCTGAGAGCTCACTTGCCTGCACTACATGCTCCAGGACGACATCTGCCACCACCACTGCTGCTGTATCTGCACCCTCTGGATCCTGCAATGGCACGTACTTTGGAGAGAGCCCCAGCCTTCAGCACTGAGGAGAACCAGGCCCTGCTGGACAGCCTCCTTCCACAGTACAGCAAGCTGTATGGGAAAGCAGGGGAGCAGGTGAGTGTGCTGTCCACTGTCTTACTAAATGTGCATGTTGTCTGACTAGCAAGACTTGCAGTGTGCACGCCACTGGCTAGCAGGCTCACTGAGTAGTTGTCACCCCCCATAGTGTGTAGTTACATGCACTGAACAGGTATAGTGCAGTGACAGTGCATTTAAACAAGGTTTTACTTCCCAGGCAATGATACCATGTAGTAACTGCTGGCAAACTGTCCATAGCCAACGTTGCACTGCCTGTGTACATCATGTGCCCCTGTGATTGAGACATGTATATCCAACTGTGTAATGCACGGATATGTTGAATGTGTAGTAATGGCATTTTCACTTTGTCATCCTCACAGGTTGATGCCCACCAGAAGCAGCAGATATGGCTGACCATCGTCCGGGCAGTGAGATCCGTGGGGGTCTACAAGCGCCGGATCCGAAACTGCCAGAAGAGGTGGCAGGACCTTTGGGGCTGGACCCGGAGGATCGCACGGGTCCAGCTGAAGCTGTCGCCTCCTCGCAGGAGGGGCGGACACCGGACCCTGACCCCCCACATGCTCAGGATCCTGGCGGTGGTCTTCCCTGATCTGGATGGGCAGCTGAAGGCCAGACAGCAATTGCCTGAGCCCAAGGTGTGTGTTGTGTGAGCATGTCTGGGTGTGTTCACTTCCATTTTGCTGTGCATGCTGGGATCCCTAGTGATGTTTCTGTTTGTGATGCTTGCTGAGTTGACCTATGTTCCCCCCAAGTCTTCTCCCTGGGTTCTCTGTGATGTGGGTGCATGGCACATTACTGGTCATCAGGGTGTCACCCATAGGTGTGTTTGCTTTCAGGGCTGAGTTTGTGGGCAAACGCAGATGGGACACAGTCAGGATTCCCCTTGGCACTTGTTGTTTACACCTGTCATGTAATTTCCAGTTTGTGTTAGCTTTCAGTGATTGTGACACGTTGTGTGTGTGACTGCTGGCACTCCGCAGGGCTGCAATGTTGGTAGTTGTCTATGTGTGTTCTTTGTGGGTGACCTTGGTAATAGATGTAGAGTATTGGTAGGATCGGCGCGATGGGATTCATGGTTGGTTCGTCTCGTTCGTCTTTCTCTTTGCTTCGCCTCGTCCTCGTGGCTGGCGTGTTCGTCTCGTAGCCGTGGATCATCTTGTGGTGCGAATCGGAGCTTATGTGCGCCTCTCCCGGATGCTTTGACGTGCCGTGCGTAGCGACGGGTTCAGCGCGTACGGAAAGCGCATCGTACTAGTCTGGCCGGACGGGGCTGCTTTTTGGCTTCCGTGCGACTCGATTCTGCGTTTCCGGATCCGCCTCGTTCGGAGAACAGGAGCTGTATTGGGTGAGTGCGACTGGGTCGGGATTGGGGCAGTTATGCGCATCGTACTTGCTCGTTCGGACGTATGTGCGAATCGGTCGGGAAACATGCATTCGCCTGGTTTTTTTACCGGGCAAATGGTGTTAGGTGCGCCTCCGACCGGGATCGGAATCGACCCCTTTGTGTCTATACACCTGCCGGTACCCAAGCAGCACTAACTCAACCTTCACTCTGGTACTTGTACCCATGCCCATTCCCAAAATCATTTCCATTAATATTGTGATATTTTTACCTCTACTTAGAAGAAAGTATATCAACAGGTTCTATGCACACGCATATGAGTAACAAACAGTACAACACAATTTCTGTTGGTCAAGGATGAAGACAATGGTGTCCTTTTGGGATGTTCACTTTTAATGGTGTGTTGCTTAACAAGCCAGCCAACACGTGTTTCGTCACTAGGGTGTTAACCCTTGACTTCTTCAGGGCTGTAACGAGGTAAGTGGATTCTTAGACCTTAGAACTGGTGATAATTCCGACCCGGTAGGTCATAGATATTCCACAGTGATGGTCTGAGTGTTATGTATGTTGTTATGTTAATTTGGTATTTATAAAGCGCACAGCTACTCCCAGGAGTGTCCCGGCGCTAAGCAAAAACCACATATACAGCCGCAGAGAAGAGAAACCAAGGCGGAAAACCTACAAAAACGGGTTAAAGTTGGAAAAGCCACGTCTTAAGTTTTTTTCTGAAGGTGAGTAGGTCCTGAACCTGTCTGAGGGCCAAGGGAAGGCTGTTCCATAGGTGGGAGGCGACCACTTGAAAAGATCGACCTCCGACCCGAGCAAGAGAAACTTTAGGAACCGGAATCAAGAGTTGAGTTGAGGACCTCAGAGTACGTTGGGGAGTGTAATGGGGAAATCTTTGTCTTTGTGAGATAGGGAGCTCCAATCTGATTAAAAGCTTTAAAAACCAAAATCAGCGCTTTAAAATGGATTATTTTCTGAACAGGGAGCCAATGCAAGGACAACAGAAGAGGGGACGAATGAGTTCTAGGGCCTGCCAAGAAGATGGCCCTAGCAGCCGTGTTTTGAATCACCTGCAAGTGTAATTCCTTATCTTTTCTGCCAAGTGAGTCTTAGCTCAGGCTGTTAAAATATTACTCCTGACCCAATCACGCGGTCAGTTATTCCCAATATATGTCAAAGCCGAGTCCGGCATGCTATTTCCAGATCCAGTGTTAGCCAAACCACAGTATGGCACTCTCAGTTAATACGGCACAATAAGCCGTGGGTGAGGCTGTAGCGAGTACGCCCGACTCTCCTCGTGTCTCCGGGATCACGTTTCAACCGGATTCTTGTGTGTAACTTCACGTGATTTGGTAAGCGCCATTCAGATATCCTGTGAGAATTAATGCCCCCCCTTCGTTTGTACACTTAGAAGAAAGTATGTCTACCCCTACCATTCCCTAGTTACTTCTACCTCTATTTTAGCCCTGCATATTTCCTAGTTCCTTTACAATAGCCTACTTTCTAAAACAAGGTGCCAAATGTAGGTCCACATTTTGAGCATACCAAAAAATGTATAAATGATTTCCATTCAGATTTCCATTCAGATTTACAGTATGCAATTTTACCTTATATGGCTATCGTGAAAATCTGACATAGATCTGGCCTATCTGTGCCTACTTTGGAAATCCCTGCCCAAGAAACTCTTCCCGACTTATACTAAGTACATCTACATCTACATCTACCTCTACCTAAACCCTAACATATCTATCCCTGCATATACCCCAATACCTTCCACTCATTACACACTAATAATTCTGCCATTAGCTCTCCAATTGAACCTCAACACTACTGGCACCATAGTGCCTGTACCCCTTCCTATAAAACAGTACCTCTGGCCCAGTCTATACCTTCCATCCTGAAACCCGACTTAAACCCCAGTGCCTCTATTTCTATCTATAAATGAATCTATGCAAGTTTTCGACAGCCTTACTATGGCTGTCCGACCGCCATGAAAGTCTGTCGGAAATTGACTTTTGGGGCCTCCCATATGAGCCATGGGGGGCACCCTCAAACATCCATGCATCGTGTGACAGGCACCACATGATGCCGCCCACACAGTGCATGGTTGTTTAAAAAGTGTAATTTTCCTATTGCGGCTTGCGCTGCAGCCCGCAGTATGTTACAGTTGAATGAAAGATACGTAGTCCAGTGATGTAGTTCAGGATCACAGCTTTATTCTTCAGATAGGATCCATATTAAGTCTCATGCTAGGCCTCATACAATGCCCCACCAGGAGCAGCCTCCTTGCCGCTCAGCCCTTCCACACCAACTGATCCCTTCTTACACTCAAACACTCTCAACATTCTGATGACATCACATAGACTGAGCAGCAAGGCATAAGGGCAACAACAGAGAGGATGCATCATTCACTTATTAGATTACAACACATCCCCCCTCATCAAAATTGTAAAAATACAAGCATGCAAGATCATAGCACATACATGCAATATGACTGACAATAAATAAATGTGCGGAGGTGGAGATACACACATACGAAAGTCAACGAGCTTCAAAAATAACATAACACTACAAGAATAACATCAATCTTCAAGAGCATCGTCAAACACCCCATCCCATCCCATCTTGAAAAGATGAGAGAAACACAAAAGTGTTATGTTCTTCAAATCGCACGCCCAACATTCGAAGGCGTACACTCTAAGAGTAATTATGCAACCCCTAAACACAGGGTGATACACATACCACAACCAAAACAAGGGTAAATCCAGAGAAGCTAAAGAGAAAGTAGTCTTCTCATGTGCGCACCTGTAACGCACAGTCCAAACACCTCTCACGAGGCAACAACCACTCACAGGGTACATCCAATACAAGTAAGACAGAGAAGCTACACAAAAGGTAGATCTCTCACGTGCGCGCCCGTAACGCACAGTCCAATACCTCACACGAGGTAACAACCATTCAGAGGGTAAAACCAAAACAGGGAAGTCAAAGAAGCTTCAAAAGAAGGAGTCTTCTCATGTGTGCACCCATAACGCACAGTCCAACACCTCACACAAGGTGTGCGCACCCGTAACGCACAGTCCAACACCTCACACGAGGTAACAACCAATTCAGAGGGTAAAACCAAAACAGGCAAGTCAGAGAAGCTTCAAAAGAAGAAGTCTTCTCATGTGCGCACCCGTAACGCACAGTCTAACACCTCACACGAGGTAACAACCAATTCAGAGGGTAAAACCAAAACAAGTAAGTCAGAGAAGCTTCAGCTTCAGAACATGACATGACCAGGGACACTACACTCTCTCTCCCTCTATTCATACAGATACAAAACAAGGACACTACACTCTCTCCCCCTCTCATACAAATACAGGATCAGGTACCAGTGAATGGTACAATCATCACATAAGAAACACACATGAAATTGAACCTTAAGGAATGACACAATAAAAGCATTTGAGCACAAACAACAACATTATGAAAAATGCACTGTCCCAAGAAAACAATAAGCTAAAATAAAGAAGGTAGTCACCGTTGTCAGTAAACAGCTAAAGTCTGGAACATGTGAGCCACAACCAGGAAAACAGTACCTTGTAGGAGGATCAAGCAACAACAACAACAGTTCAGCAGAAAATCGTGACTTTCAGAACGTCTTCAATTTCTTCTTTTGAATTAACTGGATCACCAAATGTCTACGAGGTAAGGAGGCGGTCAGCGGACATCAGAAAACGCCTCAAGATGTGAACCGGAATACAACCGGAAAACAGAGATCCTCGAAGTGCTTGGTTGGCAAAAACATGGTTGGCAAAACGGGAGCGTGCATCAGGCAATAACCAAAGGAAAAGATGGATGCCAGCCACAAGATGGCGGCACATTTTCAGCGTCGTGCCGGGTGGCTCACGGCATGCTGAAGCAGCAGGGCGTCTCTCAACAGGAGCAAAAGGAAAGGAGAAAGAACATAATGGGGCACACATTGCGCGACCACCTGAGGTAAGTGGCACGCGCTAGATGTGTAATTCAAACTGCAATGCGGCGGTTTATATTTCAATGGTGCAAGAACAAAGTCTTGACAGGAAAGCGCCAAACACAATGGAAGTAGTGCCACAGCAAAACCCTAGATGATCAGAGCAGTGCCGATGCCGCACAGTACAAAACGCTGCAGAAGAGTGCTCAAAGGGCACAAGACTGGGAACACGACAAAACTCAAAAATTCAAAGGCACGTAGCTGAGCCCTTAACTGGCAAAGGATGTAGGGAGACAGAGAACAAGTAGGTAGGAGCAGGTCGCTACTCTGAGACTGTCCCAAGGAGCAGGAGGGCAGACTTCCTCCAAGACAGGCAGGCAGTGGACAGTAGGCAGGCAGGTAGGAACTGGCACCTTAGATCACTGGTAAAACATTCCCAAAATCCAACAGGCAGCAGGAACCAACCCAAATCCAAATGTACAGTACTCACTAGTACACGCAAATAATGTCCAGGTCACAGATGATGTTCTCTGTCAACATGTTACAGGACAGGAACAGTTCAGCAAAGACAGGCAACAAAGATAATGAAGGAAAGTCTAAGACAAACTGGCACTTACTGGTTGGGGCGACCGATGAAAAGGTCACTGCTGGGGCATTAGGGGTGCCAGTTTTGTTCAAATCCACAGGTTGTAGTTTCTTCAGTTTTAAAAGTCCATTGAAGTAGCACGCAGGTTCTTTAAAATCGTCGCCAGTGTTACAGTTGAATGAAAGATACGTAGTCCAGTGATGTAGTTCAGGATCACAGCTTTATTCTTCAGATAGGATCCATATTAAGTCTCATGCTAGGCCTCATACAATGCCCCACCAGGAGCAGCCTCCTTGCCGCTCAGCCCTTCCACACCAACTGATCCCTTCTTACACTCAAACACTCTCAACATTCTGATGACATCACATAGACTGAGCAGCAAGGCATAAGGGCAACAACAGAGAGGATGCATCATTCACTTACTAGATTACAACACAGTACAAGCCACAATAGAAAGTATGCACTTTCCGACTGCCGTGAAGGCGGTCGCATCCTAATTAGGGAAGTGGGACCGCCTACTCCTTGTCTGTTTTGTAAAATTACCTAGTAGCTGCAAATAATAAATGCACAGCCGACCAACAAACTGAAGGCTGGAGCACAGACAGTGTGATTTTCTGGCACCATAGTGGGTATGAAGAAAGGTCTGTTCACACCATACTTTTTGGGAAAGATGCGTTTTTCAATATCATATTAAATTTGGCATAGATCTTGGAGGCACTTACATTTCACATGTTTTGGTGGTGGAGAGGGTTAAAAAAAGGAACACATTTTCACTATGTTGAATATATGTCTACAGAAGCGTAAACAGGAGCACTGCTCTGGAGCAGAAGCACTAGTCTGCGAACCATCCTGGACAGATAATAAAAGTGAACTATTTGGATGTTTTTCAAGTACATATGGGAGATACTTACTTAATTCTCACACAATGCAGTGCAGCAGCCAAAAACGCTGTGCTGCGTGAGAAGGAGAGATCAGGACAGCTCTATATCTACAGAGATATATCTCTCTCCTCCCCTCTCGCTAGTGTTGGTGCACAATCAGGATGCAAAGTGCCACACACACATATTTGCACCATAGTGCAAAGGTGTCTGCGTTAGCCTAGCACAGGCTTTGCACTTGAAGGCTACCCTTCCAGTAAAAAATACTATGCTTGCAGTCACTTTAAAAGGTTTGCTACGTTGTGTGTGTGCTTTATAGTACAGCACACATGCAAAGTCAGAAAAGAAAGGAGAAAAAAAGCATTTGTACTTCATAGCACCTATTTCAAAAGGACATTATATTTTGATGTAAAGCCCTGTCTACTTTTTTACAAAGATAGGGTTTTGCATCAAAACCCATGTGTGGTTGCATGGGGATGCCACCACATCACCCCGGAAACACCCTTTTGGCGCTAAGTAATACAAAGAAAAGTATACAAAAAAAAAAATGGATGGAATGTTTTAATTAATCTCAGCCACTGGTAATTACTCTGGCCCTCATCCCAATCCATCATTATTTTGCACACCATGTCCCCTCAGTTGGGACACACCTATATACAAATCAGTCTTGACCCTGCTCCAGGTGGAACAGTCCAGCCCGAACTACCAAGCCAGGTCTTCCCTGCACTGATTTGAATATAGCTGTGCCCAAACGGAGATGACATGGTGTGCATTTTACCAAAGTAAAACATTGTTACAGTAAGGAAACTTTGCTGTCAGGAAATGAGGAAGCAGTAATAAGTAATGTGGCATGATATAATCTGCACATATTTCAAAAAAAGAATCTCGCATTTATGCAGAGTTTGGAATAAAAATCAGCAATGGTTTGCACATTATTGTAGGATGATCATGTAATCAGTGCATTCTGGGGCAGTACTGTAAGAGGTCTTTACCCTAAAGCCTCTATTTCTGTTTCATTTCTTTGCCTATGCCAGTGAAATCTTCATTCTTCATACCACTGAGCAGATAAACACCGTTCATTGTGAAGAAGCACTAGTGCAGCAACATGACACAGATGCATTCAATTTGTGAAGATTTCTGAAAAACGCGCAGTAATCTAGGACAGGCACTGTGTCAGACAGGCGCGCTGCTTTGGAGCAATCAACATTTTTGTCGATTCGCCATGATTCAGCTGGATTAATCCAAAGCAGGAGCCTGCATTCGATTCCGAGCCCATTGCACACTGATGTAAATCATTGCCTATCTGAAAGACTGTTGTTTCCAATATTTCAGACATTGTGCTTGCTCATGAATCGTCATAGGGGCTTTTTGCTTTCATAAGAACGAAGCTGTCCTGAGGATGGTCTCGGGGAGGAAAACATTTTGAGACCGAAACGTCAACGCATCGCCCACCTTTCTTTTGATAACATTCTGGGTTTGTAATGTTCATCCGACATACATCCTCAAGATATATAGAGAAAGTGGGCATCCAGTACATCGGCGTCTGTTTAAGAACATCAGCATAGCTTGTGTAACGGACTTTACAGCATTGATTCATTTGAAACTTTTTTTATAGATAACCCCTGGAGAAAAACTTTGTGTATGTTTAATCGAAAGCTATTTTGATATTTGATGTTAAATAAAAAAAATATTCAAGAATACACGTGTTAATCAATTTGTCTTTTTTTATTTTGAATACATTATATTTATTGTACTAATATTGAATTAGAGTCGAATGCAATTGATAAGCATCACTAAATGTGAGGCGAATCATAAAACAGAGTATTTCATAACAACATCTCTTGTTGGCACCGTTACCTGTTTAGTAATAAGCAATGTGGCATGATATAATCTGCACATATTTAAAAAAAAATCTCACATTTCCGCAGAGTTTGGAATAAAAAAAAATCAGCAATTGGATTAAAAGCGGCGCTTCTGCACAGCATTGTAGGATAATGATGCAATCAGTGCATCCTGGGACAGTACTGTAAGAGATCTTTACCCTAAGGCATCTATTTCTGTTTAATTTCTTTGCCTATGTCAGTGAAATCTTCATTCTCCATACCCCAGAGCAGATAAACACTGTTCATTGTGAAGAAGCACCAGTGGAGCAACATGACACAGATGCATTCTATTTGTGAAAATGTCTGGAAAACTCGCAGTAACCTAAGACAGGCTTTATTTTTCACTTTGGAATACATATTTTGAGTGCACAACTCATTTGCATTTTATAATGTGTTGCATTTAAAATGCATAAAAGCCTGACATAGCAAACTGATCACAATTTTCAGTTCAATTCAGCCATCCCATTTCAACGGGAGACATGGGTTCAATGTTCACGGTTTCAGAGAACTCAGGCTGACACTGGTATGGGGTTGTGCGCCTACCTGTTCAGTAGATACATGTCCTGCTAGCTCGGAATGAAGTGTTTGTGTTGGAGTAGGACAAAGGCTAATTTTGATATGTTTGCCCCATGTCTGGAGTGACACCCCTGAGCAAAACAATTATGGACTGGAATGAGGACCAGAGTAATTACCAATATCACAGATACATTTAAGATTTTTATCATCACTTTTTTCCTTTTTCCCTGCAATGAAAAGCAGACATTAAGGGCTCGGCTACAGCATTCAGCTGAAGGTCTATGAAAAAGGTGAAGAAGATTTTCAAACAGAGCATGTCTCCCTAAATTAGTGCTTTCTTCAAACAATTGTGATCAATTTCTTGATCATGTTAATCTCTCATGTAGGACACACATATATTTTTGGCTCACTCATCTTGAGTTCTATTAACACAATTATACATCTTGAGTTATATTAACACACAATCTCAACATCTTATCCTATGCTTACGGACCCCAAGCTCGTACTCTTGCTCTCAGCAGACCCCACCACCACGAAGACCATCTTATACAACTGCATGAAGAATGTTGCCGACTGGATGAAGGCCAGCTGTCTGAAACTCAACTCTGACAAGACCAAGTGCTGATCTTTGCCAACGCCTTTCCTGGAATGATGCCTGGTGGCCTGACAAACTCGGACCCACTCCCATGCCAACAGCCCATGCCCGCAAACTCGGCATCATCTTGTACAGCAAACTTACCATGAAACGACAGATCAGTGCAGCCTCCTCCACCTGCTTCCACACTCTCCTCAAGCTCCAAAGAGCATTCAGATGGCCCCCCATCAGCACAAGGAAAACTGTCACTCAAGCCTAAGACACCAGCCGGATGGACTACAGCAATGCACTGTATGCTGGAACCACCACCGAGCTCATGAGGAGGCTCCAGACAATACAGAATCCAGCCACCACAATGATCCTCAAACCTGCCCAAATGGACCCACATCACTCCACACCTTAGGGACCTCCACGGGCTCCCCATCCAGGAAAGATGCCAATTCAAGATACTGACACCCGCCTTGAAAGCCATCCACGACCTAGGACCAGTATACATCAACCACCCCCTGAACTTCCACCAACCATCCAGAGACCTTCCCTCCGCTTCCCTTGCACAGACACGTGCATCCGCCGAAGCCACAGCGAAGGCCGTTCCTTCTCCTACCTCACCGCCAAGTCCTGGAACCGCCTTTTCTCTCCACCTCCAGACATCACCCTGGCTGTTGGATGTCAGCAAGAGACTCAAGACCTGGCTTTTCAACTGAGCCCAGAAACCTAGCGCCTTTATTCCCTCGTGGGTGCTTATCAGTGCTTTACAAATACTAACTGATTGATATGTTAATGCTCTATTACTTACCGGTAATCTTCATTACTCCGGGTCCCGTTGTCCTCGTCCCATTCATTACAAAGTGGAGATAACCATCTCCCGACAGAAAAAAACAAGAGGAATGCTGGGACCCTAATACTGCCCCTCCCACCGGGAGTACATAAGCAGTACTCACCCAGCATCCCGCCTGCACAACCAAGCCCAAACAGGAAGGCCGGCCGCCCCGGCGGGAGGGAGGGATGCATGAATGGGACGAGGACAACGGGACCCGGAGTAATGAAGATTACCGGTAAGTAATAGAGCATTACCCCCAGGTCCCTTATGTCCTCGTCCCATTCCTTACAAAGTGGAGAATACCAAAGTAGAAAACCGCCTTCCGAACCCACAAGCTCACCCAGGAAACCACAACAAAAGCAGCAACCCAAGGGAGCACCGAGTAGGAGGGAAAGGGGGACCGCAGGAAGCAACCGGCCCGCAACCCAGAACAGGACAGCAGGGACCAAACAAGGACCGGAGACAACCAAGAGAAACAGAAGGCCAGGGCCCCAACAAGGAGGCCGACAACCAGAGAAACCGGAGACAGGGCAACCAGGACCAAGACCCAAAGGACACGGCCAGGGAACCCACCGGACAAGGCCGCCCAGCCCAGAACCACCAGGAGGGCACACAGGACCCGGCAGCCACACAGAACAGAGCAAACAGGGACCGGCCCGAAGAAGGAAGCCAAGACCGGCCAACAGAGCGCAGGCACAAGCACCCAGACCAACAAGGAAGGAGGAAAGCACAGGCCAGAAACCGGCCCACCCCACCAAACCGAACGACCCGGCCCCAGAGAGCCCAGAGGAGAAAGCCAACAAAACCCCGCAGAGGAGGCCCAGGAACCAGGAAGAAAAACCAGCACCCCCAGGGCCACCAAACGACAACCACCAAGCACCAAGCCCAGAGGGAGGAGCCGCAGCAAGAGCCCAGGGGCCGAACAGGAACGAGACCCCAACCAAACCGACAAGGACAGGGAAGGAGACAGAGACCCAAAACCCCAGGAAGCCAAGAAAAAACCCCACAGGCAAGGAGGCCGCAAACCAAACCAGGAAGGCCACCAAACCCAGAACAGAAAGGGCAGAGGAGGACATCCCAAAGACCACAGGCCAGAGACGCCCCCAGAAAGAACCAGCCGAAAACCGACCAACAACGGGGAGGCCAGCCAAGACCGGAAACCAACAACGAACAAGCCCAGCAAGGGCGGGGACAGGGGCCACCGGCCACAACCCCCAAAACCCCCAACCCCAAAAGGGGGGAAAACAAGGTAGGACGGGAGTCCAGGGCAACCGGGAACCCCCGGCAGCCCCCAAACCAGGAAACAACCAGGCACGAACCCACCGAACCAATGAGCCAGGACCGGAGCCAAGCAACCAGCCGACACAGGAGGACCCACAGGCCCAATCAACCCCCAGACGGAGCCCACGCCGTGCCCAGGCCAAAGCAAAAAGGCAGGGAGGAACAGAGACCCCCAGCACCCCACAGCCGGACCACACAGAAGGCCGGAAAAAGAAACAGAGGAAACCGCCAAAGCGGAAACCGGAGGAAGCAGAGAAGGCAGAGGGCCAAGCAGCAGCAAAACCCCAGACAACCCGCAGCCAGGAGGGCGGACCCCACAGAGGCAAGAGGAACACCACAGAACCGCACCCCAACCAGAGAAGGGGGAGGGCACCCAAACAGACACACACCGGGAACAGAGCCCGGGGAAGCAAGGGAAGACAGGAGCGAGCCAGGACACCAGAACCAGGAACGCCCAGCAAAACACACCCCAAAACCGGCCAAAAAGTGACAGCACAGCCAGCAAGCCAAGGAGGCACAGCCCGAGGCCACCCCGAACCAGCAGGAAGCCGGCAGACCCGGTGCAACAGGCGGCAACCCAGGACACGCCAACCCAGAAGCACCGAACACCAGGACCCCACACAGGCCCGAACAGGGGAACCGCAACCCAACGAAGAAGGAGCACCGGGGCAAAGGGGAAACCCGAAGCCCAACAGCACCCAGCGGAAGCCCCAGGACCAGGCAGAAAAAAGGGAAACCCAACCACAGGCGAACCAAGCCCGGGAAGAGAACCGCCGGCAGGAGCAGGCCCAGAAGGACCCACCAGGACACGGCCACAAACCCGCACAAAGCCCCGCCAGGACACACAAAGAGAGCACAGGCAGGGATGCAGAGCCGAAAAGGCGACCAACAGGCGCGCAAAACCCGCAGGAGCGGGAAAGCCCCAGCAGACACCCAGCCAGGCACCCACGACGGGAACCAGACGAGAACAGGACCCCCCAGGGAGCAAACGCACCCAGAGCCCAGACAGACCCCCAACCAGGAGAACCGCAGAACAGGAGAGGGGAAACTGGAGCCATGCCAAGGACACAGCAGCAGCGAAAGACAGCCAGGCCCAAACAGCAGCAGCACGAACCCCAGGGACTAAAGGCGAACCGCCACCGGAAACAAACCCCGGGGGGACGCAAAGGAAAGGAAGAGCAGGCGCCCAACCACACTAGCCTGAGAAGCCCACACCAGGCACCCGCAGGCGGCCCCAACCAGGAACAAACCAGGCCTGACCAAGCGGAACCCCAGAGACCAGACTAGAGCAGGAACGACGGCAGAACCAGGAGGGGCGGCCAGGAGCACCGAAGCAAGCCAAGGGCAAGCACAGGGAGTGCCAGGGCAGGAGCAACCAAAGACAGAAGCACCCAGCAAGGAAGAGGCAAGCAGCCGGAGACAGCACCAACCAGCCAGACCCCGAAAGCAACTCAAGCACACAGAAGGCCCCGGGACAAACACCCGAAGCCCCGGGCCAGAGCAAAGGAGAACAGAACAGCTGCACACGAGGCAGCACGAGCAACCCTGGAACACAGAGGCCAACCCACAGAATGGAACGGAAGCCGGAAAAACAAAAACGCAAACCGGACCCGCAGGCAGAGGGGGCAGAGAGCCCCCTAGATCACCAGGCACGACACCAGGAAGCCACAAGGAGAACCAGGCGCAGCCCAAGAGACGCGAGGACCTAAAGCCAGGAACCAGGAGCCCTCGTGCACCAACCCCGCAGAAGCCAGGAAGCGGAGGAGAACACCCAGCACACCCAAGCGGAGCAGAAGCCACAACCAAACAGGCCGCCCGCAGCGGAGGCAAGGCCCCCCGAGAAAGGAGGGCAGACAGACGGACCCAGCACACCCAACCCAAGGCCAGGCCACAACCCCCGCACCCGCGTCACCCCGAGAAACAGGGACGCACAGGAGCAGCAAGGAAAGCGGGGCAGCAAGAAAAGTGGGGCAGGCCAACAGGAACAAAGGGGAGCCAACAGGACCCCCCCCCCCGCAGCCGCCAAAGGAGTAGGAACACCGTCCCAACACCAGCTGGGGGCAGGAAGCCCCGGAGGAGCCCGGAGCACAGAGGACCAGAAGCGCACCCCAACAGGCCACAACCGAGGACGCGAGAGGCGACCCCGACCCGCAGAGCAAGCAGCAGAGGGCAGAACGCAAGCAAGCAGGCAGGAGGCCCCGGGACAAAACCGGCACCTCCACGAGCCACAGCCGCCAAAGGGAGCAGCAGAGCTCACAACACAAGGACCCCAGCACAGCCCCCGGAGCACCCCAAAGGAAGCACCGACAAGGCCCGAGAGCACAGCAGGAGGGAACAGAGCCCGACCGCTCTCACAATCAGAGGCCCGCCCGACGGGCATAGGAACCCCAAGGAACAGAAGTCCAGAGGGCACGCACGGAGAGAGCACCAACAGCGAGCCACCGCACCGAGGCACCCGAGACAAGAACCGGGCACCCCAGCACCAAAGACAGACGCCCCAGCCTCCCGCAGCACAACCATGCGGAAAGAGGCAGCAACGGCCACCACAGGCCGGGGGAAGGAAGCCGCCAAGAGGAAGAGGGGGCCACCAGACAACAAGGCCCCACCGCTAGCGCACAGACCTGGCTACCGGAGCAGAAAAAGAAGACAGAAGGAAGCCCCACAGAGCAGAGGGACGCGGAGTCACCCTAGAACCGGGCAGGCCGCACCGTCACCCCACAGTGACCGCTCCAGACGACCAGCCCCAAAGTGGAAGAGGGTGGGAGCCACGGGCAGGAGCAGAGAGCTAGTGACACGCGATCCCAACCGCGCAGACAGCAAGCCACGCCATCGCATGCAGCACTTTAGACCCCACGTGAACACAACACACAACAGAGCGTGCAAGCACAGGATCGGAAGCCCAGCAAAACAGCAGGCGCATATGCACCAAAGGAAGGGCACTCCAGGAACCAACCCAGGAACGCGGAAATGCGGAGCAGAGCTCGAAAGGAGCCGAACCCATGCAAAACAGAGACCCCTGGAGACGCCGGGGACTGAAGCCGGGACCCCATACATGCGAAGCAAGCGCTGTACCACAGAGTCACATCCCGCATCCGCCCTGCAGAGCACAAGAGCCGCCAGCTGAACACGCCCCAGCCGGCCCCAGCAGACAAAAGCCCCGCAGCAAGCAGCGCCGAAGCACCGCACAGGGAAGGAACAGTGAAAGGAAAGCCGACAAGCGGCACTCACCCGGAGTGGGGGGCCAACCCCAGGAACAAGGCCCCCACTCCCAACGCCAGCACATCCAGGAGACCGGCAGGAGCCAATACAACGCGGAACGACTCACCCGGCCAGGCTCGGGAAGACGAGTCCGTGACCCGGAAGAAACCGGGAACTCCAGCCCCAACCGCAAAGGGCCGGGAGGACACGTAGAACAAGCAGGATACCGGCTCCAACAGCGGCTGACTCCCAGCAAGCCCGGCAGGCCAGGAGACAGCCCAGGGAACCCCGCGCCCGCACAGCCAGGCAGCCGGGCGGGGGGAGAAGAGAAGCACCGCCACTCCAGCCCAGCAGGAGCAGCACCAGCACAGTCAAGTCCAATCTGTCGACAGACAGAAAAAAGAACAGGCGGGATGCTGGGTGAGTACTGCTTATGTACTCCCGGTGGGAGGGGCAGTATTAGGGTCCCAGCATTCCTCTTGTTTTTTTCTGTCGGGAGATGGTTATCTCCACTTTGTAATGAATGGGACGAGGACATAAGGGACCTGGGGGTAATCAAGCCTTACTTTGTAGATCTCATATAACTGACATCAAGTTTTCTTGGGTTAGTACATGCACTGTGTGTAAGACTACAGTGACACATTTCTGTTGTAGGCACACCTATATTGCATGCACTGTTCACCACATGTATGACTAAGATGTGATGCTACTAGTCCTCTGCAAAGGATTTGTTTTAAATAGGTACATAACTCTCACTATTTCAGAAACTGAAGCTGGACAGTCACAAGCAGAAATCTGTCTGAAGTCTGAAATCATTGTTTATCTTCTCCTCACCCCTTTGGCCTGGAACACAATTACACTGACTGTTGTACAGCCTTCTGAAGCCCGGTCTCATGCTGCCTTATGTGTTCATTTTCTCAAGAATTATGCTAAATCGTTAAACATTGTGAATTTACTAACCAATGCAGCACATCGGTTGTAGCTCCACTCCAACCAATTAGAATCAATGACTGTCAAGTGTTCCTCAGCGAGCGTTAAAGGCCCTTTCTCTGTTTCTGGTCTCCCGTTTCATTGCACACTTCGTTGATGTTTATTTGGAAGCTCATATGTTCTATTGAATTACAGGTTTTACTAGCCATAATTCGCATGTCTAAATGCATTATCTTCTTTGCAGTCGTTCACGGCATAAACAGTTCCTCACATCTGGCTTTCATGCATATCTTGATAGGTATTAGTTTTGGTTTGTAAACAATGAAATATCCACATAGCATGATGCTGCATTACCTGTAATAACAATCTGGCCTGCAAAAGAGCATCTCCCTCGAGCACCAACACCAGCAAAAACGTGAATCTGAAACTTTGTTTTGCCGTCACAATCCGTCTCTCCTCCTCGTCCCTCTGCACAGCCGGAAGAGGAAGCACATCCAGGCTCCCCTAGGCCAATCACAACGCTGCAATGCAGTGTTGTGATTGGTCTGAGCACCGTGGTTCGGGGCTCAGCCAGGGAATGAGCGCCTGGGCATGTTCTCCACCAGGCTGTAATGCAGCCTGGGTGGCCAGCATGCAAAGTGCGCATGAATGTTTGGCTGACCCGAGCGGGCCGGCCAAACATTCATGCGCACTTTCAATGTGTGCTGACCACTCCTCCCCCAGCCCACCTGTTTTCAGAGCAGCTCCACCCTACCCTGCAAAGCTGTTGCAGCAGGACAAAATAAAATGATAATAATCTCGAGTTATCATTCTATTTTTCCTTCATTTCACTGCTGCAGAGCAGTGGGGCGACGCTCCTCCGCCTTAGCGGAGGAGCCGCCACTGGCAAGGAACCTATAACCTGTGTCAGTGTTTGTTAGAATGCAGGAAGTAGCAAACCAGGGGCTAGGAACATTGTGTGCTGAAATGCCTTACTGGCAGAACACTGGCTTTGAGCTTGCAGTTTTACTGTGGGAAGTATGGGAGTTACGCTGTTGATGATTGTTTGCAGGTTCTCTCCAGTGATCCTAATGATTCGTGTTATTTGGTCCATGTGAAGCGTGTACATAGGTCTTTACCTTCTTGGTGCATTACAGCCAAGTGTGGTGGACCCTATCTATTTCCCTCTTTAGGAACTGCATAGCCGTCAGTTAAGGACGGTAAGCCTGGTCCGCCGCCTCTTTGTACGGCATGGCATGCTTCAGAAACTGATCTAGCACAAGGATGTGGTCGCAGCAGCCTGCCTGTTGTTTTCTTTGAGGAGGTGTCTTGCACAGATTTTTTTAGATGTGCTGCATCAATGAACTGCATCTCTTTGCAGCTGGTGTTGTTGATTTCCAGGCAGAAGAACTTGTGATGTCTGTGCTTCTAACGTTTGCACAGATGTTGCAGCATTTCATTTGGTAGACTTGGGGTGACAGATAAAGTCAGATCGGTCTACTTTAAGGCATGTTGAAATGTGTGTGTTTTAGAGATTTTTTCTAGTTTTATGTATTGCCAGGACGCACTTGGTAATTTTAGATACATAATTTATGACATTCTGAGAGCTGTGGGTGTCTGTCCATAATTTATCACATTTTTATGGGTGGGTTTTCCAGTAAATACGGCTTAGCTACTGATTCTAGCTCACTATTCTGGGCTGGTGCAAAAACCACCAGCAGTCTTTGTTCTAGTGGCGAAATAGATTGTGCAAAAAACATCCAATCAAAAAATGGAACGACCATAATATCGTATGCAGCATTTGATAGTAGTATCAGCATTGCCACATGTCAACCTCTACATGATACCATAGTAGTCTTTGTCCCTGTCTTTACTTTTAGACTACTACTGGCCTTCAATCTGTCCTCAACGCATTTTTTAATTTAGTACCCCTACTGCCCTCTGCTGCGTAATAGAAAATGTTTTATTATGTATTATTTATTTCTTATAAATAATTGCAGCACTCTTCGCAGGTAAGATTTTGTTACGTGTAAACTGCGCAGATTTTACATAGATTTTGCTGTATATTTTAAAGCACTCAGGGGCATATTAGCAAGAAGCTCGTTAAAATTATCGCTGCTTTAGCGGCAGGAAACTGCCGCTAAAGCGGCGATAATTTTAACGAGCTTCATGCTAATATGCCCCTCAGTCTTTTAAATGCACAACATAATGAAAGGAGCTTTAGAAAGGGCATGTCAGATATTTCCAGTTAAAAGCAGGACTCAAGTTCATTCACCCTGTTTGCTTCACTCTTGAACAAAGTGTTTGAAAAAGTGCACCCAAGTGCAAATTATTTGAATATTTAAGAGCTCGTTGTCGTAAAGGATTAAGTAAATATGTTTAGTCTACAGAACGACTTCACAACTGAACCGTACAATTCGTTAAAATGTTAATGTTCACCAAAATAAAACTTCAAAGCAGTTTACATGCAGAGAAACAACTGCAGATCACTTAACGATTAAAGCAAGCCACGGATTTGTGTGAAATACACGGGATCTTTTTAAATGCCAGATGTGTTTCTTGTGTACCTTTAGGGATTAAGGTTTTTTGAAGATGAAAGTTTTATGGATTAAAGTTTAATGCTTTAATGCACTTTTATGAAAAAAGAAATAAAACATGTAGCCTCTAATAATAAACATGTGGCTTGATAAAAAAGCGTAAATAAGTCTAAACTTTTGACTTTGATTGAGGTCGCATAGATGTACACAAACAGGCAGGATTTTTAATGTCAAGGCATCAACTTGCCTATATGTTAAAAAATTGCAAGATATTATTATAATTGTGTTGTGCCATATTTAATATAACCAGACTACCATGAAGTGATTTTTTTAATGAACCCTCTCTACATGACCATTTGTGTTCCATCACATCTAGAATGTCCTCCCTCCCTCTCTTTCTTTCCGTCATTCCTGTCCTCCGTTCTGTCTTCTTTGCTTTGTTTCCTAGCTTCAGTCCTCCATCTCTCTGCTATACCTTCTCTAGAAAGACGCAGCTGTCCCTCTTTCTGTCCATCTATTACTTCTTATATCTTTTTAGGTCTGGCAAGAGGGATTTGTAACACTCTCCTAGAATTCTTGTAATGCATGCCAGAACTGGGCTTTGTGAAAATAATGTGTTGCCCATAGTTTCTTAGGGCCTGATTATGGACCACCATACCCGTGGTGGTGGTCTGACCACAGCTGCACTGTGCAACCATCTGCAGTATTACGACAGTGCTGGTAAGACCGTCACAGGACCGCTGCGACCGCCAGGGATTCAGGATCCCGTGGCGTTCACGCAGCGTTAAGAGGAAGAAATATGCTGGAGCGGCACAGCCGAGCATATTTTGAGTTGCCTCACCACCACCCTTTTCATGGCAGTGAGCCTGCTATGAAATGGGTGGTGGTAAGGCAACTAAGGGGTGCTGCCTCGGGGCCCAGGGGGTGCATGCAGGGGAGGGGGAAAATGTAGTACCCCCCTGGATTTGCACACCCAGTTCCTGCACAATGTGACATGTATGCCACACCATGCAGGAAGGTGCAGTCGGCGCTCTGAGAGCAGTGGTCTGCCTGGTAGGCTCTTCTATGAGCCAACCAGTCCGCAACAGGACCACCCACCACACCAGGAATAAACTCCTAATCTGGCAGGCGGTCGCACCATGGGTTTGGTGGTCCTACAGCGGACGGCGCATTGCACTGTCCGCTGTAAGACCCCCAAACTCGTAATCAGGCCCTTAAACTTAGTAATCCACCAGACTCACAGGGGCGCGACGGTGGCAGTCTTCCGACCACCCTATTAAGACCAGGATCGTCAGGCCACCTTGGGACCACTGCAACCACCATGGATCAGAGATCACTGCCCATGGCTCGGTGGTCTTGATGTCGCATTATGCTTGGTGGGGCATTATGAGTTTCCTCACTGCCACACTTTTCATGGATGTGGATGCACACATGTGCCTCCCTGTGTTCATACATGCCAGTACCTCCACAACATGGACTGCCATGCAGGTACTGCCTCTGATGTCCCCATTGTGATGCCCATTTCATAGGCACCGCCCTGGGAATACCAAAGAACCGCCCACCAGACCAGGAGAAAACTACTGATCTGACGGGCGGTTCCTACACCGGTTTGGCGGTGCCAAAACGGGGTGGTTCCGCTCCCGCACCACCAAACTCCTAATAAGGACCTTTGTTTCATAAACCATCTATCGAATTTAGCATGAGCACATGCTTTTTGCTCTTTTCTTGGGTGTGGCTGAGTAAATCAGCCTGTGTACTAGTGGTAGTCATGTTTTAGTTAGGCACTCCTGTAAGTAAATTACTTTCCAGAAGTGCATGATTGTTACATTGAATTGAAGTTTACATTTGTATAGTGCAACAAATTCCCTGGGCCATCTTGGCACTGCAAGTGACAAGAATTCGGCAACCATCTACAGCATCTAGTGACTAAACAGCAAGGTTTTTAGAGATTTCCTGAAAGCTGACAGAGAGGTGGCCGCTTTCAGATCTTGAGGGAGCAAGCTCCAGTTTTGAGCCGTGCAGATAACAAAACTCCTGCCCCACCCCCACCCCAAGAAGAGCGTTTGCAAGAGGGTACTATCAAATTACTGGTGGAGCTAGAATGGAGGGTCCTGTTTGGCACCTACCATCTGAACTTTTCCTTTGGATAAGCTGGACCTATGCCATGAAGTGCTCTAAAGGCAATACAGAGGGTCTTAAAGACAATCCATTTCTTCACCAGCAGCCAGTGTCACTTACTAATTGCTTGCAAGGTCGAATGAAATCTGGAAACTTTCAGAAGCATCTGAGCAGCAGAGTTATGAAGGATTTACAGTTTATTCAACAAACGTTTAAGTAGGTTTTGTTGGAGACCATTGCAATAGTCTATTCTGGATAAAACTAGTACATTAGCAACTGACCTTAACAGATCAGAGGGCAGGAATTGAGCTATTTTCTGGATGATTCGTAAAGTAAAAAAGGATGTAGAAATAACCTTGTTAACTTGTTCTTTAAAGGTTAGTCTGTCATGTAACAAGATGCCGAGGTTTTCGACCTTCTTGAAAGGTGTCAGAAGGGAACCCAGCTCATCAGGCCACCACGAAGGAGACCAGAACTAGGTATTGTTACCAAATTGGATGACTTCTGTCTTAGAGGAATTCAACTCAAGACAGTTGTTGTCCATCCATTGACTAACTGCACTCACGCAGTTCCGAAAGGTGTCACTCATATTGGGGCCCTTGTTGGAGACTAAGACCACAATCTGGGTGTCGTCAGCATAGAATTCTAAAGACAACCAAAAAGATTTGATCAAAAGTGGCAAAGGTGTAACATACAGAGTGAACAGGATTGGGTCAATGAAAAGCCCTGTGGAGCTCCTCATGGCAGGGAAAAGGGCTCCGATGTAAAATCTTCAAAGGAGACAGATTGAATGTGATCCATGAGAAAGGAATGCAACAGTGATAGGGCTACACCACCCTTGGTACCGAAGCTTTGTAACCGGTCAATCAAAAGGTCATGATTGATGGTGTCAAACGCTTCAGACAAATCAAGTGGATAAGGGCTGCATTGCCGCCCTTATCCACCATGTCCCTGACTTCCTCAGTGGCCACAATTAGTGCTGATTCGGTGCTGTGACCACTTCGAAAGCCAAACTTTGTCTCATCTAACAGATGGCTGCTTTCCAAAAAAAGGGCCAACTGCATATTCATGGCCTTTTCTATCAGTTTGGCAGGAAAGGGAAGCCCGGAAATGGGCCAATAACTGTTCAGGTCCAGTGCATTTGAGTTGGATTTTCTTAATTTAGGAAGGACTGAGGCTGATTTCCACTGTTTAGGAAAAAGTCCTGAGCTAAACATAGCATTAAAGAACTTAACCAAGTAGGAAGTCACTACGTCAGGCACTAAGTGAATAATCTTAGGCGGACAGGAGTCCAATAGAGGACCTGATTTAGGGCATTATCACAAGTTCAGCGGTCCATAAGACCGCCAAACCCGTGGTGGCGGTCCGACCACCGCCACACTGTGAGACCGCCTGCAGTTTTATGACTGCAGCGGTTGGACTGACACAAGACCTCCAGCACTGCTGGGATCAAGGATCCTGCTGAGCCAGCGGCCTTTCACTGGCAGGAATATGAGGCAGTGCCGCAGCCGCCACCACCGAGCATATTCCAAGTTGCCATTTAACTACCCTTTTCATGGCGGTGAATCCGCTATGAAAAGGATGGCAGAATGGCAACATAGGGGGCCCTGTAAGATTTGGTCCTGAGTTGCATGCGGGGGGGCACATGTAGTGCCCCCTAGATTTGCACCCCCCTTTCTGCACAGTGTGGCATGAATGCCACACTGTGCAGCAAGGTGCAGGAAGGTGCTCTGACTACGGCGGTCTGCATGATAGGCTCTTCTATGACCCTAGAAGACCGCTGCCCTCAGACCGCTGCAGGACCACATGCCAGAGCAGGATTTAACTCCTAATCTGGCATGCAGTCACACCATGGCTTTGGAGGTCTTACAGCAGATGGTGCAGATCGGCAAAGTCGTAATAAGGCACTAAGTGTTCAGGATAGCTGATTTAGCTTGTTCCTCAGAGAGATGATCAAATTTGCTAAAGGTGATCCTCCCATAATCCACCAGCCAACTATCATTACTAATTTGGCCTTTGGCGATATTAGAGGAAAATCTGTTAAAGATTACCTCAACTTCTTCCTGGAAAAAAATCTTTAAGGAATAACAGAAAGCCTGGCTAGCTCCTGCTGACTTTCTAGCGTCTGGCATGGAGAGTTTGGTGACAGTTTGAAACAGAGCATCACTCGAATTACTAGCATATTTTATCTGATTAACGTAGAAGGTAGATTTTTTGGGCAGTAAAGGTTTTTTATACTGCGTAATATGTTGTTTATATTTTTCTTTCTCCATCATGTCATAGGCTCTCCTCCAAATTCGTTACTGCCTTCGGCAGCATTATTTTGCTGTCCTGAGTGTGTCACTAAGCCAGGGTGCAGAGGACTTGCTTCTCCTAAATATTTTAGTGTTCGCAAGGGCTTCTATATTACCAGCAGATTTCAGCCAAGCTGCAAAGTTCACAGACAGTAAATCAGTGTCATTAGTTTCTTCTGGCTGGGAACCACCAAGAACAGCATTTAACTCAGATGCTTGGACCATATGCCAGGCATGAGAGACACAAGATATCCTGGGGCCTTGGCAGGGAGCGTTTTACAGTGAAGTTTAGTATCCCAAAATACTGCACTATGGTCTGACCACGTTAAGGGAAGTGTGACTGGGCTAGTGATGGCAGAGTTATTGGTAAACAATCCGTCAAGTGTATGCCCACACAGGTGTATGGGACCATCCACCAACTGAGTAAGTCCGAGACATGACAGAGTGTCCACCAGCAATTCAGTTTCGGGATCCATACAATTTTCTAAATGGAAAGTGAAATCGGTAAACAGCCATTACAACGAGGCTGTTACCACGCAAGTTGTTACATCGCATGCGTAACAACGCATGCGATGTAACAACGACTACCATTACAATGCAAACCATTATATCGCATGCGCTTTTAAAACGCTTGCGATGTAATGGTTATCCACATCGTTGTGAGAAAACTGGGCTGTTCCGTTTCCTCACAACGACGTGCACCGCCCCTCTGTCGACGCTGGAAGCAGGAGAGAGGAACCACGAGGAGAGAGAGGTAAGGGGGATTGTGCTTAGGGTGGGGGTTACTTTTTAAGGGTTCAGGGTAGTGTCGAAGTAGTGTAGTAATGTTTGTGTATTGTAGGGTTGTGTGTAGGGGAGGGTCGTGCTGGGGGTAGTGTTTTTGGGTTTAGGGTAGTGTCGAGGGGGTCGTGCAGGGTAGTGTTAGAGTGTAGGGGCCAGACTGGGGGTCGTGCGAGGGTTAGTGTTTTAGGGTTTAGGGTAGTGTTGCGGTGTTTGTGTAGTGTAGGGTAGTGTTTTAGGGTTTAGGGTAGTGTCGGGGTCGTGCAGGGCAGTGTTGGAGTGTAGGGACCGGACTGGGGATAGGGAGAGGGTCGTGCAGGGGGTAGAGTTTTAGGGTTTAGGGTAGTGTTGTGGTGTTTGTGTAGTGTAGGGTAGTGTTTTAGGAATTAGTGTAGTGTCGGGGGTTGTGCAGGGTAGTGTAGTGTTATTGTAGGGAGAGGACTGGGGGTCGGGGAGGGTCGGGGAATTAGTGTAGTGTCGGGGGTTGTGCAGGGTAGTGTAGTGTTATTGTAAGGAGAGGACTGGGGGTCGGGGGAGGCTCGTGCAGTGGAACTACATTAGGGTAGGGTAGGTTGGAGTCACTTACCTTGCAAACGTTTACCATGAGTATACCTTTACCACGCATGCATTGGCGTTGAAATGGCATGCATGGTAAAGGTATAGTCGTGGTAAAATTTTGCGTTGTAATGGTACTCGTTGTAATTGACATCGCGTAGTAATACCTGCGTTGTAAAGGCATGAGTGTTATTTCTATGCGATGTAACGAGTGCTATTCAGTGAAATCACCTAATAAGGTGATCTCTGATTTAAGGAGAGAATGCTCTGTACTTTGAGAGATAATGCTTTGTACCCTACCGACCCCGCCCATCTTGTGGCCTCCCCCACTTTGTTCTCTCCCTTTCTCACACCAAATACCTATAGCAGAATCCACTGCTCGGAGTTACATTATGTTATGTGTATTTTAGAGCATGCTATCATCAATTAGAGTATCCTGGCACTGAGCAGGTGTGAGGACCTTTCTTCAAAGGGTGGGGAGCAGGGTTACTCAAGGAGCCTGGTCTTCAGCTTCTTGTAGAACTCAGGAAGTGAGGAGGAGGCTCTTGTGTGAAGGGGGAGGTCCTTCCATGCTTTAGGTGTAATGTAAGAGAACGCTCAACCTGCAGCTTTGTTTCTGTGCATGCGTGGATGTGTGGTAGTAGAAGTTCGGCTGAGTGGTGGTGTCTGGATGGTTGGTGGAAAGGAAATGCGATTTTTCAGATGGGCTGGACCTCTGTTGTGCAGTCCTTTGAATGTGTGGGTGCGGAGTTTGAATTGAGCACATTTGTGTATCTGGAAGCAATGGAACTCCCTGATGTGTGGAGTGATGTGTGTATTGCGTGGAAGTATGAGAATGAGCCTGGCAGTTAGACACGCTCACAGTTGTTATCCTCCAATTGGACATTTCTTTAGCCTTACATTTTTATATCACACCACAAGTACACAGGGGCGGCTGGTGGAATTTGAAACTGGTGGGGCATATGCAGAACGAATCAACGCATGCGAGCGAGTCCAGCGAGCGAGCCCGACGGCAATAAAGGGGGTTCGGGGGGGTTCTCCCCCCGTGAAGAATTTTAAAAAAAATTGGCATCCTTTTGGTGCGATTTTCAGCACTATTTCTGTGATAAATGGACTAAAAATTCAGTTCTTCTAGGCATTCATAACAGAAAACTCATACATTATTTCAGAGAATTTCTGGGTTGCCAAGCAAGTCTGACTTCTGAAGAGGGCTAGGGTACTAAGCAAGACTGCTTTGGCTCTACCCTTTCCAATAGAAAACACTAGTTAGCGATGTGAACAAGTTCAATGGACAAACCTGGGGTCTAGGGAGAGTCCCTCTCCTGAGAAAGAAATTTTAAAAAGATTGGCAAATGGTGCATTTTAAAGCAAATGAATGCAGCGATAAAGCAAGGCTTATTAAGCAGTGGGAACGTATAGTCTTGAAATATTAAACACTTTAAAAACTGTCCCGTATCTTCTTGCATTAATTTGTTCAACAGTTACTGTAATATGTAAATTATTCTGCATGACAACTTTAGCCCTTTAAAATGTATGCTTGCCCAGTGTCTTGCACTGCATGCAGCATTAACTTTGGAAAAATATGCTCTAACCAGACTTCGGGAAGCACCCACAGCTGCTGACTGTAACCAGTCATATAGAAATATGTGCAGACAGGTCTTTAAGTGAGATGAAAAAAGTGGGTGCTCCCTATAAAGGAACATGCCAAATACATTTCTGTGATTCCCATAGTGTGCCATCAGACCGGTATTTTGATTTCTCTCTGAGATGTCATTTTATCCAGATAAATGGCACAGCAACTGACATACGCCTAAAGCCTGTCAGTATGATTGGCTTTGTCACTGGGTGTTAGCTGTTTAAGATAAATGAGTAACAACAATGATTTCTTATAAATAATTAACATTGAAAATGTTTAAATTCTGAAATTCTGAAATAGTGAGTCTGTGAATTAAATAGCTTTGAGGCCTGTGGAAGGAGTTTTGGCCTTCAATTATGTGTGCTTTATGTTAGATATGTATCCTCTTTTTCTCTGCATATCTTGTCCATCGGCACATCTTCAACCCCCTCTCTTTCCTCTTCAGCATCCTCCTTTCACTCTTCCCCGAATGCCCTTCCTCACATCTGTCACTTCACCGCCCCAACATGCACTGCACTCCCTCAAATATAAGCACTTTAATTTCTCTTACTTTTGCCTTGCAAATATTTTGACATCAGTGTACCCCCTTCACACACATTTCCACAGAATTTCAGTTGCAAATGGAATACACAAACATTGTTCTGTGTGCTCTGCAGAGAGGCCAACCCACTGACAGGCACTTTGTTTGGCTTTAGCCTTAGCGCCTGCGTGCTCAATCAAAGCCCCTCATAAACACCTGGCATGGCTCAAGCCTCAAAGTATGCACAGAAAGAAATACAGATAAACAACAACATTATAAAATAGCTAACTCGTGGGGAATGCAAGATCAAGTAAACATGTAAAATAAGAGAGGAACTAAATCGCTGAAATGCATTCCCTCGACGTTTTTAACATTCATTGTTTGCAAGTCAATCCATGTTTTTGGCATCAGAAACAGCAATGGCAGGACGCACAACATCATCTATGCAAATAACCTTATGCCGACCACACCTTGCACGACCACACCTTGGCACGGCACAGAACTCCATATTGGTAAACATCGGGTGGAACAGAACATAATCTATGTAAATAACTCCATGCCACACGACAGCATCATGGCACATAACTCCATCTTGGTAAAGCATGGCATGACACATAACATATTCTATGTAAATAACACCATATCACACAACAGCGTCACAGCATGGCACAGAACTCCGTCTAGGTAAAGCATGGCACTGTTGGCACATAGCATAATCTATGTAAATAAAACCATGTCGCCTCTTCGGGTTAGATGCTGGTTGGAAAGGCTGGTTGCACTTTTAGCTTTTAACAGGAGCTCCTGACCTGGCATGTGTTTATAACATTTCAAAGCCTTTCTCTCATAAAACAGATTCGGGTCCAAGCGCTTTCGCTCGATTCAGAACTGCTTCAATATGTTGTGTCTGCATCTCTCCCCTATTCACGCGCTCTGGAAGGTGCCCCCTCCCTTCTTTACAAGCCATTGACCAATTCACAGACTCCCGGAGAGAAACTTTCAGGACAATTTAATCTCTCTGGGGTATTACTTAGCAAAACCCTTTTCACTGTCAGAAATCGCCCCCCGCCTTCAGCATATACCTACCCCACCTGCCCCCACCCCCTCTCTCTCACCAACACACCACCGACTCCCTCCCAGTCTACGTTACAGCGCTGGGCATCTTTTTCCAGTGGGAGGCGTCTGCTGTTGCAAGTTAAGTGAGAATGTAATGCCGTCCTCTGCCGCAGTGACCTTAAACTTGAATGTGGATAGAAGGCGTCTTACCCTGCTAACTCCTCGGCACATTTTATAACTCCAGTCTGTTTAGAAGACCCGCTGGGGCCCGTGTTGTGCGCTAAGGCGCTGCTGGATGGGACGGCATGCAGCAACAAGCGGGAAGCCTCACACAAGGAGGTTACACATAGAGACGAAGATTACTACCCTTTGGCGGGGAGGGGGGAGTCCGGCCATTACCAAAGCTGATGCCTTCAACAGCCCAGTCTGACAGAATTGAAGAGACGGACAACAAAACTTAAAGCCAGAAAGGGAGGGGGTACTCACAGAGGGACACATGCGCACACACACAAAAGTTCTCACAAACAGAATAAAATATTGAGACAGTGAGGTTGTACAGAGAAACAGAAAGTCAAACATGAACACTGAATTACTGCCTGACTCATACTGATAGAGATAGTGGGAACAGTGAGCAGGCAGAGAGACACCTTAATAAACCTCCTCACCCCCCACCCAATTACACACACACACAAAGAGACATGCACACAAATAAACAGAAGCAGAGCTGCAGGCAGGCACACGGAAACACACGCGTCCATGCAGACACCTAGGGGAAACACAAACGGACACCGTTATGCACATGTATGAATTGGTTTATCTGTGGACGGGCCTATGTCCTGCAGAGACGCCGTCCCGGCTGCTCTTCACATATCCACTGGACCCCCCCTTGTCTTCCGGAGAGGCTCATGCATACATTTTTATCAGGCCAGGCGCATAAAAGTAGAATGAGGGGAGACTTTGACCAAGACACGGCGGAATGTGTCAAGATTTGGAAAGAAAGGGGGTAGGAAGAGCGACTGGGGCAGGGGAGTTTTAATAAAATAAAAATAAATCTTACCTGACCGTGACCAGTCCGCGCCGCCTCTGCTTCTGCTCCGCGCCGCCTCTGCTTCTGCTCTGTGACGGTGTCTCAGGCAGCTAATCCAGACGCTGCATTAGCAGCGCCAGGATTGGCTAGGGGAGGGGGGAGTCCGGCCATTACCAAAGCTGATGCCTTCAACAGCCCAGTCTGACAGAATTGAAGAGACGGACAACAAAACTTAAAGCCAGAAAGGGAGGGGTACTCACAGAGGGACACATGCGCGCACACACAAAAGTTCTCACAAACAGAATAAAATATTGAGACAGTGAGGTTGTACAGAGAAACAGAAAGTCAAACATGAACACTGAATTACTGCCTGACTCATACTGATAGAGATAGTGGGAACAGTGAGCAGGCAGAGAGACACCTTAATAAACCTCCTCACCCCCCACCTAATTACACACACACACAAAGAGACATGCACACAAATAAACAGAAGCAGAGCTGCAGGCAGGCACACGGAAACACACGCGTCCATGCAGACACCTAGGGGAAACACAAACGGACACCGTTATGCACATGTATGAATTGGTTTATCTGTGGACGGGCCTATGTCCTGCAGAGACGCCGTCCCGGCTGCTCTTCACATATCCACTGGACCCACCCTTGTCTTCCGGAGAGGCTCATGCATACATTTTTATCAGGCCAGGCGCATAAAAGTAGAATGAGGGGAGACTTTGACCAAGACACGGCGGAATGTGTCAAGATTTGGAAAGAAAGGGGGTAGGAAGAGCGACTGGGGCAGGGGAGTTTTAATAAAATAAAAATAAAACTTACCTGACCATGACCAGTCCGCGCCGCCTCTGCTTCTGCTCCGCGCCGCCTCTGCTTCTGCTCTGTGACGGTGTCTCAGGCAGCTAATCCAGACGCTGCATTAGCAGCGCCAGGATTGGCTAGGGCATGGAGACGGCCCGCCCATTAGGAGACCAGGGGCTGCTGCATGAAGCAACCCTCGGCCTCTCGAGTCCCCCCTCGCTCTCCCATGGTAGTAGGTGGCTGGCCTGTAGTGCGCATGTTCGGGCTGGTCATAAAAATGACCAGCCCAAAATCGAGCATGCGCACACTATTGCAAGCGCTGCTGTCACTCAACCCTTGCTGCCGCAGCCAGCCCTGCCCCCGCCCCCACCCCCTTCAGCGGCCGATTGACTGAGACTGCCAGTGCCGACTGCGAGCGGAGAGACGAGCGACTAAGTTGCTTGCCGCTTGCGTGAATGGGGCCATGTGGCTAGTGGGGCAACGCCCCAGCGCCCCAATGGACGCACCGCCACTGCCAGTACATAGTTTGAACTGGTGTTTGCAGTTGGGGCCCACCGGCACTCATTTTTGGGGACCAGCATTTATTATTCCTCAACAAACTTTGATCCAGAGCAAGAGAACAAAAAACCAAAAGGGAGGAAGAAGGAGAAAGAGAAAGACAGAAAAACAATCACAAACGTTGAAAGAAGGCATATAAAATACCCTTCAAGAGTTAAAGAGTCAGTGAGCGTCTGGTGGTGGAATAATGAAGCATGAGGTGGACTCAAGATTACGCAGCCTTAGTATTCAGCATCCCGACCTTCAATAGTACAGCAGCAGGCTTCTGAACAAACTTTAGGCACTGTTTTTTTTATTTTTTTTATACAAATTAAGCATTGCATACAACTATACCCAATGAGCCCTCATCTAACAGAAGCTTCTCTCATCCTGACCCCCCACTCCTCATCTCCTTCCAGGTCCTCTTGTGTGGCGGAATCAGCTGCTACCATGTGGTGTGACCATGCTTATCCAGCTTCATCATGATACAGTGAAATCATAAAGTTGTCTGATAACATTGCACCAATGAACAGTAACTTTTTGTATCACAACTTTTATAAAGCGCTGCCTAATTGATTAAAATACAAACATCACTATCAGAATATGGAGAAGACTGGCACATTATTTATCTTGCACAAACATTGTATTCCCGGGCTGCAGAAAGGGGCAAATGCCCTATTTTACTAACATGCAAATGACTACGAAAGTACATGTGCTATTATTTAGAGGTATTTCCTTTTGTTGCAGCCTTACGTTTTTAGGTATGGCTATAGAAGGCTTTAGATGTATGCAGAACTTCAGTGTTGGCAAAAAAGACAAAACAGAGGACGGGTTACAGTGATGATTTAAGCAGTTACATATTTAGCTTTGTGTTTTTGCAGTGAGGAGGGACTAAAAAAGTAATCACGCTTTGTAACCTCGAGCATTTCTAATATAAATGCTATGTAGGGAGCTCGGTGCGCCACAGAACACTGGTGGCACATTTATAAGAAGGGTTGCAATAGGAATCCCACTTACCAACAAAGTAGGAATTACAGTAGCGACCACAGTACTACCACAGTACTACCATGGCAGTGACCACAACAGTAACAACAGCTTCCAGCACATCGGTGTCAACAACAACAGAAGCCATTCCTGTAACCATTCTAGGAACCACAGCAGCCACCGCTGCTGCTACCGTGGCAGCAACAACACCTGCCATAAGGGCACAGAGAACAGTATTCAATAGCCCTGTAACCACAGCTGCCACAACAACAGCTATAAGCACAACAGTGATTAGAGCTGTAATGACAGCAGGGACCACAGGAGTGACAAAGCTGCCTCGTTAGGAAGCAGTATACGGACAGAGGTTCTGCCATGAAGAGGGAAATTACTTTGTAGATCAATTTGTCCTCACTGAAGTAGGACTGTCAATTAATGATGCATGAAAATACACAACTGACCATAAACATTAAAACAAAACACAAATGACAAAAACCCAATTTAACTTGAAAAATTGTGTACAATATATTAGAAAATCATATATCGTATGTGATTTATAAATATATCAATAATAATAAACGACAGGACTAATAAACATTGTACAAATTCAGAAAAGAACAGGAAATATAAAAATACACAGTTGTGACATAAAGAGGTGACTGAAAAATTACACAAATATCAACGAAAATAGAAAATCTAAATATTATACATAAATAGCACATAAACAAAGACTTATTTCAGCATCCATATACACTAAATCACCCTACATAGACATGCGATTTTCATTCCAAGCATAAAAGTGTCTATTTGGGCAGAAACGCTTGTGCAGTTAACGTCGACTTTCGACCCCCTATATACGAGTGTGGGTAGGCAACATCACCGTGGGTCTTCATCAGGACTATAAACCAGGAGTCTACAGCCTGTTTAAGAAACTTTCTTGGAGAGATGATGAAAATAGATCACGCACTCTCCCTCAGAGTCAATCAAAACCTCAATGTATTTTCACCAAAGAAATTACTCAAAGGAGCAACCAGTGCTTCCTTGAATCCTCCGGCGTTATGTTAGCTCGGAATTACTTGGCAGCGCGTCCCTCGTCAGGGAGCAGAGCAATCTTAGCTTTAACCACACCAGAAACAACATCATCTTAAACAGAGCTGTCACTACAGCAGCAATATTAGCAACTACAACAACATACCTCAACAGTCACCACATGAGCAACAACAGCTGTAACAATAGTTAGTCACAACAGGGAACACACCAGCTGTGACAGCTTCTACCACAGCAGGGACACAGAACCAACCACAGCCTCTACCACAACTTTACAACAGTAGCAAGCTCAGCAGTAACCTGAGCAAAGACAAAGGCTCATAAACGCAGCAGGCAGAACAGCAGAACAGCAAGCACAACAGCTTTCATCACAGTATAGACCACAGCAGCGAGAACATCTGCCAGAGTAGCAGGAACAACAGCAGTAACAGCTGCCATAGCAGAAATCACAGCTTTAACTTCAGTGACCCCCAGCAGCAATTACAACTGCTAACACACCAGGGAAAAGAACAACACTAACAGATGTCACAATAGCTGTGATCACTACTGGGGCAACAACTGCCAGCAAATTGGAATATCTCAATATCTTCATAGTGTGCTAACAATTTCCCACACTTTTAAAGTATGATAATAAATTGGAGCGTGCAGTGTGGAAAACGCAAACATAACACAGGTATCACTCTCAGAACAATAAGATCTGAGTTGTCTTTCAGGATAAACGGGCCTAAGAGTCTCATACAGTAGACTTATTGCACAGGTTACAGGTTGAGATAGCAGACCTATACCTTAGTTTACACCAATTCTACACAACCAGGCTTCAGAATTGAGATGTGAGGGTAATGTCAAAAAGGATATATCAATATAAATGATCAGAAGTCATGAATTTATTGCACCAAGTTCCCAAATAAATCCCATTAGCAATACATGTATCTAACTCGGATAAATTATCACTCATTTCAATTTTAGAAATAGTTTGTGAATAGAATAATTTTGCCCCAAACATCATGTTTTTGGTGTTTGGTCTCAAATTATAGCTTGCAGTTTTGCTAAATAGGCTCATATTTACTCAAACGACTTCCTTGTCCTTTTGTTGTAAAATGACAGATTTTCATTTTGAGCAAGTAAATGCAATTTTACCAAACAGAAACCTGTTGTGTTCTGTTTATATCCCCTTTTTCTTAAATGCCAATTTATAGTATATAGAATGGGGTTGTCATACAAAATCAGCCTGTTATAGATTCTAAGTCTTAGACACCTGTATCACCATCATGCTAGGAATACCCATTATAGGCTTGGTCTAGTCACCAGATATCAGGGATGACCACCATTGACATTAATGCTCATTTGAAGCCAATGCTGGCCACTATATGGCAGGGTTGTGAGTATACAAAGAGTGACAATCATTATGCCAAAAAGGTCAACAATATGGCTGGGCCACCATTATGACAGTAATGGCAACCATGATAGCAAAGAGGGAAGTAGAAAAAAATGACAGTGTCAATGTTATGCCAGGGGTGGTCCACAAATATGTCAAGCATGGTCATAATCAGGAAGAGGCACCATTTTGCTAGGAGTGACTTACCATCATGCCAAAGAGGGCTATAATATTCTATAGGCAGCATTGCAATGGGGAAGAGCTCACTTAAAAACAAGGCTGGTCAAAGTATGCAGGACCCGCTGATCTTCAAGAAGAACCTGAAAACATATCTCTTTGCATAAATCTCTGATGGTTGCCCCTCTCTGCTCCGTGCCGGGACACTCTCGAGTATCTGTGCGCGATACAAATTAAATTAACATAACATAACATAACATATGCCTGTATTAACATTATGCTAGGGGTAAGGCACCATGTCAACCAGGGCCACAACATCCCATAGCCCACCAAACAGTTGAGAGCTACCATACTGGGAAGCAGAGCCACAAAAGGCAAGGATCACCGTTATGCAAGTATTAGACCACCATGTCAAGGAAGGCAATGATATGTCAGAGTCACTGTTATATCAAAATGGCAGCAATATACAAGATCTACTGTTGTGCTATTATTAAGTTATCATAACAATACCAAGGAGAGGAAAAATAGCCAAAGGCTACCATTATACTACATGTAGGCCGTCATTATATCATGGAGGGTCGCCATTATGCAAGATGTTGGTAGTCTGGCTCCTTGAATTTTCCACATATACTAGGTGCCATGGTTTATTTGTTTAGTTGGTTCTCGCATGTCTGTTAGCAGCTGTGATCTCACAGCAGACACACTGATGGGTAATTGTTGAACTATACCAGCAGAATATATAAAAAATGCCAAGGGTAGTCAACCAAAACCTTACGGAATGACAGTAATATGTCCTGGCTCCAGTTATGTCACAGTGAAGCTACTATAACATCAAGGTGGAGGCACAATATGAAAGGATCACCAATATTCCATGAGCACAACAGCATAGGTTTAAGGAAGACACAACTTGCAGCGACCATTATTCATGTCTTGTTAGAGTACAAACCAAAGGGAACAGATGATTGAGGTGAGATAAGCTAACGTTTGCTTTTCTCTTTATTGTGCTTAGCCAGTGAATTTTCTCAAGGCATTCTTTAAAGTATAACTAATGTCAGTGGACTGATAAGGCAAGTGCACTGCAATATTTTGAAGTCACTTTAAATCATCATTTCGGCTGGAGAGTGAGTTATATTGTAGTGTTTTTGGTCCTCATGTGACTCATGCCACTGCTATAATTTTTCTTTTATGTTGTGGCGTTTCCAGGGTCCAGGAGGTGGGAGTTTGACACCAACACCATTTTCAACTCTAGTGAATTTTTAATCCTTACTAAATTATTTTGAAAGTAATTTGGTCTATCTTTCACTTTTTAGCTTTTGACAGCTTAACCTATCTGTTGGTTCAGATATAGTTTCATCTTGATCAGGAGGGATAATTGCAAAGAAGCGTAGACTTTATATTCTAGGGTGTCATTCTTGATGTTTTTGAGGTCAAGTCTCCGTTTTAGGTCTCCTGGGTTGCCCTTTAGATTCTATGTTGGAGTAAAGAACAGTGAAGGGAATTAGGAAGCGGACACACCCATCCACACGTTCAGGTGTCTAGTTTAATCATACCTACCAGTACAATAATGAGAGCAAAGTAGGATCCTTTATTGTGTGTTGTTTCATGGGGTCCCGGTAAACCTTGCCAAGCCCGGTATGGGCACACACAGAAAAGCAGGCTGGCCACAAAACATTGTGGCTAGGGAGGAGCTGAGTCTCTGAGCTGGCACATTGAAACGTGCCCAGAATATTCTGGAAACTGAGAGAGACCATGTTCTCATAAGATTTCCCAACAGTGACTCGACTGGACATACCCAGCTACATAAGCTGCGCCCACCCAAATATTCATGCTTGTTATACTTACCCGTTCCCAGAAGCCTTCAAGCCTCCAATCCTCAATCCGTTTCTCCTCGATCCCTAGGTGTCTTCCACAGTGATTTGCGACTCCAGTACCTGCAAGACAAGAAAAGAAGAACAACTTACCAACAGACACCTAGGTTGGATAATAGACGTGCTGCACAGTAGAGCAGATATACTTCCCGTCCTGACACTTGATTAAAAGGGCTCCCACTCTCGACGAGTCCAGAGGCTCCTGCGAAAAGAAAGAAACAAAGGATAGAAATCGAATAAAAGGTTGTTTATATACTTATTGTGAACAATGGACTTTTGAAATCAAGAAAAAAAGTTAATAACAATTTGGCAAAATCCGCTGTGGTGGTGTTTTTGTGAACGATTCTAAAACCACTTCTGAACAAGAGTTCCGAGCAATGAGGACAATTCATGAAGGTGAACACAAGAGAAGTTCCAGCAGAGATAACAGGTATTCATAGAAAAGACACTGGGGAAGGGATTGTTGTTGTTTGGTACAGTGGAGATAACTATTTGTTTCCCTTCCAGAATTCCACCCTAAGTAAGAGACCTGAAAATTAAAACTAAAGGTGCTGTCACTTAAGTGGGGAGCGGGAGACGCTCAGGTACGATTAGGATCACATTCAAAGTACAGTAAGAGGTAGAGGGGAGTACAGTATACGCTCCTTACGCACACTAACCTGTCCTTTGCATTACAGCAATACCCACAGACACAATCCTTCACATAGGATGAACAAGACATCACTGGAGAATCATCATTCACAATGGCAGAGGCGAACAAGATAGACCCAGCAGATGGCTCTCTCTCCCCACAACCTATTTTCTTTTACTCTGTAGGACTGATTCAATCCCAAGTAAGGCATTGGGGAGTGGCAGATTTTCGGAGGAGCGGAAAGCCTACTGCGAATCTACCTCACTACCACTGGACCGCACGCCCTAACAGGTTAGTGCCCAGACTTGACAGTTGGCATTAGAGAGAGGTGGATGAGATCATTTCAAATGAAGAGACTTGGAAAGAGCAGAGTATTTCATATCATTCCAAAGTAAACTAAAGTCTCCCATAAACGTTTTATCAGAGAAAATAGTTTCTTCTATGATAAACTCTGTGAGTTGTTCTACATGTTACTCTGTTCCCCAGAGGGTGCTAGATAGATTGGACTTCTAGGATTTAGGATAAGAATGGCCATCATTGGCTGAGATATATCATTCAGCTAAGTCTTAGGAAGGAATTCCTGTTTCCGTCTGAGACTTAGTTGCATAACTGTGGATAAAATGTGCAAGCGTGAAAAGCACCTCATTAGGTCGAGCGTGAGCCAGCGCGCAAGCGCTGCTCTGCGAAGATCTGGGGTAGTTCAGTACGGAGAGAAGCTTCACCCACTCCCCCCTCCCTTATTTTTCATTGGCTTGTGTGTTTGTCCTTTGTAAATGCTGGCTTCTGATTCATTATGAGGCTTGTTAGTCCCTCCTTAGTACAGCCATGTCCTCATTTGTATCCTCCCATGGCTATTGGCCCCTTTACCTGGTTGTTACACGGGGCATGTACTATTTCCTTCATGCACACGTAGCCTCACGCAGCTTTGTCCGTGCCTTCTCCTGCCCTCCCTCCCTCCCGATGTCCGTGCCCTCTCCCGTTGTCCTTGACCCAAGATGCCAACCATTTACAATGCAATAGGTCTCGCGTAAATTGGAGACCTATTGCATAGCAAATGCTTGTTTTATTTTCTGCTTGACGAGCCTCCGTCATCAGCGCAAGGCTTATGCATGACTTGTTTTAGTCCTATTGACGCCTCCACCCTATGTTTACATTGACTGTGCTGCGTCTCACAACGAGGCTTGACCCGCATGCCTTTCTCCGGCCGTCATGTACCCTGGCTTCCATCCACGGCGCAGTCACGTCCGCGATGCAGTGAAAGTTTGCATTTCAATCTTTGGCGGTGCAGAAACTTCAATAGTGGCTTAGCTACTGGAGTGTCTGGTTTACCGTATGCTTAGGACTAAGGCAGAGGCAGGGCCGGTAGCCATAGCAAACCATTAGGAAAGGACTGCATCCTGACCACAGCTGAACCAACGAGGTGTGAGTGACTGGAAGGATAAGTGTATGCAAGTAAGAGTACCAGACGCCTTCGTGTCAGGGACACTTAATTTCAGTCCCGTCACCACTTCTACAAAACAGTTTTTAAGGGATTCAGTAATTTAGGTTTCGTGGGACTACAACTCCCAGAATAACACTATAATATAGTTGCTTTTTTTAGATTAAAATCATGGCAGAACGTATCAATTGATGCATTTTCTACGAACATTAAAAAAAATTTAATCGTATGAAAGAGTGTTAAAATTAAAAATGCTGTGAACAAGCAGAATCTCACAGAAAGCCAAAACAGTGGTACTTATTCCTCTACAATTTAAAATAATGTGCTTGCCGAAAGAGAAAATAACGATTTATTCTTGTAAATTTGCGGGATACCAGCACATGTATTCATAGCAAACCGTCTGTCTCAAAATGTTTTTAAATTACTGGTGCATGCCAAACAACCCCTATATTCACTGTTCCATGTTTACTATCTTACATTCGGGTACACGTTAGTGTGCTGTCCATTGTTTGTAAAATGATTCAGTGCACCGAGGGGGATATTCACAAGAACGTGCGATAAACATCCCCAAAATAGGTTAAAGCAATTTTCCATATCGCCGTCTATCGCGGGAAAATAACTCTGTGTTAACGTGGCATTCTCAACACGGCGGTAACATGCGATAGTACCCCGATAACGCGGCAAATGCCCGCGATAACAGTACGGGTATGGCGATAAAAATCCAAACCCGAACGAGAAAAAAGTTGCGATGGGCCCAACCGCGATAAGACAAACAGCGAAAAGCAGCGCCAGGCCTGCAATTCACACACGTCAGGCGGGAAAAACCACCACAAAAGCAGAAAAAAAAAACACAAACAAAAACCAAACTACAGCGAAGCCCAATGGAGGCAGCTGGAGCAGGTACAGAGGATGACCAGAACCCCACAAGCCCCCCGGAGAACCAGCCTGGGACCTCGGGGTCAGGGAAGGGCAAGGACAAGAAGAAGAGGAAGACGCGGTTCAGTCGCAGGAAAACAGGATCCTGATCACGGAGGTGATAGAACACCATCAACAACTGTTCGTCACCTCCACTGTGTCATTGGCAACAAAAAATGGAACATGGCAGTCCAACGTGGAAAAGGTGAATGCAGTTGGAGTGCTGAGGAGGACAATGGACGAGGTCAAGAGGCGCTGGAATTATGTGAAGCGCAAGACCAAGCAGAAACTCGCAGACAACCAGAAGGCAGCAATGCAGACTGGAGGTGGGAGTCCAGCGCCACAGGAGGAGCTGGATGAGATGGATGAAATGGTGTCCACAGTCATCAGTGGGGAGACAGTGGCAGGAGTTGGGGGACCGGACACTGCTCAACATGACCCGACACAACAGCAACAGGGTGAGTAACCACCAGGGACTGGGGGGATGGGGGGAGATGGGCACAATGGCACACATGCACAATTAAGTACAGCACATCTGCGGACAAACCATGGCCAAGAGTCAGAACTCCAACCAAGAGCCCAATTTACCCAAGTCTGCAACAGCTCAGCACTGCAAAAGCACAGAAGTGAAAGCCACACCGCCTGAAAGGGATAAGGGCCAGCCAAATCAGAGCTGAAGGGGCAACTCACCTACAATGCAGCACACACACATAAGATCCAGAGCACCGCAACATTTACAACAATGTTGAACAAACAGCAACACCAGCACAACAGAACAGAGGACACAACTGCTGCCGCTTGTGTGTGGAAAATGGCCATTCGCATGTGGCACAGCAGGAAACTGTGAGATGATAATGTACTAGTACAATCCCACATCCCTGATGGTGCAGTAATGCATGTATGGCCGTGACCCAGATAGGCAGTGAGACACACATTGTCATACAAATCAACACTCATCACAGTTGAATACAAGTGAAGGTGCGTAGACTATATTAGCACATGCGTGTCAGTACGGCCAAGATAAGTGCCACAACATGCAGACCAATGCAGCAGTATGTCAGAACGTGGAAAGTTGCCAAGCGCCGCTGTCCACTCCGGGGGAGTGCCGCACCATTCACAGGTGTGTGTTTACCCACGTTGTTGTCCGCTCATGTATTCGGAGTCCAGGCGAATGCAGCCATGTCCACTGTCGTCGTGGGAGATGTGACCAGAACCCCAAGTTCCAACAAGGAACGGGACATGTGCAATGTGTTCCAAACTGTTGTGTCTGCAGGTACGTAGTTACACGTCCATGAAAGCGAGTGCAGCTTCATAGGCAATCATTTCCAACATGAGGTCGGTGTCGACTTCATCGAACAGGACGGCAAGGCTAACCATTAGCAGGTCCGGACAGATGTGCTGCGTCCACCCCCTTTCACCAATTTGCACTACAGCCCGATAGGGGAGCGGCTCAATGTGGTCACTGCACACGAGGAGTTCTGCAATCTCCCAGGTCCAGCTGCCAGCATGTATGCCAAGTATCCAGGCATCCCATAGACGGGTATCACGGTGACACTCATGGTCGTGGGCCAACAGGGGGCGCACACACATGTCGAAATCCAGTTCGGCTACCGTCCTGTTGGATAGGCAGACATCCATGGACCACTCGAATATGCACGAGCGACAATGCAACACAGGCTGAACGCAGGTGACGTTGGCAAGGCAGAAGCTTAGCCGGTAACTGATCCGCAGCACTACCAATGGCAGTGCCCCCAGTAAATGCAGCATACGTGCACGGTACAGTTCCACTTGACAGGGGTTGTGCATGTGTCCGGGATGTTCTGCCATTGCGTTAGTGGCTCTGGTTGAAGCGGCACTGTTCTGACCTGCGCCAGTTCTGTGGATGAAATGCCACAGCTCGGATCAATGAGCAGTGTTTGTGTGCAACGGTTGTAGGTCTGGGATGGTGTGGGAGTAAGTGTGAAGGCCATTCCATGCAAGATAACTTCGAGCAAGGACTTCTGTGTGTGGGGTGTGTATACGTTGGTCTGTCATCGGGCTGTGCGTAGTGTGGGAGTCGTCATCAGCTGCTATGGTATCTGTCAGGGGGTGCCGGGCACATGCAATTCCGAGGTCGGAGGTGCAGGTGTGCTTCCGCCTGATAGTTCAGACAATGGAGCTTTCATCCCTAATGTTAGTTTGTCATCTGCTTGCATTCAGGAAATGTGTAGAGGCTTGTTGGGGGTGGGGTGGGATATCTGCGACTTTGGGAATCATGTATGACATGCCTAGCATGTGGCAAATGAGCGGCCTCACTGTGTGTTACGTTGCCTCACAGCTGCTCCTCCCCCCCCCGAGCCATTTTACTTGTGTGCGCTGCGCGGTTGCATCACTTGCACTCCTACGGCACACCATTGTCATGCCTGTCTGCGCATGTCCACAAGCCTGACAACGACACTGTGATGTTGGCCGTTGAGGGTGGGCGGCCACGTGAGTGTAGGCCTATGGTAAGGACAGGGCGGACACAGGTGTACAGTTCATGGCTGGCTGTACTCGTGCTGCGATTGAGGCTAGGCATTTGGCTCATGCTGCTGCTATACAGATATGCACAACACTTGTCATGTATGAGCCAAGACCCCGAGCGGTCTTGCGTTCCTTCATGACTCCGTACGTGCGAGCCCGCCCTCCGGGTGCATGCTACATTGCAACATTGACGATTGTGGGCCGGGTGGCGCCCACACTACAACAGAGACACACGCATTACGTACTTCCTTGTCCAGGCCAGAACTGAACCACGCCCAGTACCCCGGGCAAAATCTTCGAACCCCTATGCTGGACTGGCGTACGCCAGCCCAGCCCTCTCTGCTTGCGCATAAAGGGGGGGACGACGAAGCTACATGTCCAAGGTCTTCCCCACTGCCTGAGGTGACATGGTTGCGTCTGCTGTCAACAGCACAATGTAATGTGGTCGGGCCCGGGCCCATCATGCATACATAATAACCTCACAGACACACTTGGTTAGATAGTGGAACTTGCTATGGGCACATGCGCCCGGCCCCTTTTTATTACCAGGGTCACATGGCCAGTGACGCCTGTGCTGGATGGGTGTGGGGTGCGTGTGAGCCAGCCCTCAGGGAGTGGTTGGTGCTGGCAACAACTAGAACAGTGAACATCAGATCACACACAGTAGATTCAATAGTAAAGGGTCCATGACTTGCAGTTCACTGAGGTAGGGGCACCATAGCTGAGCGTGCTCATGTGAAGGATTGATCATGATTGTGTACCTTCGGGATATTCCTGCTGCAGCTGCAATGGGGTGTGGTACACCTGCCTCATCTTCATCGTCATCGTCCCAGGTCTTCTCAAAGGCCTGAGGTGACATTGTTGCGTCCGCAGTCCACAGCACACGACTCAATCATGAAGGGGCCATGAGTTGGGGTGCATAGAGTTGGTGTCACCTGATGCGCTCAGCGTGTGCGCAGCCAAAGATGATGGGGTGTCTTTGCTGGTCAGGATGTGACATGTGAGCCCTGCTGACCGCAGTGGAGGCCGGAGGCAGCGGTCAGCAAGGGTCCACGGCCACGTGGCGTCGACTTGTGTTGCACAGGGTCAGTGGCACCTGGAGCGCTCAGCAGGTGAACAGCCAACGATGATGCGTCACACTGGGAGCAATGTTTTTGCCTACTGAATTTTGCCTCAATATTGCCACGAGGCGTCGACTTGTGTTGCACAGGGTTAGTGGCACCTGAAGTGCTCAGCAGGTGCACAGCCAACGATGATGCGTCATCCGGGCGGGCCGCACTGGGGGCAATGTCTGTTGACTAGTGGTTTCCTCCATTGACAGAAATGTGGCACGATTTGAATTGTGGGACCTGCTGACCGCAGTGTAGGACGAAGGCAGTATCCGGCACACACATGACTCCGTGTTGCTGTGCCGCTGGCTGCGCTGGGGGCCTGTGTCGTGGAGTCTGGAGGTCACGTCGGCGGACTCGTGGCAGGGTGAGGTGCGCCGCCCTGGCAGACGTGTTGCCCATCATGGAAGAGAACCACGCCCAGAGCCCAGGCCTTTTTATCCGCACTCCTACGCTGGAGTGGCATACACCAGCCCAGCCCGCTCCGCTTACGCTTACAGGGGGGGACGGCACAGCTACATGTCCAAGTCTTCCCCACTGCCTGAGGTAACATGTTTGCGTCCACTGTCCTCAACACTACAAACGCCAGCAGTATATGTCCACATGGACATGTCTGTGCTCTGCATTCTGAGGGCTGTCCGGCACATCACCGCCACACTTGGCATTGTGTACATTCTTCTTCATGGGTGAGTTGCCTCCTTCACACATACTTGGTTCCCACCTCTCCCCACATTCTGCACTTGTGTGGCTGAGGGGCCATGCCGTTTTCAGAGGGTCTGCTGTCTTGTCCTTCGCTGCCTCGGTGGTAGTCCGAGCGGGGGTCTGGAGGGGGGGGCCTGGGAGTGGTGGCGGTGGGTGTTGTGGCCCTCTTGGGTCTCCGAGCTGCATGTTCATTGGCTCCATGGCATCTGTGGGTCTTCAGATGTGGCTCTGGGCTGGGCTCCCTTTCATCCTGCAGGTAGTTGTCCTGCTTAACACCAGCAAAAGGCAGGTGTTAAATCCCTGCAGCTAACGCTCCTTATCGCCTGTTCTTGGTTCGCATCGCAGATCTGACTGGTCGTTGAGAATCGCGCGAAGTGGTGTTTTCGTATGTTTTTGCACAGGAATGCCTACTCTGCATATCATTAGCGTTAGTTGTCGCACTCATCCGTGGCGATGTTTTTTGCGGCAGCTATCGCAGGGAAACTGGCGATGTCGGCAGTTTGCACCAGCTTGTGAATGGGGCGATAGATCTATCGTCACTTTTGCGGCGCTAAAGTGCTGATAAATCGGCGATAAGTCCTTGAGAATATGCCCCCCAGTTTTTTGTTCCATCCTTTTTACCCACTCAGTTTAACCACCTTTTGAGGGTCCTGGGTGACTATTGGAAAATAGTTCCTGTTGACTATGCAGAAACTCTCAGCAAAGCCTGAAATATTTTGGAAGAGGGCTTTCTTCTGTTTCACCTAATATCCAAACGGTGTTGCATGACAGACATTCCATAAATCCTTCATTCTGACAGCCAGGGCAAAATGTAAATGTAAATCTGTATTTGTAAAGCGCGAACTACTCACCGTTACGGGTCTCAAGGCGCTGAGGGCCGTTGTGGAAATTAAGTGAGCTATTGCCCAGAGTAACATGGTGCTGAGCTGCGCTGCCGCCGGAGCCGGGGATCGAACCGTGAGCCCTGTGCTCTGAAGTCAGCTGCCCTGGCCGCTGCACCACACCTCTCCACTCTCCACCTCACCCACCCTCAGCTAACATTCTTGTTTCCTCTCAGCCACTTGCCAATCTCACTTCCCCACCATCCTCCATTGTCATTTTGCTGCCCCTCACCCTTTGTTGTCAGCTTGCTGCCCCAACCCCTCCTGCTCTCTGTTGTCATCTGGCTGCCCCACATCCAATCCACACCCCAGATTTCCACATCATGCCACAAAATTCAACAGCAAACCACATAATTACACTCCACTACATACCACTCCAAAACACAAGATGTCATTCCACATAATTACACTCCATAGCACACAATCCCATGCCACATAATTCCAGTACACTCAATACCACATAATTACTATCCACATATTTCCACTGCACACCATGCCACATAATTCCACTATACAAATCCACTTCACATCACACAATTCCACAACTAACAGTTCAAATCCAACCCACATGATTCCACTCCACACCACATACATACTCTCCATAACACATGGGTAAAAGACATTGTCATTTACAACGCCAATAGCTCTAATTTAAGCAAATGCAAGACCTATAGCATTTCCAATGCTTGTTTTTGGTTGGCTAACATTATCTGAAAGTTTTGTGCAAAGTTTCAACACATTTTTGTAAATGGAATAATGCAACAATAAATTAGAATATTCCAGTAAAAAGGTCCAACAGTATGAGTCTCAATACTTACAATTTAGTTAAATTTCATAAGTCGTAAATGGAAAAAAGTGCTGCATATTATTGAGTGGACTTTAAAGTGCTATTAATTTCCATGTCTTATTATTATGACTTTCCCATTTCATTTGCTAGTACCCCTCTTAGAGAGCCACGGGCCACGCTTGGGCTACTGGACCCAACCATGAGGCCTTTTACTCCTGATGTCCCAGGGCCTGGTCTACTATGGATGCTGAGCAACTGGGCCAAGTACCCCTTCTGTACTTGACTTTCAATGATAGATATGCAGTACGAGGCTCCCTCGGGGGTGGGATGTGTGGATACAGATTAGTGAACACGGGCTCATATCTCTAAATGCACGCAAGAGCATCAATAAATCATGGCCCAGCCAAATATTCACTTTTAAACAAAAGAGAAGTATTTTATTTTTACCGTTACCCACACAAACAAAAAATACGACACACACACACAATTACACAGTCCTCCCCTGAGGTTGGGGCTCTTCTGTCTCTCTGGTTTCCCTGTCTCACTCACTTCTCGCTTTTAGCGATCATGGTTATTCCCCAAAAGTCCTCTACCACTCTGATTTCAAGTCAATAGGGTTCCAGCACACACATGCTTGATTTACCAGCAAGTTTCCCTGGGACTTTCAGGCCCATAAAAATTCTTACCCGCACCAGTAGAATGGAAGCATTCAGAGTCCTGGAGCATGCCACGTCCGTGGGCACTCTCAGTGGCTCCAGTCCATGTGAGGTGAGTCGCCACATGAGGACTCAGAAGTTGCACTCAGCGGGCACAGTGCTCCAGCAGCAATATGAAGTTTCCTGCTGCTTCTCCTATGGGGTTGGTGTTTGCATGCTTCCGTGGAGGGGATGACTATGATGAGCCTGTTCTTGGTCCAAGTCTAGGGTGACGGTGCTCCCATAGCATCCTCACTCATTGAACTCATTTAACGGTGTCAAACCAGTTACAGCCCTTGTTGCTTCCAGTGATATACTGGTCACCACCGCTCGATATTCACGGGCTCTGGTCCGGTTAACATGGCAGAGTTATCCATGGGAGCCCCTCCTGACATATGGGGTTCTGCACTGCTGCCCACAAGGCTTCAGCTCTTATCGCACGGTAGTGTTTCACCACGAAAGCCCCTCCTGGCATACAGGTGCGCTGCACCACTACCGCACAAGGCTTCAGCCCTTACTGTATGGCCATCTTTGCCATGGCTATCTTCACGGTGGCCCTCTATTGGCATATGGAGGTCTACGACTTAGTCCTGGATGAAGGAAATAACCTGATCGGTGCAGCAGTTGTTTCCTCACAACTCGCGCAGGGAGTCCACTTAACAGGGCTCCCCAATAGACCTTGCTCCCTCCAATGCTCTCCTCTTCCTTACAGGGTACACGGGTCTTGGCAGACAGACCGGTGCTGGTGCTTCAGGGAGACTAGCAGGCCTTGGTCCCGCCCCCAGTCCTGGCCACAGGCAGAAGTGTTGCAGAGCTTGCCCTCCTCACACAGCTCATCTGTCTGCTTGGTAGATTACAATTTTTGGGGTGTCAAATTACCCCTTCTTATAGTCCATTTCCAGACACCAAATGTGTTCCTTTTTTTAATTTAGAGATGTAAACAAATGCTGCTGCTTTTCCAGCCAAAAACAGTACGTTTCTTGAATGTTCCTCTGACAAGCAACCATTCACGACTGTCTAAGATGGTAAAATAACATTGCTTGAGCTCTTCAACTATTTAAGACAGGAGCCAGTCCAAAACTGTGGCAGATACTGAGTCTTAATTTAGCACTCCTGGTTATCCTTATACGTGATGAGGCCCTGGAAGAACTAATTTTAACGCCGACCTTTGTTGCTATTTTGGGCAGACCAATGTCTTAAATAGTTGAAGAGCTCAAGCAGTGCTATTCTACCACCTTAAATAGGGATAAATTATTATGTCTGCAACTTTAAAGGTATGTGCTGCTTCAGGATGGTAATGTAGGTTCTTTGTTAACAATAACACAGCACAAATAAATACAACAACACAACTATTAGACCCGTCAGGGTGGGGGCGGGGGGGTGGGGGCTGGCCGCCATGCTGCTCAGACTGCTCTAAGCAAGTGCTCGCCTGGCCACCGGGCAATCTCCAAGATACGCCTGGTGGGGGATTGATCCTGCCTCAGGGGGCTTCGACACTTGCTCAAGTGCACCCCCCTGAAGCTATTCTGGAATCTGGAGGGAAGCCCCCGCGCTGGGAGTGGAGATGCCAGCGGTGCTGCCAGGCGCAGTCTGGTAAAGCGCTAAAGTCGGAGGGGGCTCTACTCGGAGGATGCCTGTGGCTCTGATCGGTGGCCAAGTTAATACAGTGTGCTTTGTGCCCGCTCATGTTGGAAGAAACGATTCCCCCTTTTTTACGGCGGGGACCTGCATTAGGACTCTACCTCCTGAGGCCTTGTGTTCAGACTGCTGGGGCCATGGTGTTGCCGGCTCCGCTGGTTGGACCCGGGCAGTAGCGCAGGACCATCCTCCAGGCCTGAGTCCCAGGCGCTGCCTTGTGAAACCCGAGGGTACTGAGCAGGGAGGCCCTGAAGGGCACGGGATCCACTGAGGCCGTGATACGGAGAGGCAGGGACTTGAGACTCATGCGGCCTTCCCCTAAGTATAGAGAGGAGGAAGGTCCAGTGGTGCCACTGACACTGAATTGACTGACTGCTGCTCAACCCTTCTACCCTCTACAACCTACGGACCACCTGTGAGTACCCCCCAGCATATCTGCTAACTGCATGCAGAGAGGGGTCGATTTCACATAAATAGGGGGCTAGAATTTGGATGTTCTCCCTGCATTTCTTGGGGGGTCCCCTTCAGGGGTTCATTGAGGACACTTGTCACCACATCCTATTTGATACAGGGGAGTGCGGGCTGTGCCCACTTCCCCATGGAAACAGTAGATGACTCCTGAGTGTTTACTGGTGCCTGGTGTATCTGGAGAACTGGTGCCTGCCTTACCCAGCCTCACTTCATTGTTTATGATGGTGAGATCTCATTGTAATAGGGACAACACAATGAATGGTGTGACACATTGACGGACAAGTTGGATGCAATATTGGCTGCCATAAGCTCCAAGCGTGATTCTCTTGGGAGCAAAATTGAATCCTTAGTGGTGGATCTCGGCCTCTTGCTGGACGACCATTGCAAGGTAGCGTATTGCTTAAAATTGGTTGAGGTTGAACTTGGCACACTGGGCCCCAAGACCAAGGCACATACCACAGAACTGAACTCTTCAATGGGCAGGATTAGATGATTAGAAGCCCAGATTGAGGATCAGAAGGGCAGAGCTAGGCTGAACAACTTAAGAGTGGTTGGCCGCCAGGAGCACGTAGAGGGTTCCTCCATACTCACCTACTTGAGGGACTGGGTGCAAGAGGTTGTCTCACCTGAGGGCCTTTCTAAGCACTACGCTCTGGAAAGCGTGCATAGGGTGTCTGCAAGACCACTCGCCACAAGGGTACCCCCTCGTCCAGTGACTGCCTGCCTCCAGCACTATAGGAACTGTGACTATATACCTAGACAAGCGTGTTGTACCAATGGGCCATCCGCGTGGACAACACATTTCCCCCAATTTCACAGCAGCAGTGTGACTGCAAAAAACCTCCTTCCTCGCTGTGAACTGACAGATGCGAGTGCTGGGCATAAAATATGCATTATTATTCTTGGCCAAACTGTGGGTCCACCAGGACGGGTAGACCACCTTCCTTAGTATGGCAGATTAGGTATGGCTCTGGCTGGATATTTATGACTCTCGGACAGAAGTTGCCCGGACCTCCCGACGGTGGGGTTTGGTGGACACAGAGCCTCCTGCCAGTCTAGGCATACTAGAGTGTGCCCCACTCAGCAGCAGGCTTGTGAGGGCAGAATGGGAGCTGTGTCAGTGGCGGCGATGATTGCACTTTCTGAAGGTGGCTCTTGGGGCCCCATCAGTACTGATGATGATGCACACTTTGTCGCTGACAGTGCCACTGGATAAGATGCTTGTCTCCACTTACCCAAAGTGATGCCTAGTTCAGCTGACAAACTCCTCTGTCTGAATATGTTATTGTTTTGCCCAGGGCTGGGGCTATGGGGTGCCTACCTCCTCCCCCAGAGGTGCCACAGGGGACTGATGGTAGATTCGCCACTGCACAGACACTGATATATAAAATGAGTTGGACTGTTTGGACAATGCGTTACAGCACCCTTTTCCTGAGAGAGTACAGTTGGAGATTGTTTGTTTAGTTTTTGCTTAAAAGTTCTACTTTTTTGGGTCCAGTGTTGGGGGCTGCGGGATGTGGAATTTTGGTTATTTGATAGGGGACGGGCACTGGGGTTGGAGGTTGGGTGAGTGTGAAGTACTACAATGGATAGAGATTTCTCTACGGTTAGGTTCATTACCTGGAAGGTAAGGGGTTTGAATTCCCTAGCAAAAGGTATAAAGTCCACAAAACTCCTATTACGAAGACAGAGAGGCTAGCTTTACACAAAATATGGCAAGGGCAGGTTTACTTTACGTGTTACTCTGCCTTGCCCAAAGAGTGCTCATTTGGATATTACCAAGATTATCCTTTTTGCCTAATAATATTTCTTGCATAGGGTATATACAACTCCTAAGCATGCAAACCTGATATTCCCTATGAGAAAGACGGCATGCCCCAGGTGTAGGGAGGTGAATGGTGGCTTATACCATATGATATGGGCATGCCCAGCCTTATTTTAGTAATGAGAAACTGTTGTCCAGTGCATTACTAGAGCCGCAGACGTGACATACTGAAAACACCACCCTATTGTTTGTTGGGCCTTTTCCCTAGACCCAAACCGAGGGTTATCACATCTAGGTTCCTTGACCCGGCCTTGATACGGGCTCATGGTCAAATAGCAATCTCCTGGTAGGACCCCCGGGACCCTTACATATTACGCTGGCATACTGAAGTAATAAAATGGGCAAAATGCGAGGAGACAGCTCTCTGGAGGGAGGCAAAACATGGCCTTAGAGCAGTGGGACACGCTCAAGCCTGGCACACCATAGTGCAGCATTTCCACCTAATTAAAAACATGGGTAGTATACTTTCGCACCCACCCTGGAGAATGAGGAGGACAGCGAAAATGACTTGAGATCCCCCGTTGGGCCAGACTAGATCCCTACCCACCCTCCTTAGTTCTGTACCCAGACTCCGGTTATCACACACTCGTCCACGGATGTATAACTCCACATGGCATAACAAGCACTAGCTTTTCGGGCAGCCCTGAAGCAGTACCCAACTGGTTATGGTGTGTGTTGAATTGTTTTATGTGTTCAAACCGAATTAAGATGTTGTTTGCTTTGAGCGATGCTGATGAGATTAGATAATGTTTTTGTGCCCCATAGACTAGCACAACCCCTGCATTGTCTTATATAGCCAACACTATTGATAGAACACTCTTGCTATGATTGGTGGGTTTCACTCCCCAGTCCCCTGTCGCTAGTACTCCTGGAAGTCCTGCTGAAGAATGGAATGGGGGCAATGACTAAGAAGTGCTAATATTCTAACATTTTATTGTTGACGAAATGCAAAAACAATAAAATTATGGTTGGGAAAAAAACTGTTAGACTTGTCAGCCTTAGGGTGGTCTTCCCCCAAACTTCTTTGCCTTTTTCCCTCCATCTTTGCTAATATTCATTTTTGTTGGCCTTAGACTCTGCACTTTAGCACTGCTAACCAGTGCTAAAGTGCTTGTGATTACTCCTATAAACATGGTAAAATTGGCCTACATCTAATTGGCATATTTACTTTACTTATAAGTCCCTTGTAGAGTTGTATACCATATACCCAGGGCCTGTAAATTAAATGCTACTAGTGGGCCTGCAGCACTTATTGTGCCATCCACCTAAGTAGCACCCTTAAATCCTCTCCCATGCCTGCCATTGCAGCCTTAATGCAGTTTTAAACTGCCAATTTGACTTGGCAATATAACTCTCTTGCAAAGCCTTACGCTCCACTTTTATTGGATATAAGTCACCCCTAAGGTAGGCCCTAGGTAGCCCATTGGGCAAAGGCATTGTAATTAAAAGGTTGGACATGTATGTTTAAGTTTTTAAAAAACAAGCACTTGAGGATAATGTGGTACTGCATACATTGAATTTTGGTGCTTTCTAACTCTTCAGGGGTTTTAGGGAAAGAAATGTGGATATTAAATTTAGACAGCATTGCCTTTTGAAAATTACAGAAAACCCTACATAAACTATGTTGAGAAATGCCAGCTGCAGCTATTGGTAAAGTGTTTTCTTATGTGCAAATTTTAGTGACAAATTACTTGAGCGAATTTGTGATTTTAATGATTCATATGGTCGTAACTGATGAACTAAAGAAGATGACTTAAAACAATTCAATTACGTGGGTTAAAAGTGTGATTGAGAATGTAATATAGTTATGCCACATTTTCGTGTGAGGCTAAATTTTATTACAATGGATGAAGTTTCTGATGTTTCATAGCAGGGAGTAGTTCACAATGACGGTGCATGAAGGAGGAGGAGGATGGCTTGCTTGGAGCAGTCCTGGAAGTTTTATAATTATTGTCCTCTTTCACTGATAAGTTGAGTGGTGATTGATTACACAGGCAGGGATCCGCGCTGGGAATGATGATACGTCGCCACAAAGCAGTGCTCTGATTGGTGGGCTTCTGACCAAGCAACCCTGTGATAGGTTGACCTTTAAATGAACCATGCTGCAATAGGTTTTTGTTAGCTAAACAGTTTGTTGTGGATTTAAAGGGTTTTTTGGAGTTTATTGGGTGTTTGTTTTGAGAATAAACAAGGGGAAGTTTGTTGACCAAGCTTAAAGTTACAGAGATGCATAGAGAAGGTCAGAAAATGTCAGTCGAAGGAATGCCAGCCTATGAAATGATGAGATAGGTTGGTTACCATACATGTATCTGGATTTTAGAATTAAATAAATGCATTCCACATAATGAGAATTTCCAGTTTTCATTAGAGGGTACTTTTAATATTAGTAAGTCAAATTTATTTAGACAAATCATGAATGATCTGAAACCAATTCCCAGACCTACACAGTTTGAGGTGCTTAATAAATGAGATCACATGGCTACTGAGAAAGAGAAAAGGAAAACCTCCAAAGAGGTATAGGGTTCATTCAGACATTGGCTTCTCAGTAAATTCGATAGGCAGGAGAAGAGATGGGGAGAAGACATGATTGAATGTGTTAAGACCTTCCCCGCTATAGTTACTGAAGAAGAGTAGGGTAAAGAGAAAATAGAAAAGAAGAATGTGGAGTCAGATGATGATGATAAATTTCTAAGTGAGCTTTTGGATTGTAGACCTCCTCCAAATACAGATAGATCATACTACTCATACTACTGTAGGGGCTGAAATGGGTGCTGGGGGAGATACTACCATATTGTATTGAAGTGGCATTGAGTGCACCCGCAGAAGTTACAGTGACAGCAGCAATGCCTGGTACTAGTGGAAGTGGTTTGCCAGAAATTCCGACACAGGTTACTCCTGTGTGAGCATTGATATTAGAGCTGCCACCTAAAGAAATTTGTATTGGAATCATGAAAATAGAACTTGGCAAAATGTTGCAAGTGAAAGTGGATTTGAACAGGCTATTGACTCAATGCTGATGAAATGAGGTGTTTGAGAAAAAAAGCTGCTAGATGTGCTAATGAAGCACATGACAAATTGGAAGTTTGCCGATGATTTAGAAATTGACATTGGCAAAATGAAAAACGTAAAACGAAATAATAAAATGAAATTAACACATGATGAAATCAGAAATACATTTGAATGGGCATGCTAACAGCCCCAGTAATGCAGCAAAACATGAGAAAGAAGATGTCATATAATGCAGGGCACCAACAAAATACTATTTTCTATAGCCTTAAGAAGTGGATTAATGCTAAGAGTTTCAAATATTAAGGAGCTGCTTCTGATTTGCCAATGCGATCTAACCATGATCATGTCATGCTGAATCTGCAGTTTTGAGAATTATTTTTGCATAAAATGTGCATAAAAACCTCTAGTTTTGAAGTTTTAGTGGTGTTTGGAATTGGTTTCTGGTTGGCAGAGGTATATACCTTGTCCAAGCAGGAACCACAGTCCTAGTCAGGGTAAGTCACAAACACACCCTAATTTAACCTGCGCTCACTCCCTGGTAGATTGGCACAGAGTAGTCAGGCTTAACCTACGAGGCAATGTGTAAAGCATTTGTACAACACAAACAGGAAAACAGTGTAAACACCACACAAAAAGATACCACATCTGGTTAGAAGAATAAAGCTTAATTTAAGGAAGAAAACAAGACTGAAATAGCAGAAATCCAATAAGTAAAACCAGAGAAATTAATTTTTAAAGACTAAACTGAAATGTAGTGGTTAAAGGCATAAAGTACCAAAAGAGGATATCTGGTCGCACTACACTGGGTGAAATCCAAAACTTTAGGCCAAACGTGATGGAGCGAGGGTCGGATACAGGGACCAGCTTTGGCCTGCTGCAAAGTAACTTGGTTCTGTCGCCATAGAAGACGAGATGCGAGGTGCAGATGCAGGTGAGGCTATGCTTCGTCATTGATCCACACAGGTAGGCGATGCGTCAGTTCCAATCTGTGCAACGGTGAAGATGCATTGAGAATGGAGTTGATGCATCATGCAGTTGGTGATGCATCGCAGTCGATCCTCACAATCATGGTGATGTGTCCGCAATGGAGGAGATGCGCTGGTTCCGAGAGCTTGCGTTGACGGCGATGCATGAGTTCTTTGGAGTTGCATTTCAAGCCCACTTCCAAGGGTCCAGGACTGAGTGGCACAATTTGGCAGGGCAGACTCACAGATGGCAGAGTCCAGGTGCTGCAACAGGTACATCCGTATTTGTAAAGCGCGAACTACTCACCCTTACGGGTCTCAAGGCGCTGGGGGCCGTCGTGGAAATTAAGTGAGCTATTGCCCAGAGTCACATGGTGCTGAGCTGAGCTGCCGCCGGAGCCGGGGGATCGAACCGTGAGCCCTGTGCTCCGAAGTTAGCTGCCCTGGCCGCTGCACCACACCTCAGTGCTTATTCCATGAATTACATATACAAATCAACCAAAAGAGAAGGCGCTGACGCGCGTTTCAGAAGTGGAATGTACACAAGCAATTCCTTCATCAGGGCGCTGAAGTCATAACTGATTCAGTGGCCGCAAGCCATCTGTATACCATGCACTGTCACCGGATATATGGTGCAGGGGGCTCAGTAACAATATATTTTTTCACATAGTGTCCTAGATAGGATTAAAAATGTGTTCCTTTGGAGGAAACATCCTGAAGCAGCATCTTGGAAGGAACCATCAAAAACTGTGTATGAACAGTTATTACCAGCAGCAAACATGCTGTGGACGGACGCCGATACTTACCACATTCTCCGTTGCTGTGGAGGACGTCTTCGAATTCTAGATGCTGCTGGTAATAACTGTTCATACACAGTTTTTGATGGTTGATGGAACGGCGCTTTCTCTTTTGGTTGATTTGTATATGCAATTCATGGAATAAGCACTGTGTTGTAATTTGGTGTGTGCATGTATCTGTTGTTGTGGTTTACTGTCTAGTTGTTTTGATTATAATTGTTTTGTTGCCTGTTATGTTTTCCTAATTGATTGTCACATTGTCATTTGTTTGTTTCTCATGTTAGTGGGGCTCTTTTCCAATTGATGTGTCAAAACATATTTGGGTGTATATATTTGCTATGTATATATGTGATATTGAAAATTAATTTATAAAAATGATTTACTAAAATGATGTGTACTTTTGATAATAAAATTTGAAAATCATGTGTTTGTGGGACAACTATATGTTTATTTTGGATGTATTACCTGATATTTAATTACTGATTAGGGATAAGATTTTGTTGTTTCAATTCTCGTTTTTTTCCCTTGCTCTTGTCTCCCTATATTTTGATTTCCAGGGTCACTCTTTTGTTTCTTAGGGCAACAAGCAGCAGGCCAGCACAGCAAGAAGGCAGTTCTTCCAGAGCAGCAGCCCAGCAGAGTGTCAGTCCTTCAGCAGCACAGAAGTCCTCCTTTCTGGCAGTGTATCCATAGGTCCAAAAGTGTACTGAAGTGGTAGGGTCAGAAGTCCAGTTCTCATACCCACTGGTGCCTTTAAAGTAGGGGAGACTTCAAAGAAGAGCTCTGAAGTGCACAGAGGTCCTCCCCTCCTTCCCTGGCTCCAGTCTCACTACATGAAGGTATGCAGCCCCTTGTGTGGGAACAGGACACAGACTATTCAGGTGTAAGTGTGAGGCTGTGTCCAGCTCCTATCTCCCATCCTACCTAGGATGACCCATCAGGATTTGGATGGCCCATCAAGCCACAACTAAACTCTGTGTGTGGCTGCCTAGAGGAAATGCACAAAGCCCAGTTGTCACCCACCCAAGACGTGTATTGGAGACAGGCTGCAGGCGCACAGGGCTAAGAGCAGAAAAATGCCATCTTTCTAAAAGTAAAAGACACACAATTGATGGACGGAATGCAGAACAAATCAAAACATTCACCCCCAGTCAAGAGATCTGGGTTACATCAATCATTCTTTTGCTCACCATGCCACCCCAGTTTAGACCTGGCCATATGCAAATCAGTCTTGACCCTGTGCCTCATGGGAACAGTCCAGCCTGAACTGCCAAGCCAGGTCATCCCTGGACCGGAAACAAGCATCCTAGGACCAGTTTTGGGGTTTCACCCCTCATCAGCCAGGATAGCTTGAATCCAGTGGCACAGTGAGCCCAGGACCCACGTCTGGGCATACCCGGTGCACTTAGGGAGAGGAAGCAAAAGACACACAATTGATGGACGGAATGCAGAACAAATCAAAACATTCACCCCCAGTCAAGAGATCTGGGTTAAATCCATCATTCTTTTGCTCATGATGCCACCCCAGTTTAGACCTGGCCATATGAAAATCAGTCTTGACCCTGTGCCTCTTGGGAACAGTCCAGCCCGAACTGCCAAGCCAGGTCCTCCCTGGACCGGAAACAAGCATCCTAGGACCGGTTTCGGGGTTTCACCCCTCATCAGCCAGGATAGCTTGAATCCAGTGGCACAGTGAGCCCGGGACCCACGTCTGGGCATACCCGGTGCACTTAGGGCAAGGGAGGACCTGGCCTGGTAGTTCGGGCTGGACTGTTCCCATTGGGCGCAGGGACAAGACTGATTTGCATATGGCTGAGTTCAAACTGGAATGTCATGGGGAGCAAAAAACATGATGGATTTAGGCCCAGATCTCTGTACTGGGGTGAATGTATGACATTGTTCTGCATTCTGTCCATCAATTGTTGTTTTTGCATTTGTCACCCCGAGTGGGACGGGTATGCCCAGACGTGGGTCCCGTGCTCTCCATGCCACTGGAGTCAAGCTATCCTGGCTGATGAGGAGTGAAACCCCGAAACCGGTCCTAGGATGCTTGTTTCCAGTCCAGGGAGGTCCTGGCCTGGCAGTTCGGGCTGGACTGTTCCCATTGGGCGCAGGGTCAAGACTGATTTGCATATGGCTGGGTTCAAACTGGAATGGCATGGGGAGCAAAAAAATGATGGATTTAGGCCCAGATCTCTGTACTAAGGTGAATGAATGACATTGTTTTGCATTCTGTCCATTAATTGTTGTTTTTGCATTTGTCACCCCGAGTGGGACGGGTATGCCCAGACGTGGGTCACGTGCTCTCCATGCCACTGGAGTCAAGCTATCCTGGCTGATGAGGGGTGAATCCCCGAACCCGGTCCTAGGATGCTTGTTTCCAGTCCAGGGAGGAACCGGCCTGGCAGTTCGGGTTAGACTGTTCCCATTGGGCGCAGGGTCAAGACTGATTTACATATGGCTGGGTTCAAACTGGAATGGCATGGGGAGCATAAAAATGATGGATTTAGGCCCAGATCTCTGTACTGGGGTGAATGTATGACATTGTTCTGCATTCTGTCCATCAATTGTTGTTTTTGCATTTGTCACCCAGAGTGGGACGGGTATGCCCAGACGTGGGTCCCATGCTCTCCATGCCACTGGAGTCAAGCTATCCTGCCTGATGAGGGGTGAAACCTGAAACCAGTCGTAGGATGCTTGTTTCCAGTCCAGGGAGGACCTGGCCTGGCAGTTCGGGCTGGACTGTTCCCATTGGGCGCAGGGTCAAGACTGATTTGCATATGGCTGGGTTCAAACTGGAATGGCATGGGGAGCAAAAAAATGATCGATTTAGGCCCAGATCTCTGTACTGGGGTGAATGTATGACATTGTTCTGCATTCTGTCCATCAATTGTTGTTTTTGCATTTGTCACCCCGAGTGGGACGGGTATGCCCAGATGTAGGTCCCATGCTCTCCATGCTACTGGAGTCAAGCTATCCTGGCTGATGAGGGGTGAAACCCCGAAACCGGTCCTAGGATGCTTGGTCCAATCCAGGGAGGACCGGGCCTGGCAGTTCGGGCTGGACTGTTCCCATTGGGTGCAGGGTCAAGACTGATTTGCATATGGCTGGGTTCAAACTGGAATGGCATGGGGAGCAAAAAAAATGATGGATTTAGGCCCAGATCTCTGTACTAGGGTGAATGTATGACATTGTTCTGCATTCTGTCCATCAATTGTTGTTTTTGCATCTTTGTAAAAGTGACATTTTTGAAATTGTAAAGATAAATTTGACTTTACCATTAAAGAGGATTTATCATTATAATTCCATAGGTACTAAACATGACAGCTCTACCTCCTTCCGATTGGGAGTTACAGGAGATTTTCACTAGCAGGACATGTAAACCTTAAAAGTACATGTCCTACTTTTTAATTACACAGCACCCTGCCTAATGGACTACCTATGACCTACGTGTAAAAAAAGGGGAGTTTAAGGCTTGACAAGGGAATTAAAATGCCAGTTTGGTATGGCAGTGTAAACTGCACACACATGCTCTGCAGTAGCAGGCCTGAATAACGTATAAAAGGCTACTCAAGTTGGTGGCACAGTCAGTGCTGCAGGCCCACTAGTAACATTTAATTTACAGGCCCTGGGCACATTTTGTGCACTTTACTAGGGACTTATATGTAAATTAAATATGACAATTGTGGATAAGTCAATCAAACTATGTTCAGGGGAGTGAGTACAAGCACTTTACCACTGGTCAGCCGTGGTAAAGTTCACAGAGTCTTAAAGCTAACAAAAATGAGATCTTCAAAATTGGAGGTAAGCAGGCAAAACGTTTGGGAAAAGACTGACAAGTCTAACAAGGGGCGGCCTCCTATTTTTCTTCTGAGACTCTATCTGATTTTCTGAGACTTTCTTCTCCTCCCTTGAATGCTGGCAGTATTCTGTATGAGTTTGACACATACAATTTGGAGAGATTAAACTGTTTAAATAGGGAATTTATTATGATTTTATGATTCTGTGTTCTGTATCTGAGCCTCCATGGCAAACTATGCATTTCTTTGTATTGTTTATGTTAACAATTCTGTAGTAAATCTTTAAACTAGTTGTTTGATCTGGGACTCAGCCATTAAGTGGTCCCAGTTCCTATTTCAATTTACTCTGCTAATTAATGGGCTTAATGAAGAAGAATTTCCCGAGGTAAACATTGGTGTGCCTAAATATTGGAGTTGAGTAAATTATTGGGGTTCGGCTCCCACAAAATCACAGTGTGTTGGTAGTGATCTGAAGCTAGCAGATGTAAACTACACAATACTTGTATATGTATAGGTATGGCTACACTGTGCTGGCTAGGTGTACTTAATAAAGGGTCCAAATAATTAATCAAACTAAAAATAACCTCTTTGGTAAACCTCTTTCTTGCGTTCAACCCCGACATCAGTTTGATCAAACAGGCCTGAATATCCCTTCTCACTTCCTACTTCTTCTTTGTTGAGCTCCCAGAATTCAAATCCTCCTCAGTACAGCATAGAGTGCAGCCATTGTAAAAGATTTAGGGCCCTTTTTTATAATTTGCACCTATTTACCACCTTATTCAAATCCATGGTATTTTGCACATGCAAAACAGTGTTTTAACAAATTGCAAATGTTTTGTAAATCAACATAGCGACTTGCTATTTGGAAATCGTTTTTAGCAATTCAGTCATTTCTATCGCAAAAATAAGAAATTGGCATTTAATTCATGCTGTGTGCAGTTTTAGAAAATACTAATTTAGAGAGTCTTTGTACATCGTAAACAGTATATTTAGTGGTCTCTATCCAGTTTGTGACTGGTTACTGACTCGCAAACCATTTGTAAATCAGGCCTTGGTCGTGATGCATGGGCTGTAGCACATTTAACATAATTATCCTCACATTAAAACACAATCATTGACATAATGAATGAGTGTGTGTTTCTTTTGCTGACCATCATTTAAGCATTAAATGTGTAGGTGTGTTTTGTACAGTTGAGATAGGAATATTGACCATTGCTGTAGTGAATTAGTGCAGTGCTTAGGCAAGGTAGTTCAATACTTGAGGGAGGTAGTGCAGGGATGTGGAGATGGTAATACAGTGATGTAAGAATTGTAGTATTAGGATGTTGACTGGCAGTGTTCTAGAGGTGTCTCATAGAGTGTTGGTGAAGGTAATGGGCTGCAATGTGGCATTTAGGTTTGTACTGTTCTGAGAGAGTAATGAGGTATTTGCAGGTGGAAGCATGGTGGTCATGGGTAGAAGTGTTGTGGTGAAGGTAGTAGAGCAATGACGGTCATGCTGTAATGTGGTGTGTTAGTGAACTGGTATGGTGCTGATAGGCATAGCACTAACACTCATTCTAAGAACACAACACACTCTTGTTACCAGCTCACTCTTCATCACACAGTACCACTTTACTACTTAAGTCCTTCAGTACAACTTCCAGGAACCAAGCTACCAACCTTAATTCTGCTGTGCTATTCCACACTACCATATGCTACATACATATTTTCGAGGCCAAATCAACTTTGGTCAGATTGGAAATATATTAAGCCAAAGGTCACCTCAAAAGCTGTTTTAAACTGTGGAACAAGGTAAAAAGGTAAAGTCGCCAACAAGGGGTTCATTTAGAACCAATTAATCAAAATAAATATCTCTTAATCATAGTGACATCTAATGACACTCGGTAGGATACCTCAAATTGATTCAAAAAAGAGAAAATACTTTTTTGTAAAATACAACATATACAGTCAACGGGTGTATCAAAAAGGATAGTTAATTTTTATATTCCAAAAATTCGAAATGGGGGTACAGAAAAAACAACAATTAAATCAACGAACATACATTGACAACAGAGAACATATATATTACACATACAGAAATATCTTGGTTCTCAATGTATAAAAACCATCTTCATTAGATAGGACTTATGAGTTTGTCCACTGTACAGGGTTAAAAACTCAAATCAAAACAATTGACAGTAGATATAACAAGAAGAATTGATGAGGTGCCGACGTTTCCGTCTCTGTCGTATCCAATCAGTGAGACCATCTTCAGGGCAAAGGCGAGTCATGTGTGATTTCTTGACCCTTTAGTTGAATAATTTAGAAGAAGATTTAAATTCTCAGTCGAGGCATCTTCGATTAAGTCATAGAAGTGGGCAATAAATATAAGTCAATTGGCCTCTAGACGTAGAGAGGAAGGATAAATATCTTGCTTTAAAAACGCCGCAGCATCCATGTTGCGGTCATTGTAGGAGATCTAAACTAATTAGATGTGGAACAGCTTTATGCTCTATCAACTACAATTGTACTACAAAAGTGATCCATCACCAAAACAAAACCTTCATTTCTAAGTGCTCTCTAACACTAATGTCCTAAAAACATCAGCAGCTCCTTTGTACTTTTCTGGACCAACTTGATTAATGTCTAATTGGCTCAAAGGAAGGTCCATCACAGAGGCCAAGTCACTCCTCTCATAAATAAATGCTCTCTCGGAGGACATGAACAATTTTCACTGAGTGTTAAATTTATTCTTTTTAGTGAAAGTATTGTAAGGCTGTGTGGCATCACAGATTAAATAAATTATGATGTTCAACGAATTACTGGAAGAATTTCAATCAGGTGTTCTTGCCGATTGCAGCATGGAGTGAGATATTTTACAAATAGTTACTAATGTTCTACATGTGCTAGATGCTGGTGACCCCATTCTTCTGATTCAATTGGTGCGACTAGCAGCATTTGACAAAGTAAGCCACTGCACCCTCCTTCCTATCCTTAAACAATAATAGAGATAGAGATAACTGTCCTTAACTTGTTTGCCTCCTACATAGGGAAAAAAAGTCAACAAATACCAAAAATGTCAAACTCTCTGTCAAATACCTATGGTGCCTCTTGCTACCGCACACATCGCAATTATGGGTTTTGTGATAAATATCCGCAGGTCAAACCTGCCTATATTTATCAGGGGGACAAAAAGCCAAGGGGCAGATCTACAAGGAAGTGCCGCAGCGTGGCAACGCAAGCCCTTTGGCTGCGCCACGCTGCGGCACTTCCGAAGTACAGGAATGCAACATATTTGCAATAATATGTCGCATTCCTGTGCTCTCCCCTGCGCTGGCGCACAAACTGCAGCCATACGCCGGCGCAGGCACCCTTGCACCATGGTGCAAGGATGCCTGCGTCATGGGGAGATTGTTTTTGTGCAGGAAGGGGCACCTTCCTGCACAAAAACAATCACTACAGGCATTTTCCTCTTTCAATGCGTGCTGTAGAATGCAGCACGCTTTGAAAGAGGAAGAAACGAGGAGAAATTAAAACATTTCTCCTTGTTGCGCCTCGCTACGCCTCCCCTGGGGAGGCGTAGCATTGACACGCATTTCCAGATTTACAATTCCTCGTAAATCTGGAAACGTGTCTCATTCCATGGGTGTTGCGTGGGTACACCCACAGCAACACCCATGGAACGCCCCTTCCACGCAAAGTGCTGCGTGTGAAGGGGCCATATTTACAAGGAGAGGAAAAGTCACGCAGGGTGGCTTTTCCTCTCCTTGTAAATATGGAGAAGTGACATGCGCCTCCAGTACGTCACAAAAGGTGACGTACTGGTGGCGCAGGGGGGTTGTAAATCTGCCCACAGGTATTTACCGAAACATGTAGATTTTGGTGCCATAAGCACCAAAATCAGCATGCTAGTCTCCAAAAAGTTGTAACTGGCTGGTATTTATTGCACCCAATAAATCCCAGCTCAGCAAAGTCCGATTTTGTCAGGAGCGATAAGTATCGTACAATTAACATGCCACTGGTAATGAGGTCCAAATTGTAAAAAATCTCATACCATTTCTGTGCTGGTGACATCTTATTCCTTGCTCCGACTTTCAAAGGCATACAAGCATGGATGGTTCATCACCACCTCAAACTCAGTTCCATTAAAGCAGAATTCCTATTGATTGCCGTTCCTAATTTATCATTTCCTGTCCGGTGGTGGACAACAATCCAGAGACTGCAGAGTGTGCAAAATCACTTGGTTTCATCCTAAAGGAGAAACGTAATCTTCCACACAAATGCACTATCTAAAGGGGCATGTAACTCAGTGGCGGCCGCTCCATTAGGGCGTTGAAGCGCCGCCCCACTGCTTTCTCGCAGTGCGAGAAGCAGAAAATAAAATGGTATTTAAAAATACCATTTTATTTTCTGCTTCTCGCGCTGCGAGAAAGCAGACAGCAGGGGTATGCCTGGTTGGGGGCGGGCGGGAGCAAATGCCTGGTTGAGGGCTGGTGGGTGGGCGGGTCTTGGAGGAGTGGCTTGCACCACTCTAAGTGCCGTGGCTGCTTGGTCAGCCCTGGGGCCGACCAAAGCAGTCATGCGCACTGGCCATTTTCTCTATGTAGGCTGCCTACATAGAGAAAATGGCGTCCCTACTGGTGCCTGGCTGGGCGCCGTCCGGGACACCGCGCCAATCACAACGCTGCCTTGCAGCGTTGTGATTGGCTTTTACAGGAGGGGAGGGAGCTGCAGCATGCCTGTTCCGGTTTAGAAAGCGGGACCCCAGCCCAGGAGCAGAGGCGGCGCGGATGGACCCGGTCAGGTAAGGTTTCTTTTATAAACCCCCCCGCGCGATTATTGTGAGCCACGACTGTGTGAACCTAGTGTACTCGTCATTGTGTGTACGTAATATGCGAATTGCAAGCAAGAACAGCAGAGTCGAAAACTTCCCCCAAACAATCAGTGAAAGTGGGACGAAGAGAACGGTCCGGTGTCTGCGGGTAGAAACTCCCGGGCGATCCATGGAGCAGTCGGGGTTAAACAGTCCTTGAGGTTTCCAAAAAGATTCCGAGTCTGTGTGCGGAAAAATCCGGTTTCTGTTGCCCACTTTTCAGAAAGTTGCTTGGAAGTTGGAAGAAAAGGGGCTCCGAGGCGCTGCACTCATTGTGGACACGCAAGCAGCACCCGGGCTGTGGACAGTCACTGTCCACTCCGAAAGTGCTCGTACCACTTGAGGGGGCTGGTAAACCGTGGCCTGGATCACCGGAGTGAGCGGACTGGAAGAGATGGATGCATCGAGCGTTCAACGGGACATGCAGAGGGCGCTCTCCAGGGCAAAGGTGAAGGGCGCACAAAACAGACTACGCTCACCGAAGCTGTGTTCCAGCACTGCAGGCTCCGGTCCGAAACTAGTAACATTTGATCATAGCGCTTCAAAACATCAGACGTGTGTTACTTACAAAGCGCTATATACAAATAAGTTATTTTGTGCCAACCTAACTAGCGTAGATTGTTGAACACCACTGATTTTTTAGCAGGTTTTACTGTCTCACAGCACAAACAAGCGGACCTCGAAAACCCCAGGCCGCTTTAAAAGATTCTTCCGGCCTTGCTGGGTTTACAGACCAGCTTTCTAGTAGTCTGTGTTAACAAAAGAAGTTGCCCCCAAGCTGCGCCCCATTGTTGGCCATGTCTGGTTCACCTTCGTTTTTAATCTATTGCTGAACATCGGGACAGGGGGGTCTGACTGTTACCAAGGGGGTGGGGAAAGGGGAGGCTGCTAGTGGGGGGGCCTGACTTCGCAGTCCTGCAGCTGTGTGGTCACAAAAGACACCAATAACTCAAAGCAAGACTTTCAAGGGGGTTATATTAATTTATGGAACCCCTATACTCACCATCTTGGAAAGACAAAGTTTACTCACCCGAAAGGAGATCTCAGACAACTCGTTAACAAAGCACATCTCAGTTGTGAAAACACCCTGCGCCTGTAGTGTGTATCACCATGTAGGGCATAACGAGGAGCCTAGCATGGTGGCTGAAAAGTAGGCTTAACAAAGTCCTACTGCCCTGAGATAAATAAATATTATTAATTATATTATTGGTGAGTTATCTCACACCTCCTTAGTGTAACATATAAACCTCCAGTTCCCACACTATTGATTATTTCATATATTCAAATCCACTGGAATTATGTGATTCTTTGGTCGCGACGTTTTCCGCACAATTATGGATTTACCGCATTTGCCACAGAATCCATTTTCTGCTGCATGATATGCAAGATTTTAACAAAAAATATCTTTCCAGCCCAGATGGACCAAAAGTTACTATAATCACAGCAACACGTGTTGCCATACAGGTGAATGCCCTTTGGAAATATTGACTAATTGTTGTATGTGGAAGTTCAACTGGTACTAGTGAGGTAAAATTGTGTTAACTTGTGCAAAAATTGTACAACGATTCAATAATGCTATCACAAAATGTACTGCATTACGCCACATACTTTGCCTTTTCTTGCCGCATAACACTGCCACATAATTTAGTTCTCCAAGCCATATAAATCCAGTGACCATGCATACATTGCAAACATGCTCTAATAACTGTATTACTTGGATTAAGGTTTAAGAATTTTACCATTTATTTTGAAATTATGGCTTTGTACAGAAAAACTGATTTCAAACCATGCTGAGAGCAAGCTTGATTTTAAGATTGCACAATTTTGCAAGATGAAGGCGCGGATGCTTTGGGCGATGAAGTGGCTACACATGCTTAGGTTGGCCCAGTGGAGAAGGCAGGATAAGAAAATGTACCTATAAGGTGACAGCCCTTCCTGTATGATGTGCACTGCCCTCGTTGCCACCAGACGTTTTAAAAACCCCAGACACGCCTACATAGTCCCACTTGTCTTGTAGGGACCCCCTCAAGCGTGGCGGCCGCTCATCCAAATGTAAGTCCGTTTTTATATAGCGCAGCTACTCACCCTTACGGGTCTCAAGGCACTGGGGGCCGTCGTGGAAATTAAGTGAGCTATTGCCCAGAGTCACATGGTGCTGAGCTGAGCTGCCGCCGGAGCCGGGGATCGAACCGTGAACCCTGTGCTCCGAAGTCAGCTGGCCCTGGCCGCTGCACCACACCTCTCCACTCAAATGTTGGTGATAATGAGTGAGAATGAGTGTTTCGATGACTGGAAGGAGCTGCGTTATGGTGAGTGTGTGACTGAAGGAGAGAACTGAGTGAATGGTAGTGTGCTGGTGAGTGAGCGCCCTATAGTGACAGAGGTGACCACGGGGAAGAGCGTTGGTACTCGTTGGTGTGGTGTGTATGGATGAGCGATGAAGGCTGCGTGACTGGAAGCATGTGGGCGAGTGGTGGTGCTTTTGAGTGCTGTGTGCGCCTGTACTGTATGCATGTCTGTATTGGGACCTTTAGGGTTCAAACTTGGCCGGGAAGCCAAGGACCGCTGCACAAAGAACAATGAATACGTCATCTTTAGTACTAGCTAGTACGCATGTGCACAAGTAAAGTGAGTAAATGCGAGTGTGGCAGTATGAAGGTGCGAGTTTGGAGGAGGAGGGAGCTTAGTGGTGGTGTTGAGTACTGTGTGTGCTTGTACTGTATGCACGTATGGATTGGAACCTATAGGCAAGGCCACTGGAATTATGCGATTGCGGCCGCAGCGATTTTCGCATAATTGTAGATTGGCCACATTTATGGTGACCAACTGGCATGGATGCAAATTCAGGACGGTCAGTGCAGGGGAAGGCCCTCTGAAAAGGCTGAAAAGCTACATTTTTGTTGCTTATTGTTATGTTTAGGTGTTAAACTGGTACTAATGAGGTGCACCCAATGTCCAGACATGAGTAAGGTGTCTGAGTAACACCGTGAGCGGGGCAGTGTGAAGGCGAGAGTGTGGCGGTGGAGGGAGCTCGGTAATGGCTGACTCCCAGCAGCAGAACGGCACAGGCAGAGCTTGTGGTTGATGGAGCAGGGAAAACAAAAAAATTTTTTAACCCCTAACGAATTATATAATTAATTAATTAAAAATGTTCGTTTAAATGTATTAATCAACATTGTATATGTGGGAATGGTAATATGCCAATGTATGTGCTAAATAATCTATTAATGAATGTCCGTGTGTCTAATCATAACGTAAGAATAAAAAGCGTACTAAATAAAATAAATGCATGTTTGTGCTTCATAGAAATAAAATGTGTCGTTGCAAAAACAATAGTGATGGTAAGTAAGGAGCAGCTTAAATGTCGCTTTTTGCTAGGTAACAACTAATTGGGGTACGTAGACGGGAGGGAAACGAAAGGGATATTTTTCTCTATTTTAATTATGTTTTATTTGCCTCAAATTAGTGCTTCTAAAGTAGAACAGAGTGGCGAGATAAAATGGCCGACAGTGGGAAGATGTGCGCAGGCGCAAGGGGACACGTGGTACGGGATGAGATTGAAGAAATCTGGAGCCTCGTGATGTCTCTGAGAGGCTAGGATGCAAGAAATGGTCAAGGCTGGTGTGACCTAATTGAACTGATAGTGTGCCGTGATGATCAGGAGAGAGTCCGTGGGAAAGGAGCCCAAGAGAAAGGACAATGACTGCGGAGTTCTTGAATGTGTCAAAAGAAGATACAAATGGACTGATCGAATCGGATGGAAATGTTTAAGCGTATGGGAAAGGAAATGATCCAAGGACCCTTGAATCCAAGAGAACTTGATTAAAGAATGAATAAGCTGACATGCATGGACCAATGAAAGAAAAGCGTGATATTAATGTTGCAACAGTTAGTTAGCAAAGTTAGAATTGGGGTATAAGAGGGCCTACTCTTAGTGGGAGGGGGTCAGTTCCAGGGAAGTTCCAGAGAGTTCCAGTCAGAGTTCCAAGCAGTTCGAGAGTCGTGGTTGCAGTAGAGGAGACGGGTTGCAGGTAGCTGATGCTGACGAGCTGAAGTTGCTGTTGCTGTCTTAACTTTACAGTTGAGTATGAGAATCAGGCTATTTCTAATCCCAAAGTTAGGTTAGAAATCATTAGGCTAAATTAGGAAGCTAGGCAGGTAACTAGGGTTTTTGGCTTCATGACAAAATTTCCTTTTCTGCAATAAATTGGTTATGCTTAATAAAAATTGTGAATTTAAAAATGAATAATTGAATAAAGTATTAAATTCTTTCCATGCTTTTAAAATTATATAAAATTTAAGATTCTTTAAACCCAAAATGACTCAGTGGTTATTTTCCTAAATGATTGTGACATGAGTAATTGGTTGATTGTGATTCAGCTGGTCTTAATCACTATGAACTAATTTCTTAAATGAATGATTCATCGACAAAACAATGAGCAGGAATATCTTAAGAAATAACTAAAAGAAAGTGACAAATTAAGGTAAATAGATATCCTTGCTCTTCCAGCGGTACACAAAATGGTGTTCTCCATTTAGTTCTCATGCTTCTCCTAGGAGTACAGAATTTCATACAGGTGTAAAAGGAAATCCAGGTGTGTGTGTGTGTGTGTTAGGCGATGTTTATGGGCCCCATCGTCATGAGGATATGAGAAATATAGTTTACCCCTGGATGACCTATAAGTAACCTGGGAGGAGAATAGTTTTCATTGTACGCGCTGCATCAGATTTCTTGGTAGCAGAGTTATGGTTTTCTATAGATTAGTTTAGTGATTATTGTTTATTGATTATTGATTATTTGATGACTAACACTATATGTTGAGTCGCGTTATGTTATATGTAAGTTTTCACGCTTCTGGGATGTAGGAAGTGGAACACGTGTGGCAAGAGAAGTCACATGGAATTTGGTACATGGTCTGAATTCATTTTGGTTATAACACAGGTTGTGTTATGTCAGGGATTTCGGTGTGAAAAGTGTGTAAATGAAATAGCAAATCACGTTTACTTGTGAAACTTTGGCCTTAATTCTCAGGAGCCTAGTCTCCACATGTGTCTTATCCCCAGAGAAACGAGTAAATTGTTTGTTTGAAAGAAGGGTAAGGTAGAGGGAAGTGCTACTTTATCGGCGAAAGTAGATAATTCTGTGGTAGGGTAGAGGTAAGCGCTGCCTACTGGAAAAACAGGATTCTTGTGTAAAAGGACAAGGCTGTCACTTTGTTTAGCGAATCAGACTATGGAATTGTTTATTTGTTGTAACTAACGAAGAAAAACAGTAAAAAGAAAAATTGCCGATAAATTTTGTAAAGGAGGGGTAAAGAGTAGAAGTGACGTGGAAAAGTGCCGCGCTAGGATTGGTTAGTGCACTAGTCACGTGAATACAGAGCAGGAGTGACGTAGAAAAAGTGCCGCGCTAGGATTGGTTGGTTCGCGGACGGTGGAAATTGTTCTGATTGGTACGTTAGTGTGAATCGCGCTGTAATTGGACGAAGTTCCGTACACAGAAACAGCGTTAGAGTAAAGAGAAAACAAATAGAAAACATGCCGTATTACGAGTATGAAAGGGAGAGAACGTCATGGACAACGAAATTAAAGAATTTCTTTAAGAAAGACAAAAAGGTTGTGACTAGAGAGGGACAGGTAATTCCTCCGCCGAAATCAGCAGCTTCACATATGATGCTGAAATATGGATATCATACGTGCATATGGTTGGATAATTGGGTAAAATATACAAAGAATGATGGAGCATTGGCTTTTCCTGAAAATGGTTCTTTTAATGTAGCGATTTTACGGAATTTAAAAGAAAAGATGCTTAAATTGGAACCTAGACCTAGACCGACACAGTTTGAGGCTTTAACAGAATGGGAAGATGAGATGTACGAGAAAGAAAGATTCAGAGGTATGAAAGGTTATGAGTTCGTGCCCGGAAGATTGTGGGGAATGAATCATGAGGACAGAATAAAACGATGGAGATGTGCTAACATGACAGGAGGTTTGTTTCCAGCTTTTACAGTTGAGGAAGGGACTAAGAAAAAACGGACTGAGAAAAAGAAACATTTAGAGAGAGAAAAGTATATGCATGAGAGCGAAACGGATGACGAGTTGCTGGAAGATATATTAAATAAAAATCCACCTCCGTATCAGCAGAATTCTACAGTGGTGACACCAAATGCGCCACCAATAGAAACTATGCGAAATAAAAGTCCAGAAAAAAGACAAGAAATAAATAGGTCACAAGAACAAACAAGAACTTCCCAAAATGAGGGAATAGAAAATGATAGTGCAAGAGAATTGGCAAGAACAACAAAAGAATTAACTGAGAAAATTAGAGAATTAACCAAGAATATGGAAGCAGTTACCGTACCCGTAACAATAGGTCCAGTAATACCAGTTTTCGAGAATCAGAAAATTGATGAACGATCTTTGGTGATTCCCTTGAGTTCGCAATTCCAAAGAGAAAAGGAAAGAATGGAAACAAGTCCAGGAACGAGCAATTTGACTAGTGCTTACAGACCAAGTCCACCTGAAAATTTGACAGTGAATGAGTGTAGCGGTAGGAAAATGCCTATGGTAACTGAATCTGCAACAGTGACACCTGAAAAGAGTGGAAATTGGACAGAAATAAATAGTACTCCTATAGGTCCGACTCCTGATGAGTTAAATGAGTGGATAAAAGCTTTTAAAATAAAAGAAACAGAAGAAAAACCATTAGATGTGATCAGATTGAAAATTGACATGGAAGAATTAATTCTAGGAACGATTGGTACAGAAAAGATAAAGAATTATCAGGATGATGAAATAATGTTTCTGTGCAAAAGTATAACATGGAGGGCAAAGAATTTACATGACAAACTAGAAGAAGTGGCCGGTGAGATTGGAATAGATTTTGCAAAAGTAAAAACGTTGCAGAAACCATACAGAGTAGATTTTTGTGAAAAAGATATTGAAAATTTGAATACAGCAGGAAGGTTGACACAGATAAAAGAGTTGATTGTTTTGTTGAGAAAATGGGGTGATGTAGACAGATGGAAGGTTAGATGGACAAAGAAGAATGAGAAAAGCGTAGACAAAGGTTCATTGGCTTTTATGATAACAGAAAAGGAACATGTTGTTAAAGAGTACCCTATGAGAGAAACTCCAGGTGGTAGTTATGTGCATGTTCCCTGGACTAGGCAGGACATCCTGTCATTTACAAATGACTTTCCAAAGTTAAGAGAAAAGCCAGTTGAGTGGTACCGACAGGTAGAAAGGTTTGTAAAGGTCTCGAAAGTGTTGTGGATAGATTTGGATGGATTGTTTGACATAGTGGTACCAACGGATCTGTGGTCAGAATGTAAGATTACAGTTGACTGGCCAACTACAGAATATCCAAGAGATCCTAAGACAGGAGCTCCAGGACCAGATGTGATGAAGAAATACGACAAGGTGATTACCTTTTTGAAAAATAAGATTCCTCCAAAAGAAACAGATTGGGTTAAGATTGATAGAACTACACAGGAAAATAAGGAGAGTGTACATGCATATTATGAGCGATTGTTGTTGGTTTTCAAACAGTATAGTGGTTATGAGGAATTAAGTGAGAAGGATATGAGTCATTTTGTATACCGATTTGTATTTGGCTTGAAACAAGAAATAAGCGATATGATTAAGCAACATATGATAAACTGGCAGAATGCAAGTGTAGATGAGGTGCTGAGGTATGCTAAGTATTGTAGTGATGAAATAGAGAGTAAACAGCGTAAGTTGAAAGAAAAAGCAATGTGGGCACAAGTGAAAGTGGCAGAAAAACAAGAAGCCCAATTGGATAATAATAATGGAAACGAATCAGGACAGAATAAGATGCGACCAAATATAGGTAAAGGAAAAGGACAAGTGAGTCTAGAAGAGGCAAAGAAGAAATGGCCATGTCATAATTGCGGAAAATTAGGGCATTGGAGAAATGAGTGTAAGTTCCCACCTAAACCTAATCCGGAACATCAATCATTAACTCCACAGGTGCAGAATGAGGTAGTTGTTCAACAAAGTCAGGTGCCACAACCACCACTTCCCAACACTGTTAACCAGCAAAGATACAGTACAGAAACAGGATTCTACGGAGGAGAGCAGGTAACACAGTTGCCGAGAGCAGCTAACATTTCCCAGTATTGGTTGCATCAGAGTGAGGATGACCCGGATGAAAGTTTCTGACGGTGCGCAAGAGAGGGGAAAGAGTGCGTGCTTGGCGCAACTCTAGAGGTAGATCAGTCTGGTCCCTTTGTGGATGGAGAAGTGAATGGAGCAAACGTAACATTCCTTGTCGATACTGGAGCTACCCGTTCTACTGTTAGGTCAGTGGAAATTCCGAACCTTCCTCTCTCAGGTGAATGCATCCAAGTGGTAGGAGTAGCCAATCAGCAGATTAAAACCCCACTTACTGAATTGGTAGAAGTAAAAATTGGTTCTTTTAGAAAAATGCATAAATTTGTAGTGTGCGATTGTAGTCCTGTAAATCTTCTAGGTCGTGACCTTTTGTGTAAAATGAATTGCACGATTTATTGTACACCAGAAGGAATAGGTTTTCAGACTTCGGATGAAGATGTTTTGTATAAAGTAACTTTGATGAATCAAGAACCTGAAACGAATGGTTTATTTCCTGCATTTGATGCAGAAAAACTTCCAGAAGAACTAAAAGGTGCAGTAAAAGAAAGTGTGTGGGATTTTACAGGAGAGGACATTGGATTAATGAGAGAAGTTGATCCCGTAAAAGTGACAGTGAAAGAAGGGATAAGTTATCCAAACACGCCACAGTACAAATTAACTCCAGAAATAATTGAAGGAATAACTCCTGTGATAAATAAGATGATTGAACAGGGAATTCTGAAAGAAATCATGAGCAGTCCATGTAATTCACCTATTATGGGACTGAAAAAGCCAAATGGAACATACAGAATAGTACAGGATTTGAGAAAGATCAACAAAATAGTTGTACCATGCTGTCCAATAGTGCCAAACCCTGCAGTGATTCTATATCAAATTCCGCATGAAGCTGAGTGGTACACTGTGATAGATTTGTGTCATGCATTTTTCTCTATTCCTTTGCATCCAGATAGCCAGCCATTATTTGCATTCCGTTTCGGAGAGCGTATTTTGGCATGGTGCCGAATTCCACAGGGGTATACAGAAAGCCCCTCAATTTTTAATCAGATTCTAAAGAGATCTCTGGAAGATTTAAAAATGCCAGAAAAATCAGTGATGGTGCAGTATATCGATGACCTATTGGTAGCATCGAAAACCAAAGAGGCATGTGTAAGTGACACAATTGCTTTACTGAACCATTTGGAGAAAAGAGGACATAAGGTGTCCCCTTCAAAATTACAGTTTTGTCAGAAAGAAGTCCAGTATTTAGGGCATAAAATTGAGAAAGGAGTGCGGAAAATAGCGACAGAAAGAGTAAGAATGATTCAAGGAATGAGAGCACCAATGACTCAAAGAGAGGTAAGAATGTTTTTGGGAATGGTTGGATATTGTCGACAATGGATAAGTGGATTTTCTTTGATTGCAAAACCATTACAAAAACTGACAAAGAAAGATGTAAAAGACCCTTTTGAGTTAAACAAAGAAGAAATGAAATCTTTCAAAGAATTGAAAAAGAAACTGTGTGAGGCCCCTGCATTAGGCATGCCTGATTATGAGAAGGATTTTGAGTTATACTGCAGTGAAAGAGATGGATGTGCATTTTCAGTACTGGTACAAAAACACGGCACCATGAAGAGGCCTATAGCTTACTTTTCAGCTGTTTTAGATCCTATAGCAAAAGCATTGCCTGGATGTTTGAAAGCAGTTGCTGCTACTTGTGTAAGTCTGGAACAAAGTGAAGGTATAGTGATGGGGTATCCACTGAGAGTATATGTTCCCCATTCAGTAGAAATTCTTTTGACAAGAACAAAAACACAGTACATGACACATAGTCGGCTGACTAAGTACGAAAAAGTCATCTTGAGTGCAGAAAATGTGACCATAGATAGATGCATAAATGTAAATCCTTCGACATCATTGCCAGATGAAGAGAGTATAATTGAACAAGATGAAGTAGATCATGATTGTCTGAATGTGCTGGAATATTGCACAAAACCAAGAGCTGACATAAAAGATGAACCGTTAAAGGAATCCGATTATGTCATGTTTGTAGATGGTTCATGTTTACGCACAAAGGAAGGAGTGTTAAGCGCAGCTTATGCAGTATGCACAGTGGCAACTGTGATGGAAGCGTCTTGTCTGAAAGGAGTTAGGTCAGCCCAAGTTGCGGAACTAATTGCTTTGATTCAAGCATGTAAATTGGGAAAAAATGTACGAATCACGATTGTGACCGATAGCCAATATGGTTTCGGCATCGTACATGATTTTGGCCAGATTTGGTCACAAAGAGGATTTTTGACATCTGCAGGAACACCTATCAGAAATGGAGATTATGTTAAAAAACTGCTTGAGGCGATACAGCTGCCTAAACAAATAGCTGTAGTGAAGTGCAAGGCGCATAAGAAAAACGAAGACTACATAGCGGTCGGCAATAATTATGCTGATGAGATCGCTAGATATTGTGCGGAAAACATGGCGTCCCTGAACAAAAATAGAGAAAGGGAGCATGTCTCTTGTCCTTTGCTTTTCACTAACGCAGTCGAAACATGGGATGAAGTAAGGCAGTTACAAGAAACAGCAAGAGATGAGGAAAAGGATTACTGGATTAAAGCAGGATGTAGAAGACAGGAAGATAATGGAGTGTGGGTATACAGAGATGAAAGACCAGTTATGCCTGATAGCATGATTGCAGACATGGCACGGATGTACCATGGACAAGCTCATATTGGGAGAGATGCAATGATCAGACTTTTTAGACAGACCTGGTATAACCCAAAATTCAGAGCCATTGCTGAAAGTCTTTGTCAAAGATGTCTTATTTGTCAACAGTTTAACCCAGGAAGGAAAACCGTAGTGAGTCTAGGAACAATAGGACGAGAAGGAGGTCCATTCACAAGGATACAGATGGATTTCATTGAGATGCCCCCTAGTAACAGATTAAGATATGTTCTGGTGGTCGTCTGTTTGTTCTCTCGTTGGGTGGAGGCATACCCCACAAGAAGGAATGATGGAACAACAGTGGCAAAACTTATGCTACGAGAGTTCATTCCGAGGTATGGTTTTCCAGTCACAGTCGAGACAGATAGAGGAACACATTTTCAAAATGAGTTGATCCAATTGATTTGTGAAGCACTGAGTATTAAACAAAAATTACATTGTGCTTACAGACCAGAGGCTTCTGGGGTAGTAGAGCAGATAAATGGAACAATTAAAAACAGATTGGGGAAAATGTGTCAAGCTACAGGACTCAAATGGCCAGATGCACTGCCTCTTGTTCTGATGACTATCAGAAGCATCCCTGAAAAGAAAACGGGACTCAGTCCTCATGAAATGATCATGGGACGAGCAATGAGACAAGCCCACGTACCAGTCAACAAGTTATTAACAATAACTGATGATCTAATACTGGATTATTGCAAAGGACTGGCTGATGTGGTGCGTTCTGTGTTTCATCAGGTTGGACCGGATGCGACCACTCTTGAAAGAAAACCAGCCCACGACTTGAATCCAGGAGACTGGGTCCGTATTAAAGTCCACAGGAGAAGAAACTGTCTAGTTCCGCGTTGGGATGAGCCAAGACAGGTAATCCTAGTAACAACGACTGCTGTCAAGTGTGCAGGAGTGAAGAACTGGGTTCATGCCAGCCACACAATCAGAATTCCAGAACCTACAGATCGACATGTGAGTCGGCGTCTGGAAGTGTGGGATAAAAGTTTAACGGCTGGAACAACCAAGATAAAAGAAAGGGTGCCAGAACTTGAAGATCGACCTGAAAGTCGACATCTGGAGACCCCAACGGAAAACACCTCTATAGAAGAAGAGGAACAAGAAGAAGAAGAAGAAAGAAATTCAGAAGTTCCAGAACTTGAAGATCGACCTGTAAGTCGACATCTGGAAATATCTGACACAACTTCAGGATCTGATGATTCAGCTGCAAATTGGGAAGAATTCCGAAAGAGAACTTGGGGTTATAAACCAATTAGAGAAGAAACTGAGCAAGAAATTGAGTTAGATGAACAACCAAGTACAAGTTATGGTGGAAATCATTCAGAAACAATATTAATAGATGAAGTAGGGAAAGAAGTACACAAAAAGTTAGAAAATCGAGAAGAACCCCGAGGAGCAATAGGGATAGATAGAAAAACAGGAGAACAGGGAAATTCAGAAACAGATAAGGAGGAAAACACCAAATCGGAAGAACCCCGAGGAGGGACAGTGATAAGGGAAAACAAAAAGGAGAAGACAGATCCACCAGTAGGAGATGACGAGATTATAAGTTTCAAAATAAGAGACAATAGTGAGACAGTTGAAACAGAAACAGAAGAAAGTGGAGGAGAGGAAAAAGCAAAGACTGAGTCAAGAAAAAGAAATTGGAAATCAGAAAGAGAAGAAAGAGAAGGTGAAGCCAAAAGGCCAAGAAAAGGAGATAATTGGCCCAACAGCTATGTAAGAAAATTGAGATATAGAATAATAAGAGCAGAGGATGAAGATGCTGAACAAGTAAATGAGGTGACAAGTCAAAAGGGACAAGAAAAACCCAGTGGAAAAAGATTACAAAAGTCCAAAAGGACAAAGAAAGTGAATTCAAAATTTAAGTCACCTGAGTGGCTGTATATTGCATTAACTGATTACAAAGAAGAAGAAGAAAACACTCACGGAAACCAGAGACTGAGAAGTCGGATGGGAAAAGGTGAGATGCAACGAAACTGAAGTGAAGACTTATAGTGCTTCTGCCGGACGTGACAAATTTACTGGACGTGACAAATCACCGGATGTGACAACGAGAGAATTCTGGAGAGAATTAAAGAAAGTACCAAGCAAAGACTTTTTGAAAGCAGAGTGGCGTCTAAGTCATCTTGAGGTGTAGTGACACAATTTTCTGAAACTTAACAAATAGAAAAAGCAAAATGGAAAATAATAGCGATAGAAGAGATAAATGTGAATTTATAAAGAGATGGTGCAAAATGTGCTGCTTTTGTACAGGGTTATTAATGACCATATGGATAGTTTTAGCAATCACAATTCCTATTAGTGTAGCTGTGATAGAAGCAAAGAATGATACTAAACAAGAAAAAGAAACTAATATTAAAGAACAAGTTGTTTTAAGAAGTAGTGCAGAGTTGCATAAGGATAGGTCAGTAACAGATTTCTCAAAGAATGTTTTTACAAAGTTGTTGTATGAGTACGTAAAAACAATGGAAGTAAGAGATTGTTATGTTTGTATGCAGTTGCCTGCATCAGTATCGGAAGGTGTGACTTATCATCACTTACCTTTGACTTATGGAATAACATGTAGTGTAATAGCAAGTTTATTTTATAAAACAGGTAGATTAGAATCTTATTATACTGATATAGATAAGATATTTGCAAACATTCCAGTAGTACCAGAACTTAACAAAGTAAAACCAGCAAAAGTTTTAGGAGAATTCTTTTTAGAACATAGAAAATTAACGTTAGAAGAAATAGTTAGTAACAACCTTACCTGTGAGTTAAAGAAAGAAGAAAAAGTATTTTTGGATATGGTTGAAGAAAGAAGAATGAAATTTCAAAAGAAGCAATAAAGGAGGAAGGAAAACGTTTATGGACGTTTGAGGAAGGAAATCATGAAGGGAAAAGGATAAATGCAGCAATGACTTTAGATTGGCCACAAACAGGAAAGTTGTGCATTAAGAGAAATAAGACAGTCTATGACAATTACTTTGTAGGTTCCAGTATCTGCCATGACAATTATCAAATTCTGGGAGGTTGGGGATTCAAAGGTGGAAAGGACCCAATATTTCCAGGTATCTATTATATTTGTGGGAATAGAGCTTATTACAGGTTACCGGACCATTGGTATGGAACTTGCTATGTAGGCCTGGTCTTTCCAAAGATTTTTCACATGGACAGAGAAGAAAAGGGAACATACAAGATGATTAATAGATTTACACGTAGAAAAAGGGAAAGTTTTTCAGAAATTGTAGGTGATATTTTTGGAGCATTAATACCAGCAGTGGGAATATCTTTGAATGCATTTAAAATTCGGAAGTTATCCACAGTAGTAGATCGTTTGTCTACAGATACTGCGGGAGGGTTCTTAATGGTAAATACCGAAATGGTTGCCATGAGAGCTATGGTGATGCAAAATCGGCTTGCCCTTGATATTCTTTTGGCAAAAGAGGGTGGAGTCTGTGGAATGTTGAAAGTCCAACATTGTTGTACTTACATTCCGGATAACAGTGAAAATATACAGAAGTATATTACAAATATTACAAGTCTGCACAAAGAATTAGTTCCACTGGAGGTTGAAAGTGTTTTGGGAAAACTTGGTAGAGGGTTTTCCTCAGTAGCAAATTGGTTAACTAGGATGAGTAAACTAGTAATAGGGAAAGTTATAATAGTAGCAACTATAGTGATATTGTTAGCCATGACATTGAAAATAGTAATAACATGTATAAAGAGAAAAGTAAGACAGAATAAGATAAGAAGAAATAACAGAATAATGAGAGAAAGAGAGAGAGAAATGGGTGAAATTGAGTTGGAGAAAATGAAAGAAAGCATGTATAAAGAGACTAAAAGGCAAGATGAAGAAGAGACAGAGATATGAATAACAGAAAGTAAAGGATGAAAGACATGCTGCCTGAAAAGAAGTATGACTTGGGTTTTATGTGGTGATTTAAAAATCACCAAAGGGGGAGTTGATGGAGCAGGGAAAATAAAAAAATTGTAACCCCTAACAAATTATATAATTAATTAATTAAAAATGTTCGTTTAAATGTATTAATCAACATTGTATATGTGGGAATGGTAATATGCCAATGTATGTGCTAAATAATCTATTAATGAATGTCCGTGTGTCTAATCATAACGTAAGAATAAAAAGCGTACTAAATAAAATAAATGCATGTTTGTGCTTCATAGAAATAAAATGTGTCGTTGCAAAAACAATAGTGATGGTAAGTAAGGAGCAGCTTAAATGTCGCTTTTTGCTAGGTAACAACTAATTGGGGTACGTAGACGGGAGGGAAACGAAAGGGATATTTTTCTCTATTTTAATTATGTTTTATTTGCCTCAAATTAGTGCTTCTAAAGTAGAACAGAGTGGCGAGATAAAATGGCCGCCAGTGGGAAGATGTGCGCAGGCGCAAGGGGACACGTGGTACGGGATGAGATTGAAGAAATCTGGAGCCTCGTGATGTCTCTGAGAGGCTAGGATGCAAGAAATGGTCAAGGCTGGTGTGACCTAATTGAACTGATAGTGTGCCGTGATGATCAGGAGAGAGTCCGTGGGAAAGGAGCCCAAGAGAAAGGACAATGACTGCGGAGTTCTTGAATGTGTCAAAAGAAGATACAAATGGACTGATCGAATCGGATGGAAATGTTTAAGCGTATGGGAAGGGAAATGATCCAAGGACCCTTGAATCCAAGAGAACTTGATTAAAGAATGAATAAGCTGACATGCATGGACCAATGAAAGAAAAGCGTGATATTAATGTTGCAACAGTTAGTTAGCAAAGTTAGAATTGGGGTATAAGAGGGCCTACTCTTAGTGGGAGGGGGTCAGTTCCAGGGAAGTTCCAGAGAGTTCCAGTCAGAGTTCCAAGCAGTTCGAGAGTCGTGGTTGCAGTAGAGGAGACGGGTTGCAGGTAGCTGATGCTGACGAGCTGAAGTTGCTGTTGCTGTCTTAACTTTACAGTTGAGTATGAGAATCAGGCTATTTCTAATCCCAAAGTTAGGTTAGAAATCATTAGGCTAAATTAGGAAGCTAGGCAGGTAACTAGGGTTTTGGCTTCATGACAACATTTCCTTTTCTGCAATAAATTGGTTATGCTTAATAAAAATTGTGAATTTAAAAATGAATAATTGAATAAAGTATTAAATTCTTTCCATGCTTTTAAAATTATATAAAATTTAAGATTCTTTAAACCCAAAATGACTCAGTGGTTATTTTCCTAAATGATTGTGACATGAGTAATTGGTTGATTGTGATTCAGCTGGTCTTAATCACTATGAACTAATTTCTTAAATGAATGATTCATCGACAAAACAATGAGCAGGAATATCTTAAGAAATAACTAAAAGAAAGTGACAAATTAAGGTAAATAGATATCCTTGCTCTTCCAGCGGTACACAAAATGGTGTTCTCCATTTAGTTCTCATGCTTCTCCTAGGAGTACAGAATTTCATACAGGTGTAAAAGGAAATCCAGGTGTGTGTGTGTGTGTGTTAGGCGATGTTTATGGGCCCCATCGTCATGAGGATATGAGAAATATAGTTTACCCCTGGATGACCTATAAGTAACCTGGGAGGAGAATAGTTTTCATTGTACGCGCTGCATCATGGTTCTTGTGTAACATTGTAGCTGCCTCCCAGAATCGTAGTGTTCACGGATAGCACGTCTTGTCTTCTCGCCAGTGAGCGTAGAGCCCAGGACTAGAGCAGATTGGTTCAGTCCCAGCTCCAGTACAGGTCCCATCATAGTTTCAGATCATCAGATAACCCTTTAATCATCACTTGTTCTACTAAAGGTCTGACTACCACAGTACAATGCTGCATGTATGCGTGCCTCCTTCTGTGTTGTTCCTGAAGTCTAAAAATTGGAGCCCACCCCCTCGCGAGAGAAGCCTGACTTCCAAGGCGCCGAGAATGAGTGGGCTTCAGAGGCAGATTCCATCTTCAAGTGCTTTCTTTAGTTTAGAAGCTCTTGGCGCTGTCAGGCGCGCTCAGCAACACGAGAGCCCCAGGGACGCAGCACAGAACACAGTGTTTTTTTTAACCATGGTCTGGGTTTCTGCATGGATCATTCATCGGCATTGTTCAGGAGGAAACTAATTACCCCGCAGTCATCAACAGGAGCACAAAATATATTTGAGGCAGTGTTGAGATACAGCCATGCCATGTATATAACGCAAAGGGGATTAAATGAACACTAGCCTAGGTGATTGTAAGTATTTACATCCAAAGCAAACTAGCTGTATAAAGTATTTACGGGGGCATTCGCTTTTCCAATTCACATGCATGCCACAGCTCAAACACCAAAACAGAAAGCACATTTTCTAGCAAGGTGGAGGTGCATTAGGCTCTTTTCGTGAGCACTTTTTCTAGATAGCCACAGTTCTGAAACAGGTAGGGTAGAATCTGCTGTATCCGCCTAGTAGTCTTTAGCAGTGGCAATTAAGCCACCAATGTCCAGGCCTTGGTGATGATCCTCAAGTTGCTGAGTTTGTGACACCTTGCCCTAATGTTGGTTCACCAATAGTTGGTGCTAGCCCTCATTGGTTAGCTGTTGCATTAGTTAATATTAATAAGTCCTGTCTGACGCTATCCATATCTTGGATCAGTGCTTCTAGTCTGTGCATAATGACTAGCCACAGGAGGATTCTCTGTGATATGCCTTGTTTTGTGTGGCCAAAATATCCAGGGGCAGATCTACAAGGAAGTGCCGCAGCGCGGCAACGCAAGCCTTTTGGCTGCGCCACGCTGCAGCACTTCCGAAGCACAGGAATGCGACATATTTACAATAATATGTGACATTCCTGTGCTCTCCCCTGCACTGCCGCACAAACTGCAGCCATGCGCCGGCGCAGGCACCCGTGCACCATGGTGCAAGGATGCCTGCGTCATGGGAAGATTGTTTTTGTGCAGGAAGGGCACCTTCCTGCACAAAAACAATCACTACAGGCATTTTCCTCTTTCAATGCGTGCTGTAGAATGCAGCACGCATTGAAAGAGGAAAAAACTAGGAGAAATGAAAACATTTCTCCTTGTTGCGCCTCGCTACGCCTCCCCTGGGGAGGCGTAGCATTGACACGCATTCCCAGGTTTACGATTGCTCGTAAATCTGGAAATGTGTCTTGTTCCATGGGTGTTGCGTGGGAACACCCACAGCAACACCCATGGAACGCCCCTTCCACGCAAAGTGCTGCGTGTGAAGGGGCCATATTTACAAGGAGAGGAAAAGTTACGCAGGGTGGCTTTTCCTCTTCTTGTAAATATGGAGAAGTGAAATGCGCCTCCAGTACGTCACAAAAAGTGACGTACTGGTGGCGCAGGGGGGGTTGTAAATCTGCCCCCCCAGTGTAGGAACAACAGGCCATAAGGTTTGTTACCACTACATCTTCCTTTAAGCCCCTCACTACCACTTCGATTTTTGATGGTGGTGGTATTTTCCATAGCTGTATATGTGCTCAATAGCTTCCACCTTGTCCTGGGTGCTTTGTCCAGGAGCTGAATGTGGCGAGGGTTTAGGATTTATGTAGGGCTCTATACTCAAGAGATTTTTATAAACTCACTCTCTATGATTCTCAATGTCTAAACTAATCTTTTCAAAGAACCAATAAAGTCCTCCTGCCAATTGAGGATCTCTTAGAGTTCAAGGGGATTTTCTTTCCTCCCAACAGCTGAACAAATACTTGTCCTCTGTGCTTTGCACCCTTCTGCCATGATTGGCACAGCTATGTGGGAAACAAATATTTACCATAATCAAATTCTCACCCTTAACCATATTGACATGACATAGTTATCGCAGGATAACTCATTACATTTTTTGGTGTTGTTAAATATCTTATCAACGATATTAGTTCTATAGAGAACCTATCCCTCGCTAGATAATGCATGCATACAGTTAGTTGTGGAAAAGTGTGTGTTAGAGGCAAAGGAGATGTTCATCATGTAAACGTGGGAGCATGATAAGTATGTTGTATTTGTGAGGTAGGAATTATCAAGAGCTTGAATGAGCGTGAGTCGCCATAAATTTCTTACAATGTCAAATGTACCTCTTAGACAGTGGGTATTTCCTGAATGTGTGGAATGGTGAACGTTTCAGGGACATTAGTGATATGTCATGCATACTATCTTTTGCTCACATGTAATTTTGCTAAGGGGCATATTGAGTTTTGGGGGGTTTCCTTACCATGAGATAGTGGTCAATGTAGATATCAGCTGAGTTAGCCGATCCATGGACCAGAGGGTAAATAACATGTGGAGAATTACCGCCATTTTTTGCTTAATGTTTCAGGTTTTTAGCTTATCGACTTGCAGAGCCGAACAATACTTAGTGGTGTGGTGATAGTGGGACCAGATAGTTTGTGCTATGTTACAGGATGTAAGTGCAGTTGATTGTCCATACTGATGGGAGCAGTGTACATTTCGTACCACAATGGGTTTCATGTGGAGTATACCAACTATTCAGTGTTGTGGAAGGGGAGTTAAGTTGCACTGGGGAAAAGAGGGAAGCTGTATTGTGAGACTAGGCCTTTCAGAGAAGTGCTACAATTAGTGAACTGTTATGTGATTGATGTCGTTTGCTCCACATAAGTGTTTCATGTATGGCTAGCGAATTATTTCTCTATGAATTCTGTGAATTGGCATGGATGTTGCTTTTGTGCTAGGGGTGCGCACAGTAGGACAAATTCACTACCTTCTACTTGGTGAAGTGTTTTTTTTTAACTTTGCCAACATTTAAACTATAAGAAGATGAAAAAGTATGAAAAAACGAAGGTTAAAAAATCCAGAAAAAAAAGTTTTTATCAAGGAAAATTTCGGACACAACAAGTTTTGCAGCAGAATTCCCAAACAAATAAATTAGCTGATAATTTCTCAGCTAAAATCGTTTTGGTGTAAAAGTCATCTGCCAGCAAAGTTGTGTAATATCCAAAAATCCACAATTACACAAATCTGTGAACTTCGTCCTACTGCAGCAGTCCTGACGCATAGCTCACTTTTACAGCCACACATGTATGCTTATGGAAGGGCTGTGAAAGTTAGAAAGATATGATACTTGCATGGTGCCTTGCATGCTTTAGGGTAAAGGACTCCATCATGTTTGTTCCTACTGGGATAGCTTCACTATAGCGTGACATTGTTTGGCAGATGAGAAAGTGCAAACACTAAGGGGCAAATTTACAAGGAGATATCGACACCAGAACATCACTTTTAATGACGTTCCGGTGGTAATATTCACCTCTCCATATTAATAAAGCAGCGTTAAGTTACTTTTTGCGGCTTAACGCCACCTTGCAAATAGGGCCGCTTTACACGCATCACTTAGGGGCCGATTCCGATGCGGTGGGAAGCGGCTCCGACCGTCGGTCGGAGCCATTCTGCCTGCATCGGAATTGCCCGTTTGGATTTCTTTCTGACCGACCCATTTTGATGGGGTTGGTCGGAAAGGAATCTGAACCGGATTGCCGAATGGCCTCCGACGGGCTCGGAGAGCCCAGTTGCCATTCGGAAATCCTCCATCAATCCCTCTCGCGACTTTTTCCGGCCGAGGGATTTCGATGGAAGATTCCCACTGCCTTTCTATTCCAGCCTTTCCGACACAGAAAGGCTTTGCCCCCAGCAGGGCCCCCATCGGTGCAAGGCCTCCGAATGACGGTGGTACCTGCCACGGAGTGCAGGAATAAACTGCACCTCTGTTCTTTGCAATGAGAGCATGCATTCCATTCAGAATGCATGCTCCCATTGTAAAGAATGGGATTGTGACCGAACAGGGTTCAGTCGCATCCTACTTCCTGGGCTGGAACCGATGACAGGAGGTCGTTCGGTTCCAGTTCCCAACCGATGTCGGACTGGCTCCGGTCGGTCCGACATCGGAATCGGCCCTATATTGTGAATGGGGCGTGCAATGGGTATTGCAGCACACATAGAAAGAGCAAAACAACATTAATGATTAATCATGTGCAGGAAGCTGTCCCTTCCTGCACATAAAAAATCATTAAATTATGGCAATTTGCTATTTCTATGTGTGCAGCACACATAGAAGTAACAAATCGCCACTAGTGATTGTATATGTACAGGAAGAGACACCTTCCTACCCATAAACAATCATTCCCTGCAACGCAGGCACACTTGCAATATGGCGCAAGGGTACCTGCGCTGGCGCAAGGCGGCTAAATTTAGAGCACTAGGGACTACACAGGGATGTGACGTATTCTCGTGAATACGGCGCATCCCTGCATTTTGAAAATGTTGGAGAATGGCCAAATTTGGCACAGCTCTGCTCTCCGACATTTTCTCGTAAATATGCCTCTAAATGTCTGAATATTGAATATTTGGCTGAAATAACTGACTTCTTCGAAATAGCAACAATGTCGATATCAATTACTCATAGCAACCAGACAATTGGTCGTCCAAGTTTGTATTAGCATCAATCTCAGTTCAGTCCTCACAAATGCCCCAACTACATAAACGGTATAATACAATATCATACAACGAACAGCCTCAGATCCTTGTTCGACGTGAGTGCATTTAATAAGTCATCATTCAAGAAAAAATGTTGAGCAACTAATTTGAGTTGTAAATAATCTATTGATCATTTATGATCACTAGCATATTGAGTTGCAACAGTTAATTCCTAAATTCTACTATATAAACATCTGTCTTCATCTGCCATTTTTTTATGCAAGAGAAAAATGTCAGCATATTTATATTGCTTTCTTTGGAAAGAAACTTTAGCCTGCTGGCTCCAACTTCAGTTTTTGCTCCTCTCTGCGAAACAGAAGAGTTAACATTAGCAACACCTTAAAATGAGGCTGCTGAAACACTGAGCCCAGATTAGAACAAGTGGTGAAAAATGAGTCTCTGGAACTAGATGCTGGGTTTTCTGTCAGACCATTTCTGCCATCCAGACAGCCTGCTCTGGCTCTTTGTTTCCTTAAACAAAAGGAAATCTCCTTTTGTGCTGGCAGTAACTCTTCCTTATGATCTGTCATATTGAACCACACGGTGGGAAAAGCACACATTAGTCGCCTCTTCGTGCCTTTAAGCAGCAAAGCGAACACTAATTGGCTAGAGTTATGGTCCCCAAACTGCTAAGTTAGAGTGTCCCTGAGAAAGGTTACATTTACCTTTGCATTCATCTACAATAATTGATCAGCAGAACAGATGAGGCAGCCTGCCACCGCAACAGTAATCACCTTTCCACACAGAGAACGGACAAACCGAATGAATATGCACTTTACTAATTTTTGAAGTCCCGCAGTGTGATCCAGCGCTATTGATCCAGCGCTATCAATAACATTTCTTTTCCTTTAGATATTGATGTCCAGGTTGACAAACATTCCTCTTCACAACTATACTCATATGACGGTGGGGCCCATAACACCGTAATATACAACCACTCTCACATATATTCCCTGGAACACACCCACCTTTATCTTAAGAGAAAAAGTTAATGATTTGCTGGAAGGAGACGGGATACCTTTTAAATCAACAATAATAATTCTTAAATCTCTCAGGTATTCCGCTCATTGGTCGATGGACCAACTAGTAGGAATCAGTTGATGGTGATTAAGACCAGCTCAATCACTATAAACTCTTATTAAACATTTTACATTTATCATTGAGCTAAAGAACCACAGACTCGCAGATTTAATTATAATATACTTTATCTAAATTTTATAAGCATGAATAAAATCAGTTTTATTAATCAGATCCATACATTTATTATCAATATTAAGAATAAATTGAAATTGCAATGCATACCCTTTAGATGGAAAAATAAAGTCCGTCACAGCAATTAATTTCAGATCTCAGCATAGAACTCCCAAAACTGACTGTCTGTTCTACAAAACAGGCCTCCTCGATGGACCACCTATATAGGTTTTCCGCCAATCCCCCTTGTTCCTTCTCAATCAGAATTATGAGCAAAAGATTAATCGTATTAAAATATAAAGGCCTATAAGAAAAAATAACAGCAGCTTCTCCTGCGTCAGCGTTCAGTGCTCAATAAGAAAAATATAAAAACAGCGCTCCTCCTACTTAAGAGTAGGTGCTCTTATACCCTAATACTAGCTTACTAAACAGAAAAAATTACATTTTGGGGGCGAGATTCACTCTAATTGGTCCATTTGGGGGATGTCACACATCTCATTATTCTTCTTCTTGTTCTAACCAGTTCTTTGGAATGTATATAACTTGATCCTTTCTCACGTTTAGGACATCACCAATCCAATCATCCGTCTCTATTTGTATCTTCTTTCTGATACTTTATTTTGAACAGTTCATTGTCCATTCTCATATGCACTGTGACTTCTCACGCTCTTTCGCTAAGTCCCCCCTTGGCACGCGCACGGGTGATAAGGTCATCACAGCCTTGATCCCGCTTTCATCCCAGGCTTTGGAACTAACCACGTGACGTTCTTATTTACAGCTTCTTTCTTTCGCTTGGAAGCCATCTTGCGCACGCGTACTTTAGCCTTTTCGCCTCAGCAGCCATTTCTACCGCACGGCCTAGCAGGCCTAAGCAAACTATCATAGAAATAAACAGAAAATAGTTAAGAATAAGGAAAATAAGCCTTTTCGTTTCCCTCCCATCATTCTACGTACCCCAATTAGGTGTTACCTAGCAGAAGCAACATATAAAGCTATTCCTTACTTACCAATCGCTTTATTTTGCCACCATACAATTTTCTACGAAGCACAAATATTGTAATATTATTCTAATTAGTACGCAAATCATTATGTTAGCGTTATTCACATTAACAATTGTAAGTGGATTAGTCTGCACATGAAGCGGCATGTTACCAAAACATTTATGAAGAAAACATACGTTGTTGGTTATTCACTGAAACGAACAATTTTATTAATTATTAATGTTAATATTAGGGGGTTCAAAACATTTTTTTATTTAACTTGCTCCATCAACTCCCCCCTTTGGTGATTTTTAATATCACCACAAAAACCCATGTCACACCAATTTGTCAGATAGCATATTTCTTTTCCATTTGCTTCTGGTTAGTTTTACACTACTGTATCTCTTTCATTCTGTCTTTTTGTTTTCTTATACATGCTTTCTTTTAGTTCTTCCAGTTCTATCTCACCTATCTCTCTTTCTCTTTCTTTCTTTATCTTATTTTCTCTTTCTATCTTGTTTTGTCTTTTTCTTCTTTTGATACATATAATAACGTATCTCACAACTAATACTACTAAAATTATTATCGTTGATGTTATCATAACTTTCCCTATAATAAAACTACTTATCTTAGAAAACCAATTTGATACTGAGGAAAAACTCTTACCAAGTCTCTCCCATGCATTTTCAACCTCCAGTGGAACAAGTTCTTTGTGCAAATTTGTAATATTCTTTATATACCTTTGTATATTTTCACTTTTATCTGGAATGTAAGTGCAACAATGTTGAACTTTCAGCATTCCACAGACTCCACCCTCTTTTGCCAAAAGAATATCAAGGGCAAGCCGATTTTGCATCAACATAGCTCTCTTGGCAACCATCTTGGTATTTACCATCAAGAACCCTCCAGCAGTATCTGTAGATAAACGATCTTCTACTGTGGATAATTTTCGAATTTTAAATGCATTCAAAGATATTCCCACTGCTGGTATCATTGCTCCAAAAATATCACCTACTATTTCTGAAAAACTTTCCCTTTTTCTACGTGTGAATGTCTCACCCATTTCGTGTGTTCCCTTTTCTTTTCTATCGACATGAAAAATCTTTGGAAAGACCAGGCCTAAGTAGCACGAGCCATACCAATGGTCCGGCAACCTATAATAAGCTCTGTTTCCATAAATATAATAGATCCCTGGAAATATTGGATCTTTTCCCCCTTTGAATCCCCAACCTCCTAAAATTTTATAGTTATCTTGACAATTACTGGAACCCACGAAATAGTTATCATACCTCGTTCTATTTCTACTAATGCACAACCTTCCCTGTTGGGGCCAATCCAGAGTCATAGCTGCATTCGTCTTTTTCTTGTCCTTATTTTCTTCCTCAAACGCCCAAAGAGGTGTTTTTGTCTCTTCTATCACTTTTCTTTGAAATTTTACTCTCCTGTTTTCAACCATTTCTAAAAACACCTTTTCTTCCTTCCTTAACTCTCAGGTAAGTTTGTGTTTAACTATATCATCTAATGTTAGAATTTTATTTTCTATGAAAAATTCACCAAACGTTCTTGCCTCTTTCACCTTGTTTAGTTCAGAAACTATAGGAATCTTTGCAAAAATCTTATCTATGTCAGTATAATAATATTCTAATCTCCCTGCTAAAACACTACATGTTATTCCATACGTCAAAGGAAGGTGATGATAGGTCACACCTTCTGCAACAGACGCAGGCAATTGCATACAAACATAACAATCTCTCACATCCATTGTTTCTACATACTCATACAATAATTTAGTGAAAACATTTTTTGAAAAATCTGTTATTGATTTGTCTTTATGTAACTCTGCACTACTTTTTAATATAGCTGTTTCCTGCATGTTAGCTCCCTTTTCTTTCTCTGTGTTATTCTTTATTATAGACGTTTCTTCTACAGCTAATCTAATTGGAATGGTGATTGCTAAAATAATCCATACGGTCATTAATAATCCTGTACAAAAGAAGCACATCTTACACCATCTACGTAAGAACTCACATCTACATGTTCTATTTTTAGTATCTACCATCTTGTTCTATTACCTATATTTATAATATGTACAGAAAATGTGTCACCACACCTCAGGAATGACCTCTCAGCCACCCTACACTCTCACTTTGTCTTGTTTGGTACTTTCTTTAGTTCTTTTTCAGAACTCTTTCTTGTCAAATTCGGTGTTTTGTCCAGTCCGGTAGAAATTTCTTTCAAATTTCTTTAAACTTGTTGTACTTCACTTTCACCCATTTGGTTGTAGCTTGGTTCAGGGTTCTCGTGAGTGATTTCTTCTTCTTTGATATCAGTCAACGCAATGTATAGCCATTCAGTTGATTTATACTTCAGATTAGCTTTATTTACTCTTTTTGTTTTCTGCAAGTGTTTTCCACCTTGTTTTTCTTGTTCCTTTTGACTTGTTATTTCATTTACTTGTTCTGCTTTCTTTCCATTCAAGTTTATGATCTTGTATCTCAATCTTTTAATTTCGTGGGGCCAATTATCTCCTTTTCTCGGCCTTTTTGGTTCACTTTCTTTTTCCTCTCTTTCTGCTCTCCAAGTTCTCTTCCTTGTTTCTAATTTCTGTTCTCTTTCTTCTCCACTTTCTTCTGATTCTGATTCAGTCTTTTCTTTATTATCTCTTATCTTGAATTTTATGACTTCACCTCTTTCCTCTAGTTCTGATCCTCCTTGTCTCTTTCCTTGATCGCCTACTTCTGTCCCTCCTCGCGGTTCTTCCGATTCTGTGTCGATCTCTCTATCTGTTTCTATATTTCCCTGTTCCTTTATTCGCCGATCTGTCCCTATTGCTCCTCGGGAATCTTCCGATTCTTCTATCTTTCTGTTTGAAACTATCCCTTCTTCATCTATTAAAATGATTTCTGAAGGATCTTTACCACAGTTTGTACTTAGTTGCTCACTATTGCTATCTTTTTGCTCAGTTTCTTCTTTTATGGTATCAAATTTCCAATCCTGTTTCAGATTTTCATCACAATCTAAGTGATCTGTATCAGATGCTGAACTGGTATCTGATATTTCCAGATGTCGACTTACAGGTCGAGCTTCAGGATCTGGAACTCTGATGGTGTGGCTGGCATGTACCCAGTGTTTCACTCCTGCACATTTCACTGCAGTGGTTGTCACCAGGATTACTTGTCGTGGTTGGTCCCAGTGGGGAACCAAACAGTTTCTTCTTCTGTGGACTTTTATGCGGACCCAATCTCCGGGATTCAAGTCATGAGCTGGTTTTCTTTCGAGAGTGGTCGCATCCGGTCCAACCTGATGAAACACAGAACGTACCACATCAGCCAATACTTTGCAATAATCCAATACGAGATCATCAGTTATAGTCAGCAGTTTGTTGACAGGTACATGTGCTTGCCTCATTGCTCGTCCCATGATTATTTCGTGGGGACTCAAACCTGTCTTTCTTTCAGGTATGCTTCTGATAGTCATTAAGACCAAGGGCAAAGCATCTGGCCATTTGAGTCCTGTGGCTTGACACATTTTCCCTAATCTGTTCTTTATCGTTCCATTCACTTGCTCTACTACTCCAGAAGCCTCTGGTCTGTATGCACAATGCAGTTTCTGTTTAATACCAAGTGCTTCACATATCAATTGAATTAATTCGTTCTGGAAATGTGTTCCTCTATCTGTTTCAATCGTTACTGGGAAACCGTACCTAGGAATGAATTCTCTCAGCATGAGTTTTGCCACTGTAATCCCATCATTCCTTCTAGTCGGGTAGGCTTCCACCCAACGAGAAAACAAACAGACGACTACAAGAACATATCTTAGCCTGTTGCTTGGGGGCATTTCGATAAAATCCATCTGCATTCTGGTGAAAGGACCTCCCTCTCGTCCTATTGTTCCTAGACTCACTACCGTCTTCCTTCCTGGATTTATCTGTTGACAGATAAGGCATCTTTGACAAAGACTCTCAGCTATGGCTCTGAATGTTGGGTTATACCAGGTTTGTCTAAAAAGTCTGATCATTGCATCTCTTCCAATATGAGCTTGTCCATGGTACATCCGTGCCATGTCAGCAATCATGCTATCAGGCATAACTGGTCTTTCGTCTCTATAAACCCAAACATCATTTTCCTCCCTTTTCCTGCATCCTGCTTTGATCCAGCTATCTTTTTCTTCATCATCTGCTGTTTCCTGCAATTGTCTCACCTCGTCCCATGTCTCGACAGTGTTAGTAAAAAGCAAAGGACATGAAATATGCTCTCTTTCTCTGCTTCGGTTCAATGAGACTACATTTTTGGCACAGTACTGAGCTATTTCATCGGCAAATTTGTTGCCCACAGTTATGTAGTCTTCCCCATTTTTGTGTGCATTGCACCTTACTACCGCAATCTGTTTAGGCAGCTGTATCGCCTCAAGCAACTTTTTCACAAACTCACCATTTCTGATTGGAGTTCCTGCAGACGTCAAGAAACCTCTCTGAGACCAGATCTGCCCGAAATCATGAACCACTCCGAAGCCATATTGGCTATCCGTGATTACTGCTATTCGAACATTCTTTCCCATTTTGCATGCCTGAATTAGAGCAACTAGTTCAGCCACTTGGGTAGAACGTATCCCTCTCAAACAAGATGCTTCCATTACGGCAGCTACTGTACAAATTGCATATGCCGCACTTAGAATTCCTTCACTCGTCCTCAAACATGAGCCATCCATGAACAATACATAATCTGATTCCTTTAAAGGCTCGTCTCTGATGTCAGGACGCGGTTTTGTACAATACTCGAGTACATTTAAGCAATCATGGTCAACTTCATCCATATCTATCACACTCTCTTCATCTGGCAATGATGTTGAAGGATTTACATTAGTGCATGTGTCAATGGTTACATTGTCTGCACTCAAAATCACTTTTTCATATCTAGTCAGCCGACTATGTGTCATGTATTGACTTTTGGTTCTTGTCAAAAGAATTTCTACAGAATGAGGATCATATACTCTCAATGGATATCCCATCACAATGCCTTCACTCTGCTCCAGACTCACACAAGTAGCAGCAACTGCTTTCAAACATCCAGGCAACGCTTTTGCTACCGGGTCTAAAACAGCTGAAAAATATGCAATAGGTCTTTTCATGTTTCCATGTCTTTGCACTAAGACTGAAAGCGCACACCCATCTCTCTCACTACAATACAGCTCAAAATCTTTTTCATAGTCAGGCATTCCCAGTGCCGGGGCTTCACACAATTTCATTTTAAATTCTCTGAACGCTTTCATTTCCTCATCATTTAATTCAAAAGGATCTTTAATATCCTTTTTTGTCAAACGCTGCAAAGGTTTGGCAATTAATGAAAATCCACTTATCCATTGTCTGCAATATCCAACCATTCCCAGAAACATTCTTACCTCTCTTTGTGTCATGGGAGCTCTCATTCCTTGAATTATTTTTATTCTCTCAGTTGTTACTTTTCGTACTCCTTTTCAATCTTATGACCTAAATATTGAACTTCCTGTTGACAAAACTGTAATTTTGATGGTGATACTTTATGTCCTCCTTTTGCTAAATGGTTCAGCAAAGCAATTGTGTCGACAACACATGCTTCCTTGGTTTTTGATGCCACCAATAGGTCATCAATGTACTGAACCATCACAGATTTTTCAGGCATTTTTAAATCTTCCAGTGATTTCTTTAGAATCTGATTAAAGATTGAGGGGCTTTCTGTGTACCCCTGAGGAATTCGGCACCATGCCAAAATACGCTCTCCGAACCTGAACGCAAATAATGACTGGCTATCTGAATATAATGGGATAGAGAAAAATGCATGGCATAAATCAATGACGGTATACCATTCGGCTTCGCGTGGAATTTGATATAGAATTACAGCAGGGTATGGTACAATTGGACAACAAGGAACAATGATTTTATTTATCTTTCTCAAATCTTGTACTATTCTATATGTTCCGTTTGGCTTTTTCAGTCCCATTATAGGCGAATTATACGGACTGCTCATTATTTCTTTCAGAATTCCTTGTTCAATCATTTTGTTTATTACAGGTGTTATACCTTCAATTATTTCCGGCGTTAATTTATACTGTGGAGTATTTGGGTAATTTGTTCCTTCTTTAACAGAAATTTTAACAGGGTCTACTCCTTTCATTAACCCTATATCTTCACCCGTAAAGTCCCACACTTCCTGTTTTACTGTTTCTTTCAGTTCAATTGGGATTTTCTCTACATCAAACACAGGAAATAAATCATTCACTTCTGACTCTAAATTCACCATTGTCATTTTATACAGTACATCTTCATCGGGGGTCTGAAATACAATCCCATCTGGAGTACAATAGATGGTGCAATTCATTTTGCAAAGTAGATCGTGTCCTAATAGGTTCACAGGACTGCAATCACATACCACAAATCGGTGCATTTCTCTGAATGGTCCAATATTTACCTCGACTAATTTGGTAAGAGGCGTTTTAATTTGCTGATTTGAGACACCAACAACTTGGATTTGTTCACCTGAGAGAGGAAGGTTTGGAATTTCCACTGCTCTAACAGTAGAACGGGTAGCTTTAGTGTCCACAAGGAATGTTACATTTGCACCATTCACTTCTCCATCCACAAATGGACCTGCTTGATCTACCTCTAGAGTTCCGCCAAGCACGCACTCTTCCTCCTCTCCTAGGCACCGTCATAAACTTTCATCCGACTCATTCCCATCCTGTCGTAACCAGTATTGAGATATTGCAGCTGCGCGCGGCAATTGTGTTACCTGCTCTCCTCCGTAGAATCCTGTTTCTGCACTGTATCTTTGTTGATTTACACTCTTGGGAATTGGTGGTTGAGGCACCTGACTCTGCTGAGTAACTACCTGCGGTTGCTGCAGCTGTTGGTAGCTCACCTCACTCTGCACCTGTGGATTTAATGATTGATTTTCCGCATTAGCTTTTGGAGGAAATTTACACTCATTTCTCCAATGCCCTAATTTTCCGCAGTTGTGGCATGGCCACTTTTTCTTTGCTTCTTCTATACTCATTTGGCCTTTTCCTTTACCTATATTCGGTTTGGATTTAGTTTGTCCTGCCTCAGTAATCTGATTAGTCAGTTGAGCTTCTTGTTTTTCTGCGACCTTCACTTGTGCCCACATCGCTTTCTCTTTTAATTTACGCTGTCTACACTCGATATCATCACTACAATATTTAGCATACCTCAACACTTCATCTACTGTGCTGTTTTGCCAACAGATCATATGCTGTTTGATCATTTCACTTATCTCTGGTTTTAACCCATAAACAAATCTATATACAAAATGACTCATATCTTTCTCATTTAAAGTCTCATAGCCACTATACTGTTTAAAAACCAGAAGTAGCCTCTCGTAATAGGCATGTACAGATTCCTTACTCTCCTGTGTGGTTCTATCAATTTTTACCCAATCGGTTTCTCTGGGTGGAATTTTATTTTTCAAAAAGGTAATAACTTGGTCGTATTCCCTCATAACTTCTGGTCCTGGCGCTCCTGTTTTTGCATCTCTTGGGTGTTCTACAGTTGGCCAATCAATGGTAATCTTACATTCTGTCCGTAAATCAGCTGGTACTACTATGTCAAATAATCCATCCAAATCTACCCACAACACCTTCGAAACCTTAACAAACCTTTCCACTTGTCTGTACCATTCCACAGGCTTTTCTCTTAATTTTGGGAAGTCATTAGTAAATGACAGTATATCTTGTCTGGACCAAGGGACATGCACATAACTACCTCCTGGAGTTTCTCTCATCGGGTACTCCCTTACAATTGGTTCTTTGTCTGTCACCGCAAATGCCAAAGACGCTTTATCGGTCGTTTTCTCATTTCTTTTAGTCCACCTGCTTCTCCATCTGTCCACATCACCCCATTTTCTCAATAAAACAATTCTTTTATCTGGGTCAACCGTCCTGAAGTGTTCAAATTTTCTATATCTTTCTCGCAAAAATCTACCCTATAGGGTTTCTGCAAACCTCTCACCTTTACAAATTCTACTCCTAGTTCATTCGCTACCTCTTCTAATTTGTCATGTAAATTTCTAGCTCTCCATGTAATACTTTTACACAAAAACATAATCTCATCATCCTGACATGTTTTCAATTTTTCTGTACCAATAGTCCCTAAAATTAACTCTTCCATGTCTATTTTTAGCCTAATTACATCTAGTGGTTTTGGTTCTGTCTCTTTCTTTTGCAGGGTTTTCATCCATTCATTCAATTCATCGGGAGTTGGACCTACAGGTGTACTATTTATTTCTACCCAATTTCTACTCCTCTCTGGTGTTTCTGATGCAGACTCAGTTCCCATAGGAATCTTCCTAAACTCGCTCTCATTTATCGTCAAATTTGTAGGTGGGCTCGGTCTATATGAGCTGACCAAATTTCTCGCTCCTTCATTTTCTAGTTCCATTCCTTCTTTCCTTCTTTGCAAATTTGAATTCATGGGAATGACTAAAGAATGTTCATCTATTTTCTGATTCTCAAAAACTGGTATTACTGGACCTATTGTTACTGGTACAGTTACGGCTTCCATATTCATTGTTAACTCTCTTATTTTCTCAGTCAATTCTCTCGTGGTTTTTCCTAATTCAGTTGTATTGTCACTTTCAACCTTTTCACTTTGTGGGGTTTTCAACTGTTCTTGTGACCTATTTATTTCGTACCTTCGTTCTGGACTTTTATTCCTCCCAGTTTCCATTGGCGGTGCATTAGGTGTCACCACCGCAGAATTCTGTTGGTATGGAGGTGGGTTTCGGTTTAAAATATCTTCCAGCAATTCATCCTCTGTCTCGCTACCACCATACCCGTACCTTTTGGTAACTAAATGTTTCTTTTTCTCGGTACACTTTCTCCTTGCTTCCTCTTCAACTGTAAAGGCTGGAAACAAACCTCCTGTCATATTAGCATATCTCCACCGCTTTATTCTGTCCTCATGATTCACTCCCCATAATCTTCCAGGAACAAAATCATGATTCTTTACTCCTCTGAATCTTTCTCGTTCATACATCTCATCTTCCCATTCACTCAACGCTTCAAACTGTGTTGGTCTAGGTTTAGGCTCAAGCTTCGTCATTTTCTCTCTCAAATTTCGAAGTACAGCTACGCTAAATGAACCATTCTCGGGAAAGGCTAATACTCCATCATTTTGAGTATATTTAGTCCAATTTTTTAACCATATGCAGGTATGATATCCATATTTCAGCATCATATGCGAAGCTGGTGATTTCGGCGGAGGAATTACTTGCCCCTCTCTAGTCACTACCTTTTTGTCTTTCTTAAAAAAGTTCTTAATTTTTGCCATCCACGACGTTTTCTCTCTACCATACTCATAATAAGCCATATTTCACAATTTCTTTTCCTTTTTCAAACTCGTAATCCAACTCTGTTCTCTATGCGCTTATTCAGACCTATCACAGCGCGACTCACACCAACGCTCCAATCCGAAGCTTCTACGTCACTGCTTATCCAACCTATCCTAGCGCGTCTCACACCAACGCTCCAATCAGGGCGTTTTCAATATAACCAGTGCACTGACCAATTCCAGCGCGGCTCTTTGTCGACGTCAGTTCTGCGCCTGACCCCTCCTTTACAAAATTTATCAGCAAATTATTTTCAACTGTTCTTGGTTAGTTATGACATTTAAAACACATTTCCATTGTCTGATTTCGCTAACAAAAGTGACAGTTTTACTCTATTTCGCAAGAATACAGTTTCGTTCGATAAGTGTAGCACTTCCCTCTACCTTACCCTTCTTTCAAGCAAGGGGTAAACCCCGTTTCTCTGGGGATAAAACACATGTGGAGACTACACTGCTCCTGAGAATTAAGGCCAGAGTTTCACAAGAAAACCGGTTGCTAATTCACTCACACACCTTTTATATGGAAATTGTCCCTATCATAACACAACCTGTGTTATCACCAATATGAAACTCAGACAATGCACTATTCCATGTGACTTCTCTTGCCACACGTGTCCACTTCCTACTTCCCGGAAGCTTCAAAACTTTCGACTCACATATAACGTAATACAATTCAACATGAAGTGTTAGACATGAAATAATCAATAATCGATCATCAATAATCACCAAACTAATCTATAGTAACCATAACTCTGCTACCAAGAAATCTGATCCAGCGCTATCAATAACATTTCTTCTCCTCTAGGCATTGATATCCAGGCTGAAAAACATTCTTCTTCACAACTATACCAATATGTCGGTGTGGCCCATAACACCGCATAAACATTCACTCACTCATATATTCCCTGGAACTCATCCGCCTTTACTTAGGAGAAAAAGTTAATGAGTTGCTGGAAGGAGACGGGATACCTTTTTAAAACATCATAATAATTCTCAAATTTCACAGTTATTCCGCTCATTGGTCGATGGACCAACTAGTAGGAATCAGTTAATGGTGATTAAGACCAGTTCAATCACTATAAATTCTTATTAAACATTTACAATTATTATTGAGCTAAAGAACCACAGACTCGTAAATTTAATTATAATATAGTTTATCTCATTTTTATAAGCATGTATAAATTCAGTTTTATTAATCGGATCAATACATTTATTATCATTATAAGAATAAATTGAAATTGCAATGCATACCCTTTAGATGGAAAAATAAAGTTCGTCACAGCAGTTAAATTCAGATCTCAGCATAGAACTCCCAAAAACTGACTGTCTGTCCTACAAAACAGGCCTCCTCGACGGGCCACCTATATAGGTTTTCCGCCACACTCTCGTTCTTTTTCAATCAGAATTATGAGTAAAAGATTAATCGTATTAAAAATATAAAGGCCTATAGAAAAATAGCAGCAACTTCTCCAGCGTCAGCGTCCAGTGCCCAATAAAAATATGTAAAAACAGCGCTCCTCCTACTTAAGAGTAGGTCCTCTTATACCCTAATACTAGCTTACTAAACAGAAATGTTACATTTTGGGGGCGAGATTTACTCTAATTGGTCCATTTGAGGGGTGGCATACATCTCATTATTACCCTCATTGCTCAAACCAGTTCCGAAGAATGTTCATAACTTTGTCCTTTCTCACGGGTTCAGGACATTACCAATCCAATTGACAGTCTTTATTTGTATCTTTTTTCCGATACTTTATTTTAAACAGTTCATTGTTCATTCACGAATGCACTGCTGGTTCTCACACTCGTTCGCTAAGTCCCCCCTTGGCACATGCTTGGGTAATAAGGTCATCACAACCTTGATCCATCTTCCATACTAGGCTTTGGAAATAACCACGTGATGCATTCGTTCACAGCTTTTTCTTCCGCTTGGAAGCCATCTTGCGCAAGCACATTCTAGCTTGTTTGCCTCAGCAGCCATTTTTACAGCACGGCCTAGCAGGCCTGAGCGAACTATCATAGAAATAAACAGAAAATAGTTAAGAATAAAGAAAATAAGCCTTTTCGTTTCCCTCCCGTCATTCTACGTACCCCAGTTAGGTGTTACCTAGCAAAAGCGACATATAAAGCTATTTCTTACTTACCAACCACTTCTTGTGCCACCATACAATTTGCTACATAGCACAAATCATGCAACATTATTCTAATTAGTACGCAAATCATTATGTTAGCGTTATTCACATTACCAATTGTAAGTTAATTAGTTTGCACAGATACTGCATGTTACCAATAACACTTATATAGAAAACATACGTTATTTCACTGAAACGAACAATTGTATTAATTATTAATGTTAATATTAGGGGTTTCAAAATTTTCTCGTTTACCTTGCTCCATCAAGTGTCAACCAGAGAAAGCTCCACATTAGTCATTTGGAGCGCTAGTCATACGTATCGTAATTTGCCAATATGTTGTTTCCATCCTGCGTGGTAATTTACATATTGCATATACATAACTACGTTGTTAATGCTTGTTGAATACGTCGCTTAATCTGAACGTGAAAAGGTCCATACATAAAGGAGGACAATAAACAAGTAAGAAGGTTCCCTTGGCGTGTGAATTAGATGCGGTATCTCAGCTTGAATCAACACATTCTCCTGCGACAGGTCCGTAATTTATTTATTTATGCGTTTTTATATAGCGCAGACTTTACCCGAAGGTGTCAGAGCGCTTCACAATAGGAACAGTAACGTTACATGAGGAGAAAATTACAAGTGGGCATGTTACAAAAGCAAACGTTACGTTACATGCGGAAAAAGTGACAATTGTGCATGTAACAAAAGCAAACAAGATACAAGAAGAGGTAGCAAATGATACGTTACAAGAGGAAAAAGTGACAAGCGTGCATCTTACATAAGCATACAAGATACAAGTAGAGGTATAATACTGCAATAAGTGGCAGTCACTCAAAACACAAGAAAACACTAGGAAGGCACTTCTATAGGCATGGAGTACAGAATTTCCTATAGTGAAAGAACTTCCTTGAAGGAATAGAGAGGGCGTGAATTAGATTTGGAAGTGTCTTTGAAGGAGGAGAAATTTGAGGTCAGTTTTGAAGGACAGGGAAGAGGTGGTGGTCCGGAGCCGAGGCGGAAGTGAGTTCCAGATTCTCACTGCGTTGCCTGAAAAGGATTGGGCCATCGATCTTTCCCTTTTGAAAGTGGGAGGTTCAAGCAATACATTTTCCGTATTACGTGATGGTCTAGAGCTTCCAGAGAGTTTCAGTTTATTCGCCAAGTAGCGAGGAGAGGAGGAGTGCAAGGCTTTGTGGGTGATACAGGCACTCTTGTAGATAGATCTTGCCTCGATGGGAAGCCAACGGAGGGAAGATAAAATGGGTGTGATGTGGTCGCTTCTTTTGGCCCCATATATGAAATGAGCTGCTGAATGGAGAACAGATTTAAGGGGGGACAGGTGGGATTTGGGGAGGCCAGTAAGAAGAGAATTGCAGTAGTCCAATCTAGAGAGAACCAGCGATTGGACCAGGGTTTTTAGGTCTTGCTCCGGGAAGAAGCGTTGAATCCCCCAAAGAATGCGCAGTTGGTATCGAGCAGACTTTGCAATGGAATTGATGTGGGAGAGTAGATTGAGTCTTTTGTCGAGTATGACACCAAGGGATTTTGCGCTGTCGACAATGATGGGTTTATTGTTAAGTAGATTAATCTGATCCATCCTTGATTGAACCGGAGGAGGAGAGAGTGAGGAGGAGAGGAGGAGGAATTCAGTTTTGGAGGGATTCAGAATGAGTTGATGAGTTAACATCCAGTTTGGAATGGAGTCGAGAGTAGAGTTTAGGATGGAGAGATCGTGTGTGGAGGACACCTTAAGGTAGATTTGGGTGTCGTACGCATAAAGATGATAGAGGATCCAAGATTTACTTAGGAGATTTCCCAATGGTTCCAAATAGAGGTTGAACAAAGTGGGTGCAAGTATAGAGCCTTGAGGGACACCTTCACCTACCGCCAAAGGAGATGAAAGACTGTTCGCTATTTTGATCATTTGGGATCTATCAGAGAGGAAGGAAGCAAACCATTTAAGCACTGTGCGTAATGAGGTACATGTAAGAAATCTCAAACGGTTTGATATCAGTGTCCACAAAATTATAGCAATGTGTATTCTCACTTGGATTTACTCGTACAAGATGGTGCGGCCCATATTTGTTTGTTACGTCATGTCCTGTAAATGCACAACGCAGGATAAGGCGATTTTTTTAAACCAGTGTGAATACAAGAGTAGCTTCGCTACGAAACATGTAGCACGCTAGAATAAGATAATTCACTGTCCAAGGGTACCTTCTTACTTCTTATTTGTTCTGCTCCTTTATTGTTTTTTTTTGCATTTTGTGTTATTGTTGGACATAATGTCAGACAATAATTACAAAGGAAGCCATGGTCAGGGGGATGGGCAGTAGTCAATAAACGGGATATTCTAGCTGGAAACTATGCGTTTGAAATCTGGCTATAAAATAAGTAACTACTGTCCAAATTGTAAGTTGCACTGTGCTAGCATTACTACTGCACAGTTATGTCACACTAGTCCTGTGTAATTACGATTAAAACCCCATGGTGTACGGAATTACCTTGTGGGACCAATTTTTCCAGTCATAAAACCACACAGAATTTGCCATTTCTTGAGTCATTGTATGTTCCCCACTGTTAGTATCAAAAACTGCGGAATGAGGCTTGACTTCTGTGCAGCCTAAGCCTCATGCAGTTTTTCTGGACAGAATTACTGGCTGGAAAAATTAAGAATGATTGTTCCAAACACCTGGTACAACCAAGTATGGAAAAAGCTACCAACTCCGAGTCAGGTAGTGAGAAATCCATACGCTAATTTTGCTCCACCTGACCAGAATCAGGTCCTATGAGTCTTAAAAGCTAACTCATACCTGATAAATTCAGTCTTCAATAGGAACTTGATTAGGCATAAGTCAGCATAAAGTACCCACAATGTTAGAACAGCGCAATCAGGCTTAGAGTAGCATACCACATAACAGTAACAAACAAGCATTTGCAATGCAATAGGTCTCACCTTTGGGACCGTATAAGTATTTCGTGATGCAGCACATTAGTGCAACGTAGATCTCCGTTGCTATAAATGTTTCACTGTGTAAGTGCTCCATCAAATTATCAGGTGCAGCCCCCTTTAAAATTCTACACCATGCGGTAGTTTGGCGGCTAATCAAGTCAAATTGTAAATCCATGGGGAGAGTAATTAAGTGCGGAGGAGCTGTTGCCTTCCTTAACAAGAGACTGCTTTAAAGGGGCCACTTTTTAAATGATGTTAGAAAAGAACAAAAAGTCAAGCTGACATCAAACAAGCAGCATTCTGAATTAGTATTGATGATCGCGAGAGAAGCAGAGCTGTACTAAGAGGTTTAACAGGATTTAAATGATAGGCGACCAGAGAATGCCCTGCCTCCCTATGTAGAATTCCAGCAGTCCAAATTGAATACTTTGACAGATTGCAAAGAGAATACCCATCTGTAGGCTCTAATCCAGAGAAATAACAATCCACCCTTAAATACCTATTGACTTTAACATATGCTTTTCACTATCAATATAAAAGACCTACCATGTTTATTATAACTTTTCATAAAAAACAGATCAGACCTATGGCATCATAACTAGTTTTTCCTAGTGGAACAAGCAGGCCTCTAGCTATGATCATTAGCTTGTTACCATAACCAACTGAGGACTCGAGTACTGGAGCTTACACTTTTTCATAAGGCAATCATCAGGTATAGTCATAAAATTACAGAGCATACAAAATCACAGTTGACAAAGCAAAGTACTATCTCTCCTAAGAGGGCCTAACAAGGTTGCTGACTGCAAATCATCTATATCCACAGTTTGGCAGAGGGGGGTAACTAGCACCAAAACCCTTGACTACTAAGGTAACCTGTGGGACTCCATATAACAAAATACCAATCTATAGGTTTTAATACAGAACAACATTAATGTACTCTTACATAGCTATTTACTTTAACGTATGCTTTTCAGAATCAATATGTCATGCCTAGTGCCTTTATCATAACACTTCATTATAAACCTTTATTATTGGCTTGCTGGCTTGTCATCATAACCAACTCAACCCTACTGTACTGACTGTAAGCTTTCCACAAGCCAACTATCTGGCAGACAGTCATAAAAGTACAAATGTATACAAAAGTACAGTTAACAAAACACTATCTCTCCTAAACCAACCTAACAAGGATTACTGTAGTGCACATCTTCTATCCCCACAGCTTGTTCGGGTGGATCACCTATATCAAAACCCTTGCCTGCCATGGTAATCTGTGAAATTTCCATCTAACAAAATACCTATCTGTAGGCTTTGATATAGATTAATAACAATCAAACCTTAAATAAATCAGGACTATTGCCTTTATCATAACATTTCACAATACACAGATCAGGCCTTTAGACATGATTATTGGCTTGTCCCCATAACTAACTCAGTCCTGCTGTATCAAGGACAAACTTTGCCACAAGCCAAAAAGAGCAATACAAGTTGTCTTTTTAGTGGAAGCACACAAAATGGGCCCACACAACTCCTGTAGTCAGGGGAACCAAAATTGTGGAGCCTATGCCGCTCAAGGGAACTTTGAAAGCTCTTTTTTTGTTGATCAAACAAGGCCTAGCAATAGTTGCACTGTCCAGCCAGACCTAAAAAATCCATGTAGATTAGCCTAGCCCTGAGCTCTCAAACACAAACCTGCACTCTGAAATCTAAAGTTAATGACTGCCTTACTTTGTACCCTGGATAGTTCAAGCTCAGGCTGCTGAATAAATAAACAAATTGACCACAGCTGAGTAGAGGGCAAGCACTTTTTTGTGAAAGCACACAACTTCTGCCCAATCAAAACATGTACTCCTGACTACCAACGTGGACAGAGTCAAAGCTCCTCTTCTGGAAGTGCTAGTCTGGTAGTGCTTCTTAAAGCACTTTTTTAGATTCATCACATAACGTCTGGTGTCAGCTCGCTGTCACGCCAGACCTAACAACGGAGGTTTGTAATGATCCTAACCTCTATTGTGCCCCATTTGAAATAAGAGACATTTGAACCAAGACCCGTTATTCTGTGACAGTTGTGACACAACTGTCACTCAAACAGATGTCTCTTGAACGTCCCATACAATGGTGAATGCCCGTGAGAGATTAGGATCATTCCAAACCCCCCTCTTTGAGCCTGGAATGTCAAAGACCTAGCCCTTGTGTCTGAAATTTGGGTTTGTTGCTTGTTATGCCTCTGGGTGCAATGGACAGCAGGTAAGGAAAACGCACTGACAGCTCCCACACCACAAAAAAAATTAATAATTGAAAAGTAACTTTATAGTGGATATAGCCGGTAAGTATTGCAGAAATCAATATTATTTTATACGTAAGTGTATAATGTATGCAAAACCTGAATGAGGATTGTGATAACCAACATAAGAAGTGTAATCTAGTATTTTATTTTATTTATTTTAACTCGAAGTCTGTCCGGTTTCCTAATAAAATATTAGATTCCAAACTATGGGTAGCGAAAAGCTCTCTTTATGGAATTTGTACTGCTTGTCATACAGACCGAAGTGAAGGCCCCGTAGAACTTCCTCTCTGTAGGTACCTCAAATCTATAAGTCCGTCTGTGGTATGTACCTAGAAACGCGGATGACTTGAGCTAGAGTCTATCTTCTCTTTGGGAGCTAATTTAAGTGCATTCGTAACCAATTGTGCCATTGTTTAGTTCGAGATGCTTCTAGAAATAAAAATAACTCGCTGGATAAAACACAAAAATAATAAAAGTGGAACCCAATAGGTAATATTTCGTTGGCATCATTACTATTAGGTTATAGTTTCCATTTGGTAATTACATGTGAAACTGTCTAAGTTGAAGAACACAAGGTTCATTTTCAATTGAGGACTCAAACGCATCACTGGTGAGCTCCACTTGTTTCTCACTGGAGTACGCAAAATTATCCTCACTGAAGGTTTCAGAAACCTACTTAGTGAAAGACCCGATATGACCATCACACTGCCCATGCACTAATATTATATGACCCAATATACGCCTGTCACTGATCCATTCAAAATGCCATAAATTGGATAACTCAACACACATGCATATCATTAGGTAAACAAACCACTGTGGTCTAAACGGGATGGTCAGCATAAACAGGTCATTAAAGGACGTAACTAGACTGTCACACCTGAGGACATCTCTTCCAAAGATTGTTATTTTCCACAACCCTGCCACTAGAAGAAATACCAATGCATGTCCGATTGTCTGGCTCCACCATGCTGTGACAACCCACACGTTCAAAGATCCGTTCCTGTTGCCGGTGCCCTTGCCCGTTCACAACAAGGAGGTTCAAGGCTTGCATATGTATCCCTCTGAGGCGAGACACTTCTCCGGGCTAACCCATTCTCCTTCAAAAGCTATGCTTTCTCTACTACTACTATCCCGAAAGCTACCTCTTTCCCTTCCCACGGTCCCTCACCTTTCCTTCGGAAGAAGGACATGGCTGCCCTGGATCGGGCTCCCTACTTCTACCATGGGCAACTCTTCCTCCTTCCGCCCTCAGGAGAGCGCTGCCAAAACCGCCATACTGTCAATAGCCGGGCCTTTCCGGGCCGCGCAGGGCATGCCGGGAGAAGGACGGGATATTGCGCAACCATAGAGGTTGGTAGCGCCCAAGACCGGACAATAGGGCTGAATGACAGCTATACGGAACATAGAAAAAGGACGAAAAGAGAACTAAAAAAGCATTTGCAATGCAATAGGACTCGCATTTACGCGAGACCTATTGCATTGCAAACGGGAGTGCGGGCAGGGGTGCGAGAAGGCACGGACCACGGGAGTGCGGGGAGGGGGAAGAAGGCACGGCAACGGGAGTGTGGGTGGGAGGGGGCGAGAAGGCACAGCAACAGGAGTGCGGGCGGGAGGGGGGCGAGAAGGTAAGGACAACGGGAGTGCGGGTGGGGGAAAAATAGTGCTCTAAATAACACGTACGTACAGTGTAACACTCGAAGTAAAGGGGCCAATAGCCATGGGAGGGTACAAATGACGACATGGCCATAATAAGGTGGGACTAACAAGCCTCATAATCAATCAGAAGGCAGAATTTACGAAGGACAAAGACAGAAGCCAATGAAAAATATGGGCGGAGAGTGAGGGCAGCTTGTCTCCCCATACTCTACTACTGCATGCCTCGCAGAGCGAGCACCACATGCGCGCTGCCGCTAAAGCTCGACCTAAACATGAAGTCTGAATACAAGTTTCAGAAAAATGTAAAGACAAATTACCTTTTCCAATATAAAAGTCATCTAAACAAATATGCTACTCTAGGATACAACGGCACTGTGAAGCTTCTCTTAAGGGGCAGAGAGACTATAAAATTCACATAATCCGAACACACACAATATCAAGGTACTCCCTGGTATATAGCTAGCCTTCTAAGTAATAGTAAAACAATTTTACACAATTTATTTATTTGTAATGTATAATATAAAATAGGCAGACTACAGTTGGTTTTGTTTTGGTTATCTCTTCCAGGAAACAGAAGAGAACACTGTAGACAAACCCAGAACATTATGGTCCTCAGGTTCTTAAGAATCTGCCAAAGTAGTAGCAGCAGTAAAATATGTGAACTTCTACTCACTAGGGTCGACACATGCTTTTGTTTTTAATATGTGCTAGGTAATGCAATCTAATAAAGACATTAGGAATACCCAAGAAACATTTTTAAATACCGACAGTAACCGATCAACACAATTCATGAGGACGTACACATACAGGGTTAAAACATACCCCCCATATGTAGGCATTCCAAAGACTAATGGCCTGACTTAGAGTTCGGCAGATGGGTTATTCCATCATGCTTTATCACAAGTGGCATATGAAATAATGCACTTGTAATAAGGCGGATGGGGCATCCCTCACATTTATGAGAGAATAAGAGGTCCACCAAACTCTAAATCAAGATTTTAACACAGGAGTAGTGCACGGAACCACATCCATCTGCACATAACTGCACACTGCTAGTGAGTGCCAGTGAGTTCAGAAAGTAAACAAATATACATACATACATTACAGTGCACCTCACCACATTTCAGTCAATATACCAATGATACAAATCCTAGGGTGCAGCAAACACTATATCTGTGTACTCACTGGATGCTGCCTTAAGGTGTCTCTCTGTTTTTTAGGGGAACCAACAATAGTTCGACTAAAAGAGGCAAAGTAGCAGAACATTTAGATACAGAGTTAAATGAAGGGGTTTAAGATTTCATGAGAGAGCTAACCCTGAGACGATTCAAGTCACATGATTCACTTGACTCACATAGCATTCATGATAAGCACCTGTGTTTTGCTGGGGCTAATTTTCATTGACTGTAGTTTTTCCTGCCCTACGTCGAAATGCCCAAGTACTCTCAGATAGCCCTGATCATTAAGATATTACACATAGTAGCTTTAATAGGTTTCATGTCCTGAGCAGCATCTTCTAACAGTGTGTTTTACTATAATCTGTTGGTGAACTGTGTTCTAGGCTTACATACATGAACAAGGGTTTACATTAATAGGGATAATCACCTCTGAGGCACTATTACAAATCCTGCTTTGTAATCCCATTTCAGCTTTAAATAATGTTTCTACCAGAATTGAGATTTACAAGGAATGGAGGAATACTTCAGTCTTGGTAACCTCACGACCTCCTAGACATTTTTCCAAGATAAATGAGCAATAAATAGTGTATTACCAATGGAATTAGATGCTACATTCCACATTCCTGTGGTAATGACTAAGGGACTGATTACGATGGCGGAATGATCGCCACCGCCGGGCCGGCGGTGGCGATCATTCCGCCATCAAACTGAGATTTACCCACCGCCATATTAGGATGGCGGTGGGTATCGCTGCGGACGGAAAGTCCATCCGCCGCTTTTCCGCCGGTGGCAATCACACCGATTGACTGGTGGGCGGAGCAGGGCCACTAATATGGTGGCGGTGCCTAGCAGGCACCGTCCGCCATATTAGGATGTGGGTTTTAGGAGGCCATTCCATGGCGGCGATGCCGCCATGGAAAGGCTGGCGGGGATTGGGTTTGGGGGCCGTTGCGGGCCCCCCTTGTGTTGGGGGGAGGTGTGGGTGCACTGGATGGTACCCATGGTACCCCCCTGCATTTCACTGCACCATGTGGCAGCCACAGTGTAGTGCCTGCCACATAGTGCAGTGAAATGCACAACATGCTCTTTTAGACATCGCAGCGGTGCTGCTGTCAGCAGCCACCGCTGCAATGTTAACGGTGCGGAACCAGACCGCAGCGGTGGCGGTCCCATCCTAATCGGGTGGGCGGGTCCACCGCATGCTTTGCGGTCGGTTCCAAACACCGCTACGATGGCGGGCGGATCAAGTCCGCCCGCCATCGTAATCAGCCCCAAAATTCTGTTTCTGCCTTCCTTTATACTGGTGTGGAAAGCTCACTGAAGTGAAATGTGAACACCTGACATACTGACTGGGTTAGTTTATTTCCAGTCCTGGGGCAGTTGGCTCAGTCCAATTGTTCAATCAAGTTCAAAATTTGTGCCAAGCATTTGGTGGACTGAATCCAAGTGCAGTGCATTTTCCTTTTGTTTGGTCACTTTTCCATTAAAAAAATTAGGAGGTGGAAGTGCCATCTTTCCTTTCGTGGATTCCAGGCAGACAGTTCCTTTTGTCAGCATTAAGCAAATGATACGGGGGAAAGGCAGACACCCAAGCCGTTCATTAGGGGTGTGCTCCAGGTTATTCTTACTGACTACAGACATTGTTCAAATGTTGATATCTAGTCAGTTCATAGATTGAGTACTGGAAGTGGCTCAGTTTTAGTTATCTACAAGAAAGGTTTCTTCTCTTCGATGAAGATTCATGTCATTCAAATTCACCTATCTTCATAATCAATTCCAGAGGGAGGGAGGAAACTAAGGAACAGCATAGGGAGGCATGCAGGTAGAGGAGAGAACACTAACTCTGGCTACTACTAACCTTATTGAGCATTCTACAACTTTATGGTACATGGGGGAGAACCGCAACAAGTGTACGCAACTTGACATGTTACCCAAGCACATGCAGATACACTCCATTTAAAATAGTAGACAGTCTGCCCACTTCAATCTTTCTAGCTATAATATTTAATGATAAGTCTAATTTTTATTTTTTATTTAGTGAGAAACTAACGAATTCCCACATTTTGATTTTATATGTGCTTTGTCACAGTTTGAAAAATCTTCATGAAACTTTCCAAAAAAAAGTTCAGCAACCTCAGCTCCTTCCTGGAAAGTTTTGGAGTAATCCATCAAGCGGGGTGGAGGAAACACGGCTCCCAAAATGGAGTTTTCCCATACAATTTCCATGGGGATTTTTTAACAGCACTACAGTCAAAATGACCGAATGGGACAATAACAAATGTGGATCTTTACACAGAAAGCATGCTTTTTGTGATTTTGTGTAATTTCATTCAGTAGTTTTCTTAAGAAATTGAGTTTCAAAATGTATAGATATCTAGATATATTGTGTTGTGGTGTCCCGCATGGCTCTTCTTTGAGCCCTAAGCTTTTTAACATTTATGTCCGCCATTTATCAGATTTCATATGTCCCTTCGGTTTCAAGATGGTATCTTATGCGGATGATACCCAGCTGATCGTACGCTGGCACCGAATATAGACTCTGTCTCCACGCGACTCAACAGCTGCCTAGTAAAAGTGTCTGAGTGGATAGCAGCAAGTTCTTTGATTTATATGGTGGGAAAACCGAGATACTGGTTTTGGGAAACAATCCATCTCTCTGGGATGAGATCATTTAGCCATCTTCCCTAAGCAAACGTTATTCCCCTGGTTAGACTAAAGAGCCTAGGGATGTCCTTGGACAACCATTTAACCATGGTCTCCCAGGCAAAAATGGTGGCTGGCAGCTGTTTCGGTCTTTTGAGAGCCCTGAGAAAGGTTCTGAAATGGCTCCCAGTACAATCACGGAGAATCATGATTCACGGTCTAATCTTATCACGCCTGGACTATAGCAACTCTCTGTATTTAGGCAGCCCAAAATTTGTAGTAAAAAAACTCAACATTATTCAAAATGCTGCCACCTGGATTTTGTTAGGCATTCAGAAAACTCAGTCAGCCGGCATCTTCCCTGCCTTCCCATAACTTCCAGAGTACAATTTAAGGCACTATCCATTTACACCAAGCAAAGTACAACTAAGGCCCTTCTGTCCTACAGCAACTGCCCATTCCTTATCAAGCATTTAGGGACCTGAGATCAAACAATCTGGAATTGCTTTCTGTCCCCAGAATTAAGAGAGCTAGAAGTGGGGGTAGGTCATTTAGGTATCTTGCAACAAAGCTCTGGAACTCCCTGCCTATTGGTATTAGCAGGGAGGACAACTTTGTCAGTTTTAGAAAAAAACGAAAACCTATCCTCTCCCCAAATGTAACAGCACTGGGAAGCCCGATCTTAGGTAGCCATGCACTTTATAAACCTTGGAGAATAAAATAGAATGGTTGGGTTCCAGGGACACTCGCAGGAGTCCCGCAGGCAGGGAACTTCAAATAACAGAGTGATCTGAACGGCCGAGGGGGCCTTTTTCCCTGTTGGTCTCCACGCTCCTGCCAGCCCTGCAGCAGCTCACATTCAAATTGTCAGGCCACAACCTGAAGAGAAATGTTACAGCCACCATTACAGGACACAGGGACTTGGTCCCACGCAAAATGAAAATGAAAAAAATAAGATATAAGGGGGTAGGATGGGGTACCCCAGCCCCTTGGACCTTGAAGCAGGGTCCCAGAGGAAGCCCCTGGACCTAATAAAAAAAATGTTTTTGGGTTTCTGTGATCCCGCAAGACTCCTACCTGAGCCAGTGCAACCCCCTTATTCCCCTATGAGTCCTGCAGGATTCGAAAATCATTTAAAAAAGGGGGGGGGCAGTGTGTCTGTGATAGGTTAGCCACATACGAGCGGTTGGTCCTGCAAGGGGTGGACGACACTGTGGCATCGGCTACCTGTAGGGTATGAAGGCCAACCCCACACCATGCACATCCAAAGGCTGTGGGGGATTGGCATAGTTACGTGTGTTATTTACGGCAAAAAATCCTAGAAATTCACTGAAAGAAACAAAGGTTAAAGTGACATTATAGTTAGGTAAGGTAATAATATCTTACTTTATACAAAAAAACCTTAGAAGTTCTCTGAAAAAAACAAAATTAAAGTGATGTTATAGATGAAAATGTTAGTATAACCGTAAAGTTCTAAAGTGAAAAAATGCTCATATTCATCAGGTATAATTAATCAAAGTAACTACAACTTGCGCCCTCGACGTGTACTGCTTATGACCTCACATATTACATCACTCGTGGCATGTTCAACAACATAACTGATTACATCACTGATGGCATCTGTAATGACATCATTGATGACAACACTGTGCATGGCAGTGGTGAGAGTTATAGTTACTTCAGTTAAATATGAGTGGTGAAGTTCAGGTTTTTTTAGGTTAAAATTTAGACTGACAGGTTAACCTTTTAGTGAATATACACACACACACATTTAATCAAGGTCAGTTTTGGTCGTGCTGCTGCATGGGGGTGATGCGTGGTGCCAGGCGCGGCACCCGGTGAAAAAAGCATTACGAGACACACAATACAGGGACAAGCTTAATATTTGGAGGAACAAGGGCGTCACTGAGCTTGAGGCATATCATTTCCTCAAAAACTTACATCCTAGGCTACCTGCATTGTACTGTCTCCCGAAGGCGCATAAATGTCCAATAAACCCTCCAGGTAGACCTATTGTTTCATCTATCAATAGTCTCCTGGAAAACACCTCGAGGTACATCGACCACGTCCTGTTACCCCTGGTAAGTGCCCTTCCATCTCACATAGATGACACCAAGGACTTCCTTAAGAGGATCAATAATATCACCTGAGAATCTGACTTCCTTCTTCTCACACTCAATGTTAAGTCACTGTACATGAGCTTTCTATGTAAAGATGGAATAAGAGCATGTGAACACTTCTTGAGGGCAAGACCCATTTGCTACTTTGACCATACATAGATGCTTATGCAGATAATGGAGTTCTGTCTCACTAAAACATCTTCACTTTTAACAACATGCTATACAGACAGACACAGGGGACCGTGATGGGCTCTTGTTTTGCCCTCAGCTATGCGAATCTCCTGATGGGTGGTGGGAGCAGCAAGTGCCCACTGCTCCTGACTTCAAAACTGACATGGAAAGAATCATACTTTGGGTTTCATTTATGATTTGTTTCTTAACTGGCATGGCAGTGGGAGCGATGCAAATTATTTTGTTAACCGCCTCAACAACAATGCTCTTAACCTTGAATTTTCTTGCAGAATGAGTAAGGACCATATCGTATTTCTGGATTAGAGATATACATCAGGAATAGTAGGATCTCCACTACACTACACTACACAGGAAACCAGTTGCTGGCAACAGCCTTTTGCATGCACTGAGCAGCCACCCCAGTACATTGAAATGGAGTATACCTTATGAGGAACTGATATGTGCAAAACGTAATTGCAGTAATGAGGCCTCATTCCAAATAGAAGAGAACAGAACATTACTCCGATTCACACAGAGAGGTTCCCCGAAGTGGGTACTCGATAAGGTCGTACAGAGGGTCTCTGAAAAAAACTAGGCACAAGATCCTATATGCTGTTGAGACTGACAGAGTTGAGAGTGAAGAAAATACCAAGCACATCATAACCACTTTCAACAGTTAGTCAGGGGGTAGTAAGAGGGATTCTGGCAAAGGACTGGGAGCTCCTCAAATGTGATCCAATTATTGGCAAATTTCCTAGAAAATACTCCCAGCATCATCTATCGTAGAACCAGGTCACTCAGGGACAGGCTAGTTAAAAGTAACATCAGTTCACAAACAGAACAAACTAGCATGCTGGGACATCAACTCAAAGGATTCCACACATGTGGGAAGTGCAAAGCTTGTGAAAACTCCACTAACCGAACAATCCAATGCAAGATGTCTAACAGTTTTCAGAGGTTCTGTGTTTCCAATGTACTTTACTTTGAGCTTTGATTTATTAGGCTTCAATGGTTTTAATGTTTTCAATTATGTGATACATTTTCTGTTTTTTATTTTTTTCTTAGGGAGGATAGGAAGGGACTCTCACCTGGTGTGCTAGGTTTGGAGGGTCCCCTACCCTACTCTTCCAGGACACACGGATACTCTTTGTGTTATGGTTTGGTCTTTTGCACTTTCTTTAACACCGTTTTGTTTGAGACTGATATTTAATGGTTTAATGGGAATGAGGGAAAATGGTACTAGTTTAAAGCCCAGGCAGTATGCCTTAGTATGCCTCTATATTATTGTGCTCTCAGCAATCCCTTATGCCCACCTGTGATTTACACCAACAGGAAATTCCAACTGACGTAACCAACCTGGGCTTCATAACAGCTCCATGTAGTTAATACACCAACATATAACAAGCCCTGGGAGAGGGAAAGCACAGTGTCTTTGCCCACATGGGGTTCATAGTATTACCACTGTGTCAACACTTAACACCCCCACACACCTTGGGCCTCGAAGAAACAAAATATCCACTTTGCTTCATTTGAGCATCAATATGCATTTCCACAGGGGCTGTGTGAAACTTGCATAATATTCATGCTTGCATACTGTTTTGCGAGATTGGTCTCCTTTATTGCTATGGAGCTGTAGAACATAATTTCCTGGATGCAAACCACAGACTATGCCTATCAAGCCCCTTCACCGTTCCCCGCCCTCTCCTACTCCTACCATTGTCACACATCCATGTATGCCCTCAGTGGGCGCTTTCACAATGTTATGAGTATGACATTACTAAATGCATATTTGCTTTTTATTCATCTATGCTATGTGATTCCTTCATGACTGAGCCATTTATTAAGTGGTGCAATTGATTTTGTTTTTGGCGGCGTCATGTAATTACAAACATATGTGCAGATATTGATTTATTTATATATAATTTTGTACAGACATAATTGTTGTTTGTGCCGCATGTATCTGGTACAAGGTGTAGATTAACATTATTTCTTTCATGTATACACTTTAAGATAGCCGACACATTTCCTTGTGTGTAAAGAGCATTATGTAAATCAGGTTCCTTTCTATGTTTTGTTACCAAACTTCACCATTGGTTTATTGGTTTATATATACTTTATTTGTATCCACATGCGTGAGCAAGGCCATCTTAGTTAGGTTTATGGTAGTAGCCACTCTGCAGTTATAGTTAGGATTCTCAGAAGATTCCTGGAGAGAATGCTTCTTAATAACTTTATACCCATTTGACTAATATCCACAAAACTCTCCTAACCTCTAGCGTTTTTTTAGATTGGCTGATGATGGAAAGTTTTGTTGTGATTCATTAACGGGGTGCACAGATAAAAGGGAGGTCACAAAACAGGGTTTTCCACCTATGTATTTTTCGTACACTTTTGAATTTGACGTAGCGCAAACACAGCTGAACAGATTTTAATGAAATTTGGCAGGAGTATACAATAAAGATTGTAGATGATCCTTTTTGCTATATCAAGGAAATAGGTTTAGTAGTTATTAACATAGTGATATCTATTGTTGCTGTAGTACTGCAGTAGTACCGCAGTATGTCCGCATGTATATGGCAAAGACAAAACAAAATCTGATTAATGTGTTGTGTCTTTTATTCAGAAACACAAGTGGTTGTTGATGTTATCTACTATAGAAAGGATAAAGCCACTATAGGTAACTTTGTAGTGGTAGGGAAACATACTTTTGAACTTTATACTTTAAAAATGTGGAGTACAGCAGTACTGCTGTGGAATCACTTAGGAAGTACCACAAGGCTTAAATAAATAAAAAAAGTTTAAAAATAAAAATATCAGTTGCCCATAATGTAGGTTGGCTGTTAAAAGAGCTTTTTTCTGATTGAAAATGAAACACACTTAAATATGTTGAATAGGTCAATTTTTTAAGTTCAAAAGAAAAACATGGTTTCCCGAGCTGGTTTTGAATATTTTATATACAAATGAAAAATGGAAGACATTCCATGATCTCTAATACTGACAGAGTCTTGTTCACATGTCTGTGAGATTTTTCAAACTTTGTAGCATATCAAGTAGACCACTTCCACTTTTGTCTCTGACAAATGTGAGAGAAGACAAAATGTGTGTTTGGGAGCATTGACATTGGCTGGAGAAATGTGTCTTCCATCTCAATTTCAAGTCTAACTCCAGTAAATTGGCCTATATCATTCTCTCCACTGTGGATTATCATAAAGTGCGGCTGGTCACATGCATTAACAGAGGAAAGTAGAGGGGGTAATTGATTTCATCTCAAGCCCCTTTCACCAAATCATGCAATGTCACTCTATTCAAACGCAAATTAGCTACCAAAGATGCTTCTTAGCATGTTCTCTGGCATAAAATAAAACTGTGCCCAACAAGCCAAACACAAACCATCTTACTTATGCTTTCACATACAGGAATGAGGAATGTGTAATAAAGCTGGTACACTGGATGAGGTTAACAGAAGATGGTTTATTGAAAGAAAGGCAGGTATCTACAGAGGTAACGTCCTACCCACACAGCGCCAGCAGGAACTGACCAGTGGGAGTTCTAATCATACTCAAACACGATGAAGGCTCTAGAATGGAGAAACCCATTCTGAGTGTGGTACACAGAACATGATGACACACAGGTCATTACTCTGAGAGTGGAGCACAGAACGTAATGACACGCAGGTCATTACACACCTTCCCCCTTTACAGAAGGAGAGCAGAAATAGAGACCAGAGGAAGAAAGAGTGAGGCAAGGAGGAAAAGAGAAAAATGAGAACAAATAAAGAGTAAAGAAAACATTAACAAGGAGCGAAATCATGCAGTTTTGCCGCAACCCTTCCAACACGAGAACTCCTTCGCAATGCAGGCAAAACCTTGGGAGGATTATTAGGAACAACCAACCTAGAGTGCACTTTAGTGCGCATGGGAGCAATCCTGCTCAGGTTCCAGATGCGACCATCATTCAACTTTACCGCATTCTGAAAGAGTTTCTTCACCACGTAGGGTGAGGAGAATTTTGAGACTCCAGGGGACCTCTGGGGAAGACTTACACGCACCCTGTCTCCCACTCGCACGCGAGTGTGAGTGACAGTGTGTCTAGCGTCAAAGTACTCTTTTCTTTTGGCAATCTTTAAATCCTGACCTGCTTGCCAGGACACAGCACCAGGATCTGCACTAGGGGTAGGAGTCAGCATGCCAGAACCAGCATCCAAACCCACACTCGCACCTTTGTCCCTCATCCACGTTTGGAACATCTGGGTATTGGGACTCCATCCGCAAAAAAGCTCAAAAGGGACTTTACTCGTGGTTCAGTGAGGTGTGAGGCAGTAAATCGTTACACGCTCCGCGACCTCAGACTTCCAGTCCTTGTTTTGGGTTTTGGTCAATTGTATGGATTCTTTTAAAACACGGTTAAACCTCTCTACTGTTCCGTTGGTTTCGGAATGATAGAGGGTGCACCGCTTGTGTCTGATTCCCCTTTCTGCCAAATAGTCTTCCATCTCTCTCTCGACTAGTTGGACCCCGTTGTCGGTAAGAAGGCAGTCTGGGAGTCCCTCTCGGGAGAAGACTTCATCAAGGAACTTGGTGACGTCTTTAGTCTCAATGCTGGGAGTAATCTTAATCTCCGGCCATCTGGAGAACATGTCTATTAACACTAGGACATAGGACTGGCCGGAGCTGCTAGCAATGGGACCCAGAATATCCAAAGCTACTTCTTGCCAGCAACGAACCGGGGTCTCACGCACAACCATGGGTTGGACTCTAGTATTATAGACCTTGTCAGAGGCAATACATTCAGGGCAATATTTCACCATGCGCTCGACCAAGAAATCAATTCCGGGCCACCAGAAGTGCAAACGGATCCTTTCTTTGGTCTTGGAGATGCCCTGGTGCCCCTGGTGGGCTTGTTGAACAATTTTTAGCCTGACAGGAGGGGGTGGAACAAGCTTGGTACCCCTCCAAAGCAAGCCAGAGGAGACAGACAGCTCGTGATGCACATTCCAAAACTTTCGCGTGTTCTCATTCAGGGTCTTTATGCCCCCCCAACCTTCAGTCACCAACTTGCAGACTTCAAAAATCGTAGGGTCACTCTCCATGGAAAACTTCCACTCTCCCTCACTCAAAACACCAGCCATGACCTCACACACCATATAATTGTCATCCTCCCACGAATCTCCAGAGACATCAAAGGTGTGATTGGGGTTGTCCAGGACAAGGCGGGAGAGGCAATCCGAAACCTTGTTCTGAGCCCCAGGTATGTGGTTTACAATAAAATCATAGTCTTGGAGTGCGACAATCCACCTGGCGATCCTTGAGGATACGGCATCAAGGCTCTTTTTTGTGAATAAGTCTTTCAAGGGTTGGTGGTCAGACTGCACTGCGAAAGAACTTCCCCAGAGAATTTGTTTTAGCTTCTTAATGGCCCAAAATATGCAAAGGGTCTCTTTCTCTATAATAGAGTATTGCATTTCAGATCCCACCAGTGCTCGTAACAAGAACATGATAGTGATCTCGTGCCCATCCTTCACCTGTTTAAGAACAGCACCGAGACCTTTGGAGCTGGCATCGGTGATGAAGATGGAATGTGCAGAAGTGTCAAAACTCTGGAGAGAGGGCACCTTACTCAAAGCTGCTTTTATGTCATCGAATTCTGCTTGGCACTGCGGTGACCAGAAAAATCTCACACCTTTCTTGAGAAGAGCTCTAAGTGTGAAAGTATGAGAAGCAAATTGTGGGACAAACTTATTGTAATATTCGGCCATGCCGAGAAAGGTGACTAACTCGTCCCTGGATTGAGGCACAGGAAGGTTCTCTATGGTCTTCACTAAATGATCTTTAGGTTTGACACCCTCCTTAGACAACTTATGTCCCAAATAGTCAATCTCAGTTAGGATAATTTACATTTGTTCTCGCGTAGAGTCAAACCACGTGACTTGAATCGTTTCAGAACCGCCTTGAGTCTCTCATTATGTAACTTCTGCAAAGGACCATGTACCAGTACATCATCCTGGTAAATCTTTACACCCGGTAACCCATGCAGAACATCTTCCATAGCTCTCTGGAAGACAGAGGCTGCAGAATTTAGTCCGAAAGGAAGCCTTGTCAATTTATATGTGCCAAATTGTGTAATAAACGCCGTGGGGTCCATGGAGTCAGGGTCAATCTTAAACTGGTGGTACGCGGCCCTGAGGTCTAATGTGGAGAAGACCTCAGCCCCACCTAATTGTGTCAGCATCTCTGCAATATTGGGAAGAGCGTACTTGTCGGCTGTGACCGCGCGATTGAGCGCGCGCAAGTCCACGCATAGCCTCACCTCGCCAGAGGCTTTGCGGGCGAGCGCTACGGGGGCTAGCCAATCACTCGCCTCAGTTTCAACAATAATTCCTTCTTTCAGCAACTTCTGTAGTTCTTTCTGCATGGACTGCCTGAGGGCTAACGGTACACTATGCACCTTGCATGTGACAGGGACGGCATCTGGCTTCAAAATAATTTTATGCGTATAGTCAGACAAACAACCCAATTTTTCACTGAAGACTTGCTCGAATTCAGTGCGTAGATCGTCTACTTGATCGACCTTGGCAGGCTCAGGTGCACCAGCAGGATCAGGAGGTGATGGAGGTAGGTCCTCCTTCAAGACTATACATGGATCCCCACCAGGAATTAGCATGACTCCGAGATCGGCCTGGTGAATCCAACTTATTATACTGTCACCCTTGGAGGAGATGTAGATTTTCCCAGCGGTTAGTTTATTCTTGTACTCTGTCACCCTCAAAGTAGCCGAACAACTTGATGGGTTGGCCACCATAAGCAAAAGGCCTGATGTCAGGCTTGAACACCTTCACCTTATCCAATAGAGATGTGTCATAAAAACTCTTTGGAACTAAGGTGATTTTCGCCCGGGAGTCAAAGAGCATCTTGACTGGATGACCATTTATTCGGACACTGTCAATGGGATTTTTGCACTTGCTCTGACAGACTTGAGTCGACTCGAGACTTCACCACAATGCAGTTCGTCAGGATCAGAATCCAATTCATTTCGAACCCAAACTTCCTTCACTCGCTTGTTTTTTTTTTTTTTTTGAAAGTCTGCAGGCTTTCACTACGTGGCCAACTTTCCCACAATTGAGACATTTTGCATTTCGAGCAGGACACGACTTGTCATTGGCCAGGTGACCAACCATGTCACAGCGGTAGCATGTTCCGGAGAAAGTGTTTTTAGAGTTTGAAGACTGAGGTTCAATTTGCTTAAACGTCTTAGTCTTAGATACAACGTGCACTTTGTCATTAGTTGTGTTAAGAGTGCCGTTTTCTTTCTTAATCACTTCTACACAAGCGAGGGAGTGTTCAATACGTTTGGCAATCAAGATGACTTCATCAAGCTTGGGGTCGTCTTTTTGCCACAGTTCGTCCTTCACCTTCTCTATGGAGCAACCTAGCATAAATTGGTCACGTATACGTTCCTCAAGTGCGCCTTCAAATTTGCAAGTGGAGGCCAGTTTGCATAAGTGGGTCACATACATCTCAACGGACTCTTTAGGTTGTTGTACACGCTTCCCAAAGTGGTAAGATGGTGCTGACTTTGGGAAGATAGTGTTTATCCAGTTTTTTTAAGCAGATTTCGAATTCGTTGAGGCTGTTGGTTTCAGTGTCGTTGAGGTCTGGTAGGTGTTCAAAAACTTCTTTCCCTTCAGAGCCTAGACAGTGTAAGAGTAAGGCCGACTTCCTCTCGGTGCTCAGTGACACTCCGCACACCCTAGCGTAATTGAGAAAAACCTTCTTCCATTTCGACCAGCGGATGGAGGGCTCGCCTGGATTCGATAAGAAGAAGGGTGGCGGGGTGACGTTTTGCATTTTGAGAGGTGTGACGAACAACAGGTGGTCCTAAACAAAATTTGCTAGAAATGAGCTGTGCCTGTCAGCGAAGGCAGAGCAGGCAGATTGACCAGAAGTGCTTGTCAGGAAATACGTGAGAGGGAGGCAAAGTAGAAAATGAATATGAACGCACAACAAACAGCTGTGCCTACCAGTGAAAGGGCAAGCAGGCGATATGGCAAGCTGTGCCTGCCAGCGAGAAACAACAGGAGGCAGGCGAGACGAAGGAGTCTTTGGCAATGTGAGGAAGTGCTGTTCCCGTCAGAGTAAGCGGGCTGATTTTAACAAATGCAGGACTTTGAAATAGTATGCGCAGCAACAAACAGCTGTGCCTACCAGCGAAAGAGCAAGTAGGCGGTATGCCAAGTTGTGCCTGCCAGCGAGAAACAACAGGAGGCAGGCGAGGTGAAGGAGTAGTTGGCAAAGCGAAGAAGCGCTGTGTCCGTCAGCGTAAGCAGGCTGAGAAAGGGAAAAAAAGGCCAAGTCGCGGCGTCCTAGGTTGCTCGGCAACACGCTCTGAAGAAATAGACTTGTCGCGGCGTCCTTGGTTGCTCGGCAACGCGCACTGGAGACAAAGGCTTGAAAACGTCCTCCGTTGCCTGGCAGCGTCACGTCATTTGTTGCTAGGCAGGCAATTCACGTGACGTGCCTTGGTGGGGAGCATGCGCCGTGCAGGGAGAGACGTCATCGAAGGAGTCTCGTAATGGTTGCCAGGGCCGGGAGATATCAGCGCGAGTTACTGGTGGCGCGAGGGCTGCGCGTTGGGAAACGGTAAGTTTAGATTGCAAGGTGATCACAAACATGTGTTTTAGCGAGCAAAGGGCGCATGGCAGGCATGGAGCGCTCACAGTACCTTGAAGATGAGAAGGTTCAGATGAGAAGTGGTCTTGCAGTAGGCTGAGGTTACCGTAGTGTGTTAGGACGTCTGTAGAAGCAGGTCAGCAGAGAAGATGGCAGTGGGTCCGTTTCAAGATCGTCGCAAGTGTAATAAAGCTGGTTCACTGGATGAGGTTAACAGAAGATGGTTTATTGAAAGAAAGGCAGGTATCTACAGAGGGTAACGTCCTACCCACACAGCGCCAGCAGGAACTGACCAGTGGGAGTTCTAATCATACTCAAACATGATGAAGGCTCTTGAATGGAGAAACCCATTCTGAGTGTGGTACACCGAACATGATGACACACAGGTCATTACTCTGAGAGTGGAGCACAGAACGTAATGACACGCAGGTCATTACAGAATGCTCACCTACAAAAGCAATTATATGCAGGGATTGATGATTAACATATAGGAAAATAGTTAACATTTACCCATTTTCAAAAGATTACAATGATTGGCTTACATTCATTTTCGGCTACAAATGTAGCACAATACAGCCCAAACCACCAATGATGTAAGAAAATAAACTTAACTGCACATGTCAACATTCGGAAGTAGAACATAGCCAAGTGAAACACCCATTTTTTACTTGATAATGGAAACCAATAAACAAATGTATAAGAAGTACAATACACAAATAACGCATTATGTGATTGATTGTCAACAGAAAGTGGATTACAAACAACCCCGTGGCGGGACTGTGGCGGTCCCGCCAAGCATATTGATGCCTCTACACCACTGCACCCTGGCGGCTGTGGCAGGGCAATGGTGGTCTGACTGCCCTAATTGTAATAGGGCAGTTGGAAGACCGCCACCGCAGCGCCCACGCAAGTTTGGCGTTCTGTGGACCGCCAGACTTGTAATCGAGCCCTAATTGTCTACTTTCTGTCAAAAATGAAGGACATTGTTATGAACTGTTATATGGAAGTGTAGTTGGGATAAAAAAAAAATTGTGAAACAACAAACCATATATACTGATGATTTACAGGAGGGAAAAAATAAAACCTGTATATGAATGGAATTTCACTTCAATTTGCAATATTCAAATAACTTTCATACTGAAGTTAAGGACTTTTGTGATGATATTTAAAAAGCCATCACTCCTTAAAAAATTAAATTGCTACAGACCTTAGATCTCTCACCTTTTGGAACATTACTAACCCACAAGGACATTCTTTAGGTTGCCTTACAAATTACATGTGTGACTACTTTCCAACACATCAAGATGATCTCAACACATCATTAAACTAGAAGAAAAATGGTTAGCATCTTTGCAACTCAATGATGCTCTACTTCACTCAAATCCAGCACAAGTGAACAGTATTACAGAGTACATACAAATAGGGGTGGGTGGAACTTGCAAAGTTTCACTCAGTGGAATTCCGCAGAGTTACATAAAAACTCTGTGAGATTCAGGCAGCAGTTCTGCAAGCAGGTCGAATTCAGCACGTTACTCTGCTCATGCTAATTTCTAGTTCCAGGAGCTTGTTCCATGCTGAAAATCAGTGTGAATGGCACCAAACGGCACACCAGAATGCTCTGCGCCTTTCTGTTGCTCGAGTAGATTATCAACTCGAGTGGCCACTTTCTCAATGCTAACAATCGTTGCCTGCTGTGACCACCCGTGTTGAGAAAATCACGCCGGGTGGCATTCTAGCACCCGAACATCGCGCTGGAGGATACAAATTCTCACTTGTGCTCACCAACTTAATGTTCGCCGGCGGAGCAGGGTTTTTCGCCCACCCCTACATACAATCTAAATACTGTGGTACACTGTCACCAATAACTGTCCAGACGTTGTGTTTACTCTGAATGCATAAGAAAATCCTTTAATGAACTTGGAAATTTACCAAATGAACATTCTTCAATTTCAAGAAACAATTTTGGAAATACTAAATCAGGTTTGCATTTGATGCAGAAGAACACATTGTAAAAAGCAAGTTAAAATGATTTATCTCCTTGAGAAAACTGAAAATGAAAACCAAATTGCATGGAGAAATGGAACAGTTTTTCTAATGGCAGAAGATACAATGTTTTCAAATATCTGCTAATCTGCAATTACTGCCTTGGAAAACTAGACCATCATTTCATGCCTTCATGTGGGATTCCTAACAATATGGTAATTTATCCAATACCGTCAGAACTAATCCAACTGAATTTATATGAAAGTATTTTAATTCAAACAGTACATTCATTTCAAACAATTGTTAGTATGCAATCACAATCTAGGAAATATCAGCAACATGAATTAGTACATGCACTGAAAGGAAAAGTTATTTTCCTTCCATTATATTTCAACAAAACCACAAGCAATCTTGGCATACAACACAAATTACAGGAACCTTTAGTGGTTTTAGTCAATGGAGTACCTACAAAAGACAAAACGTTTGGCAACAATCAATAAGTATTGACAAAAATTGGAAAGCTAAATATTACCTTCAGAAAATAAACATACACTATAAAGATTTGGACATTTAAAACGTTGTCTCATCCACATACTAATCATTGGAAATGAAAATGGTAGTGGACAATTTCAGAAGATCAATCAGGAACAAGCTAAAATAATCTATGAACATTACAATATACACCCACTACAATTAAGCAATATGATGGGTGATGCTTTAGAGCTTTATCAGATGAGGGAAGCTAGAAGACAGCCAGTTCGTGTTTAGGAAAAATAAAACACTGGAAGCAAGATGCGATTCACATTAATTCCCCACTGAGAAAAGTGGACAATATGATGATAGACCAGTACCAGTTTCTGCATCGGTTGGGCTACAAGATTATATTCTGAGGATCCACTCTTTCATCAAGACATTCCTTATACTTTCACACTAATGCATGAAAGTGAACTTTCAGTCACCTCTTATGCTGTTGCACACGTTATGCGGACTGAAACTGGCTTCACTAATAGAACAGCACAGAATTTTATTCAAAAGGTGTACTACAAAGATGAGAACCTAGAATATGAGTTGATCAACATTATGGCATGTCAGTGGGGGACAAATGAATATTGCTTTTGAAGACATATAGAATTGAAATGTATGCTTAGAAATTTAGGACCACCTACTTGGTTTATTACTTTAAGCAGTGCTGAGTACCTGTGGACTGACTTATATCAATTTCCACTTGAAGCAAATGCTGATTTTGTAGACACTAACTGCAACCCAAGAGCGGAATTATGTTCTTTGGATCCTGCTAATACTTGTAGATATTTCACCCACACATTTTAAATCATGCTTCAATTGGAGAAAAGGATATCAAGCAAGAGGAGCACCACATATTCATATGATTCTGTGGATTAAAGATGCACCTAAGTTTGGATAAGACTCTAATGAATAGTTCTACATGTCATTTAATGTTATATTACTTGTGACATCCCAAATGAACAGCAAAACAAGAAACTATTTGAGCAAGTTTTAAGTTTTCAGTCACATTAGTGTGGTAAATACTGCTTATGAAAAAATCACAACAATTCATAACATTACTCAAAATATAGCTTTGGATTTTCCAAGACCAAAATTACAGAAAGGAAGGGTGAACAATTTAATGTCATCTGTAAGTTCCTGTCAAATCACCCAAAATACAAGCATCACAACGGATCAATGACTACAACCCTTTAATACTACATATGTGGGATGCTTATATGGATGTACAATTTGTTGTAGATAATTCTACAGTGGTTGCATATTATGTTACTTCCTATATTACTGATATGAAGGAAATATGGGAAGAAATATCTTCAGAACAATGTTTAAGTAAAAGGTTATACCGATTTAGCCTTCAAATGCTTTCTCACCAAGAGGTCAGTAGCTATGAAGCATGTGACTGTTTGAGTTCTTTAAGCTTATATGGTAAATCCCGGGCAATTCTGTGGCTTATTTTAGGATTGGCATTATCACACTGAAGAGTTTTCAGTATACCTGAAATTGAATACTTGCACATCTTGATCCATCTAACAAAGACATTTTAAAAACCAATACATTGGACACATATTACACAAACAAAAGTCCTTTGTTGGAAAACTTATAACTCCATGAATTTGCTCAGTTCTACACATATGGAAAAAATATACCAGAAGATATCAATGCTGAGCAATTTCGAGTTGAAGGGACAAATGGATGTTTAATGCATCATTCAAAGCCAACTATTATTAATTGTCGCAAACTCAGTTGTGACATAGGGAAAAAAATATTCTGCTATTTTGCTCTTCTACAACTATTTAAACCATGGTGGAAAGAAGAAGAGATTATAGGACCATTTGAATCCTATGCAAATGTGTTTAATGTACATAAGGATGAGATTGCAGTGCCTCAATTTCAGACATATTTAGAAATGTTGGCACTCAAAATAGCAGAAGAGAATAACATTAATGCTGAAATACAACATAATACTGCAAAAACTAATACAACTTCCACTTCTAAGAATGCTTGCCCACTTGGACAACCAGTAATTAATAAGGAAGTCATTGTTTCGATGAACGAGGTTCAGCATTCAATGGACGAAGTTAAAAATGATTTGGAGATTTTGAATTACTTAGTGTCACAATTAAATTCTGAACAACTACAAATATATAAAAATGAAACAATCAGTAGATCATGGACTTCAACATGAAAATGTATTATGTGAATATACCCCCACATTCATCAAAATAGCCAATAGCGAATCCTTAATTGCGATTTTTAAGGAATCGCAATTAAAGATTCGCTATTGGCTATGCATGTAGGAATCGCAAATAAATTAGCGATTCTTACAAATTCCTTAATTGCGACTCGCAAATTGCGAGTCGCATTTAAAGAAATTGCTTCCCATTCATTCCTATGGGCCTAAAGGCCCATAGGAATGAATGGGATTGCATGCGCAATTTGCGAGTACCCAATAGGTACTCGCAAATTGCGCATGCAATTTCAAGGGGCTAGGGTGCCAAGATGACACCCTGTAGCACCCTGAAATTGCTAAGTGAACCCATGTTGCGCACACACATGCTCCAAGGGCATGTGTGTGTGTAACCTTGAACTTTGAAAAATGCACTTTAGTGCATTTTTCAAAGTTTTTGCTAATTACCATCAAGTTTCATTTGACGGTAATTAGCGTCCCCTAATACCGAAATTGCTATTTTAAATATGATCATGCATTGCATTTGAGGCATCGCAAATTGCGATTCCTTAAATGCAATCGCAATTTAAGTAATCGCAAATTTGCGATTCCTTAAATTGCGATTTTTGCATTTGGGATGATGCATCCCAAATGCAAAAATACCCGTCGCAACTGCCCGTTTGTGACCATTTTTTAGTTTGATGCATGGGCCCATAGTGCCTTTGTACCTACATTACAATATGTCTGCAGCCAAGCAGGAACAGGAAAAAACTTTCTTATCAAAGACTAAACATGCCTACAAGCAACACTTAAGCTACAAACTCATAATTAACTCATGCTGAAATGCAGAGAAGTGATGAGTAACTATCCACTTCTGGAACACCAACAGCTGCACAGCAAGCCCAACCTGCACCATATCAGGTTCAAACAAAGGAAGCCGATACCAATCCAGCCTACCTGAACAAAGTAATATGTTGTTGCCTATGCAAAGACATCTGAGCTGCATCAAACACCATGTGATAAACTTGTTGAGGATCATAAACATTCTCCCTAATGGTAATTTTTTGTTTCTCCAAGTTGATTGTTTCTGCTTAAACATAATGTAATTTATTCTTTTTTTCCTTACTGTACCTCCTGGCCCTGATTCATAATGGTATTGTTTGAAATTCACAAAGGTAATTTACTAGTATTATCTCTATGGATGCTGAGTCTCCACAGATATAAAGACAGGATAGATCTATCTTTTTATGTGCTGAGACTCCGCAGTCGAAAAGATACTACTAGTAAAATACCTTTGTGAATAGTAAAAACTCATAAACTTACACAAAAGTGTGAGTTTACCTTTGTAAATCATACACCCCTTTTCTTCAGTGGAGGTCTCAAAGTTCCTGTTTGCTGCTTGGTGTTACAGTTGGTAATAAAATAATACTTTATATTTTTTTTTAAACTAGAAATTCACTGAAAAAACCATAGGTTTCAGGGACGTTATAGTTAGTCAGACATTTCACTTGTACAAAACCAGAGAAACTCGGCCGTTATAGTTAGCTGAGCTAACTATAACTCGCGCCCCCGCAATGCACTGCTGATGATGTCCCATATTACATCACTCATGACATGGTTAGTGACATCACTGATGACATCACTGAGGACATCTCAAATGACATCACTGATGAAATCACTGATGACATCATCCAGTGACTGACTGTTTCTAAAGAGTTTAAGAGCGTTATATATATACACGCCAAGGTTTATTGAAGAATAAGTGGGTGTATGAGTGTCTGAATGGATGATTTAGTGGGTGTGTGACAAACTGTATAAGTGAGTGATTAAACGTATCTTAGTGAATGCATGGGTGTATGACTAATCTGTGTGAATGTCTGTATCAGTCTGTCAGTTGGTGTGTAAGTGGCTGCATGGGTTGGTGAGTAGGTATAGGAGTGTCTATATGGGTTAATGATTGGTTGTCTCTGATTACCTGTATTGGTGCCTGAGTGTCTGTGTGGGTGTGTGGAGGGTGTGTGTGACTCCCTGCATGGATGTGTGAGTGGGTGAGTTACTGGGTGTATGGGTTCATGAGTGCGTGTGTTAGGGGCTGTATGGGTGAGTGAGTGTGCATATAGCTGTATTGGTGAGTGAATGGATGTCTCAGTGGTATATGTGTAAGTAACTACATATGTGAAAGGCAGTATATGTGAGTGTTGGAGTATATAAGTGACTAAATGTGACAGTGAGTGATTGTGACAGTGGCTGCATGGATAAGTGTGTGCTTATGTCAGTGATTGTAGAAGAGAGTAAGTATATGGTACTATCTGTATGAATAAGTGAGGTGGTGTGTGTGTATAACTGTATAGGTGAGTAAATGGCAATGTGATTGATTCTTTGGGTGACTGACTAGGTGTTTGAGTAACTCTATGGGTGAGTGGCGGTGTGTGAGTGTCTGTATGGGTGTATGAGTGGATATATCAGTGGCTGTATTGATGAATGACTGCATATATGAGTGACTGTATGGGTTAGTGAGTGGATGTGTGTGTAGATGTATGAAACAGTGTACGGGTATGTACTAACTGGTATTGGTCTGTCGATGCTTTTGAGATTGGTAATCTGTATTTTAGAGTGGGTGTATCAAAGGTTATATTAGGGTGTGAGGAGGTGCATCAGATGATCACATGGATGATGTCATCAGTGATGTCATCAGTGATGTCATTTGTGACGTCATCAGTGATGTCATCGATGATGTCACTGACCATGTCATGAGTGATGTAATATGTGATGTCATCAGCAGTGCATTGCGGGGGCACGAGTTATAGTTAGCTCAGCTAACTATAATGGCGGAATTTCTCTGTTTTTGTATGAGTGAAATGTCAGCCTAACTATAACGTCCTTGAAACCTACGGTTTTTTCAATGAATTTCTGAGGTTTTTTAAATGCTAATCCCTAACTATAACGTCCCTGAAACTGTGGTTTTTTCAGTGAATTTCTAAGGTTTTTTAAATGCTAATCCCTAACTATAACGTCCCTGAAACCTCTGTTTTTTCTGTGAATTTCTAAGGTTTTTTAAATGCTAATTTCTAACTATGCCTACATAGGTAGGACATGTGCAGAAAGAAGCCAGAGAAGTGCAGAAAGAGGCAGCAGAAGTCCAGAAAGAAGAAGAATGGTGCAGAAAGAAGCAAGAGATGTACAGAAAGAACCAACAGAGGTGCAGAAAGACGCCTATTTTGATTGTACCTTACAACAGACTCATACAAAGTACCCTAATCACTAATCCTTCTCCGAAGATGTCATAAACCTCACCTTTTTTTGAAGGTTCACTATTAATCGACTGCTAATACTGTTAAGCCTACCAAATATAAAACAGCAATCCTAAGCTTATCACTGTTGTAAGTCTGACCAAGTTTGTGAAGGTATGCATGCTTGTGTATGCTTTTACCTAGTGACATGTTAAATGAAAATAAACATACAAACACTAGAATACCTGTGTTTCAAACAGCATACTCTGTAAATGTGTGTAAAAAAAGGTGTATGCATTTCTTCCTGCTCACAATACAGGGCACATGGGTATTCAATAGGATATTTGAGGGGCTCTTTAACACATATATACATAAGACATGTCTGCCTGTGCAACCGAATGACAGAGCAGAACTGAGAAGATTTGACCACCTATAGGAGAAGTTACCCACTTTTTAAGCTACCATCGTCAGATGAATAACACATGTAGGAATACATATACAAGTAGACATATACCTCAGTCACGAGAGCACACAGACCTTTAAACTTGACAGCTTGCACTTCCCATTTGAGTACAGAAAGAGGTGAGAGAAGTTCAGAAAGAAGCAAGAGAGTTACAGAAACAGGCAAAAGAGGTGCAGAAAGAGGGGTGCAGAAAGATGAAAGATGGGTGCAGAAATGTACAAGAGAGGTGCAGAAAGAAGCAAGAGCAGTGCAGAAAAACCCAACAGAGGTGCAGAAGGAGGCAAGAGGGGTGCAGAAAGAGGCAAGAGAAGTGAAGAAAGAAGCAACAGAGGAGTAGAAGGAGACAAGAGAACTGCAGAAAGAGGCAGGAGAGTTGCAGAAACAGGCAAGAGAGGTGCAGCAAAAAGGAACAGGGGTGCAGAAAGAGGCAAGAGAGGTGCAGAAAGAGGGAAGAAAGATGCAGAAAGAGGCAAGAGGAGTGCAGAAAGAAGCAACATAGGTGCAGAAAGAGGCAACAGAGGTGCAGAAAGAGGGAAGAGGGGTGCCGAAAGAGGATGCAGAAAGAGGCAAGAGAGGTGCAGAAAGAAGCAAAAGAGGTGCAGAAAGAAGCAAGAGAAGTGCAGTAAGAAGCAACAGAGTTGCAGAAAGAGGCAAGAGGGGTGCAGAAAAAGGCAAGAGAAGTACAGAAAGAAGCAGCAGAGGTGAAGAAGGAGGCAAGAGAAGTGCAGAAAGAGGTAAGAGGTGCAGAAAGAGGCAAGAGGAGTGCAGAAAGAAGCAAGAGAGCTGCAGAAAGAAGCAAGAGAAGTGCAGAAAGAAGCAACAGAGGTGCAGAAAGAGGCAAGAGTGGTGCAGCAAGAGGCAAGAGAAGTGCAGACAGAAGCAACAGAGGTGCAGAAACAGGCAAAAGAGGTGCAGAAAGAAGCAAGAGCAGTGCAGAAAGAACCAACAGAGGTGCAGAAGGAGGCAAGAGGGGTGCCGAAAAAGGTAAGAGGGGTGCCAACATTTGTAAGAGATATGTGCAGAAAGAAGCAAGAGCAGTGCAGAAAGAACCAACAGAGGTGCAGAAACAGACAAGAGGGGTTCAGAAAGAGGCAAGAGAAGTTCAGAAAGAAGCAACAGAGGTGTCGAAGAAGGCAAGAGAACTGCAGAAGGAGGCAAGAGAACTGAAGAAAGGGGCAAGAGGGTTGCATAAATAGGCAAGAAAAGTCCAGAAAGAAGCAAGATCAGTGCAGAAAGAACCAACACAGGTGTAGAAACAGACAAGAGGGGTGCAGAAAGAGGCAAGAGAAGTGCAGAAAGAAGCAACAGGGGTGTCAAAGGAGGCAAGAGAACTGCAGAAAGAGGCAAGAGAAGTGCAGAAAGAGGGAAGAAGGGTACAGAAAGGCAAAAGGGTTGCAGAAAGAAGCAACAGAAGGGCAGAAAGAAGCAAGAGAAGTGCAGTAAGAAGCAACAGAGTTGCAGAAAGAGGCAAGAGGGGTGCAGAAAAAGGCAAGAGAAGTGCAGAAAGAAGCAGCAGAAGTGCAGAAGGAGGCAAGAGAAGTGCAGAAAGGTAAGAGAGGTGCAGAAAGAGGCAAGAGGAGTGCAGAAAGAAGCAAGAGAAGTGCAGAAAGAAGCAACAGAGGTGCAGAAAGAGGCAAGAGTGGTGCAGCAAGAGGCAAGAGAAGTGCAGACAGAAGCAACAGAGGTGCAGAAAGAGGCAAGAGGAGTGCAGAAAGAAGCAAGAGAGCTGCAGAAAGAAGCAAGAGAAGTGCAGAAAGAAGCAACAGGTGCAGAAAGAGGCAAGAGTGGTGCAGCAAGAGGCAAGAGAAGTGCAGACAGAAGCAACAGAGGTGCAGAAGGAGGCAAGAGAAGTGCAGAAACAGGCAAAAGAGGTGCAGAAAGAAGCAAGAGCAGTGCAGAAAGAACCAACAGAGGTGCAGAAGGAGGCAAGAGGGGTGCCGAAAAAGGCAAGAGGGGTGCCAACATTTGTAAGAGATATGTGCAGAAAGAAGCAAGAGCAGTGCAGAAAGAACCAACAGAGGTGCAGAAACAGACAAGAGGGGTTCAGAAAGAGGCAAGAGAAGTTCAGAAAGAAGCAACAGAGGTGTCGGAGAAGGCAAGAGAACTGCAGAAGGAGGCAAGAGAACTGAAGAAAGGGGCAAGAGGGTTGCATAAATAGGCAAGAAAGTCCAGAAAGAAGCAAGATCAGTGCAGAAAGAACCAACAGAGGTGTAGAAACAGACAAGAGGGGTGCAGAAAGAGGCAAGAGAAGTGCAGAAAGAAGCAACAGGGGTGTCGAAGGAGGCAAGAGAACTGCAGAAAGAGGCAAGAGAAGTGCAGAAAGAGGGAAGAAGGGTACAGAAAGGCAAAAGGGTTGCAGAAAGAAGCAACAGAAGGGCAGAAAGAAGCAAGAGAAGTGCAGTAAGAAGCAACAGAGTTGCAGAAAGAGGCAAGAGGGGTGCAGAAAAAGGCAAGAGAAGTGCAGAAAGAAGCAGCAGAGGTGCAGAAGGAGGCAAGAGAAGTGCAGAAAGGTTAGAGAGGTGCAGAAAGAGGCAAGAGGAGTGCAGAAAGAAGCAACAGAGGTGCAGAAAGAAGCAAGAGAAGTGCAGAAAGAAGCAACAGAGGTGCAGATAGAGGCAAGAGTGGTGCAGCAAGAGAAGTGCAGACAGAAGCAACAGAGGTGCAGAAGGAGGAAAGAGAAGTGCAGAAACAGGCAAAAGAGGTACAGAAAGAAGCAAGAGAAGGTCAGAAAGAACCAACAGAGGTTCAGAAGGAGGCAAGAGGGGTGCCGAAAAAGGCAAGAGGGGTGCCAACATTTGTAAGAGATATGTACAGAAAGAAGCAAGAGAAGTGCAGAAACAACCAACAGAGGTGCAGAAACAGACAAGAGGGGTTCAGAAAGAGGCAAGAGAAGTTCAGAAAGAAGCAACAGAGGTGTCGAAGAAGGCAAGAGAACTGCAGAAGGAGGCAAGAGAACTGAAGAAAGGGGCAAGAGGGTTGCAAAAATAGGCAAGAAACGTCCAGAAAGAAGCAAGATCAGTGGAGAAAGAACCCACAGAGGTGTAGAAACAGACAAGAAGGGTGCAGAAAGAGGCAAGAGAAGTGCAGAAAGAAGCAACAGGGGTGTCAAAGGAGGCAAGAGAACTGCAGAAAGAGGCAAGAGAAGTGCAGAAAGAGGGAAGAAGGGTACAGAAAGGCAAAAGGGTTGCAGAAAGAAGCAACAGAAGTGCAGAAGGAGGAAAGAGAAGTGCAGAAACAGGCAAAAGAGGTACAGAAAGAAGCAAGAGAAGGTCAGAAAGAACCAACAGAGGTTCAGAAGGAGGCAAGAGGGGTGCCGAAAAAGGCAAGAGGGGTGCCAACATTTGTAAGAGATATGTACAGAAAGAAGCAAGAGCAGTGCAGAAACAACCAACAGAGGTGCAGAAACAGACAAGAGGGGTTCAGAAAGAGGCAAGAGAAGTTCAGAAAGAAGCAACAGAGGTGTCGAAGAAGGCAAGAGAACTGCAGAAGGAGGCAAGAGAACTGAAGAAAGGGGCAAGAGGGTTGCAAAAATAGGCAAGAAACGTCCAGAAAGAAGCAAGATCAGTGGAGAAAGAACCCACAGAGGTGTAGAAACAGACAAGAAGGGTGCAGAAAGAGGCAAGAGAAGTGCAGAAAGAAGCAACAGGGGTGTCAAAGGAGGCAAGAGAACTGCAGAAAGAGGCAAGAGAAGTGCAGAAAGAGGGAAGAAGGGTACAGAAAGGCAAAAGGGTTGCAGAAAGAAGCAACAGAAGTGCAGAAAGAAGCAAGAGAAGTGCATAAAGAAGCAACAGAGGTGCAGAAAGAGGCAAGAGGGGTGCAGAAAGAAGCAAGAGAAGTGCAGAAAGAAGCAACAGAGGTGCAGAAGGAGGCAAGAGATGTGCAGAAAGTGGCAAGAGAGTTGCAGAAACAAGCAAAAGAGGTGCAGAAGGATGCAAGAGTAGTGCAGAAAGAACCAACAGAGGTGCAGAAGGAGGCAAGAGGGGTGCAGAAAGAGGCAAGAGGGGTGTAGAAATTTGCAAGAGAGGTACAGAAAGAAGCAAGAGCAGTATAGAAAGAAACAACAGAGGTGCAGAAGAAGGCAAGAGGGGTACAGAAAGAGCCAAAAGAAGTGCAGAAACAAGCAAAAGAGGTGCGGAAAGAAGCAAGAGGGGTGCAGAAAGAGGCAAGAGAGGTGTAGAAAGAGGCAAGAGAGGTGCACAAAGAGGGAAGAGAGGTCCAGAAAGAAGCAAGATCAGTGCAGAAAGAACCAACAGAGGTGTCGAAACAGACAAGAGGGGTGCAGAAAGAGGCAAGAGAAGTGCAGAAAGTGGCAAGAGAGTTGCAGAAACAGGCAAAGGAGGAGCAGAAGGAAGCAAGAGCAGTGCAGAAAGAACCAACAGAGGTGCAGAAGGAGGCAAGAGGGGTGCAGAAAGAGGCAAGAGGGGTGTAGAAATTTGCAAGAGAGGTGCAGAAAGAAGCAAGAATAGTGCAGAAAGAAACAACAGAGGTGAAGAAGGAGGAAATAGGGGTACAGAAAGAGCCAAAAGAAGTGCAGAAACAAGCAAAAGAGGTACGGAAAGAGGCAAGAGGGGTGCAGAAAGAGGCAAGAGAGGTGTAGAAAGAGGCAAGAGAGGTACACAAAGAGGGAAGAAGGGTGCAGAAAGAGGCAAGAGAGGTGTAGAAATAAGGAAGAGAAGTGCAGAAAGAAGCAACAGAGGTGCAGAAAGAGGCAAGAGGGGTTCAGAAAGAGGCAAGAGAAGTGCAGAAGGAAGCAACAGAGGTGCAGAAAGAGGCAAGAGAGGTGCAGAAACAGGCAAAAGAGATACACAAAGAGGGAACAGGGGTGCACACAGAGGCAAGAGAGGTGCAGAAAGAACCAACAGAGGTACAGAAAGAGGCAATAGGGTGCAGAAATGTGCAAGAGAGTAGCAGAGAGAAGCAAGAGCTGTGCAGAAAGTACCAACAGAGGTACAGAAAGAGGCAAGAGGGGTGCAGAAATGTGCAATAGAGTAGCAGACAGAAGCAAGAGCTGTGCAGAAAGTACCAACAGAGGTGCAGAAAGAGGCAAGAGGGGTGCAGGAAGAGGCAAGAGAAGTGCAGAAAAAAGCAACAGAGGTGCAGAAAGAGACAAAAGGGGTGCAGAAAGAAGCAAGAGAAGTGCAGAAAGAAGGAACAGAGGTACAGAAAGAGGCAAGAGGGGTTCAGGCGGAGGCAAGAGACGTGCAGAAAGAGGGAAGAGGGGTGCAGAAAGAGGCAAGAGAGTTGCAGAAACAGGCAAGAGGTGTGCAGAAAGAGGGAACAGGGGTGCAGAAAGAAGCAAAGGAGGTGAAAAAGAGGGTAGAGGTATAGAAAGAGGGATAAAGGGTGCAAAAAGAGGCAGGAAAGTTGCAGAAAGAAGCAAGAGAGGTGCATAAAAAGGGAAGAAGGATGCAGAAAGGGGCAAGATGGGTGCCGAAAGAAGCAAGAGAAGTGCAGAAAGAAGCAACAGAGATGCAGAAAGAGGCAAGAGGGGTGCAGAAAGAGGCAAGAGAGATGCAGAAAGAAGCAAGAGAGGTGCAGAAAGAAGCAAGAGCAATGCAGTAAGAAACAGAGATGCAGAAGGAGGCAAGAGGTACAGAAAGAGGCAAAAGAAGTACAGAAGCAAGCAAAAGAGATGCGGAAAGAGGCAAGAGGGGTACAGAAAGAGGAAAGAGAGGTGCAGAAAGAGGCAAGAGAGGTGTACAAAGAGTTAAGAACGGTGCAGAAAGAGGGGTGCAGAAAGAAGCAACAGAAGTGTAGAAAGAAGCAAGAGAAGTGCAGAAAGAAGCAACAGATGTGCAGAAAGAGGCAAGAGGGGTGCAGAAAGAGGCAAGAGAGTTGCAGAAACAGGCAAAAGAGGTGCAGAAAGAAGCAAGTGCAATGCAGAAAGAACCAACAGAGGTGTAGAAGGAGGCAAGAGGGGTACAGAAAGAGGCAAAAGAAGTGCAGCAACAAGCAAAAGAGATGCGGAAAGAGGCAAGAGGAGTGCAGAAAGAGGCAAGAGAGATGCAGAAATTTGCAAGAGGTGCAGAAAGAAGCAAGAGCAGTGCAGTAAGAAACAACAGAGATGCAGAAGGAGGCAAAAAAAGTACAGAAACAAGCAAAAGAGATGCGGAAAGGGGCAAGAGGGGTACAGAAAGAGGCAAGAGAGGTGCAGAAAGAGGCAAGAGAGGTGTACAAAGAGTTAAGAAGGGTGCAGCAAGAGGCAAGGGGCATGCAGAAAGAAGCAAGAGAGCTGTAGAAAGAAGCAAGAGAAGTGCAGAAAGAAGCAACAGATGTGCAGAAAAAGGCAAGAGGGGTACAGAAAGAGGCAAGAGAAGTGCAGAAAGAGGCAAGAGAGTTACAGAAACTGGGAAAAGAGGTGCAGAAAGAGGGAACAGGGGTGCAGACAGAGGCAAGAGGGGTGCAGAAAGAACCAACAGAGGTATAGAAAGAGGCAAGAGGGGTGTAGAAATGTGCAAGAGAAGTGAAGAAAGAAGCAACAGAGGAGTAGAAGGAGACGAGAGAACTGCAGAAAGAGGCAGGAGAGTTGCAGAAACAGGCAATAGAGGTGCAGCAAAAAGGAACAGGGGTGCAGAAAGAGGCAAGAGAGGTGCAGAAAGAGGGAAGAAAGATGCAGAAAGAGGCAAGAGAAGTGCAGAAAGAAGCAACAGAGGTGCAGAAAGAGGCAAGAGAGGTACACAAAGAGGGAAGAAGGGTGCAGAAAGAGGCAAGAGGGGTACAGAAAGAAGCAAGAGAGGTGTAGAAATAAGGAAGAGAAGTACAGAAAGAAGCAACAGAGGTGCAGAAGGAGGCAAGAGAAGTGCAGTAAGAAGCAACAGAGTTGCAGAAAGAGGCAAGAGGGGTGCAGAAAAAGGCAAGAGAAGTGCAGAAAGAAGCAACAGAGTTGCAGAAAGAGGCAAGAGGGGTGCAGAAAAAGGCAAGAGAAGTACAGAAAGAAGCAGCAGAGGTGCAGAAGGAGGCAAGAGAAGTGCAGAAAGGTAAGAGAGGTGCAGAAAGAGGCAAGAGGAGTGCAGAAAGAAGCAAGAGAGGTGCAGAAAGAAGCAAGAAGTACAGAAAGAAGCAACAGAGGTGCAGATAGAGGCAAGAGTGGCGCAGCAAGAGGCAAGAGAAGTGCAGACAGAAGCAAAAGAGGTGCAGAAGGAGGCAAGAGAAGTGCAGAAACAGGCAAAAGAGGTGCAGAAAGAAGCAAGAGCAGTGCAGAAAGAACCAACAGAGGTGCAGAAGGAGGCAAGAGGGGTGCCGAAAAAGGCAAGAGGGGTGCCAACATTTGTAAGAGATATGTGCAGAAAGAAGCAAGAGCAGTGCAGAAAGAACCAACAGAGGTGCAGAAACAGACAAGAGGGGTTCAGAAAGAGGCAAGAGAAGTTCAGAAAGAAGCAACAGAGGTGTCGAAGAAGGCAAGAGAACTGCAGAAGGAGGCAAGAGAACTGAAGAAAGGGGCAAGAGGGTTGCATAAATAGGCAAGAAAAGTCCAGAAAGAAGCAAGATCAGTGCAGAAAGAACCAACAGAGGTGTAGAAACAGACAAGAGGGGTGCAGAAAGAGGCAAGAGAAGTGCAGAAAGAAGCAACAGGGGTGTCGAAGGAGGCAAGAGAACTGCAGAAAGAGGCAAGATAAGTGCAGAAAGAGGGAAGAAGGTTACAGAAAGGTAAAAGGGTTGCAGAAAGAAGCAACAGAAGGGCAGAAAGAAGCAAGAGAAGTGCAGTAAGAAGCAACAGAGTTGCAGAAAGAGGCAAGAGGGGTGCAGAAAAAGGCAAGAGAAGTGCAGAAAGAAGCAGCAGAGGTGCAGAAAGAGGCAAGAGGAGTGCAGAAAGAAGCAAGAGAGGTGCAGAAAGAAGCAAGAGAAGTGCAGAAAGAAGCAACAGAGGTGCAGATAGAGGCAAGAGTGGTGCAGCAAGAGGCAAGAGAAGTGCAGACAGAAGCAACAGAGGTGCAGAAGGAGGAAAGAGAAGTGCAGAAACAGGCAAAAGAGGTGCAGAAAGAAGCAAGAGAAGGTAAGAAAGAACCAACAGAGGTGCAGAAGGAGGCAAGAGGGGTGCCGAAAAAGGCAAGAGGGGTGCCAACATTTGTAAGAGATATGTACAGAAAGAAGCAAGAGCAGTGCAGAAAGAACCAACAGAGGTGCAGAAACAGACAAGAGGGGTTCAGAAAGAGGCAAGAGAAGTTCAGAAAGAAGCAACAGAGGTGTCGAAGAAGGCAAGAGAACTGCAGAAGGAGGCAAGAGAACTGAAGAAAGGGGCAAGAGGGTTGCAAAAATAGGCAAGAAAAGTCCAGAAAGAAGCAAGATCAGTAGAGAAAGAACCCACAGAGGTGTAGAAACAGACAAGAGGGGTGCAGAAAGAGGCAAGAGAAGTGCAGAAAGAATCAACAGGGGTGTCAAAGGAGGCAAGAGAACTGCAGAAAGAGGCAAGAGAAGTGCAGAAAGAGGGAAGAAGGGTACAGAAAGGCAAAAGGATTGCAGAAAGAAGCAACAGAAGTGCAGAAAGAAGCAAGAGAAGTGCAGAAAGAAGCAACAGAGGTGCAGAAAGAGGCAAGAGGGGTGCAGAAAGAAGCAAGAGATGTACAGAAAGAAGCAACAGAGGTGCAGAAGGAGGCAAGAGAAGTGCAGAAAGTGGCAAGAGAGTTGCAGAAACAGGCAAAAGAGGTGCAGAAGGATGCAAGAGTAGTGCAGAAAGAACCAACAGAGGTGCAGAAGGAGGCAAGATGGGTGCAGAAAGAGGCAAGAGAGGTGCAGAAACAGGCAAAAGAGATACACAAAGAGGGAACAGGGGTGCAGAAAGAGGCAAGAGAGGTGTAGAAAGAGGCAAGAGAGGTACACAAAGAGGGAAGAAGGGTGCAGAAGGAGGCAAGATGGGTACAGAAAGAAGCAAGAGAGGTAGAAATAAGGAAGAGAAGTGCAGAAAGAAGCAACAGAGGTGCAGAAAGAGGCAAGAGGGGTTCAGAAAGAGGCAAGAGAAGTGCAGAAGGAAGCAACAGAGGTGCAGAAAGAGGCAAGAGAGGTGCAGAAACAGGCAAAAGAGATACACAAAGAGGGAATGGGGTGCACACAGAGGCAAGAGAGGTGCAGAAAGAACCAACAGAGGTACAGAAAGAGGCAAGAGGGTGCAGAAATGTGCAAGAGTAGCAGAGAGAAGCAAGAGCTGTGCAGAAAGTACCAACAGAGGTACAGAAAGAGGCAAGAGGGGTGCAGAAATGTGCAAGAGAGTAGCAGACAGAAGCAAGAGCTGTGCAGAAAGTACCAACAGAGGTGCAGAAAGAGGCAAGAGGGGTGCAGGAAGAGGCAAGAGAAGTACAGAAAAAAGCAAAAGAGGTGCAGAAAAAGGCAAGAGAGGGGCAGAAAGAAGCAAAAGAAGTGCAGAAAGAAGCAACAGAGGTGCAGAAAGAGACAAAAGGGGTGCAGAAAGAAGCAAGAGAAGTGCAGAAAGAAGGAACAGAGATACAGAAAGAGGCAAGAGGGGTTCAGGCGGAGGCAAGAGACGTGCAGAAAGAGGGAAGAGGGGTGCAGAAAGAGGCAAGAGAGTTGCAGAAACAGGCAAGAGGTGTGCAGAAAGAGGGAACAGGGGTGCAGAAAGAAGCAAAGGAGGTGAAAAAGAGGGTAGAGGTATAGAAAGAGGGATAAAGGGTGCAAAAAGAGGCAGGAAAGGTGCAGAAAGAAGCAAGAGAGGTGCATAAAAAGGGAAGAAGGATGCAGAAAGGGGCAAGATGGGTGCCGAAAGAAGCAAGAGAAGTGCAGAAAGAAGCAACAGAGATGCAGAAAGAGGCAAGAGGGGTGCAGAAAGAGGCAAGAGAGATGCAGAAATTTGCAACAGAGGTGCAGAAAGAAGCAAGAGCAATGCAGTAAGAATCAACAGAGATGCAGAAGGAGGCAAGAGGTACAGAAAGAGGCAAAAAAAGTGCAGAAGTAAGCAAAAGAGATGCGGAAAGAGGCAAGAGGGGTACAGAAAGAGGCAAGAGAGGTGCAGAAAGAGGCAAGAGAGGTGTACAAAGAGTTAAGAACGGTGCAGAAAGAGGCAAGAGGGGTGCAGAAAGAAGCAACAGAGGTGTAGAAAGAAGCAAGAGAAGTGCAGAAAGAAGCAACAGATGTGCAGAAAGAGGCAAGAGGGGTGCAGAAAGGTGCAAGAGAAGTGCAGAAAGAAGCAACAGAGGTGCAGAAGGAGGCAAGAGAAGTGCAGAAAGAGGCAAGAGAGTTGCAGAAACAGGCAAAAGAGGTGCAGAAAGAAGCAAGTGCAATGCAGAAAGAACCAACAGAGGTGTAGAAGGAAGCAAGAAGGGTACAGAAAGAGGCAAAAGAAGTGCAGCAACAAGCAAAAGAGATGCAGAAAGAGGCAAGAGGAGTGCAGAAAGAGGCAAGAGAGATACAGAAATTTGCACGAGAGGTGCAGAAAGAAGCAAGAGCAGTGCAGTAAGAAACAACAGAGATGCAGAAGGAGGCAAAAGAAGTACAGAAACAAGCAAAAGATGCGAAAAGGGGCAAGAGGGGTACAGAAAGAGGCAAGAGAGGTGCAGAAAGAGGCAAGAGAGGTGCAGAAAGATGCAGGAGAGTTGCAGAAACAGGCAAGAGAGGTGCAGCAAAAAGGAACAGGGGTGCAGAAAGAGGCAAGAGAGGTGCAGAAAGAGGGAAGAAAGATGCAGAAAGAGGCAAGAGGAGTGCAGAAAGAAGCAACAGAGGTGCAGAAAGAGGCAAGAGAGGTACACAAAGAGGGAAGAAGGGTCAGAAAGAGGCAAGAGGGGTACAGAAAGAAGCAAGAGAGGTGTAGAAATAAGGAAGAGAAGTACAGAAACAAGCAACAGAGGTGCAGAAAGAGGCAAGAGGGGTTCAGAAAGAGGCAAAAGAGATACACAAAGAGGGAACAGGGGTGCAGAAAGAGGCAAGAGAGGTGTAGAAAGAGGCAAGAGAGGTACACAAAGAGGGAAGAAGGGTGCAGAAGGAGGCAAGAGGGGTACAGAAAGAAGCAGGAGAGGTGTAGAAATAAGGAAGAGAAGTGCAGAAAGAAGCAACAGAGGTGCAGAAAGAGGCAAGAGGGGTTCAGAAAGAGGCAAGAGAAGTGCAGAAGGAAGCAACAGAGGTGCAGAAAGAGGCAAGAGAGGTGCAGAAACAGGCAAAAGAGATACACAAAGAGGGAACAGGGGTGCACACAGAGGCAAGAGAGGTGCAGAAAGAACCAACAGAGGTACAGAAAGAGGCAAGAGGGTGCAGAAATGTGCAAGAGAGTAGCAGAGAGAAGCAAGAGCTGTGCAGAAAGTACCAACAGAGGTACAGAAAGAGGGGTGCAGAAATGTGCAAGAGAGTAGCAGACAGAAGCAAGATCTGTGAAGAAAGTACCAACAGAGGTGCAGAAAGAGGCAAGGGGGTGCAGGAAGAGGCAAGAGAAGTGCAGAAAAAAGCAAAAGAGGTGTAGAAAATGGCAAGAGAGGTGCAGAAAGAAGCAAAAGAAGTGCAGAAAGAAGCAACAGAGGTGCAGAAAGAGACAAAAGGGGTGCAGAAAGAAGCAAGAGAAGTGCAGAAAGAAGGAACAGAGGTACAGAAAGAGGCAAGAGGGGTTCAGGCGGAGGCAAGAGACGTGCAGAAAGAGGGAAGAGGGGTGCAGAAAGAGGCAAGAGAGTTGCAGAAACAGGCAAGAGGTGTGCAGAAAGAGGGAACAGGGGTGCAGAAAGAAGCAAAGGAGGTAAAAAAGAGGGTAGAGGTATAGAAAGAGGGATAAAGGGTGCAAAAAGAGGCAGGAAAGGTGCAGAAAGAAGCAAGAGAGGTGCATAAAAAGGGAAGAAGGATGCAGAAAGGGGCAAGATTTGTGCCGAAAGAAGCAAGAGAAGTGCAGAAAGAAGCAACAGAGATGCAGAAAGAGGCAAGAGGGGTGCAGAAAGAGGCAAGAGAGATGCAGAAAGAAGCAAGAGAGGTGCAGAAAGAAGCAAGAGCAATGCAGTAAGAAACAACAGAGATGCAGAAGGAGGCAAGAGGTACAGAAAGAGGCAAAAGAAGTGCAGAAGCAAGCAAAAGAGATGTGGAAAGAGGCAAGAGGGGTACAGAAAGAGGCAAGAGAGGTGCAGAAAGAGGAAAGAGAGGTGTACAAAGAGTTACGAACGGTGCAGAAAGAGGCAAAAGGGGTGCAGAAAGAAGCAACAGAGGTGTAGAAAGAAGCAAGAGAAGTGCAGAAAGAAGCAACAGATGTGCAGAAAGAAGCAACAGAGGTGCAGAAGGAGGCAAGAGAAGTGCAGAAAGAGGCAAGAGAGTTGCAGAAACAGGCAAAAGAGGTGCAGAAAGAAGCAAGTGCAATGCAGAAAGAACCAACAGAGGTGTAGAAGGAGGCAAGAGGGGTACAGAAAGAGGCAAAAGAAGTGCAGCAACAAGCAAAAGAGATGCGGAAAGAGGCAAGACAGAGTGCAGAAAGAGGCAAGAGAGATGCAGAAATTTGCAAGACAGGTGCAGAAAGAAGCAAGAGCAGTGCATTAAGAAACAACAGAGATGCATACGGAGGCAAAAGAAGTACAGAAACAAGCAAAAGAGATGCGGAAAGGGGCAAGAGGGGTACAGAAAGAGGCAAGAGAGGTGCAGAAAGAGGCAAGAGAGGTGTACAAAGAGTTAAGAAGGGTGCAGAAAGAGGCAAGGGGCGTGCAGAAAGAAGCAAGAGAGGTGTAGAAAGAAGCAAGAGAAGTGCAGAAAGAAGCAACAGATGTGCAGAAAAAGGCAAGAGGGGTACAGAAAGAGGCAAGAGAAGTGCAGAAAGAGGCAGGAGAGTTACAGAAACAGGGAAAAGAGGTGCAGAAAGAGGGAACAGGGGTGCAGACAGAGGCAAGAGGGGTGCAGAAAGAACCAACAGAGGTATAGAAAGAGGCAAGAGGGGTGTAGAAATGTACAAGAGAAGTGAAGAAAGAAGCAACAGTGGAGTAGAAGGAGACAAGAGAACTGCAGAAAGAGGCAGGAGAGTTGCAGAAACAGGCAAGAGAGGTGCAGCAAAAAGGAACAGGGGTGCAGAAAGAGGTAAGAGAGGTACAGAAAGAGGGAAGAAAGATGCAGAAAGAGGCAAGAGGAGTGCAGAAAGAAGCAACAGAGGTGCAGAAAGAGGCAAGAGAGGTGCAGAAAGAGGGAAGAGGGGTGCCGAAAGAGGATGCAGAAAGAGGCAAGAGAGATGCAGAAAGAAGCAAGAGCAGTGCAGAAAAAACCAACAGAGGTGCAGAAGGGGGCAAGAGGGGTGCAGAAAGAGGCAAGAGAAGTGAAGAAAGAAGCAACAGAGGAGTAGAAGGAGACAAGAGAACTGCAGAAAGAGGCAGGTGAGTTGCAGAAACAGGCAAGAGGTGCAGCAAAAAGAAACAGGGGTGCAGAAAGAGGCAAGAGAGGTGCAGAAAGAGGGAAGAAAGATGCAGAAAGAGGCAAGAGGAGTGCAGAAAGAAGCAACAGAGGTGCAGAAAGAGGCAAGAGAGGTGCAGAAAGAGGGAAGAGTGGTGCCGAAAGAGGATGCAGAAAGAAGCAAGAGAGGTGCAGAAAGAAGCAAAAGAGGTACAGAAAGAAGCAAGAGAAGTAAGTAGCAACAGAGTTACAGAAAGAGGCAAGAGGGGTGCAGAAAAAGGCAAGAGAAGTACAGAAAGAAGCAGCAGAGGTGCAGAACAAAGCAAGAGAAGTGCAGAAAGAGGTAAGAGAGGTGCAGAAAGAGGCAAGAGGAGTGCAGAAAGAAGCAAGAGAGGTGCAGAAAGAAGCAAGAGAAGTGCAGAAAGAAGCAACAGAGGTGCAGATAGAGGCAAGAGTGGTGCAGCAAGAGGCAAGAGAAGTGCAGACAGAAGCAACAGAGGTGCAGAAGGAGGAAAGAGAAGTGCAGAAACAGGCAAACGAGGTGCAGAAAGAAGCAAGAGAAGGTCAGAAAGAACCAACAGAGGTGCAGAAGGAGGCAAGATGGGTGCCGAAAAAGGCAAGAGGGGTGCCAACATCTGTAAGAGATATGTACAGAAAGAAGCAAGAGCAGTGCAGAAAGAACCAACAGAGGTGCAGAAACAGACACGAGGGGTTCAGAAAGAGGCAAGAGAAGTTCAGAAAGAAGCAACAGAGGTGTCGAAGAAGGCAAGAGAACTGCAGAAGGAGGCAAGAGAACTGAAGAAAGGGGCAAGAGGGTTGCAAAAATAGGCAAGAAAAGTCCAGAAAGAAGCAAGATCAGTAGAGAAAGAACCCACAGAGGTGTAGAAACAGACAAGAGGGGTGCAGAAAGAGGCAAGAGAAGTGCAGAAAGAAGCAACAGGGGTGTCAAAGGAGGCAAGAGAACTGCAGAAAGAGGCAAGAGAAGTGCAGAAAGAGGGAAGAAGGGTACAGAAAGGCAAAAGGATTGCAGAAAGAAGCAACAGAAGTGCAGAAAGAAGCAAGAGAAGTGCATAAAGAAGCAACAGAGGTGCAGAAAGAGGCAAGAGGGGTGCAGAAAGAAGCAAGAGAAGTGCAGAAAGAAGCAACAGAGGTGCAGAAGGAGGCAAGAGAAGTGCAGAAAGTGGCAAGAGAGTTGCAGAAACAGGCAAAAGAGGTGCAGAAGGATGCAAGAGTAGTGCAGAAAGAACCAACAGAGGTGCAGAAGGAGGCAAGATGGGTGCAGAAAGAGGCAAGAGAGGTGCAGAAACAGGCAAAAGAGATACACAAAGAGGGAACAGGGGTGCAGAAAGAGGCAGGAGAGGTGTAGAAAGAGGCAAGAGAGGTACACAAAGAGGGAAGAAGGGTGCAGAAGGAGGCAAGATGGGTACAGAAAGAAGCAAGAGAGGTAGAAATAAGGAAGAGAAGTGCAGAAAGAAGCAACAGAGGTGCAGAAAGAGGCAAGAGAGGTGTACAAAGAGTTAAGAACGGTGCAGAAAGAGGCAAGAGGGGTGCAGAAAGAAGCAACAGAGGTGTAGAAAGAAGCAAGAGAAGTGCAGAAAGAAGCAACAGATGTGCAGAAAGAGGCAAGAGGGGTGCACAAATGTGCAAGAGAGTAGCAGAGAGAAGCAAGAGCTGTACAGAAATTACCAACAGAGGTACAGAAAGAGGCAAGAGGGGTGCAGAAATGTGCAAGAGAGTAGCAGGCAGAAGCAAGAGCTGTGCAGAAAGTTCCAACAGAGGTGCAGAAAGAGGCAAGAGGGGTGCAGGAAGAGGCAAGAGAAGTGCAGAAAAAAGCAAAAGAGGTGCAGAAAAAGGCAAGAGAGGTGCAGAAAGAAGCAAAAGAAGTGCAGAAAGAAGCAACAGAGGTGCAGAAAGAGACAAAAGGAGTGCAGAAAGAAGCGAGAGAAGTGCAGAAAGAAGGAACAGAGGTACAGAAAGAGGCAAGAGGGGTTCAGGCAGAGGCAAGAGACGTGCAGAAAGAGGGAAGAGGGGTGCAGAAAGAGGCAAGAGAGTTGCAGAAACAGGCAAGAGGTGTGCAGAAAGAGGTAACAGGGGTGCAGAAAGAAGCAAAGGAGGTGAAAAAGAGGGTAGAGGTATAGAAAGAGGGATAAAGGGTGCAAAAAGAGGCAGGAAAGGTGCAGAAAGAAGCAAGAGAGGTGCATAAAAAGGGAAGAATGATGCAGAAAGGGGCAAGATGGGTGCCGAAAGAAGCAAGAGAAGTGCAGAAAGAAGCAACAGAGATGCAGAAAGAGGCAGGAGGGGTGCAGAAAGAGGCAAGAGAGATGCAGAAATTTGCAAGAGAGGTGCAGAAAGAAGCAAGAGCAGTGCAGTAAGAAACAACAGAGATGCAGAAGGAGGCAAGAGGTACAGAAAGAGGCAAAAGAAGTGCAGAAACAAGCAAAAGAGATGCGGAAAGAGGCAAGAGGGGTACAGAAAGAGGCAAGAGAGGTGCAGAAAGAGGCAAGAGAGGTGTACAAAGAGTTAAGAACGGTGCAGAAAGAGGCAAGAGGGGTGCAGAAAGAAGCAACAGAGGTGTAGAAAGAAGCAAGAGAAGTGCAGAAAGAAGCAACAGATGTGCAGAAAGAGGCAAGAGGGGTGCAGAAAGAGGCGAGAGAAGTGCAGAAAGAAGCAACAGAGGTGCAGAAGGAGGCAAGTGAAGTGCAGAAAGAGGCAAGAGAGTTACAGAAACAGGGAAAAAAGGTGCAGAAAGAGGGAACAGGGGTGCAGACAGAGGCAAGAGGGGTGCAGAAAGAACCAACAGAGGTATAGAAAGAGGCAAGAGGGGTGTAGAAATGTGCAAGAGAGTAGCAGACAGAAGCAAGAGCAGTGCAGAAAGAACAAACAGAGGTGCAGAAAGAGGCAAGAGGGGTGCAGAAAGAGGCAAGGGAAGTGGAGAAAAAAGCAGATGAGGTACAGAAAGAGCAAGAGGGGTGCAGAAAGAGGCAAGAGGGGTGCAGAAAGAGGCAAGAGAAGAGCAGAAAGAGGCAAGAGAGGTGCACACAGAGGCACGAGGGGTGCAGAAAAAAGCAAGAGAAGTACAGAAAGATGCAACAGAGATGCAGAAAGAGGCAAGGGGGTGCAGACAGAGGCAAGAGAGGTGCAGAAAGAGGGAAGAGGGATGGAGAAAGAGGTAAGAGTGGTGCAGAAATTTGCAAGACAGGTGCAGAAAGAGACAAGAACAGTACAGAAACAACCAAGAGAGGTGCAGAAAGAGGCAAGGGGGGTGGAGAAAGAGGCAAGAGAAGTGCAGAAAGAAGCAACAGTGGTGCAGAAAGAGGCAAGAGAACTGTAGAAAGAGGCAAGAGAGTTGCAGAAACAGGCAAGAGATGTGCAGAAAGTGGGAACAGAGGTGCATAAAGAGGCAAGAGAGGTGCAGAAAGAGGGAAGCGAGGTGTAGAAAAAGGCACGAGAGTTGCAGAAAGAGGGAAGAGGAGTGCAGAAAGAGGCAAGAGAGGTGCAGAAAGAGGGAAGAGGGGTGCAGAAGAGGCAAGGGGTGCAGAAAGAAGCAACAGAGGTGCAGAAAGAGGCAAGAGAGGTGAAGAAACAGGCAAGAGAAGTGCAGAAAGAGGCAAGAGAGTTGCAGAAAGAAACGAGAGGTACAGAAAAAAAGCAAGAGAAGTGCAGAAAGAGGCAAGAGAAGTGCAGAAAAAGGAAGAAAGGTGCAGAAAGATGCAAGAGAAATGCAGAAAGAGGAAAGAGAGGCGCAGAAACAAGCAAGAGTGGTTTGCACACCATCAGTACCAATCTAACACCCACATTTAGCAATAAGTAAGAGGTGACCATTCTAGGTTTGCAAAGGGCCTTCCACCATGCTATACCACTTGTCGCTGCATTTTTGGTGACGTTTGAGCCATTTGAGCCAGAAACAAGTTTTTTTTTTGTTCAAATCTGCAGATTATGCAGCAGATGATGGATTATGTGGCAAATGCGGAAAATGTATAATAGTGCTAAAGTTGGTGCAGCCAAACAGTCGCATAATTCCAGTGGTCCTGCTCATACCTCTGACTAGGTCAATAAGTGATCGTCAGTGGTTCCTTCTTTTTTTTTCTCATTGAGTTTATAGTTTAGCCTCTATGGAAACGAGGAAGACTAAACCTGAGGTTACCACTCCACAACACAGACTACCATACCACACAATTAGTCTCCATAACACATAATCCCACTCTACATAATTCCTATACTAAATACCACATACTTTCTATCCACATATTTTCACTGCACAACGTACCACACAATTCCACTACACACAACATACATCTACTCAAAAAAACATTAGTAAAAAACTTTTACATTTACAACGCCAATAGCTCTAACTCTCGCAAAAGCGAGATCTATTACATTGCAAATGCTTCTTGAACTGGTAGGTGCGTTTGCAGAGTGGTGCAGAAAGGGGGCTGGGCCTCCAACCAGCGCTCAGGAATTCCGCTGCATAGGACTTACAGGAGGTACCAGGAGGGCTTCATGGCCCCCAAAGTCCCTCAGGAGTAAAGTGGACTTCATCCCCCAACCCGTAGTGTGCCAGGAGGCACCTTTGCAGAGTGGTGCAGGGAGGGGGCGGGGCCCCTGGCGAGATGCCAGCTTTTTTTCCCTTGTTTTAGAGTTACAATATTTTATGGGCTCTGGGTACCCCATCCCCCAGGGCCTGCGACATTTCTTTAAAAAAAAAACGGGAAGGGGGCCGAGCGGCCCCCCTGCCGAGGCCTATTTCGACCCCGGGGACCCCATCCCCGGGGCATGGCAACAATTTGTATTTTCAAATAAAAAAATATTTTTAAGGAGGGGGACTGCTTGGCCCCCCTCCTGAGGCCATTATTGGCCCCGGGAACCCCATCCCCCGGGGCATTGCCTCGTTAAAAAAAAACAATTTTTCACGGGAGAGGGGCCGCGTGGCCCCCCTTCCCTGGGCCACTTCTGGCCCCAGGGATCCCATCCCCCAGGGCCTGGCCTCAATGTTGGGGACTGCGGGGGAGCCCCAATGCCCCCATGGTCCCAGCCAGCTCCCCGCCTCCTGTGGGAGCCGGCATTGCTTTTGGACAAGGGGAGCTGCTGACATGCAGCTCCCCTTGTCCAAAAGCAATTTGCTTCGCTTCATGGAAGCGAGAGCAGATGTCCTGCTCTCGCTTCCATGAAGCGAAGCATAGTTTGCAATGACAGGGCGGGAGATAGCAAACTGCAATGTCCCAGGGGTGGGCACCCCGGGACATTGCTGGAACCGGCCCTGAGGGGTGGCGGTCCCAGGGCCCAGGAGGGCTCCAGGAGGGGGGCCGTGCGGCCCCCCTCCCAACGTGAAGATAGCCCCGGGGAGGTGGTGGTCCCCGGGGCCAGGGATCCACAGCGGACCCCCGCACTTCATTGATCAATGCACTGGGGAGGTGGTGGTCCCTGGGCAGTGTGGGGGGGCTTGAGCCCCCCACACACAGTTTTTAAAAGTAGCCCCGGGGAGGTGGTGGTCCCCGGCGCTGTGGGGGGCACAAGGCCCCATTCATGTAAATATTGATGCCCCGGGGAGGTGGTGGTCCCCAGGGCTGTGGGGGGCCGCGTGCCCCCGCATAATATTAATCATGCCCCGGGGAGGTGGCAGTCCCCTGCATATATTTTACTTATTGCCCCTGGGACCTGACCCACCCGGGGGCTTATTAAAACGAAGCGCGGGAGCCCGCGTTTAGTTTATTTTTATTTTCTCGGTGGGATTCGTGCACCCAGTGAGAATCCTGCTGAAAAAATTAAAGAAAATGCTTTTTTTGGCCCTGGACCCCCTGACCACGCCTAGGGGGTCTGGGTGTTTCTATCCTGCCCCCTTTTCTTTTTTTTTTAACCATTTTCTTCCCTTTTTTTTTGTGACTCGGTTTTACCAAGCACAAGATGGCTGCCAACACTTCTTGGTTTGGAGTGTTCACAGCCAATCAAAATGAAGCTCGTGATCTCGAGGGTTCGCGAATCCACCGTGGTCACCAGATATATAATTTTTTTAAATATATATATTTCAGGAACTACTGAACGGATTTACACCATTTCACAAAAAGCACGCTTTTTGAACCAAGAGCTACCTTTTTGCCAAATTTGGTGTAATTCCGTTCAGCAGTTCAGGCTGTAGCTTTGTCTAAAGTTTCCTATGGAAATTAACATGGAGAAAACGTGTTTTGGGACCCCCCTTTTTTCTCGGCACCCGCTTGACGAATAACCCCGAAGCTTTTAAGACAGGAGCTGACCGGAGCAGGCCATTAGTTTTTAAAATTTCACGAAGATTCGTCAAATGGCGCCAAAGATATTGGCAAATCAAAAAACGATTTTCCTATGGAAACTAGGTCCTAACTATAACTACCTACTGGCGACTGCCAGTAGATAGTATATATATATTTAAAATAATCTTAAAAATTTGTAAATTCATCAATGTAAACAGAACACGTGGGCGCGCTATACATTTTTAGTATGAAACCATATTTTATGTATATAATGTAATTTTATATAACATCAATTTTTTACATGTGGTTTTATATTTGTAAATCTTAGCTAGGACTTTTTTTCTATGCTTTTATCCTGATATATATATCTATAGGTTTTAATGACAAATATATATGTGGATATACATTATATCCGAATGGTAATTGGCATGTGATAATTATAAACCAAGCGTAGCTAATGATACTTATTTAACCATTATTGAAAATAATCATTGTAAGTCTAAATAATATTCCAAGTCATGATACATTGTATATATTTTGTTTATGTCCATGATTTACGTTGAACTTTGCACTTTCCACTATGCACTATGTCACTTTAAAAGGCGAAAAAACTTACCGCTAAATCATGTCATGTGATCAAGGCTCTTGAGGAGTCGAAACGCGTAATGGCGGCAGAATAAAGCAGTAAACCTCACATACAAGTGGTCCGTGTCCGTGTGTTTTGGAGAGGATTGAGAGCAACGACGGCTATCGTGATATATATATATATATATATATATATATTCACTGAAAAAACCATAGGTTTCAGGGCGTTATAGTTAGTTGGACATTTCACTCGTACAAAACCATAGAAATTCCCCCGTTATAGTTAGTTCAGCTAACTATAACTCGCGCAACCGCAATGCACTGCTGATGACGTCACATATTACATCACCCATGACATGGTCAGTGACATCACTCATGACATCACTGATGACATCTCAAATGACATCACTGATGACATCACTGATGAAATCATCCTTGTGATAGAGTGGCAGACCTCCTCTCACCCTAATATAACCTTTGATACACACACTCAAAAATACAAACTAACATTTTCAAAACAATGGACATACCAATACCAGTTACAACACACCTATTCAGTAATTCCAAGATCTACACACACATCCACTCATTCACCAACAGTCCCTATACAGTCACTCATACATGTACTCACTCATCATATGTACTCATACACCTATACATCCTGTTACACACCGCCACTCATCCATAGAGTTAGTCACACATGCAAACAAAGTATCAAACATCCATTTACTTGCATATACAGTTATACACACACTACCACACTTACTTCTACAGAAACTTACACATACTTACTCTCTTAAACAATCACTTATAGAAACACCTACTTATTTGTACAGGAACTCTTCCAATCTCTCACATATACTCACTTATATACACCAATACTCACATATACTAGTTTAAAACATATATAGTTACTCATAAAGACACTATTGAGACAGTCATTCACTCACTAACACACCCATACACATACTCATCCACCTATACAGTCCTGCACACATGCTGTCTTCAACACATACAAACAGTGAGTCACTCATTCATGCATCTATGCACTAAGTAATACCCCCACCGAACCATACAGACACTCAGACACTCATACTGATACTCAAAAAACCAACTAATAACCCATATAGACACTCATGTAGCTACTCACCAACCCATGCAGCCACTTATACACAAAGTGAGAGACTGATACAGATATTTTCATATTTAAACATTACTCACTAACCCATGTATTCACTAAGATACACTTAGTCAGTTATACAATCAATTTTACAAAAAGAAATCATCCATTTAGACACTTATATACCCATTTATTCTTCCATCGACCTTGAGATATACATATATAAAACATATTTAATTTTCAGAAAAACACACATTCACTGGATGATGTCAGCAGTGATGTCATTTGAGATGTCATCAGTGATGTCATGAGTGATGTCACTGACCATGTCATGAGTGATGTAATATGTGACGTCATCAGCAGTGCATTGCGGGCGCGCGAGTTATAGTTAGCTGAACAAACTATAACGGGGGAATTTCTATGGTTTTGTACGAGTGAAATGTCCAACTAACTATAACGCCCTGAAACCTATGGTTTTTTCAGTGAATTTCTAAGGTTTTTTAAATGCTAATTTCTAACTATAACGTGCCTGAAACCTATGGTTTTTTCAGTGAATTTCTAAGGTTTTTTAAATGCTAATTTCTAACTATAACGTGCCTGAAACCTATGGTTTTTTCAGTGAATATATATATATTTATTATACTATGTATACATATGAAAATGTCTCGGTCCCCTGTTTGCCTCGGTGGCACGGAAAAAATGGGTGGAACTGACGTCAGTACGCCGACGAGGTCATCTAATGGCTGCGATGATGTCATACGGTGTCGCGAGCGGAGCCGTGCTCGTTGACGTGGGAGAGCTAGGAAAGAATTTCCGTGGAATGCTGGTGCAGGGGATATTCACCTAAGTGTTCAGGCTAGTCCTTTGGGAGCAACTGTTTATGTTGCCACTCCAGAAACCGAAACCAGTGATCTGAGGGCAGAGGCCCTGCAGATGGCACATGAGGTGGGGTGCCCAGTCGTGTGCACCGGCGGGGCAGCGAAGTGACAAGCACCACAACCCACAAAAAAGGTAACGAGGGCACTGAATAACACAGGATCTTCTCTTTGTATCTGGCAGGAACAACGAAGTTAAAATGCCCTAGTACCAAAATGTAGAATTAGTGCTACAACGGTTTTCAAGAGGACCTGCGATGCCGCTTCTGCCTCCCGTGCCCTGGAGGCGGCACATGGGTCACGCGGTACGGTCATACTGCGGTGGGACGCACACTCGTTGACCTCTCATGGCACTGCTCCACACTTCAGGGAGGACGCTTTCCATTAGCTATGTTTTCTGATGACATGTCGCGCCGGCCCCGTCCAACAACAGAACTCCTTTAGATCCAAACAGACTCTTCCACTCTCTCACCGGAAGTGAAAGCAGGCCACGCGGACACTTTCACAATACAACAGTCGGGAATGCACTTTTTGGTAAAAAAACCACATTCCTTCCTCCTAATTAATCAAATAAACGTCTCACTGAAGAACAGGGGCCAGCTTCGATCGGTAAACAGCCGTTACAACGACTTTTTACTTCGCGATACCATTACAACGCATGCATTACCACGCATGCGTTGTACATCACGAAGTCATTACTACGCATTTTTTAGAACGCATGGTCATTTACCACGCATGCCTTTACAACGAATTTTGTTGTAAAGGTATGTATGGTAAATGACCATGCGTTCTAAAAACATGTAGACGATCCATGTCGTTGTAAGGAAACAGAGGCTGTTCCGTTTCCTCACAACGACGTGCACCGCGCCTCAGAGATGACGTGAAGCAGGAACCACGAGGAGAGAGGAACCATGAGGAGTGAGAGGTAAGGGGATTGGGCATGGGGTGGGGGTTTCTTTTCTAGGGTTTAGGGTAGTGCAGTGGTGTTTGGGTGGTGTAGGCGGTCGTGCTGGGGGTAGTGTTTTAGGGTTTAGGGTAGTGCAGTGGTGTTTGGGTAGTGTAGGGGGTCGTGCTGGGGGTAGTGTTTTAGGGTTTAGGGTAGTGCAGTAGTGTAGGGGGTCATGCTGGGGGTAGTGTTTTAGGGTTTAGAGTAGTGCAGTGGTGTATGGGTAGTGTAGGGGGTCGTGCTGGGGTAGTGTTTTAGGGTTTAGGGTAGTGCAGTGGTGTTTGAGTAGTGTAGGGGGTCATGCTGGTGGTAGTGTTTTAGGGTTTAGGGTAGTGCAGTGGTGTTTGTGTAGTGTAGGGGGTCATGCTGGGGGTAGTGTTTTATGGTTTAGGGTAGTGCAGTGGTGTTTTGGTAGTGTAGGGGTCGTGCTGGGGGTAGATTTAGGGTTTAGGGTAGTGCAGTGGTGTTTGGGTAGTGTAGGGAGTCGTGCTGGGGGTAGTGTTTTAGGGTTTAGGATAGTGCAGTGGTGTTTGTGTAGTGTAGGGGGTTGTGCTGGGGTAGTGTTTTAGGGTTTATGTTAGTACAGTGGTGTTTGGGTAGTGTAGGGGGTAGTGCTGAGGTAGTGTTTTAGGGTTTAGGGCAGTGCAGTGGTGTTTGTGTAGTGAAGGGGGTCATGCTGTGGGTAGTGTTTTAGGGTTTAGGGTAGTGCAATCGTGTTTGTGTAGTGTAGGGGGTCGTGTTTTAGGGTATAGGGTAGTGCAGTGGTGTTTGGGTAGTGTAGGGGGTCATGCTGGGGTTAGTGTTTTAGGGTTTAGGGTAGTACAGTGGTGTGTGGGTAGTGTAGGGGGTCGTGCTGGGGGTAGTGTTTTAGGGTTTAGGGTAGTGCAGTGGTGTTTGTGTAGTGTGGGAAGTCATGCTGGGGGTATATTTAGGGTTTAGTGTAGTGCAGTGGTGTTTGGGTAGTGTAGGGAGTCGTGCTGGGGGTAGTGTTTGAGGGTTTAGGGTAGTGCAGTGGTGTTTGGGTAGTGTAGGGATTGGTGCTGGTGGTAGTGTTTTAGGGTTTAGGGTAGTGCAGTTATGTTTGGGTAGTGTAGGGTGTCGTGCTGGGGGTAGTGTTTTAGGGTTTAGGGTAGTGCAGTGGTGTTTGGATAGTGGAGGGGTAGTGTTTTAGGGTAGTGCGCCCAACCAGCCACAATATCCGTGGACAAAGGGGATCCTGACTCTTTGGAACGCTCCGTCAATTGAATAATTTGGGTCAAGGGCCCTACCACGTCCAAGACCTATCAATTCCTTTCTTGGGATCCCTCATATACTTGGAGAAAAAGGTACATAGTTTCTCATCAATTTCAGGCGTGTGTGCCACCTTCCCCTTCAGTGAGGGCCTGGGGCATTCTCCCCTCATCCTATTCCTGACCTCCCTTTCAAGGGGTTGATGGATTTTCCCCACCACATACTCTGCCACTTTGGCGTCAGGTGTCCACTCTGCCGACCTAGGATGGTAAATTTGGGTAGGCTCGAACATGTCCGAGTGGACCCCGTCCCCAACCGGGGACTGAGAGGAGTGGGACTCTGGACGCCAGGGACGCCCCGAGTCCTTATCCTCATCGGAGGAGAAATCGTCCTCCAATACACCCTCTCCCTCCAAGGGAAACCCGCCGTCGGGGTCTACAATAGTGGTGACAGTGTCGCAATTTTCTCCGGGCCCCTCCTCCTCCCGGCAGGGTGCATGTTTTAGCGTTCGTGCACTCTTGAGGAAGGTCTCCGTAAGTTTATCAAATCCTTCCAAGTGCCCCGCGTTATGCTTAACGGCCCTTTTATTCCCCATCTGGGAGCTACTTGGACCCGCCACCACCAGATCTGGGTCACTGAACACCCCAGGGATGCTTTTCGCCAGCTTATCAACCTGATCCCTAAGAGGAGCCAGTGCCCTAGAAATAGCCAGAGAGAGTGCTTGGTCCACTGCTGGAGGGAGAAGTTGGGGGGCCATTCCTCCTCCACTTCCTGGTAGGAGGAGTAAATATGGTCTTCTGGAGAAGACATGATAGCAGAGGGTGTGAGCACAGAACAAATGCCCTTAAAATCCTTAGGACAGCCCCCTGGCCGGTGCTCCAACAGCTGGGCTTTCCCCGAAGCTGTTATAAGAATAGACTGGGGCACAATACCAATTACCACCACCAGGTGGTGCTGGTCACTAACGTGGCCATGTGGGGAAATCACCGCGTAGCGGTGTCAAAATTAGGCAAGGGTTGGTCGGGAATCAAGCGGACACTAAAGGAGTGACCGGATTCCCAAGCGCACGTAAAGACCAGCGGGAGCGCTCGACGGAGCTGCCTCGCTCGGACCAGACGCGCCTGACAGGATCTCACCGCGCACAGAGCACACAGCGGGAGAAACTGCGAGGGGGAGAACGCACTCAGGCAAGAGCCTGCTGCGCAGGGAATATGAAACAATACCAAGGCAATAATGCTAATAACGTGCACAAGAAACCGCTATACAAACAGCAACAACGTCAGATTAAGCCAAGAATGTAAGGAATGCACTTAACTGACGAGCAGTGAAGAAAGAGGAAGCGGAAGGGACGTCACGATATTATATACGATGGACTGTGATATGATTGGACTATAGTTGCCTTGGAGACTATCCCCCTAATGGTTCATGGGTTGTGTAGTCTTTTGTCTAATGATTGTTGTGTTACGTTTTCTTTGAACTGCTATGCAAATAAAGTGAGGAAAGATATGCATAGTCCTCGCCTCCATCCTGCCATAAAATTCATTAAACTTTATTTGATCTGATTTAGAAACATAGATCATAAAAGTGTACATAAAAACAGTAAATCCTCTTTCCTAATACAATACAGTGAGAATTCATTAAAACCAGTAGGTAAAAACGGGTGTTACAAAGCCCGGTTCAGAGCAACTTCGGTTAACAGAATCGTAAAGTTCAATGTTTCGCAAGATCAATCTCATGTACTTCGTGCAAAATACGCAATAAGGGATCCAAGTAAGATGTAACGCTCCAATACCTGACCAGTTTGCACTATATAAAACTGCAGAAAAACTAAAAATAAAAAGTGTTTTGCACACTTCTGTCATTGGGCTACATGTGGGCTACATGTGGGTGATATTTGTGCTACATTTGGGCTCTTTTTTCTCTGGTGGCCATCTTGGGAGAGTTATTTGTTATGAAGTTTCCTAATTTCGTCATTTACTGCAGTCTCCTCAGTAGGAAATGCTTTCAGTTTTTTACTTTGATTCCATCAAGAAGGCATTCAGATGTGTCACACATTTGCCATAAATTCAGAATGTTAGCACTCTAGTTGTTCATTAGATCACTGTAGTAAAGCTACTGCTCACCAGGGAGTTAACTGGAAGTCTACTGCTGGTATTGAAAGTGATTGTTTCAGTCTGCATGTCAGAATTTTCTAATGAAATAGAAGAGGATTTGAGATCACACTTGAAACATGTCCTAATTTTTCTTTCTACAACACTAACCATAATTTCTATAACAAAATGAACCCCATCATTTTGTTCCTTTTTAAATTAAATGTTTTAAGAGTTACCAGTTTATTCCAATCAAGATGGCTTCAGGTGTGCCATACTTTTGTCATAAGTAAGACTGTTAGCTCTCTAGTTGTTCTTTAGAACACTCTGGGAAGCTGCAGTAGAACACAAAGGCATCAACTGACAGGCTGCTCCTGTTGAAATATAACAGGAAGAGGATTTGAGATCACACTTGAAACATGTCCTAATTTTTCTTTCTACAGCACTAACCATAATTTCTATGACAAAATGAACCCCATCATTTTGTTCCTTTTTAAATTAAATGTTTTAAGTGTTACCAGTTTATTCCAATCAAGATGGCTTCAGGTGTGCCATAATTTTGTCATAAGTAAGGCTGTTAGCACTCTAGTTGTTCTTTAGAACACTCTGGGAAGCTGCAGTAGAACACAAAGGAATCAACTGACAGTCTCTGCCCTTGTTGGATGTACATGTTTTACTGAGAATGTCAGACTTCATTCTCACATGACTGAGAAAGATAATGTGAATTTACAGAAAATATGCTCTCATTTTAGCTTCTGGAGCACCTTCCAAAACTGTATGGGACAAGCATGTGAAAATAGTTTTCTCTCAGACATGATTCATGATATCCCAGCAGAAGGTTTTTCACAGGGTAAAATCACCTTAGAACACACCACAATTCCTGAAATTAGTATGGTACCATCAACAAATGAATTCTAATGTAACTAAAGTCTGTTATCACCCTTTATAGTTCTCCTTTTGGTAACCCTCAGAATCTTCGATTCACTACAATGCATTTCAATGGGGTACTATCATTTATATTGGTCCCAAGATGGCTGCCAGCAATTCCAGGATGAAGTGCTGACAGCCAATCAGATCTCACGATGACATGTGTGGTTAGGCTCTGCCCAGATATATATGTGTTTTCTTTTTCAAATTTCTCAGGAACTACTGAATGGATTTACACCATTTAACCAAAAGGCACGACTCTGCACCAAGGGCTACCTTTTTGCCAAATTTGGTGTAATTCCGTTCAGCAGTTCGGGCTGTAGCTGCGATGAAAGGTTCCTATGGAAAATTGCATGGGGAAAACACGTTTTGGGACCCCCCTTTTGTCTAGGCCCCACTTGACGAATCACCCCGAGACTTTCAGGATAGGAGCAGACCGGAGCGCCCCACAAGTTTTGAAAATTTCGCGAAGATTCGTCAACCGGCGCCAAAGTTATTTCAAATAGAATGTTGCGGATTTCCTATGGAAAATAGGTCCTAACTATAACTATCTACTGGCAACCGCCAGTAGATAATATATATATATATATATATATATATATATATATATATATATATATATATATATGTATATATATATATATATATTCACTGAAAAAACCATAGGTTTCAGGCACGTTATAGTTAGAAATTAGCATTTAAAAAACCTTAGAAATTCACTGAAAAAACCATAGTTTTTAGGGACAGTTATAGTTTGTTGGACATTGCACTCGTACAAAACCCGTGAAATTCCCCCGTTATAGTTAGTTCAGGTAACTATAACTCGCGCCCCGCAATGCACTGCTGATGACGTCACATATTACATCACTCATGACATGGTCAGTGACATCACTGATGACATCACTGATGACATCTCAAATGACATCACAGATGACATCATCCAGTGACTGTGTGTTTCTGTAAAGTTTAAATATGTTTAATATATATAGGGAAAGGCGTATTGAAGAATGAGTGGGTGTATAAGTGTCTGAATGGATGATTTAGTAGGTGCGTGACTAACTCTATAAGTGAGTGATTAAACGTATCTTACTGAATGCATGGGTTAGTGACTAAACTGGGTGAATGTCTGTATCCGTCTGTCTGTTGCTGTGTAAGTGGCTGCATGGGTTTGTGAATAGCTACATGAGTGTCTATATGAGTTATTGATTGGTTGTCTGAGTATCTGTATGGGTGCCTGAGTGTTTGTGTGGGTGGGGTGTGTGCGACTCTGTGCATAGATGTGTGAGTGGGTGATTCACTGGGTGGATGGTTTCAAGAGTGCATCTGTGATAGACTGTATGGGTGGGTAAGTGTGTGTAAGAGTGTGTTAGTGAGTGAATGTATGTCCCAGTGGTACATGTGTGAGTAACTACATATGTGAAAGGCAGTATATATGTGTGTTGGAGTATCTAAATAGCTATAAGCGAGAGTGTGTGATTGTGAGAGTGACTGTATGGATGGGTGTGTGCTTGTATCAGAGATTGTATAAGAGCGTAAGAATGTGCTAGTATTTGTATGAGTAAGTGAGCTGGTGTGTGTATAACTGTATAGGTGAGTAAATGGGTGTGTGCTTAATTTTTTGCATTCCTGACTAGGTGTGTGAGTACCTCTATGGATGAGTGGCGGTGTGTGAGTGTTTATGTAGGTGTATGAGTGCATATAATAGTCCTGTACTGAGTGACTATAAGTATGAGTGATTGTACGGGTGAGTGAGTAGATGTGTGTGTGTAGACCTAAGAATCAGTGAGTGTGTATATAGTAATTGGTGTTGGAGTGTCTATGGTTTTGACAATGGCAGTCTGTAATTTACAGTGGGTGTATCAAAAGTTATATTAGGGTGTGAGAAGATGCATCAAATTATCTTATGGATGATGTCATCAGTGATGTCATCAGTGATGTCATTTGAGATGTCATCAGTGATGTCATCAGTGATGTCACTGACCATGTCATGAGTGATGTAATATGTGACGTCATCAGCAGTGCATTGTGGGCGCGAGTTATAGTTACCTGAACTAACTATAACGGGGAATTTCACGGGTTTTGTACGAGTGCAATGTCCAACTAACTATAACTGTCCCTAAAACCTATGGTTTTTTCAGTGAATTTCTAAGGTTTTTTAAATGCTAATTTCTAACTATAACGTGCCTGAAACCTATGGTTTTTTCAGTGAATTTCAAAGGTTTTTTAAATGCTAATTCCTAATTATAACGTGTCTGAAACCTATGGTTTTTCAGTGAATTTCAAAGGTTTTTTAAATGCTAATTCCTAACTATAACGTGTCTGAAACCTATGGTTTTTTCAGTGAATTTCGAAGGTTTTGTAAATGACAATTTTTAAATGTATTAATTGTTATATTTATTTTTTTGATACTGATTTACAACATTTTTTTAAACTATTTATTTTTAGATATTTTATTTTTTAAATTACATTGTAATTACATTATACATTACATTACAAAATATACTTTCTCAGAATGAATTACTTTAGTTTAAATACTTTGCAAATAGGCAATAGACTTTTAAGTACAGTAGTTACAGTTGTTGCAATGGGCAACACAATTTCAAAACAAATCAACATTGAGCTCAATGTGAATTTCTAGTTAAATGCAATTAGTTACTTTATGGATTACTTTTCTAACCACAGGACTGGATCCTAGATTCAGTCCTGGGACATCTCCTGTAAACAGTTGAGTAAAAGCATTTTGGTTACAGTAGTGATTTTTAAGGAATATTATTGTATTTTAAAAGTTGACACTTAGAAACTTTTTCACATAGAATCACCAATGTTATCCTATGGGAGGAAATTTACTTAGCAGGTAAGTAGTGTTATCGTTACTTTTTCTTACTCAGTGGTGGATCCTGGATCCAGCACTGCTGCATCTCCTGTAAACAGTTGAAAGAATGCGTTTAAGTCACACAGGCGATTTTTAAGGAATATTTGTAGTTTGTGAAAATCGACACTTTGAAACTTTTCTGCTGAAAACCAGACAATGGATTCCTATGGAAGGAAATTCAAGTTACTGGTAAGTACGGTTAGAATTACTTTTCAGGGTCAGTGCTGGGCTAAAAGATGCAGCACTGGGTTCTCTCCTGATAACAGGTGAGTAAATCGGAATTCATAGTTCGGCTGATTTTAGAGAAATATTATAAAGTTCCAAAACTCCACACTTAGAAGAATTTCCAAGTGAAACCAGTCAATGTTAGCCTATGGAAGGAAATACAAGTTACTGGTAAGTGCGGTTAGAATTACTTTTCAGGGTCAGTGCTGGGCTAAAAGATGCAGCACTGAGTTCTCTCCTGATAACAGGTGAGTAAATCGGAATTCGTAGTTCTGCTGATTTTAGAGGAATATTTGTAAGTTTCAAAAATCGACACTTAGAAACTTTTTCAGCAAAAAGCAGGCAATGATATCCTATGGAAGGAAATTCAAGTTACTGGTAAGTACGGTTAAAATTACTTTTCAGGATCAGTACTGGGTTCAAAGATGCAGCACTGAGGACTCTCCTGATAACAGGTGAGTAAATCGGAATTCGTAGTTCGGCTGATTTTAGAGGAATATTTGCACAATGGTGAAGGAAGGGGGTGGGGCCTGAGGTGACATGTCTGCAAACACGCCCTGTGGCGCGTTTTAAGTTGGAGAATTAATTCCTCCTCAATCCTGAGGGTCCCTAGGGGCCAACTAGCCCACCAGGAACCTCCAGTATGCGCCAGGGGCTGCGTTGCAGAGAGGTGTACAGAGGCCACGCCCCTTTTACAACACTCTGCAACGCAGCTCCGTGGCGCTTACTGGAGGTACCTGCTGGGCTAGTTGGCCCCAGGGACCCTCAGGATTGAAGAGGATTTAATTCCCCATCTTAAAACGTGCCACGGGGCCTGTTTGCACACATGTCACCTGAAGCCCCGCCCCTCCCTTCACCACTGTGCAAACGCGCCCCGTGGCGCGTTTTAAGTTGGGGGATTAAGTCCCCTTGAATCCTGAGGGTCCCTGGAGTCCAACAAGCCCACCATGTACCTCCAAAAAGCGCCACAGAGCTGCATTGCAGAGAGGTGTAAAAAGGGGCGTGGCCTCTGTACACCTCTCTGCAACGCAGCCCCCTGGTGCATACTGGAGGTTCCTGGTGGGCTAGTTGGCCCCCAGGGACCCCCAGTATTCAAGGGGAAGTTGTTCCCCATCTGCAAACGCGCCAGGGGGCGCATTTGCAGACTGCTGCAGAGAGGGGGCGGGGCCTCCGGCACGATGCCGGTCTTTTTTTTTTTTTTTTTGTATGGGAGGGGGGCTGCGTGGCCCCCCTTCCCTTGGCCACTTTTGGCCCCGGGGACCCCATCCCCCGGGGCCTGATGATTTTCTTTTTTTAAACAAAACGGGAAGGGGGCCGCGTGGCCCCCCTTCCCTGGGCCTCTATTGGCCCCGGGGACCCCATCCCCCGGGGCATGCCCACTGGTTTTTTTTAATTTACATTTTTGGAGGGGGGCTGCGTGGGCCCCCTCCTCAGGCCATTTAAGGCCCCGGGGACCCCATCCCCTGGGGCCGGCCTTAACGTTTTTTTTTTATTTTTAAAAATTTCTTTATGGGGAGGGGGGCTGCGTGGCCCCCCTCCTAGGCCACTAATGGCCCCGGGGACCCCGTCCTTGTGGGACCCCCTGAGCAGACCTAGGGGGTCAGGGTGTTTCTACCCTGCCCCCTTTGTGTGTTTTGCGCACTTGTTTCTTTTTTTTTTTCTCGGCGGGATCCACGCACCCTAAGCACATCCCGCCGTTTAAAAAAAAATGCTTTTTTCTGCCCAGGGGTCCTTGTGGGACCCCTGAGCAGACCTCGGGGGTCAGGGTGTTTCTACCCAGCCCCCTTTTTGCGCTTTGCGCACTTGTTTCTGTCCCTCAGTTCTACCGAGGGATAAAATGGCTGCCAACACTTCCTGATTTGGAGTGTTGACAGCCACTTAGCATGCAGCTCGTGATCGGGAGGGTACGCGGACCCTACTCGGCCATAGATATATATGTGACTTTACTTTTGATTTTCTCAGGAACTACTGAACGGATTTACACCATTGAAGCAAAAGGCACGACACTGAACCAAGGGCTACCTCTTTGCCAAATTTGGTGTAATTCCGTTCAGCAGTTCGGGCTGTAGCTGCGACTAAAAGTTCCTATGGAAAAATGAGTGGGGAAAACGTGTTTTGGGACCCCCCTTTTTTCTCGGCCCCCGCTTGACGAATCACCCCGAGACTTTCAGGATAGGAGCGGACCGGAGCTCCCCAACAAGTTGGAAGCTTTCGCGAAGATTCGTCAACCGGCGCCAACGTTATTGCAAATAGAATGTTGCAGATTTCCTATGGAAAATAGGTCCTAACTATAACTATCTACTGGCGACCGCCAGTAGATTATATATATATATATATATTGCACCATCTCGACATACAGCAGGAAGAGAGAGGCTGTTGTCGGAACTGTCTCTGACATTTGTACGGCACAGTGAGCCCCAATTTGTGAAAAACTTACCCGCTGGATCTGGACCTTACTAAAAGGGAAATGTTTTTTGAATGCACGTAATACAGCACACCCACTCAGGGGAGACTGTGTACTCGCTTTGGACTACGAGTTCCAAGATGCCTCATGAAATTGACACGTCATAAGTGCGGCCCACTAGGGGGCCTGGTAATCAAATAAAGCAGGAAGTACAATATAAAAGCGAGTCTGTGCTGTTTTTTTTACTGTCTAAAGCCCATGAAGAAGAGGAAATCCCCTCGAAATGCGTCGGCTTGTAATTAATCTGGAACAGGGGGTGAGTGAAAGAAACAGATCCCGGAGGGCAGGCGAGCTATTGAGAGCCCCCGGAAACAAGCTTTTGGGCACTTTGTTGATTCATATATATATATATATATATATATATATATATATATATATATATATATACAAACAAACAATGCTAGCTGCTCAACATGACCTACACACTAAACTTCTTGCCTGGAAAAGTGTGGGCCTGATCAATCAGGATGAGTATAAATTTATGAAAATTGACTATCCTATAACACGATTTATATATTTTATACCAAAGGTCCACAAGAACTTAAACAACCCGCCAGGCAGGCTAATCATATCGGCCAAACAAAGTCTACTTGAGAATGCATCAATTTACATAGACTTTTTTTACAAAGCCATGTAAAATCTTTGCCATCTTACATACAAGATACGACAGACTTTCTAAAAAAGATACAGAATATCACTTGGCAAAATGACTATGTTTATTATCTTTGGATGTATCAAACCTGTACACATCTATACATCACAGAGATGGGCTACGTGCTGTTGATCACTTCTTGAGCAGCAGGCAGATAGAGTATCACCAACACAACAAGATGATAATGAGTTAGATTCAATTTTGCCTCAACAACAACTACGTCCTATTCCACCAACAATTATACCAACAAATAAGGTGGGTGGCTATGGGGGCGAGCTTTTCTCCTAGTTACGCTTGCCTCCATATGGGGTGGTGGGAGGAGTTAGTGCTCAACATCAAATATGCTGCCGTAATAGCTGAGAATGTAGTTGTTTGGATTCGATACATCGATGACTTATTCGTCATTTGGCGGGGGTCTGAACAAAGCGCAGCTGATTTTGTTAAGCAAATCAATGTCAATGAGTTGAATTTACTTTTCACTTGTAATATAAGTAAAGAGACAATCTGCTTTTTGGATGTTGAGATATATGTGGCACAAAATCAGCTACACACCAAACTGCATCGCAAGCCCACCACAGGCAACACGACACTCCATTCTACAAGCTTTCATCCTAGGCACACCATATGTAGTATCCCATATGGAGAAATGCTTAGAATTCGTCGTATTTGCAGCATTGAGAAAGATCTATTAGAGGCACAATTAGCCAGCAAACAATGCTTTTTGGAGAGAGGCTATACCGAGAAAACAATAGACAGAGCCATAAAGAAGACCAGGAATTTATCCAGAGAGGAACTCTTGTCTAAACCATCCCGCAAAACTAGGAAATACAGTGCTGATAAAGATTCATCAGTAGTCAATATGGGTCCCAGACTTATCCTAACTTTTAACAAACAAAAGGATAGTCTGAGTAAGATCATCACAAGCAATTGCCATATGTTAAGTAGTGATCCAGTGTAAGGCCCCAAACTATCAGCCCGACCAACGATCACTTATAGAAAGGCCCCCTCCACAAGCGACTTTTTAGTCAGCAGCAGCCCAGAGTTAACAACAAACATAGGGTGGCTTTCAGGAAGAAAGGGCTTTATAAGATGTTCCACATGCAAAGCATGCAAACATGGGATTAGAAAAACCATGTTCCAGACAGCCTTTGATATATGACCCACCAAGATCAGTAAGCTGATCACTTGCAAAACGGAGTATGCTATCTACATACTGGAGTGCCCTTGTGGACTGCAGTACGTGGGAAGCACGAAACTGCAAGTCCAGAAGAGGATCCTCCAGCATCTGCGAGCCATAACAAACTTGGATACGACTTATCCAGTGGCCCGCCATTTCAGTGAGACACATGGGAATGATACATCTCAACTGAAATACTTCGCCATAGATACCATACCACCATTGAGAAGAGGCGGAGATAGAGAGGCACTCCTACGCAAACTCGAGACCAAGTATATCTTGGAACTCGATAGTAAAAGTCCTCATGGACTTAACACGACTGAAGACTTATACACGTGGCTAGATTAGGGATGCATTTTTGACGTATTAACAGTGATTAGCAGTATTCTATTCCAGACACCTCTAGCAGCTTTTACATAAGCATTTAAGCTATATGTGACAAATATATGACCTCCATAATCTCTGCCTGAATCACTTTCCTTTTAGCGAGAATCCGATCAAAATTAAGCAAGAAAATAGTTTTAATGTTAACTTCACCACAATTTTTTATTTATGTTTAGCACATGCACTTTTAACACATGCTCTACTGATTTCCAGGGTGGATTAGCAGTAGTTCATGCACAGGGTATTACACTTGCTTTCTGGCACTGAAAAACAACTGAATATTGTAACTGTCATTCGGTCAGTAGGCCCACTGTGGGCGAAATATTCCCAATAATTAATTGCAACAGTATTGTGATAAATGTATTCAAACAGAAATTATAAGGATGTGGAATGAGTAATTGAAATCATTGTGTATTGTATATTTATTTTATTTATTGTATTTATACAGATATTTGATTGTATATATATTTATTTTACACAAATCAGCTTTTAAAACTGCTTTTAAACCAATTTTCACTGTATATTTATTCCCCCCAATTTTTTTTTGTATTTTTACAAATGAATTTTTATACATGTGTATTAACATTTATTGGTTTTTTATGGCAACCTATAACTGACAGGTTGGCCAGCAGTATGGGCATTGATAACTCCTTTTCTCATGAAAACATGAATTTGATGTTATTCTTTGCTGTTATTTAACCTATAATTGCATATTTCTACAGCAGTCCTTTTGCACAAATTTACTATTCTTCTCTGTTGCACTGACTATATATGTTTGCTGCTAAATAGCAATAGAACCTCGGTTCAGGAAATGACAGTCTGTTGTTTATGTTAATTCTTTGCACTGGCACTTTAAAAAGGGGAAGTGTTGTCAGCGCGTCATGTGATCAAGGTCATCGTGGACCGAAACGCGTCATGGCGGCACAGCGCAAAACAGAAAAATAAAATAAATTGCACAAGAGAAGAGGTGTCCGTTCCTGATTTCCGATTCACGCCGCATTGAATCATAAGGGAAAAGGTTACCTGAAATATATATATATATATATATTCACTGAAAAAACCATAGGTTTTAGGGACAGTTTTAGTTACTTGGACATTGCACTCGTACAAAACCCGTGAAATTCCCCGTTATAGTTAGTTCAGCTAACTATAACTCGCGCCCCGCAATGCACTGCTGATGACGTCACATATTACATCACTCATGACATGGTCAGTGACATCACTGATGACATCACTGATGACATCTCAAATGACATCACTGATGACATCATCCAGTGACTGTGTGTTTCTGTAAAGTTTAAATATTTTTAATATATATAGGAAAAGACGTATTGAAGAATGAGTGGGTGTGTAAGTGTCTGTATGGATGATTTAGTAGGTGCGTGACTGACTCTATAAGTGAGTGATTTAACGTATCTTACTGAATGCATGGGTTAGTGACTAAACTGGGTGAATGTCTGTATCCGTCTGTCTGTTGCTGTGTAAGTGGCTGCATGTGTTTGTGAATAGCTAAATGAGTGTCTATATGAGTTATTGAATGCTTGTCTGAGTATCTGTATGGGTGCCTGAGTGTTTGTGTGGGAGGGGTGTGTGCAACTCTGTGCATAGATGTGTGAGTGGGTGATTCACTGGGTGGATGGTTTCAAGAGTGCATCTGTGATAGACTGTATGGGTGGGTAAGTGTGTGTAAGAGTGTGTTAGTGAGTGAATGTATGTCCCAGTGGTACATGTGTGAGTAACTACATATGTGAAAGGCAGTATATATGTGTGTTGGAGTATATAAATAGCTATAAGCAAGAGTGAGTGATTGTGATAGTGGCTGTATGGATGAGTGTGTGCTTGTATCTGTGATTGTATAAGAGCGTAACAATGTGCTACTATTTGTATGAGTAAGTGAGCTGGTGTGTGTATAACTGTATAGGTGAGTAAATGGCAGTGTGTTTAATTATTTGCATGACTGACTAGGTGTGTGAGTATCTCTATGGATGAGTGGCGTTGTTTGAGTGTCTATATAGGAGTAAGAGTGCATATGATAGTCCTGTACTGAGTGACCGTAAGTATGAGTGACTGTACGGGTGAGTGAGTGGATGTGTGTGTGTAGACCTAAGAATCAGTGAGTGGGTATGTAGTTATTGGTGTTGGAGTGTCTATGGTTTTGCGAATGGCAGTCTGTAATTTAGAGTGGGTGTATCAAAGGTTATATTAGGGTGTGAGGAGGTGCATTAGATTATCACGTGGATGATGTCATCAGTGATGTCATTTGAGATGTCATCAGTGATGTCATCAGTGATGTCACTGACCATGTCATGAGTGATGTAATATGTGACGTCATCAGCAGTGCATTGCGGGGCGCGAGTTATAGTTAGCTGAACTAACTATAACGGGGGAATTTCACGGGTTTTGTACGAGTGCAATGTCCAAGTAACTAAAACTGTCCCTAAAACCTATGGTTTTTTCAGTGAATTTCAAAGGTTTTTTAAATGCTAATTTGTAACTATAACGTGTCTGAAACCTATGGTTTTTTCAGTGAATTTCAAAGGTTTTTTAAATGCTAATTTGTAACTATAACGTGTCTGAAACCTATGGTTTTTTCAGTGAATTTCAAAGGTTTTTTAAATGCTAATTTCTAACTATAACGTGCCTGAAACCTACGGTTTTTTCAGTGAATTTCAAAGGTTTTGTAAATGACAATTTTTAAATGTATTAATTGTTATATTAATTTTTTTAATACTGATTTACTACATTTTTAGAAACAATTTTTTTTTACATATTTTATTTTTTAAATTACATTGTAATTACATTATACATTACATTACAAAAAATACTTTCTCAGAATGAATTACTTTAGTTTAAATACTTTGCAGATAGGCAATAGACTTTTAAGTACAGTAGTTACAGTTGTTGCAATGGGCAACACATTTTCAAACACAATGCAACATTCAGCTCAATGTGAATTTCTAGTTAAATGCAATTAGTTACTTTATGGATTACTTTTGTAACCACAGGACTGGATCCTAGATTCAGTCCTGGTACATCTCCTGTAAACAGTTGAGTAAAAGCGTTTTGGTTACAGTCGTGATTTTTAAGGAATATTATTGTATTTTAAAAGTTGACACTTAGAAACTTTTCTCATAGAATCACCAATGTTATCCTATGGAAGGAAATTCACTTAGCAGGTAAAAACTGTTATCGTTACTTTTTCTTACTCAGTGTTGGATCCTGGATCCAGCACTGGTGCATCTCCTGTAAACAGTTGAAAAAATGCGTTTAAGTCATACAGGCGATTTTTAAGGAATATTTGTAGTTTGTGAAAATCAACACTTTGAAACTTTTTGGCTGAAAACCAGTCAATCTTAGCCTATGAAGGAAATTCAAGTTACCGGTAAGTACGGTTAAAATTACTTTTGAGGATCAGTACTGGGCTGAAAGATGCAGCACTGAGGTCTCTCCTGATAACAGGTGAGTAAATCGGAATTCGTATTTCGGCTGATTTTAGAGGAATATTTTAAAGTTCCAAAACTCCACACTTAGAAGAATTTCCAAGTGAAACCAGTCAATGTTAGCCTATGGAAGGAAATTCAAGTTACTGGTAAGTACGGTTAAAATTACTTTTCAGGACCAGTACTGGGCTGAAAGATGCAGCACTGAGGTCTCTCCTGATAACAGGTGAGTAAATCAGAATTTGGATTTCGGCTGATTTTAGAGGAATATTTGTATGTTTCAAAAATCAACACTTAGAAACTTTTTCAGCAAAAAGCAGGCAATGATATCCTATGGAAGTAAATTCAAGTTACTGGTAAGTACGGTTAAAATTACTTTTGAGGATCAGTACTGGGCTGAAAGATGCAGCACTGAGGTCTCTCCTGATAACAGGTGAGTAAATCGGAATTCGTATTTCGGCTGATTTTAGAGGAATATTTTAAAGTTCCAAAACTCCACACTTAGAAGAATTTCCAAGTGAAACCAGTCAATGTTAGCCTATGAAGGAAATTCAAGTTACCGGTAAGTACGGTTAAAATTACTTTTCAGGATCAGTACTGGGCTGAAAGATGCAGCACTGAGGTCTCTCCTGATAACAGGTGAGTAAATCGGAATTCGTATTTCGGCTGATTTTAGAGGAATATTTTAAAGTTCCAAAACTCCACACTTAGAAGAATTTCCAAGTGAAACCAGTCAATGTTAGCCTATGGAAGGAAATTCAAGTTACTGGTAAGTACGGTTAAAATTACTTTTCAGGACCAGTACTGGGCTGAAAGATGCAGCACTGAGGTCTCTCCTTATAACAGGTGAGTAAATCGGAATTCGTATTTCGGCTGATTTTAGAGGAATATTTTAAAGTTCCAAAACTCCACACTTAGAAGAATTTCCAAGTGAAACCAGTCAATGTTAGCCTATGAAGGAAATTCAAGTTACCGGTAAGTACGGCTAAAATTACTTTTCAGGACCAGTACTGGGCTGAAAGATGCAGCACTGAGGTCTCTCCTGATAACAGGTGAGTAAATCGGAATTCGTATTTCGGCTGATTTTAGAGGAATATTTTAAAGTTCCAAAACTCCACACTTAGAAGAATTTCCAAGTGAAACCAGTCAATGTTAGCCTATGGAAGGAAATTCAAGTTACTGGTAAGTACGGTTAAAATTACTTTTCAGGACCAGTACTGGGCTGAAAGATACAGCACTGAGGTCTCTCCTTATAACAGGTGAGTAAATCGGAATTCGTATTTCGGCTGATTTTAGAGGAATATTTTAAAGTTCCAAAACTCCACACTTAGAAGAATTTCCAAGTGAAACCAGTCAATGTTAGCCTATGGAAGGAAATTCAAGTTACTGGTAAGTATGGTTAGAATTACTTTTCAGGACCAGTACTGGGCTGAAAGATACAGCACTGAGGTCTCTCCTGATAACAGGTGAGTAAATCGGAATTCGTATTTCGGATGATTTTAGAGGAATATTTGCACAATGGTGAAGGGAGGGGCGGGGCCTGAGGTTACATCTGTGCAAACGCGCCCGTGGCGCGTTTTAAGTTGGGGGATTAAGTCCCCTTGAAGCCTGAGGGTCCCTAGGGGCCAACTAGCCCACCAGGAACCTCCAATATGCGCCAGGGGCTGCGTTGCAGAGACGTGTAGAGAGGCCACACCCCTTTTACACCTCTCTGCAACGCAGCTCTGTGGCGCTTTCTGGATGTACCTGTTGGGCTAGTTGGCCCTCAGGGACCCTCAGGATTGAAGGGGATTTAATTCCCCATCTTAAAACGCGCCACGGGGCCTGTTTGCACACATGTCACCTGAAGCCCCGCCCCTCCCTTCACCACTGTGCAAACGCGCCCGTGGCGCGTTTTAAGTTGGGGGATTAAGTCCCCTTGAATCCTGAGGGTCCCCGGAGTCCAACTAGCCCACCATATACCTCCAAAAGCGCCACAGAGCTGCGTTGCAGAGAGGTGTAAAGGGGCGTGGCCTCTGTACACCTCTCTGCAAGGCAGCCCCTGGCGCATACTGGAGGTTCCTGGTGGGCTAGTTGGCCCCAGGACCCCCAGTATTCAAGGAGATTCGTTCCCCTCTGCAAACGCGCCAGGGGGCGCGTTTGCAGAGTGGTGAAGGAAGGGGGCGGGGCCTGCGGGCCCGATCGTTTTTTTTTGTTTTGTTTTTTGTCCCCTGAAGGGGGGCTGTGTGGCCCTCCTTCCTTTTTTCTGTTTTTGGGCCCTGGGGACCCCATCCCCCAGGGCCTTACCCCTTTTTTTAAATTTCAAAATAAAAAAAAACGGGAAGGGGGCCGCGTGGCCCCCTTCCCCGGGCCTGTATTGGCCCCGGGGACCCCATCTCCCGGGGCATGGCCTCTATTTTTATTTTTAATATTTTGAGGGGGCTGCGTGGCCCCCCTCCTCTGGCCGTTTTAAGGCCCGGGGACCCCATCCCCGGGCCGGCCATACCCTTTTTTTTTTTTTTTAATGATTTTTGAAAACTTTGGGGAGGGGGCCGCGTGGCCCCCTCCCGGGCCACTACTTGCCCCGGGGACCCCATCCCCCGGGGCCTGGCCTCCGTTGGGGACTGTGGGGGTCCCCAAACCCCCACAGTCCCGCCGGCTCCCCACGTCCCTTGGGAGCCGGCATTGCTATTCCACATGGGGAGCAGCTGACATGCTGCTCCCCATGTGGAAAAGCAATCGGCTTTGGATATTGGAAGAGAGAGCAGGTTTCCTGCTCCTCTTCCAATATCCAAAGCAGTTTGCAATGACAGGACGGGAGCCGCGAGGCTCCCGTCCTGTCATTGCAAACAGCAGTGTCCCGGGGTAGGCACCCCGGGACACTGCAGGAGCCGGCCCTGGGGGTGGCGGTCCCCAGGGCCATCAAGGGCTCCAGGAGGGGGCCGCGCGGCCCCCTCCCATCGTGTGCACAGCCCCGGGGAGGTGGTGGTCCCGGGGCTCTGGGGTCCGTAACGGACCCCCATATTTAAATGTTTAGTGCCCCGGGGAGGTGGCGGTCCCGGGCGTGTGGGGGCTGGAGCCCCCACACAGGTTTTTCATTTTAAAAAGAAGCCCCGGGGAGGTGGTGGTCCCGGGGCTGCGGGAGGGCTCAGAGCCCTCCCGCAACCATTATGCATAAAGCCCTGGGGGTGGTGGTCCTCGGGGCTTGGGGGGCCCTTAGAGGCCCCCACACATAAAATTAACCCCCCAGCATGCCCCCGGGACTTGGCCCACCCGGGGCCACTACATCGAAGCGCGGGAGACCGCGCTTCGATTTTTTCGGCAGGATTCGCGCACCCTGAGCGCATCCTGCCGATTTTTTTTTTTAAAAATGCTTTTTTGCCCAGGGGTCCTTGTGGGACCCCTGAGCAGGCCTAGGGGTTAGGGTGTTTCTACCCTGCCCCCTTTGTGCGTTTGCGCACTTGTTTCTTTTTTTCTCGGCGGGATACGCGCACCCTAAGCGCATCCCGCCGATTTTTAAAAAAAATATATTTTTTCTGCCCAGGGGTCCTTGTGGGACCCCTGAGCAGACCTAGGGGGTCAGGGTGTTTCTACCCTGCTCCCCTTTGCGCTTTGCGCACTTGTTTCTGTCCCTCGGTTCTACCGAGGACAAAATGGCTGCCAACACTTCTTGATTTGGAGTGTTGACAGCCAATTAGCATGCAGCTCGTGATCAGGAGGGTACGCGGATCCGACGCGCCCATAGATATATATGTGATTTTAATTGTGAATTTCTCAGGAACTACTGAACGGATTTACACCATTTTAGCAAAAGGCACCAGTCTGAACCAAGGGCTACCTCTTTGCCAAATTTGGGGTAATTCCGTTCAGCAGTTCGGGCTGTAGCTGCGACTAAAGGTTCCTATGGAAAAATGAATGGGGAAAACGCGTTTTGGGACCCCCTTTTTCTCGGCCCCCGCTTGACGTATCACCCCGAGACTTTCAGCGTAGGAGCGGACCGGAGCGCCCCAACAAGTTGGAAGCTTTCGCGAAGATTCGTCAACCGGCGCCAACGTTATTGCAAATAGAATGTCGCGGATTTCCTATGGATAATAGGTTGTAACTATAACTATCTACTGGCGACCGCCAGTAGATAATATATATATATATATATAACCTACTGGCGGTTGCCAGTAGGTACTTATAGTTAGGACCAAAGATTCAATTTTTTGTTTTGCCAATAACTTTGGCGCTGCTTGATGAATCTTCCTGACCTTTTTGGTTCAGCTGCTGTATCAAAAGTTTCGAGGTGATCCATCAAGTGGGGGCCCAAGAAAAGAGGGAGGTCCCAAAACACGTTTTCCTCATTGTTATGTCTATGGGGATTTGTCATTTTTTAAACATGACTACAGCCCGAACCACTCAATGAAATTACACTAAATTTGGCAGAAAGCTAGATGTTGGTCCAGAAAGGGTGCTTTTTGTGATTTGTTGTAAATCCATTCAGTAGTTTCAGAGATATTTAAGCTTAAAAAATATAGATATCTGGGAGCCCAACAGCCTACTGATACCCTTCTGAAATCTGATTGGCTGCCAACACTTCGATCAGGAAATGTTGGCAGCCATCTTGGGACCAATATACATAACAGCACCTTATTAAAATGCATTGTAGTGAATGGCAGGTTTTGAGGGTCATAAAAAGAGAATGTATAAAGGGTGAAAACAGATTTTAGTTACAATATAAGTCATTTGTTGATGGTACCATACTAATTTTAGGAATTGTGGTGTGTTCTAAGGTGATTTTACCCTGTGCAACAGCAATCTGCTGGACTTCCAAGAATCATGTTTGAGAGAAACCTGTTTTCTCATGATTTCCCCATAGAGGTTACTGAAGGTGCCCCAGAAGCTAAAATGAGAGCATAGTTCCTGTAAATTCACTATTTTTCTCAGCCATATGAAAATGAAGTCTGACAGTTGATTCCCTTGTGTTTTATTGCAGCCTTCCATAGTGTTCTAAAGAGCAACTAGAGCGCTAACCTTGTTACTTATAACAAAACTATGGCACACCTAAAGCCATGTTGATTGAATCAAACTGGTAAAACTTAAAACATTTAATTTAGAAAGGAACAAAATGAGGAGGTTCAGTTTGTCATAGAAATTATAGTTAGTGCTGTAGAAAGAAATATTAGGACACATTTCAATTGAGTTTTCAAATATCTTCCTGTTCTATTTCATTAAAACATTCTGACATGCAGACTGAAACAGGCACTTTCAAAACATGCAGACATGCAGACTGAAACAGGCACTTTCAACAGCAGCAGCAGACTGCCCGTTAACTCCTTGGTGATCAGATGTTTTGCTACAGTGTTCTAAGGAGCAACTAGTGTGTTATCATTCTGAATTTATGCCAAAGGTGTGGCATAAATGAACACCATCTTGAAGGAATCAAAGTAGAAAACTGAAAGCATTTTCTACTGAGGATACTGCAGTAAATGATGAAATTAGGGAGGTTAATAACAAATAAGTCTCCCAAGTTGGCCACCAGAGAAAAAAGAGCCCAAATATAGCACAAATATCACCCAAAATGTAGCCCAGGTGTAGCCCAATGACAGAAGTGTGCAAAACACTTAATTATTTTGTTTTTTTGCAGTTTCATATAGTGCAGACTTGACCCAAATGTATAGGAGTGGTTTACATGAGCATCAGTTACATTACACAAGGACACATTCATTTTGGTTTTAGGCATAGGGACATTAAGTGATTTGCCCAGAATCGCAGGATGTTGAGCTTACGCTGAAACTCAAACCTGGTTCCCCATTGCAAAGTCTGCAGCTTTGGCTGTAACACCACATCCTCTCCCTTAAGTGTAGCATATAATCAAGTGATCAACTGGATAAAAAAAACATAAAGGTAGCAAATTATTTAAAAATGCTTTGTTGCTATTTGAGAACTCAGAAAATATGTCTTCATTGTAGTTGTTTAGAGCACTAACCATAATTTCTATGGGAATAAGACCCTCTAATTGAGGAGGGTGCAGAGGCAACAAGTTGACCACGCTGTGCAGGCGGAAGGGGCAGTGACAGCACAACGGACCATGGAGGGCAGGGAAAAGGGGAGCAGGGGCAACAAACCAACCAAGCAGTACAGGCAAGAGAGGCTGTGGCAATATAAAAGACCATTGAGGGGAGATGGAAGAGGCAGTGGCAGTCCAACCATAAATGCCAACAAACCTGATTCAGGCAGGAGATTCCCACTGTTTTTAAGCCAAAAAAGCCTTTATTTTATGTGTCTCCTGAATAAAATCTTCTCTTTTTCAATGTAAGTTAATGGGGAAAATCAATTCCTCAGGCTTTTTTCGAAATCTCCCTCTTACCAAGTTCAAAATGTTGGCAAGTTTGGTACATTGGACCATGGAGGGCAGGAGGAATGAGGAAGGGATAGGGACTCGGATAAGAGAGGGCAGGAGGGAGATGGGCAGGGGCACCAAACTGACCTTACAGGGCAGGCATCAGGGGTTGTAGCAGCACAATACATCAAAAAGGGCAAGCGGGATGGCAGTGCATCAAACGGACCATGGAAAGCAATAGGGGGGACCAGGGCCATGCACATGGACAACAGAGAGCAGAGGGGAAGAGGCAAGGGCAGCAAACTGACCATAGCAGACAAACAGAAGGGACAGTTGCAGCATAACGGACCTTAAAGGCAAGAGGGAGGGGGCAGGGGAATGACAGTGGACCAAACAAGACAGGAGGGAGGCAGTAGGGGTCTGCACATGGAAAACAGATGGCAGGGGGCCAGGGCAGGAGCAGCAAGCTAACCATGGAGGGCAGATGGGATGGGCACTGGAAGCACAACACACCATTGAGGGCAACAGTGAGACTATAATGGCATACATAGAGACATTGAAGGGAAGGTGGGAGGAGGTCAAGGGCAGTAAGCTGACCACACAGAGCAGTTGGGAGGGCCTATGGCAGCAAAGAAGACCATGGATGGTGAGCGCAAGGGTTAGTGGCAGCACAACGGCCATGGTGGGCAAGAGGGAGGGGGCAGGGGCATGCACAAAAGACCATGGAGGACAGAAGGGAGGGGTAGGGGCTGGACATAGACAAAAGAGGGCAGGGGAAGGGACTTTACAACAGACTATGCAGGGCAGACAGGAGGAGCAGTTGCAGCACCACAGAGCATGGAGGGCAGAAGGGAGTGGTAGCAAAATGGACCATGGAGGTAAGGTGGGAAGGGATAGGGGAATGGAACTTGGACAGACAGGGTGGAGGTGGCAGGGACAGGCAGCAGCCATCTGACCATGCTAGGCAAGTTAGAGGAGCAGTGACAGCTCAACAGAACACTCAGAGTAGATAGGAGGGTGGCAGATTTATGGAATATGGTGGGCAGGAAGGAGGGAGCAAGGGCATCCACACAGACATTGGAGGGCAGGAGAGTAGGGACAGCAAGATAAGCTCAGAGGCTAAGCCAGAGGACAATGATGCTGCATAGAATTGGGGCACGGAGGACAGGAGGAGTGGGCAGGGACATCGAGCTAAATGGAAGGCAGTAGAAGCACATTGGACCATATAGGGCAGGAGGGAGGGGCTGGTGCATGGACTCAGACAACAGAGGGTAGCGAGGAGGTGGATGGGGCAGCAAGCTAACAGTTTAGGGCAGGCAGGAAGGGCTGTGGCAGAACAACAGCCACACACAGCTCTAATGAGATAGCAGGGTCATGGACAATGGATGGCAAGGAGGAGGGGGCAGGAGCAGCAATCTTGGGTGGGGGCAGCACAATGCCAGGCCAGACCCTGCCCTCAACCCCATCCCCTCTGTGAATTGCGATGGGCATCTTACTTCTTGTTAAAAAAACTTAGAAAGTCACTAAAAAAAGCAAAGGTTACAGGGATGTTATAGTTAGGAAGTAGAATTAAAAACTACCCCACCTGTTACCTTCTGTAAGTCCCACACTGGGGAGTTGCTGAGAGGCCTTTGTGCACACACCTCCTGGCACAATACTAGTTGGGGGATGAAGTCCCCTTGGCTACTGAGTGTCCTTGGGGCGAACAATCCCTCCTGTTTAACCCTGGGCGAAGTGCTACGCTACGCTCGCGTAGTTTGCGAAGTTTGCGCTACTTCGCACAACGCGAATTGCACGTAGCACAGTGCAAACACGCGTAGTGTAGTGCCGCGGTCATTTTTTGCTTGCTCGCGGTCCTCAACGTCAAGTTGGCGACCGTGAGCAAGCAAAATGACATCCCGGCGAGACTTTTTCTCGCTCGCGATCAGCAACATCAAGTTGCCGATCGCGAGCGTGGAAAATAAACCTCCCGGCGAGATTCTCAACGCGGGGAGGTCAGGTTTCTCATTGCGAGTGGTCGCGTATGCTCGCGACCGCCGCGATGAGAAACTACCAGTCCGCGTTGAGAAAGCTGCCGCCGAGTAAAAATCTACTCGAGCGGCAGTAAAAGACAGCTCGCACTGTGCAAGTTGCCGTTTTCAATGATTGCACAGTGCGGACAAGCATCCGGCACTGTGCAATCATTGCGAACAGTGCGCTATGCAGTTCGCGTAGCGCTACGCGAAGCTTGCCTAGTGCGAACTGCACTTTGCGTAGCTTTGCGAAGCATTACTTCGCGAACTACGCCCAGCCTTACTCCTGTTACTAAGAGGTATTCGAATGCCACGCCCCAATTCTCCACCACTCTGCAAACACATCCCCTGGCACACCACTGGTTGGGGAATGAAGTCCTCTTGGATGCTGAGGGACCTTGGGGGCCAAGAAGTCCTTCTGGTACCTCCTGTAAGTCCTACACAGTAGGATTCCTGAGAGCTGTTTGAAGGCCCGCCCCCTATTTTCCACCACTTTGCAAACCAGATTACTACTTAAGAACCATAGAAATTCACTGAAAAAACCAAAGGTTACAGGGACGCTATAGTTAGGAATTAGCATTTATGTTGATTTAGTGCCTGCAGCCTCTCTCAAGGCCACATGACTAGGAGTAGGAAGCGGAAGTAACAACACTCCTGAGCAGGTTCAGGGTTACAGGTGGCATGTTGGTTTGGCTGCCTCGGCGCAGCGTGGAGTGGAGCAGCAAGGAGGTGAAAAGGTGGCAGTGATGTGGAACGGTTGTGAGGAGGAGGATGAGAGGCCATGGCTGAGCAAAAGAGTGTGACAGAACACTGAGGGCAGGTACGTCAGCCCCTGCCGAGGCAGAGGAAGAGGCAGAGACTTGCACCCATCCCACAGCCTCTCTTACGTGCCTCTCTGCAGACTCACTGACCCTGCCATCTCCGGATAGACAGTGCCACCCGCTGCCCAAAGTATCCTAAAGCAGCCACTGCGGCCACAACAACTTCTGCGGGCCCTCTGCGGGCTCTCACTGCCAAGCCTGCACTTGCACGAGGGGATGAGCGTGGCAGCCGTAGTCGACTGCTGCAAAGTGTGTGCCCCGCCCTCCCCGCAGATGTGGCTTGGCTAGATCTGGGTGCGGCTTATGGAAGCATGTTGGTGTGCCAAGCTTGCCCTTGCAGTCTTGAGACCCAGCAACCTGAAGCCCGGGCACGAATCCACAAATTCAGCAGCTCAAGGGAAGCTTAAGGGCCATCATAATTCGCCTGCCTTCACTCTACCATAGCCCCAGCAACCCAAAGCACGGGCGCAAATCTGCAAATTCAGCAGCCTACCATAGCTCTACCATAGCCCCCCAAAAAAGAAGAAAGTTCTGGCTCAAGCAGCGCAGCAAGCCTCACCACCAATTCAACCAAAGGCATAATCGTTAACGGACCCTCTTCACAAAAACGAAAGAATAGTTGAGGCCAAAGGGTCACAAAATAGCTGCATCTCACAACCAGTGTGACCCTATTGGATGTCGCCAGCAGTACTCAGCCCCAATTTTGAGCGCCAGTGTGCGCAGAGGACTAGAAGAAGCCCAATCAAAAGCTCAACCAGACTACAAACTCCATTCATTTTGGGGTAGAAATTATCCCACAGATTATTTCATAAGCATCGTGTCAAAGCAATGATCAACAGAAAGCGGATTCGCCCCCACGTGAACAATCAACTAGGACCTACCACTGCAAAATTTATTTTTAGGCCCACACAGCTTGCACAATCACATCTCGCAGGACCAATGTCTAGCCTAGCTCATGAGGACCCCCATATTTCAAACACCGGAAGGGCATCCAGTTAAAATGGAAGCAAGGACCCTAGGCAATCAGGAGATATTACCATTAAGTCACCCAGTGGCTCAAAGGTAATATCCACACTCGGCCCAAGTTACAAGCAGAGCTACAGGAAAGCCACTGCTGGCAAGAAAGTACTGATCAATGACTTCTTCAGTAAAAGAATGAAGCCATCTGATCCCCCTAACGTATCCCCAGCACAAATCCCCATTGCTACAGGAGATGCACTAACCAAGATGGAAACAACACACCGTCATCCAACCTGAAGGGTCAAAAAGTGGCTACTTCCATAATTGAAATTTCCTCCAAAAGTCTGGCAGACAGTACCCTCGCCAAACTTAACTGTACGTCAAGCTCAGAAGGTAATATATCTGGTGCAAGTACTGAAGCATTACAGGGTAAAGCCTTACAGCATCAAGACCAGCATAACTCCTTAATCCATTTGAAGCCGTCACTCACAACCACTGCTCAAATCCTTAATGACAGATTGCAGGAATAAGGCAATCGCATGCAGGAGGAGAGCAAGAGTAGGACGATCGCCACCTTAATAGAGCCAACAGGCACCGTGAGGGACCCAAAAACTTCCCACAAACCTAAGCACGTTGCACCCTGCTCCCAGGACCATAACCAGATTAAAAACACTGCCACTATACTTCAACAATGTCAACCTCAGCCAACGCTGCCTCAGGATCACAGCCCGTTATGGGACGAGAGCATTTACAATAGGTCAGTCTCACCAACGCATCAACCACCTAAGGAACAATGTGAGCTACTGGCCACAATTAGCATGTCTCTGGTGGCCACAATAAATGCTCTTACATGACAATCATAGAACCTACAATTACAACTAGAGCGGATCCAAGCCCTAGCCACATCTATTGCCAAAATGGAGGTCAAATTCACCAACATGGAGCAAAACAAGCAACACGCGAGCTGAACTGGAAAAGAAAACTCCTCATGTGACTGCCACTAAGTAGCCAAAAAATTATGCACCTTACCGGAAGTACTAACATCTATGATTGCAGAGTGGAAACTCGCATTCCGTCACCTCGACAACCACCTGAGTACACAGACACCTCCACCAGCATTGGTTTCAGTAAGCCTATTATCAGAACAAAAAACCATCAACTGAAATTCTGTTACAGGTGACCTGAAGGTCCCGGCAAATCAACCCTTAGAGAAAACAGCTATTACAGGGGCCTTGCAGTTCCAAATGCCAAATCCTCCTTTTCTGCTTCTGGCATCAACACAGGAGACAATAAATCACTACTCAGAGGTCCCCAGGCAGGTTGCACACAAACATATACCTCAAGGCCCTTCATTTCTCAAAAATTAATTTTTGGAAAAAATCTCTTCAAACACCAACGAGGATACTGCGAAACACAAGAAAGACAAGTGGACAAGGGTGCTCTACAAAAGATCTAAAAAATGTCTATAAAAGGCCAAAAACAAAGCAGCCAAAGAGCGAATGAACAACCACCACTCGAATGAACAAGCCTTTAAAGTCAGTGAAGCTAATAAAGTGCACCCCCTTTTTAAGGCAAGAAGAACAGGAACGAAATCTGCAGATACCCAGGAAATAGCCAACTTCCTGCTATTTCAGCTCTTGGACTCCCTTCAGTCAATCGTGGAGCAGGTTCCCCCAAAGAGCAAAGTCCATTAACAGCACCGTTTTTGCTGTATGCTCAGTCTGCTCCTACATGACCAGTTATCGGTGAATTCGCCAAATTTAGCAAATGTTCAGGATTGCAGCCAGATAACAACACAAGGGTGCAAAAAATTAAAGAACTGCAAACACTACATCTTTTGATGGTAGCCATTATGACCTTTCAATAAAACAGGATAGTGACATTAAACTCAGCTGTGCCCCCAATCCTAGCATCCCCTTAAATGAAGAAGCAACGACAATCCAAACATCCACCAATATACAATGCAGTGGAACTGGTAGTGAACCCAGTTCCACCAAACTGGTACTTACACAACACCCTGTTCAGAGGGTGATCACGACAGCCTTAACTGCTCTAACCTATTACATCTTTTTAAAGTTATCCCAAACTTGACTAAAATAACCACAGAAAACATTTTGAATATAGAATTCAAAACGTTGTCGGAGCGCACTAAGGGGCAGATTTACGAGCCCCCTGCGCCACCAGTAAGTCACTTTTTTTTACGTACTGGAGGCGCATTTCACTTCTCCATACTTACAAGGAGAGGAAAAGCCACCCTGCGTGACTATTCCTCTCCTTGTAAATATGGCCCCTTCACACGCAGCACTTTGCGTGGAAGGGGCGTTCCATGGGTGTTGCTGTGGCTGTTGCTGAGGGTGTTCCCACGCAACACCCATGGAAGGAGACACATTTCCAGATTTACGAGTAATCGTAAATCTGGAAATGCGTGTCAATGCTACGCCTCCCCAGGGGAGGCGCAACGAGGAGAAATGTTTCAATTTCTCCTCGTTTTTTCCTCTTTCAATGCGTGCTGCATTCTACAGCACGCATTGTAAGAGGAAAATGCCTGTAGTGATTGTTTTTGTGCAGGAAGGTGCCCCTTCCTGCACAAAAACAATCTCCCCATGACGCAGGCATCCTTGCACCATGGTGCAAGGGTGCCTGCGCCGGCGCATGGCTGCAGTTTGTGCGCCAGCGCAGGGGAGAGCACAGGAATGCGACATATCCTTGTAAATATGTCGCATTCCTGTGCTTCGGAAGTGCCGCAGCGTGGCGCAGCCTAAGGGCTTGCGTTGCCACGCTGCGGCACTTCCTTGTAGATCTGTCCCTAAGTGCCTAATGTATTAAAGGGTTTTACCCATTCTGTGTCTATGGGAAAATGTGTTTGTACTTATGGCCCTAAGAGAAGAGAGTCCACAATAATCACATTTAAATCTCTCGCACTGGCAGAAAAAATCACGAGTAATAAAACCACCTTTGAAGACTGGGGTATTGGGAATTCAAGACTCACGACACCCAAATATCCGTTTCGTCTGAAGCTCCATACGGAGCCACAAAAGTCACATACAACTACTTACAGTGTTTTAAGGGGTGCAGGGTACTCATAAACTACCCCAACTCAGTGCAAACTGAGTATGTCACGACAGTACATAAACACAGGGGGCCCAATTAGAAAAGTTGCCATGGGACACGCTGAGGGAAACAACAAATCGGATTGGAGCTGGTTAGCTCCTACCCTATTTATCAGTCCACAAAATTGCTCCTAGCATTAGTAAACAACCTGCTGACTGTAATACAGAACTAAAGATACTATCATGGAACATAGCCACATTGTCTAGAATACTCAAATCGACCCTCACAAGATCTTTGATTGCAACTTACGATTTACTCTGTCTACAGGAAACCTGGTCATTAAGTCCAACAATTATATCAGGCTTCCATGAAAACCATCATTCCGCAAACAAACAAAAAACATATTTAGAAGGTCTTCTTGTGGCCTTTCAATATACCTTAAGAGCGGCCTAGAGTTAAAAGTGAAAAAACCTCCCAGCCGAGAACGGCATGATATAAGCCATCACATTGGAAGGTGCAAAAATTACAGATCGCAAGTCAAGACTCCTATTGATCAACTTATATTTTAAAAGCTTTGTTTCAAAACAGGCAAAAAAGATGACATAGCTATGCGACTCACTAGATGGTGCTCTTTGTGACCACGCCAACCACGAGATAATAATTTGTGGTGACTTTAACTTCCATCATTTGGGGGCCCCAATGCCCAAACACACTCTAGTGAGTACGCCACTAAACCATTTACAGAGCCTGTTCAATAGATACACTCTTAAATCTATCCAACATACACTAGAACACAGTAGAGCACATTTACAATTTCCCAAAACTTTTAGAGGAGTAAGCACACCAGACTACATGTTCACCATGGCCAATATCATGGAGCAGATGGTTTGTTTCAAAATTCCCTTACTTCAAGAGAGTGACCATCTCCAACCCTGCATGGAGCTACAATTAAAAACAGTGAAGCATGACCAGCAAAAGACAAGTGGCACCTCAAAAGAAGATGAAAAAACACAATTAATTTGCTGAATCAAATGGGTCCCAATACCCCCTGGAAAAACTCGAAATCTAGAAATCCACCAGTGGCTCAACGCTACAGGCGCAAAATGAAAAAATTCTACTTGAACATTCGGACACCATCATTAATGACATCCATTTTAAAATAGGCCCTAAAATTCTCCTTCGCAGGCCGAAGGTAAGTCATCTCCATCAAAAGTGTCCTGCAAAGCAAGTAAGCAGAAGATCATCAGGATGCGGAAATTACTTAACAAGACGCATAGTCATCATCCTAAAATTGACTTGCATCAAAAATTGAAGGAACAATCACACAAGCGGCTGGTCTGGGCCATCAAGTGAGAAAAAACAGAGAAAGAATGGCTATATGTATACTCTCTTCTAGGCAAACGCAGCCACGCTGAGTTGTGGAGCTACATCAAAAATAAAATGTCCCAATACTGCCCCGTACCAATGCAATAGATGAGGCGCAGTGGACACAGCACATAAACAAACTGTATGTAGCCAAAACACCCAGCGCTCCACTTACCTACAATCTTAATATTGACCCTGAAGCATCTAACAAAGACTCAAATTTTACAGCAAAACTAACCTATAACACTTTTTCAAAAATCAGAACAATGGGAGCTCCAGGCCCAAACTGCATCCCAGCCCAACTTTTTAAGAATAACATAGACCTATGGACTTCCATAGTCCTCCCACTATACCACACATGTTTGGCTACTGGGCAGGTCCCCGAAAGTTGGAGAGGCTCTATACTACAACCAATATTCAAGAAGAGTGATAGATTAGATCCAGGCAATTACCGCCTTATCTCCCTTCTTGATATCGTAGACAAGGGTTATGCCTCACTCTTCCTGAAAGACCTGGAGTCCTGGGTGGAAGAAAATGAACTGATCCTGTTTTGTTAAACTTGCTTTAAGACAAACTCATTAACTACTGACAATATCATGGCCATATCCTTTTCAATTCAACAAACTCAAAGCCACAATTTTCATCCTTAATGTGCATGTTTTATTGATTAGTCCTCCGCTTTTGATTCAGTGAACAGGAACAAATTGTGGCAGAAACTACAGAACTGGGGCATTCAATATAACCTGCTACAGGCAATAATGTCATTATTCACCTCGACTTGGGTTAAGATTAAGCTTTCTGAAGCCGTCACAACAGGGAAAATACCGACAGATTAAAGCATGGGTATGTCCTGGCCCCTCTTTTATTTAATCTGTACACAGCTGACATGTTCTCGGCTTTAAAACATGCAAATCTGATTCCATCAAAAATTGGGGCATCTAAGATCACATTACAACAATATGCTGATGATATAGTTTTATTAGACCACTCACGAATGGGGATTCAAAAAGCCCTGAGCATCCTTCTTAAATAGAATGAAGCAAACAAAATGACTCTCAATGAGACAAAGACAAAAGTTGTAGTTTTCAGAAGAACAAACAAGAAAGCAAACACTGTCTGGAGTCTGGGCTCCCTAAAAGTCCAAAGGACAACAGCCTATAATTACCTGGATGTGTGGCTGACAGCAAAGGGAGGAACCAAAACTCATTTAGGCCACCTTAAAACCAAGTTTGCACGGATCACCACAAGGTTAAGTCAACTCAATACAATTTTAGAGAGCCCATCAACAATACCTATTCAACTGGTTCTTCAGGCCTCCCTTTTACCAGCGCTTAACTATGGCCACAAAGCCTTTCCTGACAATCTCACCCAAACACTTGACAAAGTTCAACTCCAAGCATATACTTGAATTTTTAGACTCCCAAACCACACAAGAGGTTACATGATCATAATAGAACTAGGCTTGGAAGAACAAATGTGGTCTAACATGGGTGGCTTCTTAAAATATTACTATAGGATCATTAAGGCACCACCGACCACCTTGAAATCAACCCTCCAACAGATCTTCATCCTAACGATGAACCCTTGGCCGAATTATTTAAATAAATCAGTGGACACACTCCAAATAGATTTGTCAGTGCTAAACAACAGACTGCTTTTACATTCATCCTTTAAAATAAATCCTCAAAAGGCAGATAAAAATGCATTCTTTTTTAAATTTTATTTTTTATTCTCAGGGAAGCAATAATTCATTTAATCCAATAAAAAAAAACAACAAAAAAAAACCATGAGATTACAAAGGGGTAAAAACATAACAGTCTCCGGAGATGAGAGCAAAGCAAACAAACACATTAAATCAAAATTCCTCTTTCTCCTATTGCTCCAAAAGGGGCCCCCACACCTGGCCTCCCCTTTTTTTCACTCTCCGACCTTTACATTTGTATAATGCCACCTCTAAGTTGTACACTTCAAAAACAGGGGGAGGTAGAGGGTATAAGGCTAGGTCCACCCTTCTTTCACTCATGTACGCAAAAAAACCGGATTACCGGATAGAGGACCTAGTCAGGGTGAAGTTTGATCCCAAGTCAAATTGAAATGGAAGGTCAGGTATTTATGACAAGAAAGAACAAATGCTTTCTTGAGTCCCCTCACTCACCGGGGTTTCCCACCGGTGACATGCTTCATCATTGGGGTCCTCTCAATCCGCTGCGGATTGAGGCGGGCTTCGACTTGCGAAATTACGTAGGAGCACTAATAGGTGACTATGTGTGGTGCAATGTTTGGTGGAGTGGATAGAAAATCTAAAAATAACTGGCTAGTGGGCGAAACACTTTATTCTAGCTCCTAGTCGGTATATTAAAAACAGGGGTACTAGACAACGATGTAACCATAATGAGTTAAAAGTCTCTAGTGTTTGGTCAACATGTTTCGAGCCTCCCCACGGCTCTTCCTCAGGTCCACACAGGGGCCAGCCCTGTGCGTTCCACTCCTAAGTGACCTAAAAGTGAGGTAAATAATTAGTTAAGTGAGAAGTGATGTGTACACACCCACTGTGTGTGCACTATAATACATACGATTTTAATTCAATTGATCGTAGTATCTGTTGAAAATAAAACAGAACAATGTTAGCCATACATCAGCCTGCCAGGGCACTGGCAGGTATGGAACTGCATGCGGCACACTGCGTCTAGAACACATTTAAAATAAATCGTTATGCGTAAAATAACATCGTAGTCTCCACTTCCATAGTGCTTTATCGGTGGAGTTAAACGTGCGTGTGTCATCTCATAGGGAGATCCTAAATGAATATAAGTGTTTCATTTAAAAACAGAGACATAGGCACCACGTGACAACACATACATAAACCACAAAGAAAACTTTGCATATTGCGCCATTACATACTTCAAATGAGGTCCAAATTAGCCCCATGGTCTGGAGGGGTGGAGGGGCTCATATTCATACTCTGAAATGAGGGTAATGAATGATTAGATATAGTGACAGCAACAAGTCTCTGAAAAAAATGAGAGAACAAGTGCTGCGGTATCGCGGTTGTCCTTTGTTGCAGTTTTTGCCGCCAAACACGATCTGTAGTGGCTGCGCTGTTAGGGAGGAAAAATGGAACACTTACTTGAGTGGAGCTCGCCTCGGCAGTAATTCACCTACTTGTACCCCTGGAGACCGCATATTAACGCGTCTCTCCATGGGTACCGGGTTAAATACTATTAGTTCCGCCTAGTCATCGGATTGGTGCTAGAGCGGAAACTGTACCAGGAAATGGCCGCCCGAGTGTGGAAAAAACGGCGGCCATGTTGGGGGAATGGAGTGGGGAAAGAACTGTATTAAATGACAGTAAATACAGGGGAATTCTTTTTATAAGTGTGTTATAGCCCCCAAGGTCATAAGTATCTTCATTTTTGTAGTGCGGTCTGATTAATGTAAAAAGACCGCTGTATTAGATAACATTCGGTTCTTATGTTATTCGTGTGGTTATACTTCGAGAGTTAAGTTACTTTCTTGGTCATGTTCACCCCCTGGGCTAGCATTTACTTCCACGGGGGCTAATGATGCAGCGAATAACGAGTGGTAGGGTGTAATGGAGGTTTTACTATTCGAAAAATCTTCTATTCGAAAATGGAGGTTTTACTATTCGAAAATTCTTCTTTGGACTTTTTCATGTGTACATATAAAAGGGGGGTCCATGAATTCTTATTCCTATTTTGTGAATTGCCCCCAGGGGATATTATCATTCAAACCCCTGGTGTCTGTGCGTAGTTTAAACACCCAACGTTGTTCCTTCTCCAGGAGTTTTTGTTCTAGGTTCTCAGTAGGTTTTATGTGTTCCAGCACCACCCATTGGAGGTCGTTAGGGGTGTGTTGTTTTTCAATAAAGTGTGTGGTCATCTTTGTGGTTGCTCGCCTGCATCTGATGTTACTACGATGCTCAACTATCCTTTTGCTAACCTTCCTGGTCGTCTAGGTTCCTGTACCTTGTATCAGCGGGCGAAGGAATGCGTCCGCGAACTTTGAGAGCGGTTCCAGGATGGACCCAATACCCGAAACTATGGGTCTTCCTGGTGGGTTTTCAAGGGACTTATGTATTTTCGGTATCGTATAAAAATACGGTGTTGCGTTAAACTACGCACAGACACCAGGGGTTTGAATGATAATATCCCCTGGGGGCAATTCCCAAAATAGGAATAAGAATTCATGGACGCTCCTTTTTATGTACACATGAAAAAGTCCAAAGAAGAATTTTGGAATAGTAAAACCTCCATTTTCGAATCGAAGAATTTTCGAATAGTAAAACCTCCATTACACCCTACCACTCGTTATTCGCTGCATCATTAGCCCTCATGAAGTAAATGCTAGCCCAGGGGGTGAACATGACCAAGAAAGTAACTTTGCTCTCGAAGTATAACCACACGAATAACATAAGAACCCAATTTTATCTAATACGGCGGTCTTTTTACATTAATCAGACCGCACTACAAAAATGAAGATACTTATGACCTTGGGGGCTATAACACACTTATAAAAAGAATTCCCCTGTATTTACTGTCATTTAATACAGTTCTTTCCCCACTCCATTCCCCCAACATGGCCGCCGTTTTTTCCACACTCGGGCGGCCATTTCCTGGTACAGTTTCCGCTCTAGCACCAATCCGATGACTAGGCGGAACTAACAGTATTTAACTCGGTACCCGTGGAGAGACGCATTAATATGCGGTCTCCAGGGGTACAAGTAGGTGAATTACTGCTGAGGCGAGCTCCACTCAAGTAAGTGTTCCATTTTTCCTTCCTAACAGCGCAGCCACTACAGATCGTGTTTGGCGGCAACAACTGCAACAATGGACAACCGCGATACCGCAGCACTTGTTCTCTCCTTTTTTTCAGAGACTTGTTGCTGTCACTATATCTAATCATTCATTACCCTCATTTCAGAGTATGAATACGAGCCCCTCAACCCCTCCAGACCATGGGGCTAATTTGGACCTCATTTGAAGTATGTAATGGCGCAATATGCAAAGTTTTCTTTGTGGTTTATGTATGTGTTGTCACGATGTGCCTATGTCTCTGTTTTTAAATGAAACACATATTCATTTAGGATCTCCCTATGAGACGACACACGCATAAGGCACGATGGAAGTGGAGACTACGATGTTATTTTACACATACCGATTTATTTCAAATGTGTTCTAGACTCAGTGTGCTGCATGCAGTTCCATACCTGCCAGTGCCCTGGCAGGCTGATGTATGGCTAACATTGATATGTTTTATTTTCAACAGATACTACGATCAATTGAATTAAAATCGTATGTATTATAGTGCACACACAGTAGGTGTGTACACATCACTTCTCACTTAACTAATTATTTACCTCACTTTTAGGTCACTTAGGAGTGGAACGCACAGGGCTGGCCCCTGTGTGGTCCTGAGGAAGAGCCGTGGGGAGGCTCGAAACATGTTGACCAAACACTAGAGACTTTTAACTCATTATGGTTGTATAGTTGTCTAGTACCCCTGTTTTTAATATACCGACTAGGAGCTAGAATAAAGTGTTTCGCCCACTAGCCAGGTATTTTTAGATTTTCTATCCACTCCACCAAACATTGCACCACACATAGTCGCCTATTAGTGCTCCTACGTAATTTCGCAAGTCAAAGCACGCCTCAATCCGCAGCGGATTGAGAGGACCCCAATGATGAAGCATGTCACCGGTGGGAAACCCCGGTGAGTGAGGGGACTCAAGAAAGCATTTGTTCTTTCTTGTCATAAATATCTGACCTTCCATTTCAATTTGACTTGGGATCAAACTTCACCCTGACTAGGTCCTCCATCCGGTAATCCGGTTTTTTTCCACCAACAACCTTTCCAACACCAGCCATATCTGTATTGGGAAGAAGGACAGCAACCTGAATATCAAGGACAGTCTTTTTTAGGGAGAGGCAAAGGACCACAAAGAGGCAAGAACAGAAGAGGAGCACAAGTACAATGGGCACAACCGCTGGAATCCACGAGGATGAACACGAGGAGCATGGGCCCCCGGAGCAACCCCTCAACCAGCCACCACCCAGTTTAGTGGTGAACCTATCAGATGCAACACTGACACCAATTCAACAAATTGTGTTGGAAAAGGGACTAGGATTTGTTCCAACCCACAATATGGACAAATTTAGACTCTGCTGCGAAATGAATGAATTCATTCGAAGAATCAAGCTACAAGTCTTTTTTAAGGACAAACAACCTATCTCTACCCGAGAAGGCGACACAGGACTGCATCGGAAATCCAACTTCACCCCACCATCAGCCAACTTACCGGTGGAAGTATTGGCTTTCGAAAAAGCAGTTCTTAAAGAAGTGAGCGAGATTGACCCCAGGACCATCAAGGTTTTCCACAATACTAGCAAGGTGGAACAAGAGGCGATCCAGCTGCTAGCTAACAACACCTCGATCACATTAAAACCAGCGGAGAAGGGAGGGGCAATTGTCCTCCAGAATACCACAACATACCGCGAAGAGTGCCTAAGACTCCTAACGGATGAAAGGAATTACATACGAATAAGAGAAGACCCAACAGAACGACTACGTATCGAAATCGCCAGTTTGGTGGAAGAATCTACAGCCAATGATTGGATTACCAAAAAAGAAGGCGACTTTCTGATGAATACAAACCCAACAACACCGTATTTTTATACGATACCGAAAATACATAAGTCTCTTGAAAACCCACCAGGAAGACCCATAGTTTCGGGTATTGGGTCCATCCTGGAACGGCTCTCAAAATTCGCGGACGCATTCCTTCGCCTGCTGATACAAGGTACAGGAACCTACCTACAGGATACCAAGGCGGTACTATGCCTCCTCCAGGACCTCAACTTCAACCCCACGACATGCATACTCATTGGGCTGGATGTAGAAAGCCTCTACACCAGTTTACCCCATAGAGAGACCCTCAACATCATAGAGGAAGTGCTTTTTGAACAAGAATGGCGATATCACACCCCCAGACATGTTGTTTTAGAATGCTGCAGGATGGCCCTCACGGAGAATTTCTTTTGTTTTGAAGAGACCCTATTCCGCCAACAGCATGGTACCAGCATGGGGAGCACATTCGCCCCAAGTGTGGCAGGGCTCTAGGTCCACCACTTGGAGAAACATAAGATACTGAACGACACGAACCCTTATACTGACCACATAGTGTTATGGAAGAGATACATTGATGATGTGCTACTCATTTGGGAAGGAAATGAGTCTGAAGCCACTGATTTCATGGCCTGGCTGAACTTACAGGACCCTTTTCTCAAATTTACCCATACTATGAGCAGGTCACAATTGGTCTTCCTGGATTTGAACATTTTTGCAACAGGAGACTCACTGAGAACCACAACACACTTCAAACCGACAGCGAAAAACTGTCTCCTGCTGTATGACAGCTTTCACCCGAGACAACTCAAAGAGAATCTTCCATTTGGACAGTTCCTGCGCCTGCGGAGAAACTGCACAGAGAAAGAGGATTACAAGCGACAGGCAAGAGAACTGTCCAAGAAACTGATCACAAGAAAATACCCCCCACACCTAGTGAATCAAGCCAAGAAAAGAGCGGGTAACAATCATAGAGAATCACTACTGGAGTTCCAACGGGAAGAAAAACCTGAGAGTGAAAAGAAACCAATCTGCATTACAACGTTTAATGTAGCATCGGACAAGGTGGCCAAGATTGTGAAGACACATTGGCGCATCTTGAATAGTGGAAGTTTGGACATTCCAAAACCTATGTTTTCCCATAGGAAAGGGAAAAATCTGAAAGACATTCTGGTGCACACACGCCCAAAAATTACAACTCCAAGTGGGGATAACCAAAGAGTCTTACAGCCCTTACCCAACGGACATTATCCGTGCAACAACTGCAGTGTATGTCACCTGACGTCACCCACCAAGAGCGTGACACTAAACAACAACATGGTGTGGGAATTGCGTAAATTCAGAAATTGCAACACGGCAGGGGTGGTCTACCTAATGACCTGCACATGCAACCTTCACTACGTAGGCATGACGACCAGGAAGGTTAGCAAATGGATAGTTGAGCATTGTAGTAACATCAGATGCAGGCGAGCAACCACAAAGATGACCACACACTTTATTGAAAAACAACACACCCCTAACGACCTCCATGGGTGGTGCTGGAACACATAAAACCTACTGAGAACCTAGAACAAAAACTCCTGGAGAAGGAACAACGTTGGGTGTTTAAACTACGCACAGACACCAGGGGTTTGAATGATAATATCCCCTGGGGGCAATTCACAAAATAGGAATAAGAATTCATGACCCCCCTTTTTATGTACACATGAAAAAGTCCAAAGAAGAATTTACGAATAGTAAAACCTCCATTTTCGAATAGAAGAATTTTCGAATAGTAAAACCTCCATTACACCCTACCACTCGTTATTCGCTGCATCATTAGCCCCCGCGGAAGTAAATGCTAGCCCAGGGGGTGAACATGACCAAGAAAGTAACTTTACTCTCGAAGTATAACCACACGAATAACATAAGAACCCAATGTTATCTAATACAGCAGTCTTTTTACATTAATCAGACCGCACTACAAAAATGAAGATACTTATGACCTTGGGGGCTATAACACACTTATAAGAAGAATTCCCCTGTATTTACTGTCATTTAATACAGTTCTTTCCCCACTCCATTCCCCCAACATGGCCGCCATTTTTTCCACACTCAGGCGGCCTTTTCCTAGTACAGTTTCCGCTCTAGCACCAATCCGATGACTAGGCGGAACTAACAGTATTTAACCCGGTACCCGTGGAGAGACGCGTTAATATGCGGTTTCCAGGGGTACAAGTAGGTGAATTACTGCCGAGGCGAGCTCCACTCAAGTAAGTGTTCCATTTTTCCTCCCTAACAGCGCAGCCACTACAGATCGTGTTTGGTGGCAAAAACTGCAACAATGGACAACCGCGATACCGCAGCACTTGTTCTCTCATTTTTCTCAGAGACTTGTTGCTGTCACTATATCTAATCATTCATTACCCTCATTTTAGAGAATGAATACGAGCTCCTCAACCCCTCCAGACCATGGGGCTAATTTGGGCCTCATTTGAAGTATGTAATGGCGCAATATGCAAAGTTTTCTTTGTGGTTTATGTATGTGTTGTCACGTGGTGCCTATGTCTCTGTTTTTAAATGAAACACTTATATTCATTTAGGATCTCCCTATGAGACGACACACGCACGTTTAACTCCACCGATAAGGCACGATGGAAGTGGAGACTACGATGTTATTTTACGCATAACGATTTATTTTAAATGTGTTCTAGACGCAGTGTGCTGCATGCAGTTCCATACCTGCCAGTGCCCTGGCAGGCTGATGTATGGCTAACATTGTTCTGTTTTATTTTCAACAGATACTACGATCAATTGAATTAAAATCGTATGTATTATAGTGCACACACAGTAGGTGTGTACACATCACTTCTCACTTAACTAATTATTGACCTCACTTTTAGGTCACTTAGGAGTGGAACGCACAGGGCTGGCCCCTGTGTGGTCCTGAGGAAGAGCCGGGGGGAGGCTCGAAACATGTTGACCAAACACTAGAGACTTTTAACTCATTATGGTTACATCGTTGTCTAGTACCCCTGTTTTTAATATACCGACTAGGAGCTAGAATAAAGTGTTTCGCCCACTAGCCAGGTATTTTTAGATTTTCTATCCACTCCACCAACCATTGCACCACACATAGTCGCCTATTAGTGCTCCTACGTAATTTCACAAGTCGAAGCACGCCTCAATCCGCAGCGGATTGAGAGGACCCCAATGATGAAGCATGTCACCGGTGGGAAACCCCGGTGAGTGAGGGGACTCAAGAAAGCATTTGTTCTTTCTTGTCATAAATACCTGACCTTCCATTTCAATTTGACTTGGGATCAAACTTCACCCTGACTAGGTCCTCTATCCGGTAATCCGTTTTTTTGCGTACATGATTGAAAGGAGGGTGGACCTCGCCTTATACCCTCTACCTCCCCCTGTTTTTGAAGTGTGTATTTTACAGCGTCCAGCTGTGGGAGTCAAACCCCCCCATCCCCCACGAAGACATAGAACACATACCTGATAACCACAAAAATCCACAAATATGACCGAAGTAACGGGTCTCACCTTCTCCGAGGAGGAAGTGGAAAGAATCATCTCATCCATGCTACCACTAGCAGATACATCGAAGAGCACTTCCAGTGAAGCTGGCCAATGTTGGGACGAACTAACAGAATTAAGAAGGAATTAAATAAAAACTATGATCCACGGTATTATGATGACCGAATATTTAAGGGCAAACAACGCCCCACGAGGTTTGATATTACGGAATGAGCCTTTCATCTTCCAGCAGGATAAAACCTTCAAAAAGGACTGGTCACTCATTTCCTGGCACTGTACCAGGGACTGGTTAGTGCTGATCATAAAAACTGCAGCACGCTTGTCCGATAAGATGAAGGAAGAAATACACACTTTGGAAATACAACTGAAATCGTACCAGACCGTGACAGAGCTGAAAAAGCGATTAGAAGAGCTGAATAAAACAATGACGGACTTTGAGGTGACCCTCAAAGACACAAAGTATCAAAAATTCTAGAAAGATCAGAAATCCTTTTCACATGAAAAGGTTTACCCCTACATAAGGGAAGACTTTATTGCATCTGGCAGGAACCCAGGCTACAACTCAGACACTGACGGCTTGGATACTGGTTCTGACAATTCAGAATCAAATTACAGCCGGAACAACACCAACAGGAATCGCCGCAACGGGAGAGGACGATCAAGGAACAGGGTAGGATACGGATGGCCCCCCCTCCAAGGACCATCACCATACAACATGCCCCAACCTTTCTTCTATCCACCACATTTCCACCAACAACCTTTCCAACACCAGCCATATCCGTATTGGGAACAAGGACAGCAACCTGAATATCAAGGACAGTCTTTTTTAGGGAGAGGCAAAGGACCACAAAGAGGCAAGAACAGAAGAGGAGCACAAGTACAATGGGCACAACCACTGGAATCCACGAGGATGAACACGAGGAGCGTGGGCCCCCCGAGCAACCCCTCAACCAGCCACCACCCAATTTAGTGGTGAACCTATCAGATGCAACACTGACACCAACTCAACAAATTGTGTTGGAAAAGGGACTAGGATTTGTTCCAACCCCCAATATGGACAAATTTAGACTCTGCTGCGAAATGAATGAATTCATTCGAAGAATCAAGCTACAAGTCTTTTTTAAGGACAAACAACCTATCTCTACCCGAGAAGGCGACACAGGACTGCATCGGAAATCCAACTTCACCCCACCATCAGCCAACTTACCGGTGGAAGTATTGGCTTTCGAAAAAGCAGTTCTTAAAGAAGTGAGCGAGATTGACCCCAGGACCATCAAGGTTTTCCACAATACTAGCAAGGTGGAACAAGAGGCGATCAAGCTGCTAGCTAACAACACCTCGAACACAATAAAACCAGCGGACAAGGGAGGGGCAATTGTCCTCCAGATTACCACAACATTCCGCGAAGAGTACCTAAGACTCCTAACGGATGAAAGGAATTACATACGAATAAGAGAAGACCCAACAGAACGACTGCGTATCGAAATCGCCAGTTTGGTGGAAGAATCTACAGCCAATTATTGGATTACCAAAAAAAGAAGCCGACTTTCTGATGAATACAAACCCAACAACACTGTATTTTTATACAATACCGAAAATACATAAGTCCCTTGAAAACCCACCAGGAAGACCCATAGTTTCGGGTATTGGGTCCATCCTGGAACCACTCTCAAAGTTCGCGGACGCATTCCTTCGCCCGCTGATACAAGGTACAGGAACCTACCTACAGGATACCAAGGCGGTACTATGCCTCCTCCAGGACCTCAACTTCAACCCCACGACATGCATACTCATTGGGCTGGATGTAGAAAGCCTCTACACCAGTTTACCCCATAGAGAGACCCTCAACATCATAGAGGAAGTGCTTTTTGAACAAGAATGGCGATATCACACCCCCAGACATGTTGTTTTAGAATGCTGCAGGATGGCTCTCACGGAGAATTTCTTTCGTTTTGAAGAGACCGTATTCCGCCAACAGCATGGTACCAGCATGGGGAGCACATTCGCCCCAAGTGTGGCAGGGCTCTATGTCCACCACTTGGAGAAACATAAGATACTGAACAACACGAACCCTTATACTGACCACATAGTGTTATGGAAGAGATACATCGATGATGTGCTACTCATTTGGGAAGGAAATGAGTCTGAAGCCACTGATTTCATGGCCTGGCTGAACTTACAGGACCCTTTTCTCAAATTTACCCATACTATGAGCAGGTCACAATTGGTCTTCCTGGATTTGAACATTTTTGCAACAGGAGACTCACTGAGAACCACAACACACTTCAAACCGACAGCGAAAAACTGTCTCCTGCTGTATGACAGCTTTCACCCGAGACAACTCAAAGAGAATCTTCCATTTGGACAGTTCCTGCGCCTCCGGAGAAACTGCACAGAGAAAGACGATTACAAGCGACAAGCAAGAGAACTGTCCAAGAAACTGATCACAAGAAAATACCCCCCACACCTAGTGAATCAAGCCAAGAAAAGAGCGGGTAACAATCATAGAGAATAATTCCTGGAGTTCCAACGGGAAGAAAAACCTGAGAGTGAAAAGAGACCAATCTGCATTACAACGTTTAATGTAGCATCGGACAAGGGGGCCAAGATTGTGAAGAAACATTGGTGCATCTTGAATAGTGGAAGTTTGGACATTCCAAAACCTATGTTTTCCCATAGGAAAGGGAAAAATCTGAAAGACATTCTGGTGCACACACGCCCAAAAATTACAACTCCAAGCAGGAATAACCAAAGAGTCTTACAGCCCTTACCCAACGGACATTATCCGTGCAACAACTGCAGTGTATGTCACCTGACGTCACCCACCAAGAGCGTGACACTAAACAACAACATGGTGTGGGAATTGCGTAAATTCACAAATTGCAACATGGCAGGGGTGGTCTACCTAATAACCTGCACATGCAACCTCCACTACGTAGGCATGACGACCAGGAAGGTTAGCAAAAGGATAGTTGAGCATCGAAGTAACATCAAATGCAGGCGAGCAACCACAAAGATGACCACACACTTTATTGAAAAACAACACACCCCTAACGACCTCCAATGGGTGGTGCTGGAACACATAAAACCTACTGAGAACCTAGAACAAAAACTCCTGGAGAAGGAACAACGTTGGGTGTTTAAATTACGCACAGACACCAGGGGTTTGAATGATAATATCCCCTGGGGGCAATTCACAAAATAGGAATAAGAATTCATGGACCCCCCTTTTTTATGTACACATGAAAAAGTCCAAAGAAGAATTTTTGAATAGTAAAACCTCCATTTTTGAATAGAAGAATTTTCGAATAGTAAAACCTCCATTACACCCTACCACTCGTTGTTCGCTGCATCATTAGCCCCCGCGGAAGTAAATGCTAGCCCAGGGGGTGAACATGACCAAGAAAGTAACTTTACTCTCGAAGTATAACCACACGAATAACATAAGAACCCAATTTTATCTAATACGGCGGTCTTTTTACATTAATCAGACCGCACTACAAAAATGAAGATACTTTTGACCTTGGGGGCTATAACACACTTATAAAAAGAATTCCCCTGTATTTACTGTCATTTAATACAGTTCTTTCCCCACTCCATTCCCCCAACATGGCCGCCGTTTTTTCCACACTCGGGCGGCCATTTCCTGGTACAGTTTCCGCTCTAGCACCAATCCGATGACTAGGCGGAACTAACAGTATTTAACCCGGTACCCGTGGAGAGACGCATTAATATGCGGTCTCCAGGGGTACAAGTAGGTGAATTACTGCCGAGGCGAGCTCCACTCAAGTAAGTGTTCCATTTTTCCTCCCTAACAGCGCAGCCACTACAGATCGTATTTGGCGGCAAAAACTGCAACAATGGACAACCGCGATACCGCAGCACTTGTTCTCTCATTTTTTTCAGAGACTTGTTGCTGTCACTATATCTAATCATTCATTACCCTCATTTCAGAGTATGAATACGAGCCCCTCAACCCCTCCAGACCATGGGGCTAATTTGGACCTCATTTGAAGTATGTAATGGCGCAATATGCAAAGTTTTCTTTGTGGTTTATGTATGTGTTGTCACGTGGTGCCTATGTCTCTGTTTTTAAATGAAACACTTATATTCATTTAGGATCTCCCTATGAGACGACACACGCACGTTTAACTCCACCGATAAGGCACGATGGAAGTAGAGACTACGATGTTATTTTACGCATAACGATTTATTTTAAATGTGTTCTAGATGCAGTGTGCTGCATGCAGTTCCATACCTGCCAGTGCCCTGGCAGGCTGATGTATGGCTAACATTGTTCTGTTTTATTTTCAACAGATACTATGATCAATTGAATTAAAATTGTATGTATTATAGTGCACACACAGTAGGTGTGTACACATCACTTCTCACTTAACTAATTATTTACCTCACTTTTAGGTCACTTAAGAGTGGAACGCACAGGACTGGCCCCTGTGTGGTCCTGAGGAAGAGCCGTGGGGAGGCTCGAAACATGTTGACCAAACACTAGAGACTTTTAACTCATTATGGTTACATCGTTGTCTAGTACCCCTGTTTTTAATATACCGACTAGGAGCTAGAATAAAGTGTTTCGCCCACTAGCCAGGTATTTTTAGATTTTCTATCCACTCCACCAAACATTGCACCACACATAGTCGCCTATTAGTGCTCCTACGTAATTTCGCAAGTCGAAGCACGCCTCAATCCGCAGCGGATTGAGAGGACCTCAATGATGAAGCATGTCACCGGTGGAAAACCCCGGTGAGTGAGGGGACTCAAGAAAGCATTTGTTCTTTCTTGTCATAAATACCTGACCTTCCATTTCAATTTGACTTGGGATCAAACTTCACCCTGACTAGGTCCTCTATCCGTTAATCCATTTTTTTTGCGTACATTATTGAAAGGAGGGTGGACCTAGCCTTATACCCTCTACTTCCCCCTGTTTTTGAAGTGTGTATTTTACAGCGTCCAGCTGTGGGAGCTAAACCCCCCCATTCCCCACGAAGACATAGAACACATACCTGATAACCACAAAAATCCACAAATATGACCGAAGTAACGGGTCTCACCTTCTCCGAGGAGGAAGTGGAAAGAATCATCTCATCCATGCTACCACTAGCAGATACATCGAAGAGCACTTCCAGTGAAGCTGGCCAATGTTGGGACGAACTAACAGAATTAAGAAGGAATCAAATAAAAGCTATGATCCACGGTATTATGATGACCGAATATTTAAGGGCAAACAACGCCCCACGAGGTTTGATATTACGGAATGAGCCTTTCATCTTCCAGCAGGATAAAACCTTCAAAAAGGACTGGTCACTCATTTCCTGGCACTGTACCAGGGACTGGTTAGTGCTGATCATAAAAACTGCAGCACGCTTGTCCGATAAGATGAAGGAAGAAATACACACTTTGGAAATACAACTGAAATCGTACCAGACCGTGACAGAGCTGAAAAAGCGATTAGAAGAGCTGAATAAAACAATGACGGACTTTGAGGTGACCCTCAAAGACACAAAGTATCAAAAATTCTAGAAAGATCAGAAATCCTTTTCACATGAAAAGGTTTACCCCTACATAAGGGAAGACTTTATTGCATCTGGCAGGAACCCAGGCTACAACTCAGACACTGACGGCTTGGATACTGGTTCTGACAATTCAGAATCAAATTACAGCCGGAACAACACCAACAGGAATCGCCGCAACGGGAGAGGACGATCAAGGAACAGGGGAGGATACGGATGGCCCCCCCTCCAAGGACCATCACCATACAACATGCCCCAACCTTTCTTCTATCCACCACATTTCCACCAACAACCTTTCCAACACCAGCCATATCCGTATTGGGAACAAGGACAGCAACCTGAATATCAAGGACAGTCTTTTTTAGGGAGAGGCAAAGGACCACAAAGAGGCAAGAACAGAAGAGGAGCACAAGTACAATGGGCACAACCACTGGAATCCACGAGGATGAACACGAGGAGCATGGGCCCCCCGAGCAACCCCTCAACCAGCCACCACCCAGTTTAGTGGTGAACCTATCAGATGCAACACTGACACCAACTCAACAAATTGTGTTGGAAAAGGGACTAGGATTTGTTCCAACCCCCAATATGGACAAATTTAGACTCTGCTGCGAAATGAATGAATTCATTCGAAGAATCAAGCTACAAGTCTTTTTTAAGGACAAACAACCTATCTCTACCCGAGAAGGCGACACAGGACTGCATCGGAAATCCAACTTCACCCCACCATCAGCCAACTTACCGGTGGAAGTATTGGCTTTCGAAAAAGCAGTTCTTAAAGAAGTGAGCGAGATTGACCCCAGGACCATCAAGGTTTTCCACAATACTAGCAAGGTGGAACAAGAGGCGATCCAGCTGCTAGCTAACAACACCTCGAACACAATAAAACCAGCGGACAAGGGAGGGGCAATTGTCCTCCAGAATACCACAACATACCGCGAAGAGTACCTAAGACTCCTAACGGATGAAAGGAATTACATACGAATAAGAGAAGACCCAACAGAACGACTGCGTATCGAAATCACCAGTTTGGTGGAAGAATCTACAGCCAATTATTGGATTACCAAAAAAGAAGCCGACTTTCTGATGAATACAAACCCAACAACACTGTATTTTTATACGATACCGAAAATACATAAGTCCCTTGAAAACCCACCAGGAAGACCCATAGTTTCGGGTATTGGGTCCATCCTGGAACCGCTCTCAAAGTTCGCGGACGCATTCCTTCGCCCGCTGATACAAGGTACAGGAACCTACCTACAGGATACCAAGGCGGTACTATGCCTCCTCCAGGACCTCAACTTCAACCCCACGACATGCATACTCATTGGGCTGGATGTAGAAAGCCTCTACACCAGTTTACCCCATAGAGAGACCCTCAACATCATAGAGGAAGTGCTTTTTGAACAAGAATGGCGATATCACACCCCCAGACATGTTGTTTTAGAATGCTGCAGGATGGCTCTCACGGAGAATTTCTTTCGTTTTGAAGAGACCCTATTCCGCCAACAGCATGGTACCAGCATGGGGAGCACATTCGCCCCAAGTGTGGCAGGGCTCTATGTCCACCACTTGGAGAAACATAAGATACTGAACAACACGAACCCTTATACTGACCACATAGTGTTATGGAAGAGATACATCGATGATGTGCTACTCATTTGGGGAGGAAATGAGTCTGAAGCCACTGATTTCATGGCCTGGCTGAACTTACAGGACCCTTTTCTCAAATTTACCCATACTATGAGCAGGTCACAATTGGTCTTCCTGGATTTGAACATTTTTGCAACAGGAGACTCACTGAGAACCACAACACACTTCAAACCGACAGCGAAAAACTGTCTCCTGCTGTATGACAGCTTTCACCCGAGACAACTCAAAGAGAATCTTCCATTTGGACAGTTCCTGCGCCTGCGGAGAAACTGCACAGAGAAAGACGATTACAAGCGACAAGCAAGAGAACTGTCCAAGAAACTGATCACAAGAAAATACCCCCCACACCTAGTGAATCAAGCCAAGAAAAGAGCAGGTAACAATCATAGAGAATCATTCCTGGAGTTCCAACGGGAAGAAAAACCTGAGAGTGAAAAGAGACCAATCTGCATTACAACGTTTAATGTAGCATCGGACATGGTGGCCAAGATTGTGAAGAAACATTGGTGCATCTTGAATAGTGGAAGTTTGGACATTCCAAAACCTATGTTTTCCCATAGGAAAGGGAAAAATCTGAAAGACATTCTGGTGCACACACGCCCAAAAATTACAACTCCAAGCAGGAATAACCAAAGAGTCTTACAGCCCTTACCCAACGGACATTATCCGTGCAACAACTGCAGTGTATGTCACCTGACGTCACCCACCAAGAGCGTGACACTAAACAACAACATGGTGTGGGAATTGCGTAAATTCACAAATTGCAACATGGCAGGGGTGGTCTACCTAATAACCTGCACATGCAACCTCCACTACGTAGGCATGACGACCAGGAAGGTTAGCAAAAGGATAGTTGAGCATCGAAGTAACATCAAATGCAGGCGAGCAACCACAAAGATGACCACACACTTTATTGAAAAACAACACACCCCTAACGACCTCCAATGGGTGGTGCTGGAACACATAAAACCTACTGAGAACCTAGAACAAAAACTCCTGGAGATGGAACAACGTTGGGTGTTTAAATTACGCACAGACACCAGGGGTTTGAATGATAATATCCCCTGGGGGCAATTCACAAAATAGGAATAAGAATTCATGGACCCCCCTTTTTTATGTACACATGAAAAAGTCCAAAGAAGAATTTTTGAATAGTAAAACCTCCATTTTTGAATAGAAGAATTTTCGAATAGTAAAACCTCCATTACACCCTACCACTCGTTGTTCGCTGCATCATTAGCCCCCGCGGAAGTAAATGCTAGCCCAGGGGGTGAACATGGGGTGAACATGACCAAGAAAGTAACTTTACTCTGAAGTATAACCACACGAATAACATAAGAACCCAATTTTATCTAATACGGCGGTCTTTTTACATTAATCAGACCGCACTACAAAAATGAAGATACTTTTGACCTTGGGGGCTATAACACACTTATAAAAGAATTCCCCTGTATTTACTGTCATTTAATACAGTTCTTTCCCCACTCCATTCTCCCAACATGGCCGCCGTTTTTCCACACTCGGGCGGCCATTTCCTGGTACAGTTTCCGCTCTAGCACCAATCCGATGACTAGGCGGAACTAACAGTATTTAACCCGGTACCCGTGGAGAGACGCATTAATATGCGGTCTCCAGGGGTACAAGTAGGTGAATTACTGCCGAGGCGAGCTCCACTCAAGTAAGTGTTCCATTTTTCCTCCCTAACAGCGCCGCCATTACAGATCGTATTTGGCGGCAAAAACTGCAACAATGGACAACCGCGATACCGCAGCACTTGTTCTCTCATTTTTTTCAGAGACTTGTTGCTGTCACTATATCTAATCATTCATTACCCTCATTTCAGAGTATGAATACGAGCCCCTCAACCCCTCCAGACCATGGGGCTAATTTGGACCTCATTTGAAGTATGTAATGGCGCAATATGCAAAGTTTTCTTTGTGGTTTATGAAACACTTATATTCATTTAGGATCTCCCTATGAGACGACACACGCACGTTTAACTCCACCGATAAGGCACGATGGAAGTAGAGACTACGATGTTATTTTACGCATAACGATTTATTTTAAATGTGTTCTAGATGCAGTGTGCTGCATGCAGTTCCATACCTGCCAGTGCCCTGGCAGGCTGATGTATGGCTAACATTGTTCTGTTTTATTTTCAACAGATACTATGATCAATTGAATTAAAATTGTATGTATTATAGTGCACACACAGTAGGTGTGTACACATCACTTCTCACTTAACTAATTATTTACCTCACTTTTAGGTCACTTAAGAGTGGAACGCACAGGACTGGCCCCTGTGTGGTCCTGAGGAAGAGCCGTGGGGAGGCTCGAAACATGTTGACCAAACACTAGAGACTTTTAACTCATTATGGTTACATCGTTGTCTAGTACCCCTGTTTTTAATATACCGACTAGGAGCTAGAATAAAGTGTTTCGCCCACTAGCCAGGTATTTTTAGATTTTCTATCCACTCCACCAAACATTGCACCACACATAGTCGCCTATTAGTGCTCCTACGTAATTTCGCAAGTCGAAGCACGCCTCAATCCGCAGCAGATTGAGAGGACCCCAATGATGAAGCATGTCACCGGTGGGAAACCCCGGTGAGTGAGGGGACTCAAGAAAGCATTTGTTCTTTCTTGTCATAAATACCTGACCTTCCATTTCAATTTGACTTGGGATCAAACTTCACCTCTAAGTTGTACACATCTAGCATACCACGCCTGATATGTGGGAGGGTCCACATCCTTCCATTGTGAGGCAATCATTATGCGAGCTACCGCTGTTATCATAAAACAAAAATATACTTGGGTTAGTTCCAACTGTAAAGTCTCATCACAACCAAATAACATCAATGTTGCAGTTAAATGAATCGACCGTCCGGTACTTTGATACAGAAAAGTTTTGATCCCTTGTTTCATTACATCCAATTTATAGCAATCAAAAAACATGTGGACCATGTCAGCAGGGCCCTGTCCACACCTTGGGCAAAAGTAATTTTCCCTTTTACCCCACGCACACAATTTTGCTGGTGTGAAATATAATCTAAATACCGTTTTAAAATGTTGTGCTTTGAGATTGGCTGATAAAAAGATCATTTTTGAAAATTTTAGAGATCTACACAGATCGACATCCTGGTTTTCCAGTTTGTCTGCCCAAACACTTTCCGATCTGGCTATGTCGTCTGTGCTAGCACTCTGCAGTATAGAAAACAGATCCTTAATACGAGGCTGCCTATAAACTAACCAGTCTATCAGCGGGATTCGAGCAATGCCAGTAAGCTGTGATACTGCAGGTTTGATCGCCTCCCTGACCTGATTTGAATGTATTTGAAAATTGACCTAGGATCTATCCCATACTGCGCCTGAAGTTCTACGAACGGTATAACTCCATTCGTGTTTATAATGTCTCCCAGGTTATTAATTCCAGCCTGTTCCCAACTTTGCCCTATAGTATCATATAACGGGCCAGGAAATACAGGCGATCGCCACAGGAGTAAATATCTCTGAACCTTTGGGATTTTTAAGATCTTGCTGACCTTACGCCAAGATTTCCAAGCTGCTCTTATATATTTGAAGCGCGTTTTCTTATAGTAGCTCCCTTCCAGCTGCCTAAGTAGTATCCCTGGCGCTTCATCGCCTAAAGCTAATTCGTATATAGATGGGGGGATTTCCCTATCCTGACCTCCCACGGTGGATTCTGCCCCTGTTTTAGATTTGAACAATAAAGACATATGCTGCAACATCAAAGCCCAATAATAATATAGAAGATTGGGGACGGCCAGCCCGCCTCTATCTTGTGATAAAGTCATGAATTTCAGAGACCTCCTAATCTTCTTATACCCCCATATAAATTGTGCAAAGATCCCGTCCATTTTTAAAAAAAAATTATTGGAGGGTTCCAGCATGATGCATCTGAATAGATAAAAGAATTTCGGAAACATTATCATCTTGAGGACATTGCCTCTTCCTATAATAGACAGATGTAAGTTGTCCATTCTTTTTAAATCTCCACTTGTCCTATTGATAAGAGGGGCTGAGTTAATATCCCATATAGACCCCACTTCAGCAGCTATCTTTATCCCTAGGTACGTAGCTACCTCCGTCCTCTGTGGGTCCTGGCATAAAGTAGTTTTAGTGCATACGATCTTTGTTTTATCAGTATTTAATATTTAAGCCATATCCTGACTGTTTGCCAAATTCAGTGGCCAGGGCTTCAATACTTACTATTGCTCCTAGTGGGTCAGGGGTAACCACTGCTATATCGTCAGCGTAGGCTAACACTTTAGTACTATATCCCCTGACCATCACTGGTTTAATCGCCTGATCGTTTAACATTGATCTTATTAGGGGGTCTATATAGAGAGCAAAAAGAATAGGGGAACAGGGGCAGCCCTGTCTTGTACCTCGAGCTATTTTAACCCTTTTCGACTCCCTGCCCATCACTTATATTTTAGCATAGGATTGTATATACATTGCTCTTAAGGCCGTTAATATGCGTGGGCCGAAGCCGTTAGATCTTAAATTGTTCCACAGGTAAGCCCACTCCACCTGATCAAAGGCTTTCTGTGTATCTAAAAGAATCAAGGACATTTGTTCTCCTGAGGTTTCCGAAATATCAAACAAAGATATCACCCATCGGACATGATCCATTGTCCCTCTCCCTGGAATGAAGCCATGTTGCCAAGGGCTCACCAAGGAAGCTATTATTTTTGCTAGTCTGAGCGCGATAATCTTTGAATATAATTTCTCATCAGTATTTATTAGAGATATAGGTCTATATGATGCTGGGTCCTCTGGAGCCTTTCCCTTCTTCAGGAAGATAACTATATTAGTCTCCTGCCAGGATGGAGGCGGAATTCCCTTTTGCTGTACAGCTAGAAACAGGTCTTGTAAAAGGGGAGCTAGTTCTGTCTGTAAAGCCTTATAAATCTCCATAGGGATCCCGTCCGGGCCTGCTGCTTAACCGGAAGCCATTGCCTGCAGTGCCTCTATGACCTCATTTAAAGTGATATCTTCTTCTAGCTCCTGTATAATAGGGGGAGTTTCCACCGTCTCCATGTCTATTGATACCGAACCTCTATCCCTAGAGCTGTATAAATCTGTATAGAAATCTGCGAATATTTTTAGTATTTCCTGGGGTTCAGTCACTATTTTACTATCTTTCCCCTTTAACCTTGAAATGTTATTTGCCGCGGCCCTTTGTTTTAAGCAAAGTTCCAAGTGTTTTCCTGTAGTCTCACTATATTCGTAATTGTCCCGTGCACGAGTCTGGAATACTTCTGCTATTGTTTTATTATAGATTCCATTAATTTCGCCTTTGTTCTTATAACATCAAGCATATGATCTGCCTCGAATTTAGATAGCTCTTCTATTAGTTGATTTAATTAATCTCTCTGTCTCTTCCTTTGAGACCCCACATAGCTAAGGATCTCCCCCTGAGCCCTGCCTTAAATGTGTCCCAGACAATTTCCCTGGATGTACTAAACCTGTTCATATAAAAAACTGCCGGCTCCATATCCTGATATATTTTATAAAGCCGTCCTTTACCATAAGTTTCCTATCAAAGGACCATTTTGTGAATGATCGTTCATGGCCTTGAGCCTCAATTTCCAGTATAAGAGGATTATGATCCGATAGGACCTTAAATAGCTTCCTAATGTTTCCCCCATCTGCCAGCATTGCAGACGCAAAAAAGTAGTCAAGCCTGACATACTTTCTATGTGGGCATGAGAAGTAGGTATAGCCTGGATCCCCTATTTTTTTATAGGACCAGATATCGACTAGCCCATGACTCTCCACCAGAGCCTTCAATGCCTCAAAGACTTGCGGCTTCCTACCCTTATAACCTCCCCTAAAGGTACCAGTTACTTCCAAATGAATATTAAAATCCCCGCAGATGACGAGGGGGGCCGGCCAGGAAGCTAGTTCAAGTTCTAACTCTGACAGCAAGTCTGGATCATCTAGATTAGATCCATAGATTGTACAAAGTGTGAACTCAGATATTAAAGCAATCGCCCACCTACCCCATTTATCAGATAACGTGAGCTTTGTAGGTGGCATCCTGTTAGATACATGGATTGCCACACCTCTGGTCGTGGTAGACTGGGTAGAGCAAGTAACCTGAGTATATCCAGGAATAACATTAAGATTTCTACTTTGCCACGGGATATGGGTTTACTGTTGACATATAATGTCTGCGCCCAGTGATCGTAATACCTCGCCTACCCTACCTCTCTTGCCCCTATCATTGAGGCCTCCAATATTTACAGAACAAATAGTCATCCTGCCCATCTCTGTAATTTTTTTCTGGACCTCAGTTGAGCTTTGCACCAGTTATTCAGACTAGCACCCATTGACCACTTAATATTCCGACAATAATATGCTTCCCTGAGTTTATTGCTTTCTTTCCCTCCTCTCTCCCCCCCTCCTTCACCCCCCTCATCCCCCACTGCCGCCCCCACCCCCTTTTCCCCCCTCCCTTCTCTGAGAGGCAACAGACCTGTGTCGGTCTGTGGTTGATGAGCGGTAACACCCTCCCAAGGTGACCAACTGTGGAGGCAAGATGGCGACCGAGTAAAGTCGGCCTTAGGTGGCTCCCAAAGGTGACAGCAATATCTATATCGTCAGCCATGAAAGTTTAATATGGCGAGTCCCCAAGTGACAACCAAAGCTACAAACAGCGCAGTGACTGATCGAGTCTTACCTGGAACAAGGAGTAACTCACTGAGAAGTTGGGTAACGGTGCTGGCCGAATTAGCGGAGCAACTGATTGCCGGCTGCAGAGGATTCGAGCGGGAGCTGATCAGTGTCTCGGCATCGGCCGGTATGGGTCCAAAGACAGGCACGAAAGGCAGAGGTGCTGCAGTCCAGGTGCCCCCCCAGGAGTCTTCACACAGGCACACAACAGAGTCAGAGGCGGCTCCCATTACGACTCAGGGACGGAGGCAGAGGAACCGGCTGGAGATCGCCACGGATGGGAAGGGGAGGGGCGCGGGTGCGCAGCCCCAGCCACCACGCACCGCCGTCTCCGTAATCGACATGCTGAGGGGAACTGGAAGCAGCTCCTTGGATCAGCGGAGTGAACACACACAGCCAGTGCCAGAGACTTTAGAGGAAGGCGGGCAGTGCCAGACACAGACCGGTAAGACACTGACGGGTCGAGAAGAGCAGGGGGGGGCTCCTGGTGGACGAGACACTAAGCTTGCGGCTTGAAACCGCTACACAGGAAAATCGTGTAGACGAACAAGTATCGAGCGGAGGAGAAGATCAAACCCAGGATGTAGGGCTGGCAATAACATATACAGAGATTACGAGAGAGGCAGACAGGGGAGGGAAAAAGCAAGATATAGTGATACCTGGAAACATCGAGTGCACCAAGCACACTGAGCTTACCGTACCCCATCAGGGGGGATCAAACAAACCTAAGGAGCAGGCAAATAAAGAGGCTGTGGTTAAGAAGGGAAAGACCATGGGGGGGAAAAGGGTCTACCCGGAGGATTAGAGCAGAACCCTCCCATACAAGACTTAATGGGAAATCTAAAACCTGGGGGGCCCTCAAGGCTGCATAGAACCCCACAGGCTCACAGTGAAAGGGAAATTGACTCGGAAGCAAATGACTATTTTTCACTCTCTGATGTCACATGGTCAGAAGGGGAGTCAGACACCGGGTCTAAATCGGACTCCAGCGAGGCGGAAAGTATAGCCGGTAGCGGTATCGATGGCAAGGGTAAGGATAATTTCCCCACAACTCGGAAAATACACTACAAAGTAGCTAGAACCGCCAACCAGAAGCAGAAGGATCTGAGGTGGGACTATTCTATTGGGGATCATCTGGTCGGGGATAGTAACATAACCCCCACAGAAATGATACCATCTGCAATACCCCCAACACTGGAGTCCATCCTGCAGTGTGTAGTGGCTCACCGGGAAGAAGCACGACTGGAAAGTAAACGTGCACTAAATGCCAATCATAAACTTCAAGGGGCGGTGAGGAAAGTCGCTAAAACCTGTAACGCTATAAGCGATCGAATGACGGAGCTAGAATCAAGAGCAGCCTCATTGGAGATGGATATATCAGGCTCAAAGGGGCAAGTGGAAGCCCATGAAGCGCAACTAACGGATATCCAGTGGAAACTAGAAGAGAGTGAAAATTGTCAGAGACGAAATAACTTGCGCTTCCTGGGCATTCCGGAGGGAAAAGAAGGATCGGATGCGCAAATGTATATGGTGCATTTATTGCAGAACTCCTTCCCAGAACTGGAAGGCTGGAACTGGCCTCAGGAAGTTCAAAGGGCGCACCGAGTCCCGTTCACTCTCAGACAGCCAGTCCGTCCGGACGCAAAACCACGGGCACTCTTGGTCTATTTCGGGAACTATCTGCTGAGACAAAGCGTGTTTGAGAAAGCAAGACCAGAGGCACAGCGATCGGTGGATGGTTTCTCGTTTTTTCTAGACCAGATTTTTGCCACAGTACTGTGGAACGCCGCTGGCGTCTGCGCCAGCTAATTCATCCTTTCCAGCAAAAGGGGGCACAGGCCTTTCTTCTAAATCCAGCACTTCTGAAAGTAATATGGAACGACCAGACGAGATTTTTCACGTCAGAGATCAAGGCAAAGGAGTTTTTAAACGCAGGGGGCAATGACTCAGAAACACTAAAACACTGCAATTTTGATACTGATCCTGATTTGTACTAAGGTGCCGGTAGTAGATGGTTAGAGGGTTAACTTTTGATCAAGAGGGGTTTAAGGTCACAGGGACAAGTTGCATGCCCTTGGTATGTCAAATTAGCATCTTCATCTCTCTCACGACAGTAGTATGGTGGGTTAGGTAATATTAGGTCAATAGAGTGAGGAGATGCTCTTCCTTCCTTTTTTTTTTCCTAATACACGGGGGTTCTATAGAGTCACAAATAAGAATTATACACAATAAAAATGCATTCAATGCTATCCAATTTGGCCAAATTAAAGTCAAAGAGCACTCCAGTATTTGAAGCAGTGGCCCCATCATAAGTCACCCATGAACAGCCTTATCTGAGACCACAGCCATACCTCCGGCGCTCGATTGAAAAGACATGTTTAAAATAATTATGGCTGCAAGGTTGATGTGCCTACAGACTAAAGAGATGAACCCAAAATGGCACTCCCTTTCCATGATAGTCAAGTGCAGACTCTGCAGATATTAAAAGGAAATGTTAAACCACCTTTTGTGCTGCTGCCCTGCACTCTTGAATGCCCACCGCACCTTGCTAAAACCCTTGCTCTTCACACACAGTACACAAACCTGCAAAGAGGCTACAAATTGGTTTTTAGCATAGTGGAGCCGTGTACGATTTGGCAAAATTCGGCAAATACATCAGCCTGTTACAAGTATTATTTAAAGACACTAACAAGACTGATGACCGCTGTAACTAAGGTCACCAAAAAGAACTGAATTTTAAAGTTTTGTATGATTGGCTTTTAATATCCGTTTGGATAGATCTTTTAAATGCTTTTTACTAGCTACTCTTCCAGTACATGATTAGACAACAATCTGCTTTCTAGATCCATGCACTTTAAGCATTGTTTTGCACACTTAAACTACCTTACACAGGATTGAGCGGATATCTATCCTCAGGTATTATTTATGACTCCCAAACTTTCATGGGACCTATTTAAAACTGATTTTATCTATGCTTGCATTTAAGACAATATGCATTACATGTATAGTTTGCATAGCCATGCCTCTTTTGCACACCAATGATCTAGTTTTAGCCTTGGCTCTATCCACGAAGTTGTAATTTTGATGTCATCTATTTAAATGTGACCTAGTTTGTGTTATATACTTGTACCTGTTTATGTCTGTGATAGTAATGTTTACAGTCTTCTCTCTCACCTGATAAAACCAGATTTATATTTAAGCTTTTGTACCCACATTGTAATGATTTTAATTAATTATACAATAAAGGATTATTAACTGGCTGACTGAGTTAACATTTAAAAAACCCTTAGAAATTCACTGAAAAAAACAAAAGTCACTGGGACGTTATAGTTAGGCTCAGGTTTCACTCATACAAAACCAGTGAAATTCAGAAGTTATAGTTAGTTGAGCTAACTATAACTTGTACCCCACAATGCACTGCTTATGACCTCACATATTACATCCCTCATGACATGGCCAGTGACATAACTGATGACATCTCAAATGACATCACTGATGACATCATCCCAAAAATCACTAATGCATACACTCACCCATAAAGTCACTCTCACATTCAATCACTCACCCATGCAGTCACTCATATACCCCATCACTGACATATACTGCCTTTCACATATCTAGTACTCACCCATATACCTCTGACATATCCACTCACTCACCCACACAGCCATACACATACTCACTCACTCATATAGCCCCTCACACATGTACTCACTAACCCATACAGCCACTGACTCGCCCACTCACTCATCCATACAGGCAGTCACACACACCCTTACCTACCTACACAGGTACTCAGACACCCATACAGGTACTCAGACAACCATTCACTCACCCTTTCAGTCACTCACATACCCACTCAAACACCCATATAGCCACTTAGACTCCATCTGACAGACTGATACAAACATTCACACAACCAGTCACTCACCCATACATTCACTGAGACACCTAATCACTCACTTGGACAGTCATTCACATACTCACTGAATCATCTATACGGCCACTCATACACCCACTGATTCACCAATACACCTTGGTATATATATTTAACACTCTTATGACTTCACATATTACATCACTCATGACATGGTCAGTGAAATCACTGATGGCATCTCAAATGACATCACTGATGACATCATCCACAAAATCACTAACACACCCACTCACACCCCCACACAACCATTCACCAACCAACCATGGATGATGTCATCAATGATGTCATTTGAGATGTCATCAGTGATTTCACTGACCATGTCATGAGTGATGTAATATGTGAGCTCATAAGCAGTGCATTGCGGGGGCGTAGGTATAGTAAGCTCAGGTGACTAGAACTGCTGAATTTCACTGGTTTTGTATGAGTGAAATCTCAGACTAACTATAATGTCTCTGTAACCTTTGGCGTTTTCAGTGAATTTCTAAGGTTTCATTTATTCTATTTCCTAACTATAACGTCCCTGTAACTTTTGTTTTTTTTGCAATGAATTTCTAATTTAAAAAAAAATCTATTTCCTAACTATAATGTCCCTGTAACCTTTGTTTTTTTCAGTGAATTTCTAAGTTCTTTAATTTTATTTCCTAAGTGTAACATGTAACCTTTGAGAGTTTGTGTGTGAGTAAGTGCATGAGTGTCTCCGTGGGTGTGTGAGTGTCTGAGTGGGCCAGGAAGTGGCTCCATAAGTGTCTCACTGGGTGTGTGAGTGGTGTCTGAGTGGGTCTGTGAGTGAGTGCGTGAGTACCTGTGTGGGTTTGTGAGTAGGTGCTTGAGTCTCTGAGTAGGTCTGTGAGTGGGTTTAATTTATGTAAAATGAACATGACCATCTGATTCAAATCTTAATTTTTTAAGGAGAGTCTACAGTTTGTTTTTTTATTGCATGCTCATCTACGTTATTTTGTACTGGGAAATTAGATGACTTATTGTGTTATTTCTCTGTGTCACTACTTGTCATTTCTTTACTGCATTATTAACTATGGGGGCTTTTATCATTTTTTTGATTGTCGTGAATTTGTCACAAATTTGTCAAGAATTCTTCACATAATATAACAATACGTATGTTCTGGTGTCGAAGGAAAATCTAAAAAAATGTGTGTTTTTGATAAAGTGTAGAACACATATATACACCTTATGTACTTATTGTTTGTGAACCGCTGTTTACTATTATAACATCAATGTTTAATACTTTTAAAATGTATTTTGCGTCGTCGTAACATTGCCAGTATTCGCAATGACGTCGGTAATCATGAAGATCGTGTGACCTGGAAACAAATAGATATAATTGGATGAGACACTTTTCATTAAGCTGTTTCTTTTTTGTTGAAGCTTTGAATGAGTTCTAACTTCTTCCTTGGAGGTGTGCTATGCTGTTAGTACAGACTTTTCCTATGCTCATTTTTTTGTGCCTTTCCAACAACAAAATGGCAACAGGAGGAAATTATGAATACGAGCTGCCACAGCAACTAGAGGAGCAGGACGCAGAGGTGCAAGAAGAGGCTGAAGATGATGCACCACCAAGCAAAAACCAAAGCATTGCATGGGACTTCTGCACCATTCCATTGAGGGAGTCCAAAACAGTGGCTAAGTTTGTGAAGTGCAGCCTCTGTGACAAGACCCTTTCAACGGGCACGGCGAAGAAATATTCATGCGGGACTACCTGCATGCTATATCACTTCGAAACTTATCATCATACAGCTCTGAAGAGGGCACAGAGGAGCTGAGATGGAGAGGGACCATCTACCTCCAGGGCTGCACCACCTGCTCCCGGAGAAAGGGTGCCACCATAAGTCGAGAGACAGCGCCCTCAAATTTACCCAGAATTACAGAGAGCTAGGACTTATTCCTTGAATTGCAGTACTACTCTGACAGCTGGAGAGCAGAGTATTGAAGTATTTTGGAGGCAGCGAAAAAAAAACACACTTGCTAGTTTCTTTTATTTTTTTAGTGTAGTGCAGTATATGCACATATTTTCTGTTTCTGGTTAGACTTATTTTATTCCCTTGTTGCCATTTAGTTTCAAGAAAAATAAAAAATAATACAAAATGTTGAAAAACAAAGAAACAGTTCCAGAAGACAAAAGAAAAAATAGGTTCTTGCAAGCCGCCTTTCATGGTTAAAAAAAAGTGTATGTCTGTGCATTTATAAAGAGGAGTGGTTGTATAAGTGTGTTATTGAGTGTGTTAGTGGCTGCATAGGTGAGTGACTGGATGTGTAAGTGTGTATATAGGTGAGTGACGGGCTGTATGTCTGAGTGACTGGATGGGTGAGTGCCCGTATTAGTGTGTGAGTGGCTGTATGAGTGGGTTTATGAGTAAACGAGTGGGTGTATGACCTGCTGCATGAGTGACATAGTAAGTGTGTAAGTGGCATTATAAGTGTGTGTGCGTGTGTGTGATTGCTTGTATGAGTGAATGAGATGATGCATGAGAGTATGTATCAGTGAGTGAGTGAATAAATGCATGACAGCCTCAATACGTGCATGAGTGATATATGGGTGAATGAGTGTGTGTGTGTCTGTATGGGTGAGTGAGTGGTTATGTGAATAACTGTATGGGTGAGTGAGTGGGTATATGAGTAGCTATGTGGGTGAGTGAGGGGGTGTGTCAGTGGCTATATATGTGAGTGAGTGGGAGTGTGAGTGGCTCTATGTATGAAACAGTGGGTATATGAGAGGCTATATGGGTGAGTGAGTAGATGTGTGAGTGGTGTAAGTGTAAGTGAGTGGGTACATGAGTGAGTGGCTGTATCAGTGAGTGAGAGGGTACATGAGTGGAGTATGGGTGAGTGAATGAGTGTGTCAGTGGTTGTACAGCTCAGTGAGTGAGTGAGTGTATGAGTGGTGTATGGGTGAGTGAGTGAGTGTGTGTGTGTGTGTGAGTAACTGTATGGGTGAGTGAGTAGCTATGTGGGTAGGTGAGTAGGTGTGTCAGTGCTGTTTGGGTGAGTGAGTGGCTCTATGTGTGAGTGAGTGGGTACATGAGAAGCTGTATGGGTGAGTGAGTAGATGTGTGAGTGGTGTATGATTGAATGAGTGGGTGCATGAGTGAGTGGCTGTATCAGTGAGTGAGAGGGTGCATGAGTAGAATGTGGATGAGTAAAAGAGTGTCAGTGGCTGTATGGGTGAGTCAGTGAGTGTATGAGTAGTGTATGGGTGAGTGAGTGCATGTGTGAGTTTCTGGGTGAGTGAATAGGTATGTGAGTAACTGTATGGGTGAGTGAGTGGGTATGTGAGTAGCTTTGTGGGTATAGTGAGTTGGTGCATCAGTGGCTGTATGGATGAGTGAGTGGGAGTGTGAGTGGCTCTATGGGTGAGTATGTGTGATAGGCTGTATGAGTGAGTGAGTGGGTACATGAGTGGCTGTATCAGTGAGTGAGAGCATACGTGAGTAGTGTATGGGTGAGAGAGTGAGAGTGTGTGTGAGTGTTTGTATGGGTCAGTGAGCATCTGAGTGAGTGGCTGTATGAGTGAGCCAGTTTTAGTGTGAGTGCTTGTATTGGTGACTGAGTGGCTGTATGGGAGAGTGAGTGGTTCTGGGAGTGGCTGTATAAGAGAGTGACTGGTTGTGTAAGGGTCTGTATGGGTAAGTGAATCGTTGTGTCAGTAGCTGTATAGGTGAGTGACTGTATGTGTAAGTGGCAGTATGAGTGACTGAGTAGCTGTTTGAGTGAGAGTTTGGTTAAATAATTGGTTGTGTGAGTGACTCTATTGGACAGTGAGTGTCTATGGGAGTAGCAGTTCGGATGAGCGAGTGCACGTGTGCGTGCTTGCATGGGTGTGCAAGTGGGTGTTTGAGTGGTTATATGGGTGAGTGACTGGTATTTCTGAGAGGCTGTATGGGTGAGTGACTCTGTAGGTGAATAAGTGGGTGTGTGAGTATCTGTATGGGTGAGTGAGTGGCTGTGTGAGTAGATGCATGTGAAGTGACTGGCTGTGTGAGTGCTATATGGGTGAGTGTGTGTGTAACTGCCTGTATGCCTAAGTGAGTGGTTGTATAACTAGCTCTATGGATGAGTGAATGGGTGTGTCAGTGGTTCTGTGAATGGGAGAGAGGGTTGATGAGTTTGACTATGGGTGAGTGAGTGGGTGTGTGAATGGCTGTGTGGGAGAGTGAGTGGGTGTGAGAGTGGCTGAAAGGGTAAATAAGCTGTGAGATTAAGCGAGAGGTAGTGTTAGTAGTTGTATAGATGACTGAATGGGTGTATGACTGGCTGTATGAGTGCATACACGGGTGTGTGAATAGTTGTAAGGATGACTGAATGGCTGTGAGAATAAATTTCAATTATTAAATAGGCAAAACAAAGTAATTGAAATTTAACAAAAGAGCACTTTGCATTTAAAAACGCTTTCCATTGTTATACATAAGCAAAATGTATGTGGTAGGAAAAATGTTTTGAGACATCTAATGACGAAAAAAGAAAATAACATAAAGATATGTTAGTATGTGACCTTCATTATTACAGAATCACACCAACATACATTACTGTAACATTGTATTACAACAATGTGAAAATATCATTTTCCCTCTTTTGCTGTTCTCAGCTTTCATACTTCTTCACCATAAACAGTGGCCTGCATGAAGCATCATCTTCGAACAGCGGGGAGAAAACAATCAATGGATTGAAAAAAAACATACATTCACAGTACAACACTATAATTGAGTGAAGCTATGCATTCCACTCACTACAATTCTTTCATTAACTGCTTTTTTTCCTACAGTTACTTCAGTAATATAAAGAAACCTAAGTAAAAAATGTTTCTAAAATTATTATATCTAATACAATATTACAAATAAATTCAAAGTAGTGTGCCATTTTAGAGATCCTTGTGAAAACATCACTCCTGGTAGGCCGAATGATGTTTAAGTAATGTTCATCCATATAGACAACATCCCATAGTGTAGTTTTAATTCCACAAATAGCTTGTAGAAGTTTGGTTGATGAAACAAAAGGGATAATTTTTTAGTTTCAAAGACAGTTTTATTTTCAAATTAAAGCTGCTGTAATTAGATTATTTCCATTCAGTTTCTTACTTCAATTACAAAGTGTAGTATTTAGATATGGTATTAACTCCTTTGGGAAAGATAAAACAACTGTTGAATTTTGAAGAAGGCTAAAAAGACGTTACCCCTAATAGGCTGAATAATGTCTAAAAGACTAACGAACCACGTAGACGAAACACCGTACACCACTTTTTTATCTACAATTTCTCCTAAGAACTTTGGTTGAAGAAAGAAAAGATAAGAGTTTGGTACTTTAAAAGAAAGTCTTGGTTTGAATCTTAGGTTGATGTCATTACATTCTGCCCATGCAGTTTCATTCTTTAACTAGACAGTGCAGTGTGCAGAGCTTGTATTAATTCCTTTATGAAAGATGATAGCTGAAGTAGTAAAAGTTCTTCCCAAAATTGATATGTGTACAGCTTTGAAGTTTGTAATTTGAGTTTCCAATTTGCAACGATCTGCTATGCATTGTTGTAACATTACTGTAAGGTATTTTCCAGTTCCTCATAGGATTAACGTAGAGGTAACATCTGATCTGCAGTTTCGGTAAGTCATATTTTGGTTAGCATTCTTCAACAATTTGTCAAAAGGTACAGTTTTGGAATCTGGTAATGTTAAATAGAGAAAACACTCAGAATTTATTTGAGTGGTAGATGAATGATCACAATCTTCACAGTGGTGGTTCCATGTGTAACTGAGTCCAAATGAATCATCAATATTTACATCTTCTTCTTCTTCTAAAACTCCAAGGATGACCATAATAAATTCTTGTTCATCTTGTTGACTATTGAGAGTAAACATTACTGATCCACTACATATATCTAAAAGGTCTCAAATACCTGAAGCAGAATGTGTCAATGTTCTGTCAGTCATTAAACGTTGGAGCAAGTGATAGAGTGCAGCACACAATCTCTTTTCTGGTTATTATTCAATTTGGTTTGGCTAGATGTGGTAAATACAAAAGTGCATTAAGAACAACATTTGCATAGCAGTTGACACCTGAACTATTTTACAAATGGTAACCTACAATGTCTACATCATTTAGTTTTCTCTTCTTGACAGCTTCTACTTTGTCTTTATGTCCTTTCTTTTCTTCAGCCTCTCTACACTCTTTTGTAACCCTCTGTATTGGACAGATTATCCATTTCTCATAAACAGGGTATAGGCCTAAAGAAGGAGCATATACACTTCTTTATCGATTGCATCTCTTACACAGCTTGCATCAGCACTAACTTTCTTTTCATCAAATCTATCAAAAACAAATCGGACAATGTTCTAACTTGCAACAATGCTACATATGACATTCTTTCTTTAAATACAGTACTTCCAATATTAACAAAAGCTGTATCTACACATAAACCTTGTGATTTATGGACAGTTACAGCATACACTAGAGACAATGGGAACTGGTGGCAGCACACATATAAGTCTTTCACTAGCAAAAAGCATCCAACACAACGGCCAATCTGCTTTACACCATCAATCTGATCACATTTTATAGCCAAGTATTCAACCTCATCTCTGTTTGGGATTACGAAAATCAATTACTTTGTCCATTGCACCATTTACCAACCCTTCCTCTACATTTAAATTATGGCACAAAATTACTCAACAAGTTTTTGCTGACACGTAAAATCTTTTCTAGTCTTGCAGTTTTCGAGACAAACTTTTCTAAACATTCCAATTTTCCTTGTAGTTTGTCTATGAGTATTATTGTGACTACCTGATGTTTCATTTTATCAATAGCTGTAATTTCCAAAATATCTTCTTTCTCCAGTTGCACTAATTTTTAATTTAAGTTGGAGCATTCCTGAAGTGTTGGCCTTAAACAAACTATACACCTCTGTTCTTCAATGAAATTTTGCATTAGTTCAGCTGCTGTATTATTAGATGGAAATAGTTTCTTGATAGAATGACTTTCTAAAGCACGTTTTCCCCCTTTTGTTAGAACTCCTATTCTAATGTCCTTCAATATAGCTGCATAATTTGCATCAGATGCTTGACACATATTTTTCACTAGTTCCTTGTATTAAAAGTGTAACCAAATATTTACATTTACAATACTGCCCAAATAATTTCTAGTTACATTATGCACAAGGGTTTTGAAAACAGGTTGTCCTTTTACTGGTTGAGTTGCAGTAGGTCACTAAATGCAATTAAATGCTTTACTCCAAAGAGCACATCGTAGTTTGCTCTTAGAATCTGCTCCATTCTTAAGTATATGAAACCAAGAATTAAGTTGGATGCCATGCTGACCTCATCAATGATTAAAAGCTTCTGTTTCTTCAATACTCTTGATACCTCATGGCAAGCTTCACCAGATAGTTTCTGGTATTCACATTTCTTGTCATGTTCAACAGGTAGCATTAGTAGGTGATGTAAAGTAATCCCTTTTATGTTATGTGCAGCTAATCCTGTTGGTGTTGTTACTACACATAAAAAATTTGATTCTGTATTCTTCTGTAGATAACCAGTGAGAAATTTAATTAGGAGACTTTTTCCAGTGCCAGCTTGACCACTAGTGCATAGTAATGTTGGTTTGTATGAAGAACAATCACACTGTTTCCTCTTGTGGAGAAATCTATGCTCTATTTTGTCTTTAACTTCACTGTAAATGTATTTTTGCTCATTGTTCAGTTGTTTTCCTAAGTGTTTGAAATCCACAGTTTCCTCTCTTGCTTGCTGCATTGCAGTATCCACCTCATTCATGGCTATAGCTGCTTCATTTTGAATAATTGGTTCTCCAAGAGGATCTTGACTTGCTGGTACAGAACCTGGGCTGCTTTTTGAGCTCTCCTTCTTCCTGTTCAATCTCACTTTTAACATTTGCAGGTAGGATGGAAAGGCTGAGCAATCAATGATGTCTTTCACAGCACTGAAAGAGTCTTCGTAACAGTCCTAGGGCCCAAGTCATTCTGATTCAGTGTGCCATGTCTTGAGCAGCTGCAAAAGTGCCAAGAAGAAAAACTTTCTTTTCTCTGGGGTTTGGCAACTAAGCTTTTGGTGGTTAATTAGATTTCCTTTGTTGTGTCTCACCAAACAACAGTCACATCCAAGTACTCCATATCTTCCTTCTTCTATATTTTAAAACATTACATCTATATGTGTAGTGCTGAACTACTTCATAGAGACACATGTTTTCAAGATGAAGACTTCTTTTTGGGTAGAATATATCCAGCATTTAAGCTTTCAAAATATCTCTACTTTCTGGATCGATTTCTTCGAGATACTGTATTTCTGGGAAAGACTTTAGTACTCTATTTCGACTGCTTGCCAGGCCTAGGCTTACCCACAGAATTCCTCTGGACTTGGAGAACAAACTAGCTGAGCTCCACCAGTCCGAGCAATCATAAGAACCTATTTCTCTGCGGGAAAGCATTTTCAAGCTGAAGCTGTGCAATTTCTTGGTAAGACTCTTCTGCAGAAATTTCCTCCTACCTGTCTTTCATCTCTGTCTTTTCTGATTTTGTTATATATGAAATCACGTAGCGAGCAACAGCGATGGAGTTGTTCCATATTTGCATTCCACATCTTCAAAATCACAGGGTTGTAGTTATTGATATACATGGAAGAATCTGTTCTTCTCAGATTGTATGTATTTTTCGGTGATTTCCGTATCAGGGTATGTCTGACTGCAGACAAAAAGCTGTTCACACTTCCTTCTGAGACAACTGGTCATTGGAATCCAAAACATCTAGTGTAAAATATTCCTTTCCATCTGTATTTTTGACTATGGTACTTTCTACATCTATGAGTTTGTTGCCTCAAGCCCTTGTCTGCATTGTCCTTTGGGATGGCACATGTTACATACCATTGTATAAAAGACAAGACAGACTCGTCATAGTCTTTTCCAAATTTTGGGGCATCTTTTACCCATAAGAGCATGTGAATATGTGGAGCACCTCTAAGTTGGTACTCTTTGCACCAAAAGAAATCAGTTACTTGGCCAAGAGAAATATTAGTTTTGTTACAGATAAAAGCCATCATTGCTTGAAACCTGTGGTTAAAATATCTGCAAACGTTTGCAGGATCAAGCGAGTAAAGTTCATCTGGTGTCTTCATATTAATGTTTTTTATATTTGAGTTTGCTTCTCACAGGAATTCAAGGAAAGGCCATCCCATGCATACTCAGCACAACTCAGTGTTAGGAACCAAGTCGGTGCTCCTAGGTTTCTCAACATGCATTTGAGCTCACTGTGACAACGATACCAATATTCATTGGTACCACTTTGGCACGCCATCAAATTAATCAAGTTATATTCCAGGTTCTCATCTTTTCCTTCAAGTTTGTTCACAAATTCCTTTCCACTAATATTTTGTAGATTTACTCCAGTATTCAGAATGTGGTTTACTGCATAATAGGCCTGACAAGTCACTCTCAAATAAAGGTGAAATATATAGGGAATACCCTGGTGAAATCTAGGATCCTCTGAGTATAGTCTAGTTGATCTGTACTCAGCTGCTGGTATCTTTACAGGACGGTCATCATACCTACCACCCTTTCCTGTGGGAAAGAGATGCGGAAAACATTGAACTTCTTAACTTTTCTCCCACACACTCAAGGGCGCTCCTCTTGATTCTTTATTTTGAAAGAGATCAATTGCATCACCAATAATCTCTTTAAGATGCAGAGTGTGGATACTATAGTGTTCATAAATTTCTTCTGATCGAGATCAATCCACATTTTCAATCTGACCTCTTGACTCACTGTCAGTGAAACTGCTCTCCCACCCTCGCATCTCCACCATTAAGGGAGGCCTCTCCGAGCCCTGCACTCCCATAGTGTTGGTGTTCGAGGCCCTCCTCCACCCGCAGGTTATACCTGCGCCTCATCCCTGGTGGCCCAGTGGACCTCTGACTCCTTTCTCTCGCTCCGCTTTCTGCTCCGGTTTCACCCTTCAGCTTTTTCACCCTTTCACTCTCGATAGCACTTTTCTTCTGCTTTCTGCTCCGTTTCACCCTCTGACTCCTTTCTCTCGCTCCGCTTTCTGCCCCTTTCTGCTCCGTTTTCACCCTTTCACTCTCTATAGCACTTTTCTGCTGCTTTCTGCTCCGTTTCACCCTTTATTCTTCTCATCCTTGTACTCTTTATATCTTTTTTCCTTTTCTTTTTCACCCTTTTACTCTTTTTTTTCCTCTTCTTTTATTGCTTGCTTTCCCCCTGTTTTTCCCACCGCTGCTGCCCCCGCGGCCCCTCCCCCCCAGTGCGACCAGCCCGAGCCAGTTCCCCTCCCCGCTCCCGCCTCCCAGCTGTCCAGCCCTCCCCGACCCCTACTTAATGGCAGCTGCTGCGGGGACAGGCGAGCAAGACCACTGACTCACTGTCAGTGAAACTGCTCTCCCACCCTCGCAGCTCCACCATTAAGTGAGGCCTCTCCGAGCCCTGCACTCCCATAGTGTTGGTGTTCGAGGCCCTCCTCCACCCGCAGGTTATACCTGCGCCTCATCCCTGGTGGTCCAGTGGACCTCTGACTCCTTTCTCTCGCTCCGCTTTCTGCCCCTTTCTGCTCCATTTTCACCCTTCAGCTTTTTCACCCTTTCACTCTCTATAGCACTTTTCTTCTGCTTTCTGCTCCGTTTCACCCTCTGACTCCTTTCTCTCACTCCGCTTTCTGCCCCTTTCTCACCCTTCAGATTTTCCACCCTTTCACTCTCTATAGCACTTTTCTGCTTCTTTCTGCTCCGTTTCACCCTTTATTCTTCTCATCCTTGTACTCTTTATATCTTTTTTCCTTTTCTTTTTCACCCTTTTACTCTTTTTTTCCCCTCTTATTTTATTGCTTGCTTTTCCCCCGTTTTTCCCACCGCTGCTGCCCCCGCGGCCCCTCCCCCCAGCGCGACCATCCCAAGCCAGTTCCTCTCCCCGCTCCCGCCTTCCAGCTGTGCAGCCCTCCTCGACCCCTACTTAATGGCGGCTGCTGCGCGGCCGCACCGCTGGCGCTCCTAAGGCGCGCCAAAGGCAAGCCTGTCTGTGCCCGTCCGTGACCCAACCGCAACCAGCGCCAGCATCCCTGGACCTCCGCACCACCAACGCTACAACCCAGCGGCACTCCACACACTCAACCCAGGCCTCAACAACAACTGCAAGCTAGCATCACCAGCCGACACCCACGGACTCTTCAGCTGTCACCGCTCCTGGCACACCTGCAGCACCGCCAGGAACACGGACCCAGCACAACCCGCCCGCAAGAACACAACCAAACCGAAGACCCTGCAATGCATCCTCCTCAATGTCCGATCACTCCACAAACACGCCACTGAAATCTGGGACCTCCTCAACAGCACCACCCCGGACGTAGCATTCTTCACCGAAACCTGGACCAACACCACCTCTGGACCGGACATCGCCATCGCCATTCCCCAAGGATACAAGATCTCTCGGGAGGACCGACCCACCCGCCTGGGAGGAGAAATCGCCACCGTCCACAAATCCAACCTCTGGCTGAGCACACTCTCCGACGAGCCCACAGACCTGATGGAACACCTACACTTCAAGATACAGGCCAGCCCTACCACCACCCTCCGAGGAACTCTCATATACCGACCCCCCGGACCCCATGGACCTTTCACCAACTCCATCACGGATATCATCTCCCCGCAAGCCATCGCATCCACCAACTACACCCTGCTGGGAGACCTCAACTTCCACCTCGACAACCAACTAGACCCCAACACCACAGCCCTCCTGGGCAACCTCCACATCATTGGACTCTGCCAGATCGTGACCGAACCCACACACTCAGCAGGACACACGCTCAACCCCCTCTTCACAACAGGAAACTCCATCACTTTCAGCCACACCACCGAATTCCCATAGACAGACCACCGATGCGTCCACTTCACCTTCAGAACACCCACCATCCACAGACACCAGCACCTGCTCCCACGAAGAAACTGGACCAAAATCACCAATGACCAGCTCACCTCCTCACTCAGCAACTCCACCCCAACCACCGCAGAAAACGATGACGAGCCCAATACCGCAGCCCGAAGTCTGCACAGATGGATCTCCGACAGCGCCAACACCATAGCCCCCCTCAAGAAGAACAACAACACACATGCCAAGAAAGCCAAATGGATTACCACCGAACCTCGAGAGTCCAGACGCACATACCGCCACCTCCAAAAGGCCTGGAGGAACTCCAAATCCACAGAAGCCTACAACAACTTCAGAGCCGCCACCAACGCCCACCACCAACTCATCAGAAAAACAAGGAAAAAGGCGATTGAAGACAGAATCTCCACACACGCGCACAACAGCAAAGAACTCTTCAGCATCATCAAGGAGTTCGCCCAACCCTCCAGCGAGTCTACTGACATTCCTCCCTCACAAGACCTCTGCAACAAACTAAGCACCTTCTTCCACCACAAAATCAAGAACATTTACGACAGCTTCGACGAAGACAGCCAACACACTGAACCCTCACCAGCCACCCCCGACACCCTGAAGCCAACGATTGACAACTGGACAGCCCTCACCACCGAAGACACACTGAAGACAATGAAGTCAATCCACTCCGGGGCCCCCATGGGCCCCTGCCCCACCACATCTTCAACAGAGCCGCTGACACCATCGCACCCATGCTCCGCCACACCATCAACCGCTCCCTCGAGAACGCCTCCTTCCCGGATGACTGGAAACACGCCGAGATCAACACCCTCCTGAAGAAGCCCTCAGGCGGACCCCACGACCTCAAAAACTACAGACCCATCCCCCTGCTCACTTTCCCAGGAAAAGTCATCGAGAAAGCCATCAACAGCCAACTCGCCACCTTCATCGAAGAGCATAACATCCTCGACTCCTCCCAATCCGGCTTCAGAAAAAACCACAGCACAGAAACCACCCTCCTCGCCGCAACAGACGACATCCACTCCCTACTGGACAGAGGAGAAACAGTAGCCCTCATCCTCCTCCGACACAGTCTCCCACCGCACCCTAACATGCAGACTCCACGACGCAGGGATCTGGGACAAGGCCCTCGACTGGTTCCACTCCTTCCTCTCCGGCAGAACGCAGCGGGTCAGACTCCCTCCTTTCCTCTCGGACCCTACACCAACCACCTGCGGAGTCCCTCAGGGGTCCTCCCTCAACCCCATGCTCTTCAACATCTACATGGCTCCGCTCGCCACCATCGTCAGAACCCACGGACTCAACATTGTGTCATACGCAGACGACACCCAACTCATCCTCTCCCTATCCAACGAACTCAACACTCCCAAACACAACTTTCAAGAAGGCATGGAAGCTGTTGCCAAATGGATGAAAAGCAGCTGCCTACAACTCAACACCGACAAAACAGAAGTACTCATCATGGGCCCAAACCCCGATTCCTGGAACAACACCTGGTGGCCCCCCGCCCTCGGAAGCCCACCCACCCCCACGGACCACGCACGCAACCTTGGAATCATCCTGGCCTCCGAGCTCAAAATGGACCGCCAGATCAACTCGGTCGCATCCTCCTGCTTCCACACCCTCCGCCTCCTACGTAAGACCTTCAAATGGATCCCCCTCGAGCACAGAAAGACCGTCACTCACGCCCTCGTCACCAGCAGACTCAACTATGGCAATGCACTCTACACCGAAATAAACAAAAACCTTACCCGCAAGCTACAAAACATCCAGAACGTCGCAGCAACACTGGTCCTCAACCTGCCAAGACACCGCCATATCTCCCAGCACCTGCGCACACTCCACTGGCTCCCCATCGGGGCTAGAATCACCTTCAAGATTCTCATCCACGCACACAAGGCCCTCCACAACACCGGACCAGCATACCTGAACAGCCGACTCAAATTCCACGCACCCCAAAGGACCCTACGATCAGCCCAGCTCTCCTATGCCGTGGTCCCCCGCACCAGAAAGACCAGATCGGGAGGCCGCTCCTTCTCCTTCCTCGCGGCCAGAGCCTGGAACGCCCTACCACTCCACCTCAGACAGACAACATCACTCCCCATCTTCACGAGAAACCTCAAAACTTGGCTCTTCGACAGACCCTCTCCTTGATGGACTGGAACCTGCACTCCCCCGCCCCCCAGCGCCTTGAGACTAACCCTGGGCGTAGTTCGCGAAGTAGCGCTTCGCGAAGCTACGCAAAGTGAAGTTCGCACTACGCGAGCTTCGCGTAGCACTACGCGAACTGCGTAGTGCGTGTTCGCAATGATTACACAGTGCCGGATGCTTGTCCGCACTGTGCAATCATTGAAAACGGCATCTTGCACAGTGCGAGCTGTCTTTTACTGCCGCTCGAGTAGATTTTTACTCGAGCGGCAGCTTCTCAACGCGACCACTCGCAATGAGAAACCTGACCTCCCGCGTTGAGAATCTCGCCGGGAGGTTTATTTTCCACGCTCGCGATCGGCAACTTGTGTTGCTGATCGCGAACGAGAAAAAGTCTCGCCGGGATGTCATTTTGCTTGCTCGCGGTCGCCAACTTGACGTTGAGGACCGCGAGCAAGCAAAAAATGACCGCTGCACTACGCTACGCTACGCTACGCGTGTTTGCACTGTGCTACGTGCAATTCGCGTTGTGCGAAGTAGCGCAAACTTCGCAAACTACGCGAGCGTAGCGTAGTTTTCCGCCCAGGCCTACTTGAGACCCTTACGAGTGAGTAGTCACGCTTAACAAACACGTGATTGATTGATTGATTGATTGATAGATGTTGATGTCTCATCCTTTAATATGTGCTACATTTTGAAGAACATCTACATCTTTATAATAAACATTATTTTATACCAGATATAATGGTTTTTTTTTACTTTACTAACATCTACTACCTCTTGCCATATTTTTTTGCTCTTTGTAGGGACACCATTGACTATAATAATAAGTGCTGCTTCCAGATCTTTCTGCACCCCTACAGTTTCGTTAGTCCTCTTGAAATTTAATGGCAAGTACACAACTCTACCTTTAAGTCCTTTCTGTAACTCTGTTGGAGGTAACTTCCCTGTCTTTGGCTCCATACGGACTGTAGCTTGGAATTGATGTATACACTGTATGAGAATTGATTCATAAAGATTTAAATCTTGTAGTTTTTGAGGGATTGGAACTAATTCGAACTTGTCGTGGCATGCTCTAGCTGGCATTTTATTTGTCCTCAAATTATTATAACAGTACTTACATATAATTTGTCGTGTGGAGCAATCAAAGTGTTGCTCTACAAATAAATAAGCTGTATGTGTTAAACTTTGCAATTTCTTCTTGAAAGTTATCAACAGTAATACCTGTCTCTTGTTGTGCTACACCTGCAGAGACCAAGTCTTCAGTATGCATACACTCCTCTTCAGGACCAAAGAAACGAAAGTGCACATCACCACAAACCTTTTCTACCTCTGCCACTGTACCATGCAAAAGAGTTCTCTTAATTTCTCCTAAACATAGAGCAGGATTGTTGACATAGTAAAGCCTCCTAACTAATGTTCACATTTGCAAGTGGTGTACATTTAACATTCTGAAATGATGAAAGTTGCTTTGGGAGACTTTCTTTGATAAAATGCTAGTGAATGTCCCTGTAAATTAGTATATTTCCTTACTTTGAATAGATCTAATCCTTGCAAAATCCAAATTATCTATTTTTTACTTTTGCATGGAAACTGACATAAGAAAGCTCTCAATATATCAATTGATTCCTGCCGAACACTACAAATACTGCTATAGTTCCATTTATATACAGGGGCCTGTCTACGCCCTCTCTGTACCTCTTCAGCTATCATTTCCCCTACATTTCTAGGTATCATCACCTCCTTTGGAATAGGACTACCATCCTTCATCTCATAACATGATCCAGATTGTTCAACTGCATGCACTGTGTTCTCTTGCAAGTAGCTTTCTTCATTTGAGAAAGGCTCAGTACTAGAAGTATGTCTCCATTCCCCACTGAGCACTTTGCAAAAGTTAGTTCTATTGCCAAGACTTTTCTTTTGGCTTCTTCTTCTCATACTCAACACTATTGTATCCAGTGTCTTCATTCTGTTTACAATCAACATAAATAGCTTCCTCTTCAGAGCAAATGCAAGTGGGTCCCGTGCTCTCCATGCCACTGGAGTCAAGCTATCCTGGCTGCTGAGGGGTGAAGCCCCAAAACCGGTCCTAGGATGCTTGTTTCCAGTCCAGGGAGGAACCTGGCCTGGCAGTTCGGGCTTGACTGTTCCCATTGGGCGCAGAGTCAAGACTGATTTGCATATGGTTGGGCCCAAACTGGAATGGTATGGTGAGCACAAAAACGATGGATTTAGGCCCAGATCTCTGTACTGGGGAGAATGTATGACATTGTTCTGCATTCTGTCCATCAATTGTTCTTTTTGCATTTGTCACCCCGAGTGGGACGGGTATGCCCAGACGTGGGTCCCATGCTCTCCATGCCACTGGAGTCAAGCTATCCTGGCTGATGAGGGGTGAAACCCCGAAACCGGTCCTAGGATGCTTGTTTCCAGTCCAGGCAGAACCTAGCCTGGCAGTTCGGGCTGGACAGTTCCCACTGGGCGCAGGGTCAAGACTGATTTGCGTATGGCTGGGCCGAAACTGGAATGGCATGGTGAGCAAAAATACGATGAATTTAGGCCCAGATCTCTGTACTGGGGTGAATGTATGACATTGTTCTGCATTCTGTCCTTCAACTGCTCTTTTTGCATTTATCATCTACACCCTCAACATGTTATTTTTGTCTTACAGCTTCTCTTCTTCTTTTATATTTCTTCATACTTGTCATTAAATTGTGAATTGCACTAGTGCGGAATATTCTAACTCTGAATTCCTTAAACTGGGTCTCCCTTTGGTTTAAAGACTGTGCTTTTTTTTCAACAATTTTTTACTCTACATATCATTGACTTTTTGCCCTTTTTAGTTAATCTTAAACTTGTTTTGGGACTCTTTCCAGTTGAGCAGATACAATTTTTAGACATGTCTTTGTCCTCTTGCCAGAAGCTCTTTTCTTTGTCATAACTTTTTCTGCATTTTGGCTCTTATGTTTCTCAGTTGTTAGGACGTAGTACCCCTGTCTAAATTTCTTTCTTTTATTACTTTTGGATGGCATTGTAACTGCCTGTAGTTAAGTAGAAATTGATGCCTGAAAAGAAAAAAGAACTACATTCAGATTTTCATTAAATAGTATCAGATACTGAAGTACCAATATAAACAGTTATATTATTGTATTATTGCTAACATTCCTCTACTACTTTTCATGTGTTTATCTCTGTGTCTTTCTCTGTTTCACTATATTAGTTAGACTCTTACTGCATATCCTATCATATCCACTACTGTGTTCCTGTGTATCTACCCATCTTTAAATGAGTACTTCTCTGCATACATGTCTATAGCCCTCAGTACTTTCTGACATACCTTAGTGTCTCTAGGAGACCAGCTATAACAGTGTCATAAGACTGATATATAAATGTGCAAGTATGCAATGCTCTGTTTTAGTAGTTCTATAGCTCTCTAACTGTGTGTATAAGTGGCTCCATGAATACCTTAGTGCCTGTGTTAGAGGTTACGGAAATATGTAAATGTCCATCCAACTACTTTTCATAATGCTGGATATATAAATGTTTTAGAGTATGTGAGTGAATGTAGAAGTGTGTATTTTGTTCTGAGAGTAGGTGAAAGACAGGCTCCATGATTTGTGAACATGTATGTCAGTTCCTTTATGGGTGGTATACTTTGTGTACTGCTTGGCATAGGAGTCTGGAAGTGTATGACTATGTTACTAAAACACAAAACGACATCTCTCACTTTTTTAAGCACAAAACACTACAGCATATCTCAGAGGTGTGTTATGTGTACAAAAACATAGGTTTGACACTTAAGAAAGAGCTATTACTTGCCAAGTTAACCTTAAAGTGTGAGTGCACACACAGAATCTGCACTAGTAGGCATCACTCATGTTTGAAGGACTAATTCTCTGGATGGATGACAAGGTTGTGTCAGTACTTGCCAACATATCTGAGTGAGTGTTGTAATGCCATGAGATGTTTAAGTAAATGTGCTGGTATGTATCTATCTGTTTTAGCATGTCTATAACTAAATGTGTATGGAAGGGGCTGAACAAATACCTCAGTGCCTGTGTTAGCGAATACCAGGGTATGTTCAGGTGTGTCTGCAACTTCCTTTGATACTGCTGCATACACAAGGTGTTTCTGAGTATGTGTCTGAATCTAAAAGTCCTTCTCTGGCTGTGTGACTGGGTGAGAGAGAGGCGCTATACTTTTAAGAACATGTACGTCAGTTGCTTTAGGGGTGGCATGCTCTGCAGTGCTTGGCATAGGGGCCTGGAAATGCACGAGTAACTTATTCTACTGAAAAGAACATCTATCAATCTTTTAAACGTAAAGCACCAGGCCTTATGGTGTACCTATAGCATATCTCAGAGGTGACTTGTGTGTAGTAAAACATGGGTTGAAGACTTGAGAAGCAGCTTTTACATGGCAAGTGAAGCTGCAATTGAGAGGGCACCAACAGGGTCTGCACCAATACCCTGACCCATGTTTTAAAGGACTATTTCTGAGGATGGATGATGACATTGTGTGAGTACTTGGCTACATATCTCAGTGAGTGTAGTAGTCGACCTAGAGCAGTGGCATGAGATGTTTCAGTAAATGGGCCGGGATGTGTCTTTCTGTTTTAGTACTTCTATGGCTCACTAACTGTATATGTAAGTGGCTTAAGAAATACCTCAGTGCCTGTGTTAGGGAATAAAGGGCTATGTAGGTATGTCTGCACATGCCTTTGAGTCTCCTGCATACATAAGTAGTTTCTGCTAAGTGACTGAATATATATGTGCTTGTTTAGCTGTCTGATTAGGTGAGAGAGAGGCTCTCTGTTTTTGTGAACATGAATATCAGTTGTTTTAGGGTGGCATACTCTATATAGTACTTGGCATAGGGGCTCGAATATGCACAACTAACTTATTCAACTCAAAAGGACATCTCTCAATCTCTTAAGCACAAAAGAGCATCGTTCATGGCATACTTACAGCATATCTTAGAAGTGTGATATATGCACTAAAATGTTTTTTGACACTTGAGTAACGCCTATAACATGCAAAGTGAAGCTTGGAGTGACAATGCACAGACAGGGTCTGCACTAGTAGTCATCACCCATGTTTGAAGGACTATTTTTCTGCATTGTTGAGAAGATTGTGTCAGTATTTGCCTCCATTCGTGACTGGGTGTAAGAGTACACATCTATTAGTGCCATAAGATGTTTAAGTAAGGGGGGCGTGGCTTGACGCCGATGTGAGCGGCGGCGGACCTCGGAGCTTCTCTGTGGCCTCCCTCTGTAGCAACGTATCCTGAAGAGTTGAGGGGGTCCCTGGGGGCTCACAGACTGCCGGACTGCCTGCTGCCCCTGGAGATGAGTCGGCGGCACCCGGGAGCTGCTAGTGCGGTTTAAAACTCACTTTGGTGCACTGCTCGGCCCCGGCGTTGGAGAACTAAAATGGCGGCCGCGGCTTTGCAGTGAGGGATCTGCCGGCGGCCGTGTCCGGAGTGTTGGGCAGTGCGGCCGGAGGACAGGAAAAAAGGGCTCTGGAACTGCCCGGGCGACGGGGGTGCCCGGAAGCGCTGGGAACCAGGTGGCGACTGCTGCGGAACGCGCCCGATCCGAGATGGTGCCCCGGCCCTAAAATGGCGGCTCTGTCTGCCGAGTGCGAGGGTCGGTGAATGAGCGAGTGCCGGGGGACGAGGAGTGGCACTGGTGATCCTTGTCCCTGAAACGGGGGTCTGGTGCCTGGGGGGCCCTCCTGGTGCTGGCAGCGACGAAGCGACTAGAGGGGTGTGCTGATTCCGGGCCCGGCTGGCCTCCCAGAGGACTAGAAGTGATCGGGAGCAGGAAGCTGCAGGGCGCCTGTGGATTGGTGGTGGCACGGGGAGCAGCACCTGAAGTGACACCGGACCACCGGTGGGACGTTCACCCCGCTTGTGCCTGGCCCTCGGATCGCGGTGCTGAGGGAGTTGAGCGTGAAGGGGGTGCGCTCCGTTCTGTGGACCTTGGCAGTGGCAGAGCGAGGCCTTGTTAGTACTGAGAGGGGGCCCCTCAGGCTGGCGCAGACGGAGGTTCATCGCGGCACCGGAGTACACCGGGTGCAGGTGAGGAGGGGGCGATCAGCACTGCTGCCCATAGCCCCATAGAGCGCCGAGGACTGAATGGCGTTTGTGACCGACGTGGGGTGAACTGTGCGGGAGAGGAAGGAGCGGTGCCCCATGAACGCGGTGAGAGGCTAGAAGGAAGCTTGCCCTGATTGCAGTGGCGCCCTGCGCTCTGGGGCTAGCTGAAAACCCTGGCTGTGACAGGCACAATATGAGGGCACACGGGTGAGCCCCTGGACTCACTGTGGAACTGCGATCCTTGACCCCAGCTGGTTGAGGACCTGAGCGGAAACAGGGGGGGGAACTGGTGGACCTCGGCTTGACTGTGCAGTGTGGAGGAGCAGAGGGGTGCTCTGGTGGCACGGGCGGCCTCGCTGGCCTTTGGTCCCTAGCAAGACACTGGGTGCTGACGGCTTGGTGTGGAGTGTATTCCTGTGCCGGTTGACCCACGTGCACACACACAACCTGAATTCCACGACCCTTCACCCCTTCACCGTAGTGGAGGTCCAGGAGAACGTCGGAGGTCCGGAGTTGAACGCGGCTGCCGGGAGGGACAGACCAGGACGCTGAACGGGGCGCCCGATAGCATGCGCGGGGGCTGAGGTTGGTTGCTGCCTCCGGCCTCTGTATTGCGATGGGCCGCACATCTAAACGGAAGGGGTTCGAGGTCCTCCGAGTCGATGACCCGGATCACCCCATGGATGAGGAGGATGGTGCAGTGGGGAACCGGGAGGAGAGAACGCTGGAAGATCCTACTCTGGCTAACATCATGAAAGCCATCACCTCCTCCAGGACAGCCTTAGAGGCAAAAATTGATGCCATTGGGAGTGATCTCACTCTCTTAATAGACGATCACCGGAAGCTCAAAGAGCGGGTGGGCACTAATGAGAACGCTGTAAAGGACATTCTGGACAAAGTTAATACTCTGCAGCATGACCTGAGCGCAATGGCAGCTAGAGTTAAAGTGCTGGAGATGAGGGCCAAGGACAGCGAAAGCCGCTCACGAAGGAACAACCTTCGTATAGTGGGAGTGCCGGAGCGAGAGGAGGGGGTTGATGCCGTCCAGTTCCTGGAAGCCTGGCTTCGAAAGGAGGTGGCCCCGGAGGGCCTTTCCTCCTTTTATGCCCTGGAGCGCGCCCACAGGGTCCCGGCCCGGCTGCCTAACCCCGGCGCTCCCCCACGCCCGTTTGTGGTGCGGCTGCTACATTATCGAGACCGAGATCATCTCCTGCAACAGGCCCGTGAGAAGCAATCTCTCCAGATTGGAAACAGCAAGGTAATGATCTTTCCCGACTATACTAGGGAGGTGCAGCGGCAGAGATCTTCCTTCCTGGCAGTTAAGCGGAAACTTAGGCAGTTGCACCTCCCCTACGCCATGCTGTTCCCGGCTCGGCTCCGGGTGTCTGCAGATGGGGAAACATGGTTCTTCCTTGCTCCACAGGATGCCTGGGACTGGCTGGACACGCGCTGCACTGGTGGACCGCGCTCTCTGACTCTGGGGTCGCCCCGGGGGCGGAAGTCCCCTGCCTTGCCTTTGCGGAGATCCCCGTCGCCTGTGGACCGAAGTCAAGAGCGCTCCAGAGCAGTTCGAGCAGTAGCAGAGATTAGTCGGGGCTCGGTGAGCCCAGCCAGCAACGGCACAGATCTGGAGGTGGAGAGGTCTGGAAGCCCGGGGACGAGTAGTGTACCGGGGTCCTTGGACGTAGACCTCCCGGATGTCACCCCGCAGACGGCAGATGGCATGATTGGCTGAACACACTACAAGTACCGTGTTAAAGGGGCTGATTGGGGTTGTTTGCAGAGGGGTGGATTCTGCTGGTTGGGTGGGGTTGTAATCGGCAGATGCAGTAACCATATGCTAGGGGCTCCCATGTGTCGTATGGACATATGAGGGAGGGCCGGGAGGGCTCTGGACCTAACAGAGTTAGATTGCATTCTGCCACCCCCATGATTTGCTGTTTGAGTGCTTTTGTTTGGATGGGGACTTGTTTGTGTGCGCCTGTCCTGGGATGTGGGAGTTGGGGTTTGTTTTTTATCGGGGGATTCTGGGTTGAGTTTTGGGACAGGCATGTCGCTGGGGGAATACTATGCTGGAGAGGCTTGGGGATTACTTTCTGGGTTCCACCGTAGGTTTTAAATGTATGACTTGGAATGTTAGGGGGATGCACACCATGACCCGCCGACACAAAATTCATGCTTATCTCACTCGAAGGGGGGTACAAATTGCATTATTACAGGAGACCCATCTCACGCGTCAGGAGGGGGCAGCGTTGCAGCGCCGCTGGAGAGGACAGGTGTTTCATACCACATACTCTGCCTTTGCCCGAGGGACGTTAGTCTGGGTGCGGGCGGGGGTCCCCTTTCAGTGCGTTAGGCAACTCATAGACCCGGAGGGCAGATATGTGGTGGTGATGGGGTGACTAGATGGTCGTGACATCACTATAGGGAGTATCTATGCCCCAAACATTGACCAACCTGCATTTCTGGTTCGGCTCTCGCGGACTTTGGCGCAGGCCCTGACTGGACCGGTCCTCCTGGGGGGGGACTTCAATAGTTTAACGGATGTCCTTCTTGATAGATCGCACCCGCCACTTCCTGATGCCCCTACCCATAGAGTTGCGGAAGCCCGCAGAGAATGGCAGCGACAGTGGGGACTGACGGACACCTGGAGGACCCATCATCCGACGCAAAGGGATTATTCTTACTTCTCGGCCCTTCACGAGCTGCATGTTAGACTGGATGCTATCCTTTGCTCCCCGGATGTACAGGGGGGGTTACCTCTAGTGAGTACTTATCCAGAACAATATCTGATCATAACCCGTTGTTAATAGCCCTGAACTGGATGAGGATTAGGCCTACGATACCAAGCTGGCGCCTTCGGCCGGAGACTTTGGAGGACCCGGTCTTTAAGGCGTCCATAGGCAATGCCATAGAGGATTATTTCGCGGTTAATACCGGCACAGCCACCACCCCCCATGTTGAATGGGATGCTTTCAAAGTTGTCATAAGGGGCCGTTGCATTAGTGAAGCGGTGGGCGTTTGTAAAGTGCTGCTAACTGACGTGCGAACAGCAGAAGAGCAGCTACGGGAGGTGGAAAAGGATAGGCCGGGGAGAGCTGACAAACAGGAAGAGCTCTTGGAAGCTAAGGAAGAGCTTGCGACGCAGGTAGAGAGGTTGAGATGCTTTGATTGTAGGGCCTATGAGACTAGGGCACACACGGAGCGGGATAAATCTGGGGCCCTATTGGCCTGGCTGGCTAACCCAGCACGCAGGGGGACATCAATCCTGGAATTGCAAGGGGGGGATGGCACGACCTATTATGCGCAGCAAGACATCAATACACAGTTCCTGAACTATTACACTACATTGTACCAGAGCCAGCTAGATCCGTTAATTTTGCCAGATGAGGGATTCTTAGGGGAGATTGAACTCCCACAGATTGATGCGGAAGCGGCGATGGCATTGGGCCGAGATGTGGACCTTGGGGAGATTAGGGCAGCCATCAAGCACATGGCCAGGAATAAAACCCCGGGCACTGATGGGCTCCCGGTTGAGTTTTATGCCACGTATGTGGAGACACTGGCCCCTCGATTACTGACCTTGTATAATAGCTCACGGCGAGCTGGGTGCTTGCCCGTTTCTACACGGGAGGCAGTGATAGTGCCGCTCCTAAATCCGGATAAGCCTCCATGGGACCATACTGCATATCGTCCTCTTACTATGCTCAACCTCGAATACAAAATATTGAGTCGCATCTTAGCCAGTCGTTTGATGGCCCACATGACGGCGCTAGTGCACGTTGACCAAGCAGGTTTTATCCCGACGCGGAACACGGCTATGAATATACGGCGCCTGATTCGGATATTGGAAGACTCCGCCCCTGCGGGTGGCGAGGCGTGTATTCTGTCGATAGACATAGAGAAGGCCTTCGACAGTTTAGAATGGCCCTACCTTTTTAGAGTCCTATGGGCCTTTGGCCTGGGAGAGGGGTTTGTGGCCTGGACGGCAATCTTATACCAAGACTCTACTGTCAGGGTGCGTACGGGGGGCGTGATATTGGCGACCTGCGGTGTGGCCCGGGGGACGAGGCAGGGTTGCCCCCTGTCTCCCCTCCTGTTTGCACTGGCGGTGGAACCATTGGCTGCGCATGCACGCTCGGGAGGGTACTATCAGGGGTTGATTCAGAGGGGCCAGCCCCAATTTATAGCATTATATGCTGACGACCTCCTGATGTTTCTTGCTAACTCGGAGGCGGACTTGCGGGCTGCCAATCGCCTGCTCTCCCGGCTAGAGAGAGAAGCGGGGTTGCGGGTTAATTGGAACAAGACATGTCTGTTTCCTGTCTTGAGCGGTAGGGCCTGACCGCCAGATGTTCTGGATGTTAAGTGGGAGAGTAGATGCCTCCCCTACCTGGGGGTCCGCATCTATCATGAGGCTGCCGATCTATTGGAGGGTAATGTCGCACGGGCGATCCAAACCACCAAGAGTAATTTTGAGTTCTGGGGATCCTTGCCGCTCTCGGTGGCAGGAAGGGTGGCTCTGTTAAAAATGGTCACGCTGCCGCGTTTGCTTTATTATTTCGGCTCCTTACCGCTCTGGATTCCGCGGAGATTTTTCATGCAACTCAATACCATGACTACGGGATTTTTGTGGGGCTCAGGGAGACGTAGGGTAGCGCTAACTACTATGATGCGGCCTAGGCGAGAGGGGGGGTTTGCAGTGCCTGATTTTGAGGCCTATTATCATGCAGCGCAATTGCAGTGGTTCACGAAATGGATGGCTGGCAGGCTTCGAGCCGAGGAGGCCCGAGGCGGCACAGACCCGGAGTTGCATCAGCTCTCTCGGGTGCTATTACACCTTCCTTTGAGGGAAGGAGAAGTTCCAGGGGATCTATGGGCGATGCGCCAGTGCTGAAACCGGGTTCATAGGAGAGTCGGGCGGGGACCCCCGTACGCGCCTGATATTCCTCTGTCGGTTTGCGAGGTGTTGCCCCACGGTGGGGACTGGCAGGGGTTGAGGGCCTGGGAGGAGGCGGGGATCACCACGATTGGGGACTTATATGAATCTGACACCTTGCTACCCTTTAATGATTTGATAGAGAGGTATGATATCCCTAGAGGGGACTTCCTGTTACACGCGGCCCTGACGGCAGCTGTCCGTAAACATTGGGGGGCGGGCTTGGCAGAACCCCCGGTGTCCTTGCCGTGTCAATATGTGGTCTTAGCGGCTGGGACGGTTAAGGCGGTTACCTGCCTATACGGACGACTTACCCAGGAGGTGAGGCACCCATTGGAGAGCTTGCGACTCAAGTGGGAGACAGATCTTGGAGTGCCCCTTGGGGAGAAGCCTTGGGATGCAATAGTGGAGAGGGCATGGAAAATCTCCAGGAATGCACGCTTCCAACTCATTCATTTTTTCATTCTCCACAGGGCATACCTCACGCCACATAAGATAAATGAATATTTTGGAGCTAGGTCGGCCTGCCCACGATGCAACCTCGACAATGCTGACTTTATGCACATGGTCTGGGACTGCCTGCTGCTGGGGTGGTATTGGGGGGAGGTGACGACTGCCCTGAGGGATGTGACAGACAGAGACACTATGCGGACCCCGGATATTGCTTGCTGCACTGGTTCCCCCATACTGCCCGAAATAAAGTCACTAGTAAATTTATTGACCTGGGGCTTGTCTTGGCCAAACGGGAAATTACCAGCCATTGGAAGGGGAGGGACGCCCTAGTGCCCTAAGGTGGCGGAGGGAGTTTATTAAATGGGCAGACTATGACGGGATTTTGAGACTACAAATGGCCCAGAGACGAGACAACGATAAGATGCTAGAAGCAGCGAGAGCGTGGGTAGCGCTAGTAGAACTGCTTAGGTGCCCCCTGGAGGATGATGCACTCCCCCCTGAGTGAGAGACGTGGATGGGATGAATGGTGGGGTGTCTCCATCCTAACATGGAACCTGGGAGCCCGTAGAAGGTTGGAATATGGTGGTTCTCCTTCATTGGTTTGCTTCCTCAGACTTACTATGCAACCGATTTTACTATCTCGCCATAATTTTGCTAGCATGCAGAGGATAGAGCGACATGCCTGAGAGGGTGGGGGAGGGGGAGTTTTGTTAGGGAGGGAGGGGGAGGGGAGTGGGGGTTTGTTTTTTGGCCTTTGCTTTTGACCATGGTAGTGATGCACATGATTATTGGGTTGACTCAAGGGGCCAGAAGTTCCTCGAATGGAGGGCTATGTTGACTGTCTTTGTGAGCTCATTCTAATGTAAACCGTGTGCCCAGATCACTTGAGCTATAGGTCACACCTGTTGTTAGCCTGAGATTGACAATGGACAATCCCTACTCGTGATACCATGGACTAAATCCTGCTCATATGCCGCACATGATTGTCTGCTTAGGCACTATGTATGTCCTTGCTTGTTTTGTTCCAATTGCTACTTGAATAAAATTTGTTTACAAAAAAATAAGCTGTTTAAGTAAATGCGCTGGTATGTAAGTGCCTGTTTTAATACCTCTATGGTTGTGTAAATCTGTACGTAGGTGGATGCAAAAATGCTTTAGTGCCTGTGTTAGGGAATAGAGAGGTATTTATGTGTGACTTCAACTATATTTGAGTCTGCTGCATTCATAAATAGTTTCTGCTAACTGACTAAATGTATGTGTGTTTATGTAGCTGCCTGGCTAGATTAGAGAGAGACTTTATTATTTTGTGAACATGTATGTAAGTTGCTTTAGGGGTGGGATATCATATGAGGTACTTGGTATAGGGGCCTGCAAGTGCACAAGTAACTTAATAAACTCAAAGGAACATCTCTCATGCTTAACCCACAAACTATCAGACTTTATGGCCTACCTATAGCATATGTTAGAGGTGTGTCATGTGTACTAAAACGTGGATTTGACACTTGAGAAATAGCCATTACATGCCAAGTGAAGCTTGCAGTAAGACTCTCCATGCATAAGTAACTTCTCCTAAGTGACTAAATGTATATGTACTTCTGTAGCTGCATGACTAGGTGAGAGAGAATCTATGGTTTTGTGAACATGTTGCTTTAGGGCTGACATACTGTATGTAGTACTTGGCTTTGCACTCAAAAAGACATGTCTCATCCTTTTAAATCAAAGCCCCATGCTTCATAGCATACCTACATCACATCTCAGAAGTGTCTTGTGTGTACTAAAACATGGGTTAGAGGCTTGTAAAACAGATTGTTTTGTCTTTTAAAATTCTCACATCACATATGCCTTTTCAATCATTTTTTCCACCAAATTAAATGTCATTCACATACCTGAAAGTTGAGTCACTTGATCAAATATTTATTTTTGCTATTACCAGATAGATTCAATACTTTCAGGAAATGTGAAAACTAAGCATAAGGGCACATCACTCTCAAACAAAGCAACCGTTAATGGCCCCCTGTCTAATTTTCTTTCTTTTATTACTTTTGGATGGCATTGTAACTGCCTGTAGTTAAGTAGAAATTGATGTCTGAAAAGAAAAAAGAACTACATTCAGATTTTTATTAAATAGTATCAGATACTGAAGTACCAATATAAACAGTTATATTATTGTATTATTGCTAACATTCCTCTACTACTTTTCATGTGTTTATCTCTGTGTCTTTCTCTGTTTCACTATATTAGTTAGACTCTTACTGCATATCCTATCATATCCACTACTGTGTTCCTGTGTATCTACCTATCTTTAAATGAGTACTTCTCTGCATACATGTCTAGAGCCCTCAGTACTTTCTGACATACCTTAGTGTCTCTAGGAGACCAGCTATAACAGTGTCATAAGACTGATATATAAATGTGCAAGTATGCAACTCTCTGTTTTAGTAGTTCTATAGCTCTCTAACTGTGTGTATAAGTGGCTCCATGAATACCTTAGTGCCTGTGTTAGAGGTTACGGAAATATGTAAATGTCCATCCAACTACTTTTCATAATGCTGGATATATAAATGTTTTAGAGTATGTGAGTGAATGTAGAAGAAGTGTGTATTTTGTTCTGAGAGTAGGTGAAAGACAGGCTCCATGATTTGTGAACATGTATGTCAGTTCCTTTATGGGTGGTATACTTTGTGTACTGCTTGGCATAGGAGTCTGGAAGTGTATGACTATGTTACTAAAACACAAAACGAAATCTCTCACTTTTTTAAGCACAAAACACTACAGCATATCTCAGAGGTGTGTTATGTGTACAAAAACATAGGTTTGACACTTAAGAAAGAGTTATTACTTGCCAAGTTAACCTTAAAGTGTGAGTGCACACACAGAATCTGCACTAGTAGGCATCACTCATGTTTGAAGGACTAATTCTCTGGATGGATGACAAGGTTGTGTCAGTACTTGCCAACATATCTGAGTGAGTGTTGTAATGCCATGAGATGTTTAAGTAAATGTGCTGGTATGTATCTATCTGTTTTAGCATGTCTATAACTAAATGTGTATGGAAGGGGCTGAACAAATACCTCAGTGCCTGTGTTAGCGAATACCAGGGTATGTTCAGGTGTGTCTGCAACTTCCTTTGATACTGCTGCATACACAAGGTGTTTCTGAGTATGTGTCTGAATCTAAAAGTCCTTCTCTGGCTGTGTGACTGGGTGAGAGAGAGGCGCTATACTTTTAAGAACATGTACGTCAGTTGCTTTAGGGGTGGCATGCTCTGCAGTGCTTGGCATAGGGGCCTGGAAATGCACGAGTAACTTATTCTACTGAAAAGAACATCTATCAATCTTTTAAACGTAAAGCACCAGGCCTTATGGTGTACCTATAGCATATCTCAGAGGTGACTTGTGTGTAGTAAAACATGGGTTGAAGACTTGAGAAGCAGCTTTTAGATGGCAAGTGAAGCTGCAATTGAGAGGGCACCAACAGGGTCTGCACCAATACCCTGACCCATGTTTTAAAGGACTATTTCTGAGGATGGATGATGACATTGTGTGAGTACTTGGCTACATATCTCAGTGAGTGTAGCAGTCAACCTAGAGCAGTGGCATGAGATGTTTCAGTAAAAGGGCCGGGATGTGTCTTTCTGTTTTAGTACTTCTATGGCTCACTAACTGTATATGTAAGTGGCTTAAGAAATACCTCAGTGCCTGTGTTAGGGAATAAAGGGCTATGTAGGTATGTCTGCACATGCCTTTGAGTCTCCTGCATACATAAGTAGTTTCTGCTAAGTGACTGAATATATATGTGCTTGTTTAGCTGTCTGATTAGGTGAGAGAGAGGCTCTATGTTTTTGTGAACATGAATATCAGTTGATTTAGGGTGGCATACTCTATATAGTACTTGGCATAGGGGCTTGAATATGCACAACTAACTTATTCAACTCAAAGGACATCTCTCAATCTCTTAAGCACAAAAGAGCATCGTTCATGGCATACTTACAGCATATCTTAGAAGTGTGATATATGCACTAAAATGTTTTTTGACACTTGAGTAACGCCTATAACATGCAAAGTGAAGCTTGGAGTGACAATGCACAGACAGGGTCTGCACTAGTAGTCATCACCCATGTTTGAAGGACTATTTTTCTGCATGGTTGAGAAGATTGTGTCAGTATTTGCCTCCATTCGTGACTGGGTGTAAGAGTACACATCTATTAGTGCCATAAGATGTTTAAGTAAATGCGCTGGTATGTAAGTGCCTGTTTTAATACCTCTATGGTTGTGTAAATCTGTACGTAGGTGGATGCAAAAATGCTTTAGTGCCTGTGTTAGGGAATAGAGAGGTATTTATGTGTGACTTCAACTATATTTGAGTCTGCTGCATTCATAAATAGTTTCTGCTAACTGACTAAATGTATGTGTGTTTATGTAGCTGCCTGGCTAGGTTAGAGAGAGACTTTATTATTTTGTGAACATGTATGTAAGTTGCTTTAGGGGTGGGATATCATATGAGGTACTTGGTATAGGGGCCTGCAAGTGCACAAGTAACTTAATAAACTCAAAGGAACATCTCTCATGCTTAACCCACAAACTATCAGACTTTATGGTCTACCTATAGCATATGTTAGAGGTGTGTCATGTGTACTAAAACGTGGATTTGACACTTGAGAAATAGCCATTACATGCCAAGTGAAGCTTGCAGTAAGACTCTCCATGCATAAGTAACTTCTCCTAAGTGACTAAATGTATATGTACTTCTGTAGCTGCATGACTAGGTGAGAGAGAATCTATGGTTTTGTGAACATGTTGCTTTAGGGCTGACATACTGTATGTAGTACTTGGCTTTGCACTCAAAAAGACATGTCTCATCCTTTTAAATCAAAGCCCCATGCTTCATAGCATACCTACATCACATCTCAGAAGTGTCTTGTGTGTACTAAAACATGTTAGAGGCTTGTAAAACAGATTTTTTTGTCTTTTAAAATTCTCACATCACATATGCCTTTTCAATCATTTTTTTCCCCAAATTAAATGTCATTCACATACCTGAAAGTTGAGTCACTTGATCAAATATTTATTTTTGCTATTACCAGATAGATTCAATACTTTCAGGAAATGTGAAAACTAAGCATAAGGGCACATCACTCTCAAACAAAGCAACCGTTAATGGCAACCTTTTCAACTTTGCACTCTGATAAAGCGGAGGACAGCAAATAAAAAAATATCTTTCATTTTTAAGTCTCGCCTAGGCAGCACTTGCGCTGTCCCTTCGAGACATGCTGTACTCAGAATTATAACAACAAAGGGGGTTAGGCCCAAGGGACAAGGGCCAAGTAGGGCTGTATGAAATATTGGTGCTCAGAATATGGGCATTAAGCTCTGCCCATGTTCGCCCATGTTTCTAATTGGCTCCTGTGAATGTTTTTTGGAAATGCTTTTTTTTGTTTGGTTAATTTGTTTAGCAGTCCCCCCTTAGAGCCACCTTTTCTACTGTTGTAACCTGCCATGAGGACTGCCCGTTTTACATGCAATCTTACGCTGTATGTTTTATTTACAATTTTGAGCACTCTTTTGTTAATCACTTCTTCGTAGCTGGCATTACAGGCAGGACAACTAGGGACTTCCACAACCACATTTCCCTGACCATAATTGAATATTTGTTGTATTTGGTTTTTTTCTTTTCTGTGTGTGGTGAGAGTTATTTGTTACCAGGGCTCCAGTTGTTCCTTTTGTTGTTTATGTTATTACTTTATTATTACTTTAAGCTTACCTTTATTTGTTCTTGAACTGTGCTACTTGCAGAGTTGAGCACCGTGCTTTAACGCACGTGCCTTTATTTCTGCACGGTGCCAATCAAACCCTTCTTACACAGCAATCAGTGTAAAGACATCTCATTTCTTAAAACAGACAACTATCTGTTTAATACTCTTCCCCCAATACACTCTTAGCATAGTCTCCATAGTAACTTACTAGAACCAGCAGTTCAGAAGTTCACAGTACATTCTACAAGGGCTATACTAGTTACAAAATGAGCTGCAGCAGGTGTGGTTTACAGTATAGAACTAAACACATATCCAAGTCGGCATTACACTTTTTTATTTTTCCTGTAGCCAATCATAGATCTTATACTTTCAAAACACTACCTAAATTTATTCACCTCCATATTTACAGCATCCAACCAAATGTGTTTTTTAAAACTAACATCACACCTTCATTTTAACTTTCAGCTCCAGCCTTCTCCTGTCTGCTACTGCTGCTTCTCTTGAAAATGGCTAGAATGTGGATTGTGAGCCACAGCTATGTATTTTGGGCTAGAGAGGCTGATAAAAAAAAGTGGTATTGACAGGGATTTCGGTTCGGTTAATGTGGACACTACTTGGATTGCTGCCTTTGGCTGAAAGCATTGTGGAAATATATATATATATATATATATATATATATATATATATATATATATATATATATATATATATATATATATATATATATATATATATATATATATATATATATATATATATCGCCAGTAGGTAGTTATAGTTAGGACCTTGTTTCCATAGGAAGAACATTTTTTGATTTGCCAATATCTTTGGTGTCATTTGATGAATCTTGAACCAAGTCACAAGAAAACAGTAAAAAACAATAAGAAAAAGGGGCAGGGTAGAAACACCCTGACCCCCTAGGCCTGCTCAGGGGGTACCACAGGGACCCCCAGGGCCCAAAAAAGATTTTTTTTTTCAACGGTATTCGCGGACCCTACGCGAATCCCGCCGAAATGTTTTTAAAAAACGAAGCGCGGTCTCCCACGCTTCATTTTAATAATCCCCCAGGTGGGCTAGGTCCCTGGGGGCAATGTGGAAAATATATGCGGGGGCCATGGGGGCCCCTACAGCCCCGGGGACTGCCATCCCCCCGGGTCATTTAAAAATAATGGGTGGGGGGGCCTCACGGTCCCCCCAAGCCCCGGGGACCGTCACTTCCCCGGGGCTTCAATGTTTAAATGCAGGGGGGCCATGCGCCCTCCCCGCAGCTCTGGGGACTGTCACCTCCCCAGGGCTAGGTTTAAAAATAATGTGTGGGGGGCTCAAGCCCCCCCACACTGCCACGGGGACCACCACTGCCACGGGGACCACCACCTCCCCGGGGCACACTTTATTCTAATATGGGGGTCCGTTGCGGACCCTGGCCCTGGGGACCACCACCTCCCCGGGGCTATGTACAAGTTGGGAGGGGGGCCGCGCGGCCCCCTTCCAGGAACCCTCCTTTGCCCTGGGAACCACCACTCCCCATGGCCAGCTCCAGCAATGTCCCAGGATGCCCTCCCCTGGGACAGTGCAGTTTGCAATGGCAGGGCGGGAGCACTGCTCCCACCATGCCATTGCAAACTTCTGTTTCGCTTCATGGAAGTGAAGCAGAATTGCTTTTGGGCATGTTAGCAGCTCCCTTTGCCCAAAAGCAATGCCGGCTCTCGCAGAAGGCGAGGAGCCAGCAGGGACCATGGGGGCATTGGTGCTCCCCCAACAGTGAGGCCATGCCCCGGGGGATAGGGTCCCCGGGCCGAAAAATGGCCCGGGAGGGGAGCGACACTGCCCCCCATCCTTCCTTTTTTATTGTTTTTTTTTTCAAACATAAGGCAGGCCCCTGGGGGTGGGGTCCTCGGGCCATAATTGGCCTGAGGAGGGTCTGCTTGAAATGGGAAGCGTAGTCTCTGAAGTTTTAAGGTGTGCATGGTCTTGTGACTGAGCTATGTGTCTACTAGCACATGTATTGTCATACGAGTTATGCACCTGAAAATGCTAGACCTATAAAACACAGGTATACGTCTATTTGTATGTTTCTTTTACATATGATGCCACTAGCAAAAGGTACAGACACATGCATGCTTGGTTTTAGGAATATGGTGAGACTTACAACAGAGACATGTGAATGGTTGCTGCTTTCTATTTGGCTAGGCTCAACAGTCTGAGTAGTAGTAGAATGGTGAAGCTGCAGCACAAAAGTGAGGTTTAAGACATGCTGGCAGAGGGATTAGTGATTAGGCTACTTTGTATGAGTGTGTGGAAAGGTGCACTTGAAATATACCGTATAATTTTTGGTGTCTGCTTGAAATGGAAAGTGCAGTCTCTGAAGTTTTAAGGTGTGCATGGTCTTCTGACTGACCTATGCGTCTACTAGCACATGTATTCTTATACGTGTTATGCATCTGAAGATGCTAGATGTGTAAAACTCAGGTATACGTCTATTTGTATGTTTCTTTTACATATGAGGCCACTAGCAAAAGGTACGGACAAATGCATGCATGCTTTCATGAATATAGTGAGACTTACAACAGAGACATGTGAAGGGCTGCTGCTTTGTATTTGGCTAGGCCCAACAGTCTGAGTAGTAGTAGAATGGTGAAGCTGCAGCACAAAAGTGAGGTTTAAGACATGTTGGCAGAGGGATTAGTGATCAGACTACTTTGTATGAGTGTGTGGAAAGGTACACTTGAAATACACCGTATAATTTTTGGTGTCTGCTTGAAATGGGAAGTGCAGTCTCTGAAGTTTTAAGGTGTGCATGGTGTTGTGACTGAGGTATGTGTCTACTTGCACATGTATTCTTATACGTTTTATGCATCTGAAGATGCTAGATGTGTAAAACTCAGGTATACGTCTATTTGTATGTTTCTTTAACATATGAGGCCACTAGCAAAAGGTACGGACAAATGCATGCATGCTTTCACGAATATGGTGAGACTTACAACAGAGACATGTGAAGGGTTGCTGCTTTGTATTTTCGCTAGGCCCAACAGTCTGAGTAGTAGTAGAATGGTGAAGCTGCAGCACAAATGTGAGGTTTAAGACATGTTGGCAGAGGGATTAGTGATTAGGCTAGGCATCGTGCACCTGACTTCCGGTTTCGCTCGGTACGAGCGGAGCTGGTGCCCTTCATCTTGGGGTTTTCGGCAAGAGCAAGGCAACCACGGAGTGCCCGTCATGCACTCATCAGGACAAAGGTGGAGCCCCCTTCTCGGGCTCATAGGAGCACGTGGGGCTCTCCTCACCACCACGGGAGCCCCACCCACAACCAGGCAACAGCCACCTGGCTTCCTGGTTGGTGGTTCTTCTGCCACAGCGCGACGGCGCCTTCCCAGCTTCCAAGTTGGAGCCCCCTCCTCGGGCACCCAGGGATAATAAAAGAATGCAGCGCTCACGAGGCACTAGGACCCAAGTTTAGAGGGCAGAGCTGGGCATAGGCAGGCCAGCACGTAGGGACCCCCAGGAAACAGCAGCTGGGTCCCACGGCGGTTCCTCCTTGCCCAGCAGTCCTGCAGCACACAGCTCCAAGTAGGTACACACACCTTACATGGGTCACAGCCCCGATATTTATACCAGCTGGGTCTTTGTTCTGCCCTGGCACTGGGCTTGGGGATCCAGTCCAAACCAGTTCTGGGAGGACTCAATATTTTATTTACAGTGCACAACAGTCCCCTTTGACATTGCAGGTCCTGGCCCCAGACACACCACAAAGGGGTGGAGCCAGCATTGTACAAGGCAGGCACAGACCTATTCAGGGTCACGGACTACTCCCACTACTCCAAATGCAGATCTGCCTATTCAGCCTAGCGCTGACTCACCCAGCCCATGTCACTCCAGAGCCAGACATGCAATACACATCCGGCAGGCACAAAGACACATAGCACACAGAAATGCCCACTTCTAAAAGTGGCATTTCTAAAATAGTGGCTATAAATCTGCACACACCATTACGCAGCATTTATTACCACTATTCCAAACATACCAAACTTGACCACGCTGCTCCTCTCATATCAGAAATTACCACTGAAACACTTATCAGGGAATCCCCAATGCATTCCTATGAGAGGGCAGCCTCACAGTAGTAAGAAACCAAAATGGCTGTTTGTCACTACCAGGACATGCCACACAGTTAAGGCACATGTCCTACCTTTTACCTACAATGCACCCTGCCCATAGGGCTAGCTAGGGCCTACCTTAGGGGTGACTGATAGGTAGTAAAAGGGGAGTCACAGGCGTGGCACTCTCTTTATGTGCCATGTCACAGCGGCAGTAAACTGCGCGCGCAGGCCCAGCAATGGCAGAGGCCTGAGACAGGTTTGCAAGGCTACTTTGGTGGGTGGCGCAATCAGCGCTGCAAGCCCACCAGTAGCATTTAATTTACTGGCCCCGGGTATATGATATACCACATTACTGGGGACTGATAGGTAAATTAAATTAGCCAAACAGGTGTAGACCAATCTTACCATGCTTTACCATAGAGAGCACATGCCCTTTACAATGGACAGCAGTGATAAAGTGCCCAGAGTCCTAAAACCACCAACACCAGGTCAGATAAAATACTAGGAGGAAGGCAAAAAGTTCAGGGATGACCCTGCAAAAAGGGCCAAGTCCAACAGTGTCACTAGTAAAAGGTACAGACACATCCATGCATGTTTTTAGGAGTATGGTGAGACTTACAACAGAGATTTGTGAACGGTTGCTGCTTTCTATTTGGCTAGGCCCAACAGTCTGAGTAGTAGTAGAATGGTGAAGCTACCGCACAAAAGTGAGGTTTAAGACATGTTGGCAGAGGGATTAGTGATTAGGCTACTTTGTATGAGTGTGTGGAAAGGTACACTTGAAATACACCATATAATTTTGGGTGTCTGCTTGAAATGGGAAGTGCAGTCTCTGAAGTTTTAAGGTGTGCATGGTTTTGTAACTGAGGTATGTGTCTACTAGCAAATGTATTCTTATACGTGTTATGCATCTGAAGATGCTAGACCTGTAAAACACAAGTATACGTCTATTTGTATGTTTCTTTTACATATGATGCCACCTGCAAAAGATACAGGCATATGCATGCTTGCTTTTGCTTTTAGGAATGTGGTGAGACTTACAACAGAGAAATGTGATGGGTTGCTGATTTGTATTTGGCTAGGCCCAACAGTCTGAGTAGTAGTAGAATGGTGAAGCTGCAGCACAAAAGTGAGGTTTAAGACATGGTGGCAGAGGGATTAGTGATTAGGCTACTTTGTATGAGTGTGTGGAAAGGTACACTTGTAATACACCGCATAATTTTGGTGTCTGCTGGAAATGGGAAGTACAGTCTCTGAAGTGTTAAGGTGTGCATGGTCTTGTGACTGAGCTATGTGTCTACTGGCACATGTATTGTTATACATGTTATGCATCTGTAGATGTTACACATATAAAACAGGTATACTTTAAGTGTACATTTCCACAAAGTCATAGCAAGTAGCATAATCGCTAATTCTTTTGTCAACATATATTAAATCTTACTTTTCAGTTAAAGTTTCAGTTTTTACCATCTAAAATCTTGGGACTAGGCAAATTTAAAACAGCAATCTCAACCATATTACTGTTTAAACATGTGTGTTCTTATCACATGTTTGTGAATATCTAAAGTATAATGTTCTAAATATTTATGTGTTATGGAGACATTTGCAATGTAATTGAAAGTATTTGTTTATTTATTGATCTGAATATTTATATGTAATTATTTTAAAAATACGAAAGTATGTTATGAACTATTTGAACTTATATTTGTTTTTCAGATATTTACATTTATTGGTAAAAAACATTGAGAATGGGAAAAAAGATCAGAAGAGAATACAACAAAAAAAACAGTACTATTTAAAGGAAAGAGAAAAGAGGAAATTAGATGAAGTGCAAAATGTTACACTGAAGAAAAAGTCTTCTGTTAAGACAACTAAAGATTTTGTTGAAAGTCTTTTAAAGAATGTAAAGAATTTTCAAAATGTGGAAAAGAAAAAGAAAAGTTCAACAACAAATCGGAAGGAAAGGAAAAAGGACATATTATTAGAAAATCATGTTATGGGAAAACAATCCATGTTGAAAGAAGATTAAAAGAATATAAAGACATAAGGAAGAGAATGTATAGAAATAGAATACTACAAAATTTATTGAAAGATTGTAAAAAATATAAAAGAAGATCACAGCTTATAAGAAAAAGCAACAGATTGGAAGTGTAGTAGAAAAAGGTTTTGAAATAAAAAGAAAATTATTTATATTAATATTGAAGAGAATGAAAACATTGGATAAAACAATGCTGTTTATGAAGGAAAAAAGCAAAAGAAAAAGACTGGTTAATAGAAGTAACTTTTGTAAAATTTTCACTGGAGAATGGAAGCATAATTCTAGTACTGAGCCTTTTTTGATGAAGAAAGTTATTTTCAACAAAACACATTAGTTCATGCAGTTGATACTAGTGGTCGATGCTATGAGATGAAAGATGGTTGTCCCATTCCAAAAAAATGATGGTTCCTAGGAATGTAGAAGAAGTAATAGCTGAAGAAGTTAAAGGGAGACGTACACAAGCTCCGGTATATAAGTGAGATTGTAGCAGTATTTGTAGTATTCGACAGGAATCTATTGATATATTACGAATTTTTATACAAGGATATGTCCAACAAGTGTTAAACAGAAAATTAAGATGTTACAAGGACTAGATCCATATAAAGTAAGAAAACATACTAACTTGCAGGGTCATTCTCTAGCTTGTCTTTCAAGAAAATTGTGTAAAAGTACTTTCCATCATTTAAGAATGTTAGCAGTACACCACTCAGAAATGTGGAAATTAGTAAGAAGACTCTACTATGTAAAAAGTCCTGCATTATCTTTAAGTGAAATGAACACAGCTCTTTTGCATGGTTCAGTATCAGATGTAAAAAAAGTTTGTGATGATATACAGTTTCATTTCTTTGGTTCGCAAGATGAGTGTAGAGAAAGTGAGAGCTTGATAACTGTAGGTGTTGAAGAACAGCTGGAAGATATTAGTACTGACAAGTTTGCAGAAGAAATTGCAACGTTTAACATAGTTTCATCTTAAAAACCAAACTATGTTTACATTTGTTGTCTACGTACTCACTATAGAAATCAAACTAGGAATGTTGATTTATATTTAAAAGGTGAAAAGGAAAACAATGATAAGTGGCAGCAATTTGGTGTTTATTTGTTGGTAGAAGGTCAGTTTGAATTGGGTGTTGATCAACGTATTTGTAAATATTGTTACAACAAATTAGAAGAGAACAAAATGCCAGCTAGAGCGGTACATAACAATTTAGAGTTGGTAGCTATTCCTTCGGAACTGGCAGATTTGAATGCATATGAATCCATTCTTCTTCAATCTTATTCAATTCTTCTTCAATCTGTCCACCCATTTCAGTCTATAGTTCATATGGAGCCTAAAACAGGTAAGCTGCCACCAACAGATTTACAAAGAGGTCTGAAAGGAAGAGTTGTGTACTTACCTTTAGATTTTAAGAAAAATATTGAAACTGTTGGTATAGACAGGGAGGAATATGAGCCTGTAGTTATTCTAGTAAATGGTGTACCAACAAAGAGTCGAAAAATATGGCGAGTTTGTAGATGTTAATAAACTTCAAAAGGCTACATTATATCTGGTACAGAATAAAATTTATTATAAGAATGTAAATGTTGATGAACAGGAAATATGCTTAGAAGATAAAACAGAAATTTGAAGTGGCCAAATAGAAAAAGTGGACAAGTCCAGGAGTGAGGAGATTTATGAACATTACTCTATACATCCTCTACATTCAAAAGAAGTGATAGAAAACAGTATTGAATTATTTCAAATGAAGGAAGCAAAGGGAACTCCCATGAGTGTATGGGAAAAAAGTTTAGAAACTCGTTGTTTTCCCCACTGGAGAAGGTGGACGATTTGATGAGCGACCTGTACAGATTCCAGCTTCAGAATATCGCTCGACAAGATTGTACTCTGAAGATCTAAGATTTCGAAATGTATTCCATATATGTTTCATCTTCTGTTTGAAAGTGATTTGTCTGCACTTTCATATGCAGTGAACCATATATTAAAAACAGGAGTTCATCTTCCACATGTTTATGCAAAGGAATTCATGGACAAAGTTCAACAAAGAGATGAACAGTTAGAATCTCGGTTAATTAATTTGATGGCCTGTCAACGTGGTACCGATGAGTATTTGTATCGTCGTCACGGAGAACTTAAATGTATGTTAAGAAACTTGAGTACTCCTACATGGTTTCTAATACTTATCTGTGCTGGATATGCATGGGACGATTTACTTGAATTTCTACGAGAAGCAAATGCAAATGTTAAAAATATTAAATTAAAGACAGCTGGAGAACTCTGTTCCTTGGATCCTGTAAATGTCTGCAGTTATTTTAACCATATGTTTCAAGCTATGATGTTGTTTATCTGTAATAAAAGAAATGGCAACTCTTGGAGAGGTAACAGATTTCTTTTGGAGAAAGGAGTACCAAGCCAGAGGTGCTCTTCATATTCACATGCTATTATGGATCAACAATGCTCCAAAATTTAGAACGGATACTGATGAAAGTGTTTTGTCTTTCATCGAACATTATGTTACCCTTGCTCTTCCAAGAGAAGGAGGAGAAAAAAGCGTGAGACAACAAGTTTTATGGTTTGAAAGTCATCGATGTGGTAAATACTGTCGACAAAAATACAAGTCTAAAGGAAATTTTATACAAAGTGACACTTTGGATTCCCGCGCCCAATAATTGCTAAAGGAAGAGTAAATATAAATAGTTGTATGTCAGCAGTAAGGCATACAATAACTCGGAAATCTCTAAAGAACACATACAACTTAAAAAGAACAGAAGATTCAAAGTATATTAATGACTACAATCCAGTGATTTTGAAAATGTGGAATGCAAACATGGATATTCAATATGTTGCAGATAATTCAATTGCTGTTGCTCGCTATGTTACATCATATATAACCAAATCTGAAAAGACAGAGATGAAAGAAATGTGGGAAGAAATTTCACAAGAAAAGAGTCTTAGTAAGAAATTGTACAGCTTCAGCTTGAAAATGCTTTCCCATCGAGAGATTGGATCCTATGAATGTTCGGACCGCTTGAGCTCTGCGAGTTTATATTCAAAGTCAAGAGGAGTCATTTGGTTAAGTCTAGGTCTTGCCGCCACACGAAATAGAGTATTGAAAACATTACAAGAAATTGAATACTTAGCAGTGAATGAACCAGAAAGTACAGATATTCTTAAAACTAATATGTTGGATACATACTATCACAAAAGGAGTCCACATCTAGAAAAACTATGTCTGTATGAAATACTTCAACATTACAGCTTTAAAAGAAAAGTTAAGGAAAATATAAAAGAAGAAAAATATGCAGTAATTGGATGTGATGGATGTTTGGTAAAACATGCCAAAGGAAATCTTATTAACCACAGAAAACTCAGCTGCGAAAGTCCAGATAAGAGGGAATTTTTCTATATAGCACTTATACAAATGTTTAAGCCTTGGCGTAAGGAAACAGAATTATTTGGACATTTTGACTGCTATGAAGATTCTTTTAAGGCATTTAAAGATACCATTCAATGCACAATTTTCCCTACAGATCTACAAATGTTGAATGAAGAGATTGAACAAGAAAGTACTATTGCAGCTGAAATAGTTAGAGACAGTTCTCAAGACAGTCAAAGTTCTGTTCCACTAAGTCAAGATCCACGGGGACAACCAATTATCGAAAATGAAGCAGCAATAGCCATGAATGAGGCAGAAACTGCAATGCAACAAGCACATCAAGATATTACTCCGTTGGAAAAGTTAGAAGAACAACTAAATATTGAACAGAAAGACATATATCTACAAGTGAAAGAACAGATACAACATGGGTTTGCTACATGAAAAAAAAGAATGCCAATGTTCATCATTTAAACCTATTCTAATGTACATCAGCGGTCAAGCTGGAACAAGAAAAAGTTTCTTAATTAATGTTTTGACCAGTTATTCTACAGAAAACTACAGAATCACATGTATCTTGTGTTGTACCAGCTCCAACTGGATTAGCAGCACACAACATTAAAGGGATTACTTTACATCGATTACTTATGCTACCTGTTGAACATGATAATAAATTGGAATATCAGAAACTATCTAGAGAAGCTTGTTATGGAGTCTCAAGAGTACTGAAGAAAATGAAACTTTTAATCATCGATGAGTTGAGCATGATCTCCAACTTAAGGCTTGCCTTTGTACATTTAAGAATGCAACAAATTTTAAAAACAGATTACGATGTTCTGTTTGGAGAAAAACATTTAATTGTATTCGGAGATCTACTGCAACTTACTCCTGTAAAAGGACAACCTGTTTTTTAAACACTTGTTCATGAAGACACTAGGCAATCTTTAGGAAGTATTGGAAATGTGAACATTTGGTTACATTTTGATTATAAAGAACTTGTAAAGAATATGCGACAAGCTAGTTTTAAAGATGATGGAAATATTCTTCAAGATATAAGAATTGGTGTCTTGACGAAACATGGTAACCAAGCTTTAGAAAGTCAGCTACTAAGGAACTTGTTTATAACTTGAAACACAGTGGCTGAAATAATATACAATAAGCTTGGAGAAAACAAGTCTATAGTGTGCCTAATGACTGCACTGCAAGAGTGTTCTACATTTAATCAGAAACTTTTGAAACTGGAAAATCAGGAAATAGTGGAAATTGAATCTATCGATAAAATTGAACACCAGGGAGTGACTATTCTTCTTACAGAGAAACTACAGGCTAAATTGGATTCTTTGGAAAAGTCTGTATCTAAAACTGCAGGCTTAGAAAAAACTTTACATGTATGTATAAACTGTCGGGTAATTTTACGGCGTAATTTGAATGTAGAAGAAGGTTTAGTAAATGGAGCAATGGGAAAAGTGACTGATTTTGTAAAATTTCAGAACAGAGATGGAATAGAATTTTTGATAATAAAATTTGATCAGATTAAAGAAGTAAGACAAATTGGGCATTGCGTTGTACGTTTTTTGTTTGTAAAAGAATTGTATGTTCGTAGAAAACAGTTTCCTCTGTCCTTAGCATATGCAGTAACTATTCATAAATCTCAAGGTTTAAGTATAGACAGTGCTTTTGTAAATATCGTAAGTACAGTGTTCAAAGAGGGAATGGCATATGTTGCATTATCGCGAGTTAGAACATTATCTGGTTTGTATTTGATAGATTTCGATGACAAAAAGGTTAGTGCAGATGCAAATTGTGTAAGAGTGTATAATCATTTAAGAAGACTTTATGCTCCTAATTTAGGTGAATATCACATATATGAGAAAGGTATACTCTGTCCAAAACGGAAATATGCCAAAGATGGAATTTAGGTTCAAAAAAAGAAAACAAATGAAGAGAAACCGGAAGGTGTAAAGAAAAAGAAAATGGAAACTGTTGATGAGATTGTAGGATACCAGTTAGAAAATAGTTCAGGTATCAACTTTTATGCTAATGTGATTCTGAATGTTGTGTTTTATCTAGAAGAGCTTCATTGTGAAATCATGGGAAATCATGAAAAAAGATTCTGTTCTTTATTACATCATGTATTTCATCAGTTGGTAACTGACAGCAGTATAATCCATACTGCTTCTGGGATTCGGTATCTTTTGGATATATGTACTGGTTCATTGACATTTGCTCTTAATGTACAACAAGATGCACAAGAATTTCTAATGCTTATGCTTGCAGTGTTAATGCATGAAGGAGTACAGATTGAAAACTTATTTGGGCTAAGTTACAGATGGGATCATAAATGTAAAGAGTGTTCATTTACTTCCACCACTGAGATAGAAACAGAACGATTCATATACTTGACGATACCAGACTGTAAATCAGTACCTTTTAACAAATTGATAAAAACAGCCTATCAGGACATGAACTGCTCGCATTGTAGATCAGAGATGTTGTCTACATTACATATAGAAAGATTTGAAAAATATCTAATTTTAATGCTACAACGTAGAGCAAATGGAAAAAAATTGGAAACCAAAATTAAAAACTTTGTTGCAAGTTAAATATCTACTTCAGGAAGAACTTTTATAGCAGTGGCTATTATTTTCCATGATGGACCTACTACATCATCTGGACACTATATTGTGTATTTGAAGTGTAATAAAGGATGGACGCATTGCCATGATGCCCACTTGGAATTTAAACCTAGATTGCCTTATGAATTACCAAATTCATATTTGATATTTTTAAAGACAAAGTTTTGAGTACATCATTCGGCCAATTGGGAAGATGTGAACAGAAACTAAACGAGAATGCAAACTATTAGTATTTATAATTAGTGTTTGGATTAATATTTGCGGTAATTGATATTGCATTTGGAAAGTTCTGTTGAAAAGAAAATAGTTTATATATTTGTTGGATATTTTGTACCAGATGTAAATGAAAGTCTATATTTTGGCAAATGTATTTGAGATAAATAATAGAGTTATTGTAGATGAAAGAAGTAGTTAACAAAGTGTAGATAGAAAAGTACATAGCTACACATATTGAATATGATGCTTTATGATGATTTTGGGGTTTTTTCTACAATCAATTAGATAGTTTTTTCCTGGGTAGTTCAATGATGATACCACATTGAAATCACTGTGTCTGGTGAAGTTAAGTGGAATCTGAGAACAGCAAACAAGGGAATCTAAAAATGTTATTTAATTGTAAATTTATGTTGAGTTGCTGAAAATATAATCTTACAATTTCAGTGATATATTATCATTAAATAACAGTTTTTCTTTTTCTTCTTTATAGTAGGTACTGTTCAAGTTTGAGAAGAGTTTTAATGCTGTTTATGACAACACTACTCTAAAATATTCCTACTGAGTAATGTATCTAAATTATTTAAAAGGTAAGAACAGATAATATAATATTCATGATAACATGAAAAAATGTTTAAAGTTTAATTATATGTTATTTATTTCTAATATAAATAATGTTGAACCTTTAGACTACTACAAATTTTTATTATGTTGCTCATGTAATCAAGGAGGCAGTTATCCTTACATGTAGACACTACCAATAGACTTATGCATTCTCTGAAGCACACGTTTTGCAGTAATAGCAAAACACAATCATTAGCTTTGCATTCTTTCTTTTACACAGGCACTACCCATGCACTCATTCAATTATGCAGGCAGTGCCAATGCAGTTATGAAATCACTCAGGCACTACTCTTGCACTCAGCCATTCACTTAGACAGTACCTGCACTCATCCATTCACTGAGGCACTACCTATTCACTCATCCATTCACTTATGTACTAACTATGCACTCATCCAATGGTGCAGGCATTAGCCTTGCACTCATCCATTCCCTCAAGCAGTACCCATGCACTCATCCAATGACCCAGGCATTACTCTTGCAGACATCCTTTTACTCAGACACTATCCATGCACTGATCTAAGCACCCAGAGATTGCTCTTGCACTCATAAAGTGACTTAGGCACTACTCATGCACTCATCCAATCACCGAGACAGTACCTCTGCACTTATGCAATCACTCAGGGACTACCAATGCACTCATCCCATCACTCAGGCACTACCCCTGCACTCATGCAATCACCCAGGCACTACCCATTCACTCATGCAATCACTCAGGCATTATTCTTGCACTCAGCCAATCACATAGGCAGTACCCGTGCACTCATCCATTGACTCAGGCTCTACCTATGCACTCATCCAATGACTCAGGCATTAGCCTTGCATCCATCCTTCCACAGAGGCACTACCTATGCACTCATCCAATCACTGAGGCCCTACCCATGCACTCTTCCAATCACCCAGACAGTACCCCTTCACTCATGGAATCATCCAAGCAGTACCCATGCACTCATGTAATCACTCAGGCACTACCCATACACTCATCCAATCACCAAGGCACTATCACTGCACTCATGCAATCACCCACACCCTACCCATGCACTCATGCCATCACTCAGGCACTACTCTTCCACTCAAGCATTCACTCAGGCATTACCCATGCACTCATCCATACACTCAGGCACTACCCATGCACTCATCCATTCACTCACGCACTACCTATGCATTTGTGAAATCACCCAGGCATTACCTTTGCACCCATCCTTCCACTCAAACACCACCCATACAATCATCCCATCACTCAGGCACTACCCCTGCACTCATGCAATCACCCAGGCACTACCCATGCACTCATGCAATAACTCAGGCACTATTCCTGCACTCATGCAATCACTCAGGCAGTGCCCATGCACTCATCCATTGACTCAAGCACTACTTATGCACTCATCCAATGACTCAGGCATTAGCCTTGCATCTATTCTTCCACAGAGGCACTACCTATGCACTCATGCAATCATCCAGGCACTATCTATGCACTCATGCAATCACTCAGGCACAACTGTTGTACTCATCCATTCCCTCAAATATTACCAATGCGCTCATCCATTCACTCAGGCACTACCCATGCACTCCTCCAATTACCCAGGCAGTACCCCTTCACTCATGGAATGACCCAGGCAGTATCCATGCAATCAATCACTCAGGCACTATTCTTGCACTCATGCAATCACCAAGACAGTACCTCTGCACTTATGCAATCACCCAGGGACTATCCATGCACTCATGGAATCACTCAGGCACTATTCTTGCACTCATGCAATCACTCAGGCAGTACCCATGGACTCATCCATATACTCAGGCACTACCCATGCACTCATCCATTCACTCATGCACTCATGCAATCACCCAGGCCCTACCCATGCACTCATGCAATCACTCAGGCACTACCCATGCACTCATCCATTCACTCACGCACTACCCATGCATTCATGAAATCACCCAGGCATTACCTTTGCACCCATCCTTCCACTGAAACACTACTCATACACTCATCCCATCACTCAGGCACTACCCCTGCACTCTTGCAATCAACCAGGCACTACCCATGCACTCATGCAATCACTCAGGCACTATTCTTGCACTCAGCCATTCACTTAGGCAGTACACATGCACGCATCCATTGACTCAGGTACTACCTATGTACTCATTCAATGATGCAAGCATTATCCTTGCATCCATGCTTCCACAGAGCGCACTACCTATGCACTCATCCAATCACCCAGGCACTACCACTGCACTCATGCAATCACCCAGGCACTCTTCACTCATGCAATCACTCAGGCACTACCCATGCAGTCATCCATTCACTCACACACTACCCATGCATTCGTTAAATCACCCAGGCATTACCTTTGCACCCATCCTTCCACTCAAACACTATGCATACACTCATCCCATCACTCAGGCACTACCCCTGCACTCATGCAATCACCCAGGCACTACCCATGCACTCATGCAATCACTCAGGCACTATTCTTGCACTCAGCCAGTACCTTAGGCACTACCTATGCACTCATCCATTGACTCAGGTACTACCTATGTACTCATTCAATGCAAGATGCAGGCATTAGCCTTGCATCCATGCTTCCACAGACACACTATGCACTCATTCAATCACCCAGGCACTACCCTTCACTCATGCAATCACACAGGCACTACCCATGCACTCTTCCAATCACCCAGGCAGTACCCCTTCATGCATGGAATCACCCAGGCAGTATCCATGCACTCATGCAATCACTCAGGCACTACTCTTGCACTCATCCATTCCATCAAACACTATCCATGCACTCATCCATTCCCTCAGGCACTACCCATGCACTCCTCCAATTACTGAGACAGTACCTCTGCACTTAAGCAATCACCCAGGGAATACCCATGCACTCTTGGAATCACTCAGGCACTATTCCTACACTCATGCAATCACCACAGGCAGTGCCCATGGACTCATCCATACACTCAGGCACTACCCATGCACTCATCCATTCACTCACGCACTACCCATGCATTTGTGAAATCACCCAGGCATTACCTTTGCACCCATCCTTCCACTCAAACACCACCCATACAATCATCCCATCACTCAGGCACTACCCCTGCACTCATGCAATCACCCAGGCACTACCCATGCACTCATGCAATAACTCAGGCACTATTCCTGCACTCATGCAATCACTCAGGCAGTGCCCATGCACTCATCCATTGACTCAAGCACTACTTATGCACTCATCCAATGACTCAGGCATTAGCCTTGCATCTATTCTTCCAGAGGCACTACCTATGCACTCATGCAATCATCCAGGCACTATCTATGCACTCATGCAATCACTCAGGCACAACTGTTGTACTCATCCATTCCCTCAAATATTACCAATGCGCTCATCCATTCACTCAGGCACTACCCATGCACTCCTCCAATTACCCAGGCAGTACCCCTTCACTCATGGAATGACCCAGGCAGTATCCATGCATTCATGCAATCACTCAGGCACTATTCTTGCACTCATGCAATCACCAAGACAGTACCTCTGCACTTATGCAATCACCCAGGGACTATCCATGCACTCATGGAATCACTCAGGCACTATTCTTGCACTCAATGCAATCACTCAGGCAGTACCCATGGACTCATCCATATACTCAGGCACTACCCATGCACTCATCCATTCACTCATGCACTCATGCAATCACCCAGGCCCTACCCATGCACTCATGCAATCACTCAGGCACTACCCATGCACTCATCCATTCACTCACGCACTACCCATGCATTCATGAAATCACCCAGGCATTACCTTTGCACCCATCCTTCCACTGAAACACTACTCATACACTCATCACATCACTCAGGCACTACCCCTGCACTCTTGCAATCAACCAGGCACCACCCATGCACTCATGCAATCACTCAGGCACTATTCTTGCACTCAGCCATTCACTTAGGCAGTACACATGCACGCATCCATTGACTCAGGTACTACCTATGTACTCATTCAATGATGCAAGCATTAGCCTTGCATCCATGCTTCCACAGACGCACTACCTATGCACTCATCCAATCACCCAGGCACTACCACTGCACTCATGCAATCACCCAGGCCCTACTCATGCAATCACTCAGGCACTACCCATGCAGTCATCCATTCACTCACACACTACCCATGCATTCGTTAAATCACCCAGGCATTACCTTTGCACCCATCCTTCCACTCAAACACTATGCATACACTCATCCCATCACTCAGGCACTACCCCTGCACTCATGCAATCACCCAGGCACTACCCATGCACTCATGCAATCACTCAGGCACTATTCTTGCACTCAGCCAGTACCTTAGGCACTACCTATGCACTCATCCATTGACTCAGGTACTACCTATGTACTCATTCAATGCAAGATGCAGCCATTAGCCTTGCATCCATGCTTCCACAGACACACTATCTATGCACTCATTCAATCACCCAGGCACTACCCCTTCACTCATGCAATCACACAGGCACTACCCATGCACTCTTCCAATCACCCAGGCAGTACCCCTTCATGCATGGAATCACCCAGGCAGTATCCATGCACTCATGTAATCACTCAGGCACTACTCTTGCACTCATCCATTCCATCAAACACTATCCATGCACTCATCCATTCCCTCGGGCCCTACCCATGCACTCCTCCAATTACTGAGACAGTACCTCTGCACTTATGCAATCACCCAGGGAATACCCATGCACTCTTGGAATCACTCAGGCACTATTCCTACACTCATGCAATCACCCAGGCAGTGCCCATGGACTCATCCATACACTCAGGCACTACCTATGCACTCATCCATTCACTCACGCGCTACCCATGCATTTGTGAAATCACACAGGCATTACCTTTGCACCCATCCTTCCACTCAAACACTACTCATACACTCATCACATCACTCAGGCACTACCCCTGCACTCTTGCAATCAACCAGGCACCACCCATGCACTCATGCATTCACTCAGGCACTACCCATGCACTCATCCATTCACTCAGGCACTACCCATGCACTCCTCCAATAACCCAGGCAGTACCCCTGCACTCATGCAATCAACCAGGCACTATCCATGCACTCATGTAATCACTAAGGCACTACCCATACACTCATCCAATCACCCAGGCACTACCACTGCACTCATGCAATCACCCAGCCCTACCCATGCACTCATGCAAAGACTTAGGCACTACCCATGCACTCATCCATTCACTCACGCACTACCCATGCATTCATGAAATCACCCAGGCATTACCTTTGCACCCATCCTTCTACTCAAACACTACTCATACACTCATCCCATCACTCAGGCACTACCCGTACACTCATGCAATCAACCAGGTACCACCCATGCACTCATGCAATCACTCGGGCACTATTCTTGCACCCAGCCATTCACTTAGGCAGTGCACATGCACTCAGCCATTGACTCAGGTACTACCTATGTACTCATTCAATGATGCAAGCATTAGCCTTGCATCCATGCTTCCACAGACGCACTACCTGTGCACTCATCCAATCACCCAGGCACTACCCCTGCACTCATGCAATCACTCAGCAACTATCCATGCAGTCATGCAATCACTCTGACACAACTGTTGCACTCATCCATTCCCTCAAATAGTATCCATGCATTCATTCACTTACTGAGACACTACTTATACACAATTCTAACAATCATACACACATTCATACAATGTCATTTGAGATGTCATCAGTGATGTCACTGACCATGTCTTGAGTGATGTAATATGTGACATCATCAGCAGTGCATTGCGGAGGCACAAGTTATAGTTAGCTCAGCTAACTATAAGGGCAAAACTTTCTCTATTTTTATGTACGAGTGAAATGTCAGCCTAACTATAACGTCCCTGTAACCTGTGGTTTTTTCAATTAATTTCTAAGGTTTTTAAATGCTAATCCCCAATTATAACGTCCCTGAAACCTGTGGTTTTGTCAGTGAATACATTTATATACATATATATATCTATATATCTATATATATATATATCGCCACTCGACCACTTACATTTGAAGTAATCCAAGGACACAGCGGGGTACATTAAGGGAGCCCTTTATTCACAGGTTGGTACAGCATAATGCATTTCGGCAGTCTTGCCTTCCTCAGATGCTGTTTTCCACCGGATGTCACCTCCTCCCTCCTTTGAATATGCTTGGGCCCTCCCATTGGTGGGAGAATGAATGAATGAATGAGTAGACACTTATAAAGCGCATGGCTACCAAAGGCTTCCCAGCGCTAAAGACAGAGCCTAAACCGCAAAATCGGGAAAATCAGGAGAACAGCAGAGTCTTCAGACGTTTGCGAAATAAAATATGGTTGGCCTCGAACCGAATATAATCTGGTAACTGATTCCAGCACTTTGCAGCGATGACAGAGAATAGACGGCCACCGCTCCGAGCTCGGTTGACTCTGGGCACAGTAGAAAGGTGTTTTTTTCTCAGAGCGAAGAGATCTTTTAGGAAGATACGGGGAAATAATGGAACGGAGGAGTGGCGGAGCACAATCCGACAATGATTTATGGGCGATACACAAGGCCTTAAATTGGATTCTTTCGGCCACTGGCAACCAATGCAAAGAATTAATATATGGTTTGGCAGATTCCCTATTGTGGGCCTGCATCAGAAGTCGAGCCGCACAGTTTTGAACCGTTTGAAGTTTCTTTATAGTCGAACAGGGGAGCCAAGATAGAGCACATTGGCGTAGTCAAGCCTCGAGAGAATCAGGGCTTGTACCAGCAGTTTCCTGGCATTAAAAGGCAGAAGGGGCAAAATCCTCCTAATCATTTTCAGGATGCCATAGCAGGTACCTGCCACCCTACCCGCCTGTACCTTAAATTTCAGGTTATGGTCCAACCAAACTCCGAGACTTTTTATTTGGTCTTTAGGGGGTGGCATGGCCCCGAGACATTTAGGCCATAGTGCACTACTCTCCAGATTGGTAGGCTTATCTAAAAACATCAGTTCCGTTTTAGCAGCATTCAGCTTTAAGAAAGAAGAATCCATCCATGCTGAGACCTTTTCCAGACAATTGGCCAGAATAGACTTATTGTTGTCTAAAAGATTGAGGGACACAATGAGCTGAGTGTCATCAGCGTACGTGACAATCTTGACCCCAAAGGCTCAACAACCTCAGCCAGAGGGCGCATGTAGACATTAAAAGTGTGGGGCTCAAGGAGGAGCCTTGAGGTACCCCACACTGCAGCGCATCCATTCAGAGGCAGCATTGCCCTCAAAGACTTGAAACAACCGATCTGCTAGAAAAGACTCAAGCCATTTTAGTAAAGTTCCAGTTACCCCATTCTCTCTGAGTCTTACTATCAACAATTGGTGATTGACCGTGTCGAAGGCAGCACTAAGATCGAGTAAAATAATGGCCGCAGAGCCTCCGACATCCAGTATCTTCCTTGATTCTTCAATCACCGCTAACAGGGCAGTCTCAGTGCCTTGCTGGGGTCTAAAGCCCGTTTGGGAGAAATGAAGGCGTTCATTCTCCTCCAGAAAGGCGGAGAGAACGCAATTAACATATTTTTAAACTTATTTTAGCAATCCCAGGCAAGAGCGAAATAGGGCGATAGTTAGCGAGGACCTTGGGATCCAGGGTAGGTTTCTTCAAAGGGCTCTAACCATGGCCCGTTTCCAAAGGAGGGGACAGTCCCAGAGGAGAAAAGAGCTGTTAATCAGATCCAGAATAACAGGGGTGACAGAGTCAAATACCTGGTTAAGAATGCTAGGGGGGGCAGCGTCACAGGGGGAACCAGATTTCAAACAATCAAAGTGCATTTTTAAAACTTTCATATCCATAGATGGGATGGATTCAAAGGATGGGTTTCGAAATTGGGGTTGGTCCTCAGTCTGGGGGGGGCTTGCAGAGGCTGAAAGAGGAGGAAAGGCAGTGTAAATATCTTCAATTTTCTTATGGAAAAAGAGGGCCAAATTACTGCACCGCCCAAGGGAATCCGCTGGAGGCAAAGGGGGCTCGGGAAGTTGCAAGAGTGATTTTGTTATTTTAAAAATTTCACGGGGGGAGTTAGAGGCTAAGATAATTTTCTTTTCGTAGTAAGCAGATTGTGCAGTTCTGATTTCTGCTTTATAAGCCTTAATGGCGTCTCTATATTTGATTTTCTCAGAAGTGGAGAAATCCTTTCTCCAGCTTCTCTCAAGCCGCTTACATAAGCTGGTGGAGATCAGCTGGTTCTGTTGCAGTCCGGTCAGCTGCAGTCTAATGTACGACTACAGCTCCCAGCATGCACTAGATAGAGTTAGTGTCCAGGGCTCCCTCAGGTCCCCAACGTCCAAGCCCCAAGCAATGGAACAAACCGGGCCGTGAAGCGGGAGGGAATCAACCCGCCTCCCCATGAAGTCATGGGCTGCACCTGACAGCGGCCACTTGCCTGGCCAGTTCCTGAGGCGGTCCTGGGAACAATCAATACCTTGATCCAAACTCTCCTTGCCAGCAAAGTCCCTGGACACTTGAAGGACGGGTCCTTGTACCGCGCTCCTGGCAGACGCGGAAATATCGCCACTCGACCACTTACATTTGAAGTAATCCAAGGACCCAGCGGGGTACATTAAGGGAGCCCTTTATTCACAGGTTGGTACAGCATAATGCATTTCGGCAGTGTCTCCTTCCTCAGATGCTGTTTTCCACCGGATGTCACCTCCTCCCTCCTTTGAATATGCTTGGGCACTCCCATTGGTGGGAGATCAGCTGGTTCTGTTGCAGTCCGGTCAGCTGCAGTCTAATGTACGACTACAGCTCCCAGCATGCACTAGATAGAGTTAGTAAGGCAACAGGATCAGATGTTGTTCAAATGAACGCCGAGATTGCCACACAAAGGGGGGGCCGTGTAGCAGCTGGTGACCCCATAAGTACAGTGTCCGGGGCTCCCTCAGGTCCCCAATGTCCAAGCCCCAAGCAATGGACCAAACAGGGCCGTGAAGCGGGAGGGAATCAACCCGCCTCCCCATGAAGTCATGGGCTGCACCTGACAGCGGCCACTTGCCTGGCCAGTTCCTGAGTCAGTCCTGGGAACAATCAATACCTTGATTCAAACACTCCTTGCCAGCAAAGTCCCTGGATGCTTGAAGGACGGGTCCTTGTACCGCGCTCCTGGCAGACGCGCAAATATCGCCACTCGACCACTTACATTTGAAGTAATCCAAGGACACAGCGGGGTACATTAAGGGAGCCCTTTATTCACAGGTTGGTACAGCATAATGCATTTCGGCAGTCTCGCCTTCCTCAGATGCTGTTTTCCACTGGATGTCACGTCCTCCCTCCTTTGAATATGCTTGGGCGCTCCCATTGGTGGGAGATCAGCTGGTTCTGCTGCAGTCCGGTCAGCTGCAGTCTAATGTACAACTACACCTCGCAGCATGCCCTAGATATATATATATATATAGGGAATCCACACTATAACTGTTGAATTTTTCTGGTTTTGTACAAGTGAAATGTTAGTCTAATTAAGCGTTTTTTGATTTGCCAATATCTTTGGCGCCGTTTGACAAATCTTCCCAAAATTTTCAAAACTAATGGGGCGCTCCGGTCAGCTCCTGTCTTGAAAGTTTTGGGGTGATTCGTCGAGTGGGGGCCGAGAAAAAAGGGGGTCACAAAATGCGTTTTCTCCATGTTAATTTCCATAGGAAACTTTAGACCAAGCTACAGCCCGAATTTCTGAACGGAATTACACCAAATATTGGCAAAAGGGTAGGTCTTTGTTCAGAAAGCGTGCTTTTTTAAAATGGTGTAAATCCGTTCAGTAGTGTCTGAGAAATTCAAAAAATAAAAATATCGATATCTGGTGGCCGAGGAGGATTCACAAACCCTCCTGAGCACGAGCTTCATTTTGATTGGCTGTCAACACTCCAAACCAAGAAGTGTTGGTAGCCTACTTGTGACTCAGTAAAACCGAGTCACAAGAAAACAGTCAAAAAAAAGATAAAAAACAAGAAAAGGGAGCAGGGTTGAAACACCCTGACCCCCTAGGCCTGCTCAGGGGGTCCCACAGGGACCCCAAGGCCCAAAAAAAAGCATTTAAAAAAAACCCAAATCTGCAGAATTTGCGCTGGGTGCGCCAATCCCACCAAAAAAAAAAAAAATTAAGCGCGGTTTCCCTGCACTTCCCAGGGACCCTCAGGAGGCAAGGGGACTTCATCTCCCAACCAAGAGCATGCCAGGAGGTGTGTTTGCAGAGCGGTGGAGAAAGGAGACATGGCCTGTGTCCACCTCTCAGCAATCCCACTGTCTGGGGCTTACTGGAGGTATCAGGTAGGCTAGTTGGCCCCTAAGGACCCTCAACAGCGTAGGGGACTTTAATCCCCATCAAAGAGCGCACCAGGGAGCACGTTTGCAGACTGGTGGTCAAAGGGGGCATGGCCTGCTATGAGTACTTACCAATGCTGCTGTGTGGGACTTACTGGCGGTAATAGGAAGGGTAGTTGGCCCCCAAGGTTGTCCTTGGGGGCCAACTACCCCTCCAGTAAGTCCCACACAGTGGGATTGCTAAGACGTCTTCGGAGGCCACCCCCCCCCTTTCTCTACCACTCTGCAAACGCGCCTCCTGGCACACTACGGGTTGGGGGATGAAGTCCACTTTACTCCTGAGGGATTTTGGGGGCCAAGAAGCCCTCTTGGTACCTCCTGGAAGTCCTACGCAGCGGAATTCCTGAGTGCTGGTTGGAGGCCCAGCCCCCTTTCTCCACCACTCTGCAAACATGACTACCAGTTAAAGAAGCATTTGTAAAGTAATAGGTCTTGCATTTGCAAGAGTTAGAGCTATTGGCGTTGTAAATGTAAAACTTTTTTACTAATGTTTTTTGGAGTGGAGTGGATGTACGTTGTGTGTAGTGGAATTATGTGGTATGTTGTGCAGTGAAATTATGTGGATAGAAAGTATGTGGTATTTAGTGTATAGGAATCATGTAGAGTGGGATTATGTGTTATGGAGTGTAATTATGTGGCATGGTAGTCTGTGTTGTGGAGTGGTAACCTCAGTTTTAGTCTTCTCGTTTTCATAGAAGCTAAACTATGAACTCAATGAGACAAAAAAAAGAAGGAATCACTGAGGAGCACTTCTGGACCTAGTCAGAGGTATGAGCAGGGCCACTGAAATTATGTGACTGTTTGGCTGCATCGACTTTTGCACAATTATACATTTTCCGCATTAGCCACATAATCCTGTTATATGGGGTAAGTGGCCCTTAGATACATTGTCGACATTGCTAAGTTAGCATGAGTTTTGCTTACCCTATGCTGCTGCTTTTGCGCACGCCTCTGCTAAGAGTTTGCTTTCGCGACACTTTGCCTCTGCCCTGTATATGATAACAGATTGTTTTTCACGTTCTCAGCCTTCCCTTCAATTCTGTCTGAACATAATGTGCAAGGTCGATCAACAATGTCTCTTGTTATTCTGTTCTGGTCAGTCCCTATTACCTAGACAAAACATGTTACCAGCAGCTGCAGTATGGAAGAATCAAGCTTTGATATAGCGTTGTTGCATGTTTTTGAAACACACTCGAAGAAAGCCGTTCCATGGAGCTGAGCTCTGCTGTTCCTATAATGTAAACTTTTGCGTTTAGGCTTTCAGGTAGGGGGTCTGCTAATAGCGCCTAGAGATCTTCTGTAGAAGGGGAGGGTGATTAGGCCCAGTTCATTTGCCTTTTTCAGTCTTTATAAAATGACGACTCCTTTTGTATTCTATGGTATTGTAACAATGCTAATGATGCTAGCCTTATGCATTTTGCTGCTGGTCGTGGTTTGCATACTGTTTTATGAATCACTATAGTCAAAATAAACATTTTGAACTTATTTAGTGACTCTGATTATTCTTATTGTGGACAAGTACGTGAGAGCGAAAGATTGTCTTCTTGTTCCCGTGACTCTGAGGTGAGTCGGGAATGCTCGTGTTCTGGGTTGGTAAACATTCGTAACTTCTTGATATTTGTAGGAGACCGAATGAGACACTATTGCTAGTCGGTTGGGATTTTGGATACTAAGGTGATAGGAGGTACACCCCTATTTACTGAGGTCCTGATTTCTTGTGCATAGTTCTGTGTATGAGCAGAATCCCCGCAACAATCCATCATCTGCTGCCTAATCTGCAGATTTGAACAAAAAAAGCCTTGTTTCTGGCTCAAACGTTACCAAAAATGCAGCGACAAGTGTTACAGCGTGGTGGAAGGTCCTTTTCAAACCTAGAATGGTCACCTGTTACATATTGCTAAATGTGGGTGTTAAATTGGTACTAATGGTGTGCAAGCCACTCTTGGTTCTTTCTGCACCTCTCTTGCCTCTTTCTGCATTTCTGTTGCTTCTTTCTGCACCTTTCTTTCTTTTTCTGTACTTCTCTTGCCTCTTTCTACAAATCTCTTCTACTTCTGCACCTCTTTTGCCTCTTCCTGCACCTCTGTTGCCTCTTTCTGCACCTCACTTGCTTCTTTGTGCACCCCTCTTGCCTCTTTCTGCACCTCTCTTTCCTCTTTCTGCACCCCTCTCCCATGTTTCTGCGCCCCTCCTGCCTCTTTCTACACCTCTGTTCCTTCTTTCTGCACTTTTTTTGTTTCTTTCTGCACCTCTCTTGCTTCTTTCTGCACCCCTCTTGCCTCTTTCTCCACCCCTCTTCCCCCTTTCTGCATCTCTGTTATTTCTTTCTGCACTTCTCTTGTCTCTTTCTCCACCACTCTTCCATCTTTCTGCACCTCGGTTGCTTCTTTCTGCACCTCTCTTGCCTCTTTCTGCACCCCTTGCGCCTTTTTCCACCCCTCTTCCCGCACCCCACTTGCCTCTTCCTGCACCTCCGTTCCTTCTTTCTGCACTTCTTTTGTTTCTTTCTGCACCTCTCACTTCTTTCTGCACCCCTTTTGCCTATTTCTCCATCCCTCTTCCCTCTTACTTCACCCCTGTTGCCTCTTTCTACACCTCTGTTCCTTCTTTCTGCACTTCTTTTGTTTCTTTCTGCACATCTCTTGCTTCTTTCTGCACCCCTCGTGCCTCTTTCTGCACCCCTCTTCCCTTTTTTTTGCACCCCTCTTTCCTCTTTCTGCACCTCTGTTGCATCTTTCTCCACTACTCTTGCTTCTTTCTGCATCTCTTTGTTCTTTCTGCACCACTCGTGCTTCTTTCTGCACCCCTCTTGCCTCTTTCTGCACCTCTGTTCCTTCTTTCTGCTCTTCTTTTGTTTCTTTCTGCACCTCTCTTGCTTCTTTCTGCACCCCTCTTGCCACTTTCTCCACCCCTGTTCCCCGTTTTGCATCTCTGTTGCTTCTTTCTGCACTTCTCTTGCCTCTTTTTCCACCCCTCATTACTCTTTCTGCACCTCTGTTGCTTCTTTCTGCACTTCTCTTGCTTCTTTCTGCACCTCTGTCCCTTCTTTCTGCAATCCTTGTGCCTCTTTCTGCACCCCTCTTCCCTCACCCCTCTTGCCTCTTTCTGCACCTCTGTTCCTTCTTTCTGCACTTCTTTTGTTTCTTTCTGCAACTCTTTTGCTTCTTTCTGCACCCCTCTTGCTTCTTTCTGTACACCTTGTGCCTATTTCACACCCCTCTTCCTTCTTTCTGCACCCCTCTTGCCTCTTTCTGCAACTCTGGTCCTTCTTTCTGCACTTCTTTTGTTTCTTTCTGCACCTCTCTTGTTTCTTTCTGTATCCCTCTTGCCTCTTTCTCCACCCCCACTTCTCACTTTCTGCATCTCTGTTGCTTCTTTATGCACTTCTCTTGCTTATTTCTGTACCTCTCTTGCATCTTTCTGCACCCCTCGTGCCTCTTTCTGTACCCCTCTTCCCTCTTTTTGCACTCCTCTTGCCACTTTCTGCACCTCTGTTGCTTCTTTCTGCACTTCTTTTGTTTCTTTCTGCACCCCTCTTGCCTCTTTCTGCACCTCTGTTCCTTCTTTCTATACTTCTTTTGTTTCTTACTGCACCTCTCCCTTCTTTCTGCATCCCTTTTGCCTCTTTCTGCACCCCTTTTACCTCTTTCTGCACCCCTTTTGCCTCTTTCTGCAACTCTGTTCCTTCTTTCTGCACTTCTTTTTTTTCTTTCTGCAGCTCTCTTGCTTCCTTCTGCACCCCCTTGCCTCTTTCTCCACCACTCTTCCCTCTTTATTCACCCCTCTTTGCCTCTTTCTGCACCTCTGTTCCTTCTTTCTGCACTTCTTTTGTTTCTTTCTGCACGTCTATTGCTTCTTTCTGCACCCCTCGTGCCTCTTTCACACCCCTCTTCCCGCACCCCTGTTGACTCTTTCTGCACCTCTGTTCCTTCTTTCTGCACTTTGTTTGTTTCTTACTTCACCTCTCACTTCTTTCTGCTCCCCTCTTCCCTCTTTCTGCATACCTCTTGCTTCTTTCTGCACCTCTGTTACGTCTTTCTGGACTTCTTCTGTTTATTTCTGCAGCTCTCTTGCTCCTTTTTGCACCCCCTTGCCTCTTTCTGCACCCATCCACCCTCTTTCTGCACCCCTGTTGCCTCTTTCTGCACCTCTGTTATTTCTTTCTGTACTTCTTTTGTTTCTTTCTGCACATCTCTTGCTTCTTTCTGCACGCCACATGCCTCTTTCTGCACCCTTCTTCCCACTTTTTGACCCCTCTTGCCTCTTTCTGCACTTCTGTTGCTTCTTTCTGCACTCCTCTTGCTTCTTTCTGTACTCCTCGTGCCTATTTCATACCCCTCTTCCCTCTTTGTGCATCCCTCTTGCCTCTTTCTGCACCTCTGTTCCTTCTTTCTGTACTTCTTTTGTTCCTTTCTGTACCTCTCACTTCTTTCTGTACCCCTTTTGCCTCTTTCTGCTCCCCTCTTGCCTCTTTCTGCACCCCTCTTGCCTCTTTCTGCACCTCTGTTCCTTCTTTCTGCACTTCTTTTGTTTCTTTCTGCACGTCTCTTGCTTCTTTCTGCACCCCTCATGCCTCTTGCCTCTTTCTGCACCCCTCTTCCCTCTTTCTTCACCCCTGTTGCCTCTTTCGGCACCTCTGTTCCTTCTTTCTGCACTTCTTTTGTTTCTTTCTGCACATCTCTTGCTTCTTTCGGCACCCCTCGTGCCTCTTTCTGCACCCCTCTTTCTTCTTTTTGTACCCCTCTTGCCTCTTTCTGCACCTCTGTTTCATCTTTCTGCACTTCTTTTGTTTCTTTCTGCACCTCTCTTGTTTCTATCTGCACCCCTCTTGCCTCTTTCTTTGCCCCATTTCCCCTTTCTGTATCTCTGTTGCTTCTTTATGCACTTCTCTTGCTTCTTTCTGTACCTCTCTTGCTTCTATCTGCACCCCTCGTGCCTCTCTCTGTACCCCTCTTCCCTCTTTCTGCACTCGTCTTGCCTCTTTCTGCACCTCTGTTACTTCTTTCTGTACTTCTTTTGTTTCTTTCTGCACCCCTCTTGCCTCTTTCTGCACCTCTGTACCTTCTTTCTGCACTTCTTTTGTTTCTTTCTGCACCTCTCACTTCTTTCGGCACCCCTCGTGCCTCTTTCTGCACCCCTCTTTCTTCTTTTTGTACCCCTCTTGCCTCTTTCTGCACCTCTGTTGCTACTTTCTGCATGACTCTTGCTTCTTTCTGCACCTCTTTGCTTCTTTCTGCACCACTTGTGCTACTTTCTGCACCATCTTCCCTCTTTCTGCACCCTTTTGCCTCTTTCTGCACCTCTGTTCCTTCTTTTTGCTCTACTTTTGTTTCTTTCTGTACCTCTCTTGCTTCTTTCTGCACCACTCTTGCCACGTTCTCCACCCCTGTTCCCCTTTTTTGCATCTCTGTTGCTTCTTTCTGCACTTCTCTAGCCTCTTTCTCCACCCCTCATCTCTCTTTCTGCACCTCTGTTGCTTCTTTCTGCACTTCTCTTGCTTCATTCTGCACCTCTGTCCCTTCTTTCTGCAATCCTTGTTCCTTCTTTCTGCACTTCTTTTGTTTCTTTCTGCAACTCTCTTGCTTCTTTCTGCACCCCTCTTGCTTCTTCCTGTACCCCCTGTGCTCTTGCACACCCCTCTTCCCTCTTTCTGCACCCCTCTTGCCTTTTTCTGCAACTCTGTTTCTTCTTTCTGCACTTCTTTTGTTTCTTTCTGCACCTCTCTTGTTTCTTTCTGTATCCTCTTGCTTCTTTCTTCACCCCACTTCCCCTTTCTGCATCTCTGTTGCTTCTTTATGCACTTCTCTTGCTTCTTTCTGTACCTCTCTTGCTTCTATCTGCACCTCTCCCTTCTTTCTGCATCCCTTTTGCCTCTTTCTGCACCCCTTTTGCCTCTTTCTGCAACTCTGTTCCTCCTTTCTGCACTTCTTTTCTTTTCTTTCTGCAGCTCTCTTGCTTCTTTCTGCACCCCCTTGCCTCTTTCTCCACCACTCTTCCCTCTTTCTTCACCCCTGTTGCCTCTTTCTGCACCTCTGTTCCTTCTTTCTGCACTTCTTTTGTTTCTTTCTGCACGTCTCTTGCTTCTTTCTGCACCCCTCGTGCCTCTTTCACACCCCTCTTCCCGCACCCCTGTTGACTCTTTCTGCATCTCTGTTCCTTCTTTCTGCACTTCGTTTGTTTCTTACTTCACCTCTCACTTCTTTCTGCTCCCCTCTTCCCTCTTTCTGCATACCTCTTGCCTCTTTCTGCACCTCTGTTTCTTCTTTCTGCACTTCTTCTGTTTCTTTCTGCAGCTCTCTTGCTCCTTTTTGCACTCCCTTGCCTCTTTCTGCACCCATCCACCCTCTTTCTGCACCCCTGTTGCCTCTTTCTGCACCTCTGTTATTTCTTTCTGTACTTCTTTTGTTTCTTTCTGCACATCTCTTGCTTCTTTCTGCACCCCATGTGTCTCTTTCTCCACCCTTCTTCCCACTTTTTGACCCCTCTTGCCTTTTTCTGCACTTCTGTTGCTTCTTTCTGCACTCCTCTTGCTTCTTTCTGTACTCCTCGTGCCTATTTCACACCCTTCTTCCCTCTTTGTGCACCCCTCTTGCCTCTTTCTGCACCTCTGTTCCTTCTTTCTGCACTTCTTTTGTTCCTTTCTGTACCTCTCACTTCTTTCTGTACCCCTTTTGCCTCTTTCTGCTCCCCTCTTGCCCTTTTCTGCACCCCTCTTGCCTCTTTCTGCACCTCTGTTCCTTCTTTCTGCACTTCTTTTGTTTCTTTATGCAGCTCTCTTGCTTCTTTCTGCACCCCCATGCCTCTTTCTCCATCCCTCTTCCCTCTTTTTGCACACATCTTGCCTCTTTCTGTATCTCTGTTGCTTCTTTCTGTACTACTCTTGCTTCTTTCCATACTCCTCGTGCCTATTTCACACCCCTCTTCCCTCTTTGTGCACCCCTCTTGCCTCTTTCTGCACCTCTGTTCCTTCTTTCTGCACTTCTTTTGTTCCTTTCTGTACCTCTCACTTCTTTCTGTACCCCTTTTGCCTCTTTCTGCTCCCCTCTTTCCCTTTTCTGCACCCCTCTTGCCTCTTTCTGCACCTCTGTTCCTTCTTTCTGCACTTCTTTTGTTTCTTTCTGCAGCTCTCTTGCTTCTTTCTGCACCCCCATGCCTCTTTCTCCATCCCTCTTCCCTCTTTTTGCACACATCTTGCCTCTTTCTGTATCTCTGTTGCTTCTTTCTGTACGACTCTTGCTTCTTTCCATACTCCTCGTGCCTATTTCACACCCCTCTTCCCTCTTTGTGCACCCCTCTTGCCTCTTTCTGCACCTCTGTTCCTTCTTTCTGCACTCCTTTTGTTCCTTTCTGCACCTCTCACTTCTTTCTGCACCCCTTTTGCCTCTTTCTGCTCCCCTCTTGCCTCTTTCTGCACCTCTGTTCCTTCTTTCTGCACTTCTTTTGTTTCTTTCTGCAGCACTCTTGCTTCTTTCTGCACCCCCATGCCACTTTCTCCACCCCTCTTCCCTCTTTTTGCACACGTCTTGCCTCTTTCTGCACCTCTGTTGCTTCTTTCTGCACTACTCTTGCTTCTTTCTGCACCTCTTTGCTTCCTTCTGCACCCCTCTTGCCACTTTCTCCAACCCTGTTCCCCCTTTTTGCATCTCTGTTGCTTCTTTCTGCACTTACCTTGCCTCTTTCTCCACCCCTCATCCCACTTTCTGCACCTCTGTTGCTTCTTTCTGCACTTCTCTTGCTTCATTATGCACCTCTGTCCCTTCTTTCTGCAATCCTTGTGCCTCTTTCTGCACCCCTCTTCCCTCTTTCTGCACCCCTCTTGCCTCTTTCTGCATATCTGTTCCTTATTTCTGCACTTCTTTTGTTTCTTTCTGCAACTCTCTTGCTTCTTTCTGCACCCCTCTTGCTTCTTCCTGCACCCCTTGTGCTCTTGCACACCCTTTTCCCTCTTTCTGCACCCCTCTTGCCTTTTTTTGCATCTCTGTTTCTTCTTTCTGCACTTCTTTTGTTTCTTTCTGCACCTCTCTTGTTTCTTTCTGTATCCTCTTGCCTCTTTCTTCGCCCCACTTCCCCTTTCTGCATCTCTGTTGCTTCTTTATGCACTTCTCTTGCTTCTTTCTGTACCTCTCTTGCTTCTATCTGCACCTCTCCCTTCTTTCTGCATCCCTTTTGCCTCTTTCTGCACTCCTTTTGCCTCTTTCTGCAACTCTGTTCCTTCTTTCTGCACTTCTTTTTTTTCTTTCTGCAGCACTCTTGCTTCTTTCTGCACCCCCTTGCCTCTTTCTCCACCACTCTTCCCTCTTTCTTCACCCCTGTTGTCTCTTTCTGCATCTCTGTTCCTTCTTTCTGCACTTCTTTTGTTTCTTTCTGCACGTCTCTTGCTTCTTTCTGCACCCCTCATGCCTCTTTCACACCCCTCTTCCCGCACCCCTCTTAACTCTTTCTGCACCTCTGTTCCTTCTTTCTGCACTTCGTTTGTTTCTTACTTCACCTCTCACTTCGTTCTGCTCCCCTCTTCCCTCTTTCTGCATACCTCTTGCCTCTTTCTGCACCTCTGTTTCTTCTTTCTGCACTTCTTCTGTTTCTTTCTGCACCTCTCTTGCTCCTTTTTGCACCCACTTGCCTCTTTCTGCACCCATCCACCCTCTTTCTGCACCCCTGTTGCCCCTTTCTGCACCTCTCTTATTTCTTTCTGTACTTCTTTTGTTTCTTTCTGCACATTTCTTGCTTTTTTCTGCACCCCACCTGTCTCTTTCTGCACCCTTCTTCCCACTTTTGGACCCCTCTTGACTCTTTCGGCACCCCTCTTGCCTCTTTCTGCACCTCTGTTCCTTCTTTCTGCACTTCTTTTGTTTCTTTCTGCAGCTCTATTGCTTCTTTCTGCACCCCCATGCCTCTTTCTCCACCCCTCTTCCCTCTTTTTGCACACATCTTGCCTCTTTCTGCACCTCTGTTGCTTCTTTCTGTACTACTCTTGCTTCTTTCTATACTCCTCATGCCTATTTCACACCCCTCTTCCCTCTTTGTGCACCCCTGTTGCCTCTTTCTGCACCTCTGTTCCTTCTTTTTGCACTCCTTTTGTTCCTTTCTGCACCTCTCACTTTTTTCTGTACCCCTTTTGCCTCTTTCTGCTCCCCTCTTGCCTCTTTCTGCACCTCTGTTCCTTCTTTCTGCACTTCTTTTATTTCTTTCTGCAGCACTCTTGCTTCTTTCTGCACCCCCATGCCTCTTTCTCCACCCCTCTTCCCTCTTTTTGCACACGTCTTGCCTCTTTCTGCACCTTTGTTGCTTCTTTCTGCACTACTCTTGCTTCTTTCGGCACCTCTTTGCTTCTTTCTGCACCCCTCTTGCCACTTTCTCCAACCCTGTTCCCCCTTTTTGCATCTCTGTTGCTTCTTTCTGCACTTCTCTTGCCTCTTTCTCTACCCCTCATCCCTCTTTCTGCACCTCTGTTGCTTCTTTCTGCCCTTCTCTTGCTTCATTCTGCACCTCTGTCCCTTCTTTCTGCAATCCTTGTGCCTCTTTCTGCACCCCTCTTCCCTCTTTCTGCACCCCTCTTGCCTCTTTGTGCACATCTGTTCCTTCTTTCTGCACTTCTTTTGTTTCTTTCTGCAACTCTCTTGCTTCTTTCTGTACCCCTCTTGCTTCTTCCTGCACCCCTTGTGCTCTTGCACACCCTCTTCCTTCTTTCTGCACCCCTCTTGCCTTTTTCTGCACCTCTGTTTCATCTTTCTGCACTTCTTTTGTTTCTTTCTGCACCTCTCTTGTTTCTTTCTGTATCCTCTTGCCTCTTTCTTTGCCCCATTTCCCCTTTCTGTATCTCTGTTGCTTCTTTATGCACTTCTCTTGCTTCTTTCTGTACTTCTTTTGTTTCTTTCTGCACCCCTCTTGCCTCTTTCTGCACCTCTGTACCTTCTTTCTGCACTTCTTTTGTTTCTTTCTGCACCTCTCACTTCTTTCTGCACCCCTTTTGCCTCTATCTGCACCCCTCTTGCCTCTTTCTGCACCCCTCTTCCCTCTTTCTTCACCCCTGTTGCCTCTTTCGACACCTCTGTTCCTTCTTTCTGCACTTCTTTTGTTTCTTTCTGCACATCTCTTGCTTCTTTCGGCACCCCTTGTGCCTCTTTCTGCACCCCTCTTTCTTCTTTTTGCACCCCTCTTGCCTCTTTCTGCACCTCTGTTGCTACTTTCTGCACTACTCTTGCTTCTTTCTGCACCTCTTTGCTTCTTTCTGCACCACTTGTGTTACTTTCTGCACCATCTTCCCTCTTTCTGCACCCCTTTTGCCTCTTTCTGCACCTCTGTTCCTTCTTTTTGCTCTACTTTTGTTTCTTTCTGCACCTTTCTTGCTTCTTTCTGCACCACTCTTGCCACGTTCTCCACCCCTGTTCCCCTTTTTTGCATCTCTGTTGCTTCTTTCTGCACTTCTCTAGCCTCTTTCTCCACCCCTCATCTCTCTTTCTGCACCTCTGTTGCTTCTTTCTGCACTTCTCTTGCTTCATTCTGCACCTCTCTCCCTTCTTTCTGCAATCCTTGTGCCTCTTTCTGCACCCCTCTTGCCTCTTTCTGCACATCTGTTCCTTCTTTCTGCACTTCTTTTGTTTCTTTCTGCAACTCTCTTGCTTCTTTCTGCACCCCTCTTGCTTCTTCCTGTACCCCTTGTGCTCTTGCACACCCCTCTTCCCTCTTTCTGCACCCCTCTTGCCTTTTTCTGCACCTCTGTTTCTTCTTTCTGCACTTCTTTTGTTTCTTTCTGCACCTCTCTTGTTTCTTTCTGTATCCTCTTGCTTCTTTCTTCGCCCCACTTCCCCTTTCTGCATCTCTGTTGCTTCTTTATGCACTTCTCTTGCTTCTTTCTGTACCTCTCTTGCTTCTATCTGCACCTCTCCCTTCTTTCTGCATCCCTTTTGCCTCTTTCTGCACCCCTTTTGCCTCTTTCTGCAACTCTGTTCCTCCTTTCTGCACTTCTTTTCTTTTCTTTCTGCAGCTCTCTTGCTTATTTCTGCACCCCCTTGCCTCTTTCTCCACGACTCTTCCCTCTTTCTTCACCCCTGTTGCCTCTTTCTGCACCTCTGTTCCTTCTTTCTGCACTTCTTTTGTTTCTTTCTGCACGTCTCTTGCTTTTTCTGCACCCTCGTGCCTCTTTCACACCCTTCTTCCCGCACCCCTTTTGACTCTTTCTGCATCTCTGTTCCTTCTTTCTGCACTTCGTTTGTTTCTTACTTCACCTCTCACTTCTTTCTGCTCCCCTCTTCCCTCTTTCTGCATACCTCTTGCCTCTTTCTGCACCTCTGTTTCTTCTTTCTGCACTTCTTCTGTTTCTTTCTGCAGCTCTCTTGCTCCTTTTGCACCCCTTGCCTCTTTCTGCACCCATCCACCTTCTTTCTGCACCCCTGTTGCCTCTTTCTGCACCTCTGTTATTTCTTTCTGTACTTCTTTTGTTTCTTTCTGCACATCTCTTGCTTCTTTCTGCACCCCATGTGTCTCTTTCTCCACCCTTCTTCCCACTTTTTGACCCCTCTTGCCTCTTTCTGCACTTCTGTTGCTTCTTTCTGCACTCCTCTTGCTTCTTTCTGTACTCTTCGTGCCTATTTCACACCCTTCTTCCCTCTTTGTGCACCCCTCTTGCCTCTTTCTGCACCTCTGTTCCTTCTTTCTGCACTTCTTTTGTTCCTTTCTGTACCTCTCACTTCTTTCTGTACCCCTTTTGCCTCTTTCTGCTCCCCTCTTGCCCTTTTCTGCACCCCTCTTGCCTCTTTCTGCACCTCTGTTCCTTCTTTTTGCACTTCTCTTGCTTCTTTCTGCACCCCCATGCCTCTTTCTCCATCCCTCTTCCCTCTTTTTGCACACATCTTGCCTCTTTCTGTATCTCTGTTGCTTCTTTCTGTACTACTCTTGCTTCTTTCCATACTCCTCGTGCCTATTTCACACCCCTCTTCCCTCTTTGTGCACCCCTCTTGCCTCTTTCTGCACCTCTGTTCCTTCTTTCTGCACTCCTTTTGTTCCTTTCTGCACCTCTCACTTCTTTCTGAACCCCTTTTGCCTCTTTCTGCTCCCCTCTTGCCTCTTTCTGCACCCTTCTTGCCTCTTTCTGCACCTCTGTTCCTTCTTTCTGCACTTCTTTTGTTTCTTTCTGCAGCACTCTTGCTTCTTTCTTCACCCCCATGCCTCTTTCTCCACCCCTCTTCCCTCTTTTTGCACACGTCTTGCCTCTTTCTGCACATCTGTTGCTTCTTTCTGCACTACTCTTGCTTCTTTCTGCACCTCTTTGCTTCCTTCTGCACCCCTCTTGCCACTTTCTCCAACCCTGTTCCCCCTTTTTGCATCTCTGTTGCTTCTTTCTGCACTTCTCTTGCCTCTTTCTCCACCCCTCATCCCTATTTCTGCACCTCTGTTGCTTCTTTCTGCACTTCTCTTGCTTCATTCTGCACCTCTGTCCCTTCTTTCTGCAATCCTTGTGCCTCTTTCTGCACCCCTCTTCCCTCTTTCTGCACCCCTCTTGCCTCTTTCTGCACATCTGTTCCTTCTTTCTGCATTTCTTTTGTTTCTTTCTGCAACTCTCTTGCTTCTTTCTGCACCCCTCTTGCTTCTTCCTGCACCCCTTGTGCTCTTGCACACCCCTCTTCCCTCTTTCTGCACACCTCTTGCCTTTTCCTGCATCTCTGTTTCTTCTTTCTGCACTTCTTTTCTTTCTTTCTGCACCTCTCTTGTTTCTTTCTGTATCCTCTTGCCTCTTTCTTCGCCCCACTTCCCCTTTCTGCATCTCTGTTGCTTCTTTATGCACTTCTCTTGCTTCTTTCTGCACCTCTCTTGCTTCTATCTGTACCCCTTGTGCCTCTTTCTGTACCCCTCTTCCCTCTTTCTGCACTCGTCTTGCCTCTTTCTGCACCTCTGTTCCTTCTTTCTGCACTTCTTTTGTTTCTTTCTGCACCTCTCACTTCTTTCTGCACCCCTTTTGCCTCTATCTGCACCCCTCTTGCCTCTTTATGCACCCCTCTTCCCTCTTTCTTCACCCCTGTTGCCTCTTTCGGCACATCTGTTCCTTCTTTCTGCACTTCTTTTGTTTCTTTCTGCACATCTCTTGCTTCTTTTGGCACCCCTCGTGCCTCTTTCTGCACCCCTCTTTCTTCTTTTTGCACCCCTCTTGCCTCTTTCTGCACCTCTGTTGCTTCTTTCTGCACTACTCTTGCTTCTTTCTGCACCTCTTTGCTTCTTTCTATACCACTTGTGCTACTTTCTGCACCATCTTCCCTCTTTCTGCACCCCTCTTGCCTCTTTCTCCACCCCTGTTCCCCTTTTTTGCATCTCTGTTGCTTCTTTCTGCACTTCTCTAGCCTCTTTCTCCACCCCTCATCTCTCTTTCTGCACCTCTGTTGCTTCTTTCTGCACCTCTGCCCCTTCTTACTGCACCCTTGTGCCTCTTTCTGCACCCCTCTTGCCTCTTTCTGCACAACTGTTCCTTCTTTCTGCACTCCTTTTGTTACTTTCTGCACCTCTCACTTCTTTCTGTACCCCTTTTGCCTCTTTCTGCTCCCCTCTTGCCTCTTTCTGCACCCCTCTTGCCTCTTTCTGCACCTCTGTTCCTTCTTTCTGCACTTCTTTTGTTTCTTTCTGCAGCATTCTTGCTTCTTTCTGCACCCCCATGCCTCTTTCTCCACCCCTCATCTCTCTTTCTGCACCTCTGTTGCTTCTTTCTGCACCTCTGCCCCTTCTTACTGTACCCTTGTGCCTCTTTCTGCACCCCTCTTGCCTCTTTCTGCACAACTGTTCCTTCTTTCTGCACTCCTTTTGTTCCTTTCTGCACCTCTCACTTCTTTCTGTACCCCTTTTGCCTCTTTCTGCTCCCCTCTTGCCTCTTTCTGCACCCCTCTTGCCTCTTTCTGCACCTCTGTTCCTTCTTTCTGCACCTCTGTTGCTTCTTTCTGCACTACTCTTGCTTCTTTCTGCACCTCTTTGCTTCTTTCTGCACCCCTCTTGCCACTTTCTCCAACCCTGTTCCCCCTTTTTGCATCTCTGTTGCTTCTTTCTGCACTTCTCTTGCCTCTTTCTCCACCCCTCATCCCTCTTTCTGCACCTCTGTGGCTTCTTTCTGCACTTCTCTTGCTTCATTCTGCACCTCTGTCCCTTCTTTCTGCAATCCTTGTGCCTCTTTCTGCACCCCTCTTCCCTCTTTCTGCACCCCTCTTGCCTCTTTCTGCACATCTGTTCCTTCTTTCTGCACTTCTTTTGTTTCTTTCTGCAACTCTCTTGCTTCTTCCTGCACTCCTTGTGCTCTTGCACACCCCTCTTCCCTCTATTTGTACCCCTCTTGCCTTTTTCTGCACCTCTGTTTCTTCTTTCTGCACTTCTTTTGTTTCTTTCTGCACCTCTCTTGTTTCTTTCTGTATTCTCTTGCCTCTTTCTTCACCCCACTTCCCCTTTCTGCATCTCTGTTGCTTCTTTATGCACTTCTCTTGCTTCTTTCTGTACCTCTCTTGCTTCTATCTGCACCCTCGTGCCTCTTTCTGTACCCCTCTTCCCTCTTTCTGCACTTGTCTTGCCTCTTTCTGCACCTCTGTTGCTTCTTTCTGCACTTCTTTTGTTTCTTTCTGCACCCCTCTTGCCTCTTTCTGCACCTCTGTTCCTTCTTTCTGCACTTCTTTTGTTTCTTTCTGCACCTCTCACTTCTTTCTGCAACCCTTTTGCCTCTATCTGCACCCCTCTTGCCTCTTTATGCACCCCACTTCCCTCTTTCTTCACCCCTGTTGCCTCTTTCAGCACATCTGTTCCTTCTTTCTGCACTTCTTTTGTTTCTTTCTGCACATCTCTTGCTTCTTTCGGCACCCCTCGTGCCTCTTTCTGCACCCCTCTTTCTTCTTTTTGCACCCCTCTTGCCTCTTTCTACACCTCTTTGCTTCTTTCTGCACTACTTGTGCTACTTTCTGCACCATCTTCCCTCTTTCTGCACCCCTCTTGCCTCTTTCTGCACCTCTGTTCGTTCTTTTTGCTCTACTTTTGTTTCTTTCTGCACCTCTCTTGCTTCTTTCTGCACAACTGTTCCTTCTTTCTGCACTCCTTTTGTTCCTTTCTGCACCTCTCACTTCTTTCTGTACCCCTTTTGCCTCTTTCTGCTCCCCTCTTGCCTCTTTCTGCACCCCTCTTGCCTCTTTCTGCACCTCTGTTCCTTCTTTCTGCACTTCTTTGTTTCTTTCTGCAGCATTCTTGCTTCTTTCTGCACCCCCATGCCTCTTTCTCCACCCCTCATCTCTCTTTCTGCACCTCTGTTGCTTCTTTCTGCACCTCTGCCCCTTCTTACTGCACCCTTGTGCCTCTTTCTGCACCCCTCTTGCCTCTTTCTGCACAACTGTTCCTTCTTTCTGTACTCCTTTTGTTCCTTTCTGCACCTCTCACTTCTTTCTGTACCCCTTTTGCCTCTTTCTGCTCCCCTCTTGCCTCTTTCTGCACCCCTCTTGCCTCTTTCTGCACCTCTGTTCCTTCTTTCTGCACTTCTTTTGTTTCTTTCTGCAGCATTCTTGCTTCTTTCTGCACCCCCATGCCTCTTTCTCCACCCCTCATCTCTCTTTCTGTACCTCTGTTGCTTCTTTCTGCACCTCTGCCCCTTCTTACTGCACCCTTGTGCCTCTTTCTGCACCCCTCTTGCCTCTTTCTGCACAACTGTTCCTTCTTTCTGTACTCCTTTTGTTCCTTTCTGCACCTCTCACTTCTTTCTGTACCCCTTTTGCCTCTTTCTGCTCCCCTCTTGCCTCTTTCTGCACCTCTGTTCCTTCTTTCTGCACCTCTGTTGCTTCTTTCTGCACTACTCTTGCTTCTTTCTGCACCTCTTTGCTTCTTTCTGCACCCCTCTTGCCACTTTCTCCAACCCTGTTCCCCCTTTTTGCATCTCTGTTGCTTCTTTCTGCACTTCTCTTGCCTCTTTCTCCACCCCTCATCCCTCTTTCTGCACCTCTGTGGCTTCTTTCTGCACTTCTCTTGCTTCATTCTGCACCTCTGTCCCTTCTTTCTGCAATCCTTGTGCCTCTTTCTGCACCCCTCTTCCCTCTTTCTGCACCCCTCTTGCCTCTTTCTGCACATCTGTTCCTTCTTTCTGCACTTCTTTTGTTTCTTTCTGCAACTCTCTTGCTTCTTTCTGCACCCCTCTTGCTTCTTCCTGCACTCCTTGTGCTCTTGCACACCCCTCTTCCCTCTATTTGTACCCCTCTTGCCTTTTTCTGCACCTCTGTTTCTTCTTTCTGCACTTCTTTTGTTTCTTTCTGCACCTCTCTTGTTTCTTTCTGTATTCTCTTGCCTCTTTCTTTACCCCACTTCCCCTTTCTGCATCTCTGTTGCTTCTTTATGCACTTCTCTTGCTTCTTTCTGTACCTCTCTTGCTTCTATCTGCACCCCTCGTGCCTCTTTCTGTACCCCTCTTCCCTCTTTCTGCACTTGTCTTGCCTCTTTCTGCACCTCTGTTGCTTCTTTCTGCACTTCTTTTGTTTCTTTCTGCACCCCTCTTGCCTCTTTCTGCACCTCTGTTCCTTCTTTCTGCACTTCTTTTGTTTCTTTCTGCACCTCTCACTTCTTTCTGCAACCCTTTTGCCTCTATCTGCACCCCTCTTGCCTCTTTATGCACCCCACTTCCCTCTTTCTTCACCCCTGTTGCCTCTTTCAGCACATCTGTTCCTTCTTTCTGCACTTCTTTTGTTTCTTTCTGCACATCTCTTGCTTCTTTCGGCACCCCTCGTGCCTCTTTCTGCACCCCTCTTTCTTCTTTTTGCACCCCTCTTGCCTCTTTCTACACCTCTTTGCTTCTTTCTGCACTACTTGTGCTACTTTCTGCACCATCTTCCCTCTTTCTGCACCCCTCTTGCCTCTTTCTGCACCTCTGTTCGCTCTTTTTGCTCTACTTTTGTTTCTTTCTGCACCTCTCTTGCTTCTTTCTGCACCACTCTTGCCACGTTCTCCACCCCTGTTCCCCTTTTTTGCATCTCTGTTGCTTCTTTCTGCACTTCTCTAGCCTCTTTCTCCACCCCTCATCTCTCTTTCTGCACCTCTGTTGCTTCTTTCTGCACCTCTGCCCCTTCTTACTGCAACCCTTGTGCCTCTTTCTGCACCCCTTTTCCCTCTTTCTGCACCCCTCTTGCCTCTTTCTACACCTCTGTTCCTTCTTTCTGAACTTCTTTTGTTTCTTTCTGCAACTCTCTTGCTTCTTTCTACACCCCTCTTGCTTCTTTCTGCACCCCTCGTGCCTCTTTCACATACGTCTTCCCTCTTTCTGCACCCCTCTTGCCTCTTTCTGCACCTCTGTTACTTGTTTCTGCACTTCTTTTGTTTCTTTCTGCACCTCTCTTGTTTCTTTCTGTATCCCTCTTGCATCTTTCTCCACCCCCTTCCCCCTTTCTGAATCTCTGTTGCTTCTTTATGCACTTCTCTTGCTTCTTTCTGTACCTCTCTTGCTTCTTTCTGCACCCCTCGTGCCTCTTTCTGAACCCCTCTTCCTTCTTTCTGCACTCCTCTTGCCTCTTTCTACACCGCTGTTGCTTCTTTCTGCACTTCTTTCATTTCTTTCTCCACCCCTCATCTCTCTTTCTGCACCTCTGTTGCTTCTTTCTGCACTTCTTTCATTTCTTTCTCCACCCCTCATCTCTCTGTCTGCACCTCTGTTGCTTCTTTCTGCACTTCTCTTGCCTCTTTCTCCACCCCTCATCTCTCTTTCTGCACCTCTGTTGCTTCTTTCTGCAATTCTCTTGCTTCTTTCTGCACCTCTGTCCCATCTTTCTGCAACCCTTGTGCCTCTTTCTGTACCCTTCTTCCCTCTTTCTGCACCCCTCTTGCCTCTTTCTGCACCTCTGTTCCTTCTTTCTGCACTTCTTTTGTTTGTTTCTGCAACTCTCTTGTTTCTTTCTGCACATCTCTCGCTTCTTTCTGCACCCCTCGTGTCTCTTTCTGCACCCGTCTTTCTTCTTTTTGGACCCCTGTTCCCCCTTTTTGCATCTCTGTTGCTTCTTTCTGCACTTCTCTTTCCTCTTTCTCCACCCCTCAACTCTCTTTCTGCACCGCTGTTGCTTCTTTCTGCACTTCTCTTGCTTCTTTCTGCACCTCTGTCCCTTCTTTCTGCAACCCTTGTGCCTCTTCCTGCACCCCTCTTCCCTCTTTCTGCACCCCTCTTGCCTCTTTCTGCACCTCTGTTCCTTCTTTCTGCACTTCTTTTGTTTCTTTCTGCAACTCTCTTGTTTCTTTCTGCACATCTCTTGCTTCTTTCTGCACCCCTCGTTCCTCTTTCTGCACCCCTCTTTCTTCTTTTTGCACCCCTCTTGCCTCTTTCTGCACCTGTGTTGCTTCTTTCTGCACTACTCTTGCTTCTTTCTGCACCTCTTTGCTTCTTTCTGCACCACTTGTGCTACTTTTGCACCCCTCTTCCCTCTTACTGCACCCCTCTTGCCTCTTTCTGCACCTCCGTTCCTTCTTTCTACTCTTCTTTTGTTTCTTTCTTCACCTCTCTTGCTTCTTTCTGCACCCCTCTTGCCACTTTCTCCAAACCTGTTCCCCCTTTTTGCATCTCTGTTGCTTCTTTCTGCACTTCTCTTGCCTCTTTCTCCACCCCTCATCTCTCTTTCTGCACCTCTGTTGCTTCTTTCTGCACGTCTCTTGCTTCTTTCTGCATCTCTGTCCCTTCTTTCTGCAACCCTTGTGCCTCTTTCTGCACCCCTCTTGCCTCTTTTTGTACCTCTGTTCCTTCTTTCTGCACTTCTTTTTTTTCTTTCTGCAACTCTCTTGCTTCTTTCTACACCCCTCCTGGTTCTTTCTGCACCCCTTATGCTTCTTTCACAACCCTCTTCCCTCTTTCTGCACCCCTCTTGCCTCTTTCTGCACCTCTGTTCCTTCTTTCTGCTCTTCTTTTGTTTCTTTCTGCACCTCTCTTGTTTCTTTCTGTATCCCTCTTGCCTGTTTCTCCACCCCACTTCCCCCTTTCTGCATCTCTGTTGCTTCTTTATGCACTTCTCTTGCTTCTTTCTGCACCTCTCTTGGTTCTTCTGCACCCCTCGTGCCTCTTTCTTCACCCCTCTTCCCTGTTTTTGCACCCCTCTTCCCTCTTTCTGCACTCCTATTGCCTCTTTCTGCACCCCTGTTGCTTCTTTCTGCACTTCTTTTGTTTCTTTCTGCACCTCTGTTCCTTCTTTCTGCACTTTTTTTATTTCTGTCTACACCCCTCTTGCCTCTTTCTGCACCTCTTTACCTTCTTTCTGCACTTCTGTTGTTTCTTTCTGCAGCCCCATTGCTTCTTTCTGCACCCCCTTGCCTCTTTCTCCACTTCTTTTCCCTCTTTCTGCTCCCCTCTTGCGTCTTTCTGCACCTTTGTTCCTTCTTTCTGAACTTGTTTTGTTTCTTTCTGCAACTCTCTTGCTTCTTTCTGTATCCCTTGTGCCTCTATCCCCACCCCACTTCCCCCTTTCTGCATCTCTGTTGCTTCTTTATACACTTCTCTTGCTTCTTTCTGCATCTCTCTTGGTTCTTCTGCACCCCTCGTGCCTCTTTCTTCACCCCTCTTCTCTGTTTTTGTACCCCTCTTCCCTCTTTCTGCACTCCTATTGCCTCTTTACACACCTCTGTTCCTACTTTCTGCACTTCTTTTGTTTCTTTCTGCACATCTCTTGCTTCTTTCTATACTTCTCTTGCCTGTTTCTGTACTCAAATGGGAAGTGCAAGCTGTCAAGTTTAAAGGTCTGCGTGCTCTTGTGACTGAGGTATATGTCTACTTGTATATGTATTCTCACATGTGTTATTGTCACGAAGTAACTGACGACACCATGAGAGAGGGAGACGGTGAGGAGATATTCCCCCTTTACATCTCTCCTCTCCTCTATCTTTCCCCTTCGCAGAATCCGGCTGGGAACGATCAGGATGGCACCTTCCGGTATAGTGGTTTCCTTGACTACGAGACCCCTCACATGATGTCATCACGTGGACCAATGCCTGACTAAGACGCTGCCGAGACGGCCTTGATAGGCTGCATTCCCGATGACGACAGGGGATTCTCCTGGAAAGCGAAGAAGGACTACGCGCCGAAGGTGGAGAACAATGCCGAAGCCAACAAAGGAAGGAGAACTCCGGTCGCGTTCCGAGGAGCGGAGGCGAAGTCCCCGAGAACCGAAGCAGAGAGGGAGCCGGACCCCATCCGGCACCACGGATTGACCCGCCGCGCTCCAGGAGGAGCGTGGCTATCGGAGGTATGTACCCGCTTCCAGAGTCTCTTCAAAAGGGGGTCTGGAGCGGCAGATAATCCTCCGGCGCACCAGGGAGGGGGTCAGAGTGTATTTAAACGCTAGCTGAAAGGCCGAATATTGTAAAAAGAGAGAAATATTTGGCAACTGCGTAAAACCCTGCAGAGCAGCGACACTGGTGGTGGCAAATGGGTGACTCTGCTACAACCCCTCACTCCTTTTCCCTCAATTAAGAAAAACGAGCAGGAACAATTTCCTCATACCTGCCTATTTTCTTTCCCCCAGGAATGACTTGAAGCCGCAAGGAAGAGGACCAAGTCAGCAAGGTTCCATATCAAAGAATAACCGGAGATGCACATAACACCCCTGTATTAAGCAACACTAATAAAGAGCCGTGTGTACACGTGCCATACGTATTCTGTTGTTTGTCAAGTGCCACAAGTGGTGGAGAATGCGGGCACTTGCTCCATAGTCCTGCAATATGGAGAACCTCATTCAGCACGTGATTCGCGGTCAAGAGAAATTAGAATGGGCAGTGGAGAGACAGCTGACATCCGCTCAGGCGGACAGAGAACTATTCAAAGATTCCATGAACCGCCAAATAGACTGTATCCAAAAAGTGGCCGTGGACCAACTTCAACTAACATCTCAAATAAGACCAGGAACTCAATCAGGAAACCCCAATGTTGTCCTGCAAAAATACGTCCCGGGTGAAGATCCCGACGCGTTCTTATTGAACTTTGAAAAAGCAGCTAGGGTTTCGGGCTGGCCAGAGCAGAAATGGCCTTTCTTCCTGGCACCATTACTAACAGGAGAAGCACAGGCCGCCTATCAGGTTCCCAACGCCACGGGTAATACACTCTACTATGAAATCAAAGAGATCATACTAGATCACCTCAGTATGGACCAGGAAGTATATAGGGTGAGATTCCGGAGAGAGAGAGGTACCCCCGGAGATAATCCGAAGACCCTATTCTTTAAGCTCAATGTCGCGGCAGACAAGCTGCTAAAGCCACAAAAGAGCTCCAAGGAAGAGATTATGTCCCGTATATATCTAGAACAATTCCTGGAAGCCCTTCCCTTTTCTACTCAACGGTGGCTAAAGCAGCATACTCACCTAACGGTGGACCAGGCTGTGGAAATGGCCACCACTTTCTCACGGGCACAGCCACGGTCCCTTCCCTGGGACCACGAAAAGCCCTCTCGGGCCACCCCAGAACCTGTCAAACCAGAGAAGAAAACCCCAAAACCCATACCTGAGCCTCTAAGATCTAGAGGAGTACAACTGGAAACCATATCCACCTAAGGCCCGCAGTGTTTTGATTGCGGTGACTGGGGCCACATCGCCAGGTTCTGTCCCCATAAGAAAGCCAGAGAAGAACCAATGGACGTTAGCTACCTACCCAAGACTATCTTGTACACCAAGGAATTCGGCTCTTGTTTTTACGTAAGTCTCCTTGTCAATAACAATGCAGTAAGGGCCTTGTTGGATTCAGGGTGTCGCCAATCTGTTATTCAGGCATCATTAATAAAACCAGAACATGTGATATTCGGAGGGTCAGTGCCCATACGCTGTGTTCATGGTGACATAAAATCCTACCCCACAGCCCAGGTTCGCATCCAGAGAGCAGATGGCCCTAGCAGTCAAGCAACAGTAGGAGTACTGCCCAATTTTCCTGAGAAAGTAATTCTAGGACTGGATAACCCACTATTTCTACATCTCCTTAAAGGGAATGTAGGTTCTTCCCAGGATACAGTACAAGGGAAGCCGGCGTTCATCACGCTGGCTCCTTGGGAATCCGATAAAAGCTTTAGATATGCCCAAGCACATGATCCCACACTCCAATAAGCCTGGACCCAAGCTAGAGCCCCGTGCAATAACCCCACCCCATGCTATCCTCTCTTCCACCTTGAGAATGGGCTTTTGTACAGAAACGGAAAACCCACCGACCCCCCTCAACTAGTGGTATCTCAGGGTTTTAGGGACCAAGTCCTGTTTTTTGCCCATTCCCACCTACTTGCAGGACATAGGGGTGCTCAGAAGACCACTCAGATCATCCTCCAGCATTTTTATTCGCCTGGCATATTTGCCCATATCAATAAGTATTACCAGGAATGCGAACCCTAAAACACTACCCGCAGCACGACCCCCTATACTACCCAAACACCACTGCACTACCCTAAACCCTAAAACACTACCCCCAGCATGACCCACTATACTACACAAACACCACTGCACTACCCTAAACCCTAAATCTACCCCAGCACGACCCCCTATACTACCCAAACACCACTGCACTACCCTAAACCCTAAAACACTACCCCAGCACGACCCCCTACACTACCCAAACACCACTGCACTACCCTAAACCCTATACACTACCCAAACACCACTGCACTACCCTAAACCCTAAACCTACCCCCAGCACAACCTCCTACACTACACAAACACAACTGTGCTAAACTAAACCCTAAAACACTACACCCAGCATGACCCCCTACACTACCCAAACAACACTGCGCTACCCTAAACCCTAAAACACGACCCCCTATACTACCCAAACACCACTGCACTACCCTAAACCCTAAAACACTACCCCCAGGACGACCCCTATACTACCCAAACACCACTGCACTACCCTAAAACACTACCCCAGCACGACCCGCTACACTACCCAAACACCACTGCACTACCCTAAACCCTAAAACACTACCCTCAGCACGACCTCCTACACTACACAAACACCACTGCACTACCCTAAACCCTAAAACACTACCCCCAGCATGACCCCTTCACTACCCAAACACCACTGCACTACCCTAAACCCTAAAACACTACCCTCAGCATGACCCCCTACACTACCCAAACACCACTGCACTACCCTAAACCCTAAAACACGACCCCCTACACTACACAAACACCACTGCACTAGCCTAAACCCATAAACACTATCACAGCACGACCCCCTACATTACACAAACCCCACTGCACTACCCTAAACCATAAAACACGATCCCCAGCACGACCCCCTACACTAGACAAACAATACTGCACTACCCTAAACCCTAAAACACTACCACCAGCATGACCCCTGACACTACCCAAACACCACTGCACTACCCTAAACCCTAAAACACTACCCCCAGCACGACCCCTACACTACCCAAACACCACTGCACTACCATAAACCCTAAAACACTACACCCAGCACAACCCCCTACACTGCCCAAACAGCACTGCCCTAAACCCTAAATCACTACCCCAGCATGACCCCCTACACTACACAAACACCACTGCACTACCCTAAACCTTAAAACACTACCCCAGCACAACCCCCTTCACTACACAAACACAACTGCACTACCCTAAACCCTAAAACACTACCCCCAGCACGACCCCTTACACTACACAAACACCACTGCACTACCCTAAACCCTAGAACACTACCCCCAGCACGACCCTCTACACTACCCAAACACCACTGCAATACCCTAAACCCTAAAACACTACCCCCAACACGACCCCCTACACTACCCAAACACCACTGCACTACACTAAACCCTAAAACAATACCCCCAGCATGACCCCCTACACTACACAAACACCACTGCACTACCCCAAACACTAAAACAATACCCCAGCATGACCCCCTACACTACCCAAACACCACTGCACTACCCTAAACCCTAAAACACTACCCCAGCACGACCCACTATACTACCCAAACACCACTGCACTGCCCTACACCCTAAAACACTACCCCAGCACGACCCCCTATACTACCCAATCACCACTGCACTACCCTAAACCCTAAAACACAACCCCCTACACCACCCAAACACCACTGCACTACCCTAAACCCTAAAACACTACCCTAGCACGACCCCCTACACTACACAAACACCACTGCACTACCCTAAACCCTAAAACACTACCCCCAGCATGACCCCCTACACTACCCAAACACCACTGCACTATCCTAAACCCTAAAACACTACCCCCTATACTACACAAACACCACTGCACTACCTAAACCCTAAAATACTACCCCCAGCACGACCCCCTACACTGCACAAACACCACTGCACTACCCTAAACCCTAAAACACTATCCCCAGCACGACCCTCTACACTACCCAAACACCACTGTGCTACCCTAAACCCTAAAACACTACCCCCAGCACGACCCCCTACACTATCCAAACACCACTGTGCTACCCTAAACCCTAAAACACTACCCCCAGCAGGACACCCTACACTACCCAAACACCACTGCACTACCCTAAACCCTAAAACACTACCCCCAGCAGGACCCCCTATACTTCACAAATACCACTGTGCTACCCTAAACCCTAAAACACTACCCCAAGCACGAATCCCTACACTACCCAAACAGTACTGCGCTACCCTAAACCCTGAATCACTACCCCCAGCACGACCCCCTACACTACCCAAACACCACTGCGCTACCCTAAACCCTAAAACACTACCACCAGCACAACCCTCTACACTACCCAAACACCACTGTGCTACCCTAAACCCTAAAACACTACCCCCAGCAGGACCCCCTACACTACCCAAACACCACTGCGCTACCCTAAACACTAAAACACTACCCCCAGCAGGACCCCCTATACTTCACAAATACCACTGTGCTACCCTAAACCCTAAAACACTACCCCAAGCACGAATCCCTACACTACCCAAACAGTACTGCGCTACCCTAAACCCTGAATCACTACCCCCAGCACGACCCCCTGCACTAACCAAACACCACTGCGCTACCCTAAAACACTATCCCAGCACAACCCCCTACACTACCCAAACACCACTGCACTACCCTAAACCCTATAACACTACCCCCAAGCACGACCCACTACACTACCCAAACACTACTGCACTACCCTAAACCCTAAAACACTACTCCCAGCACGACCCCCTACACTACCCAAACACCACTGCACTACCCTAAACCTTAAAACACTAACCCCAGCACGACCCCCTACACTACCCAAACACCACTGCACTATCCTAAACCCTAAAACACTACCCCCAGCATGACCCCCTACACTACACAAACACCACGGCACTACCCTAAACCCTAAAACACTACCCCCAGCATGACCCCCTACACTACCCAAATACCACTGCACTACCCTAAACCACTACCCCCAGCATGACCCCCTACACTACCCAAACACCACTGCACTACCCTAAAACACGACCCCCTACACTACACAAACACCACTGCACTACCCTAAACCCTAAAACACTACCCCCAGCACGACCCCCTACACTACCCAAACATCACTGCACAACCCTAATCCCTAAAACACTACCTCCAGCACGACCCCCTACTTTACACAAACACCACTGCACTACCCTAAACCCTAAAACACGACCCCTAGCACGACCCCCTACACTACACAAACACCACTGTACTACCCTAAAACACTACCCCCAGCACGACCCCCTACACTACCCAAACACCACTGCACTACCCTAAACCCTATAACACTATCCCAGCATGACCCCTACACTACACAAACACCACTGCACTACCCTAAACCCTAAAACACTACCCCCAGCACGACCCCCTACACTACCCAAACACCACTGCACTACCCTAAACCCTAAAACACTACCCCCAGCACGACCCCCTACACTACACAAACACCACTGCACTACCATAAACCCTAAAACACTACACCCAGCACAACCCCTACACTGCCCAAACAGCACTGCCCTAAACCCTAAATCACTACCCCAGCATGACCCCTACACTACACAAACACCACTGCACTACCCTAAACCCTAAAACACTACCCCCAGCACAACCCCTACACTACACAAACACCACTGCACTACCCTAAACCCTAAAACACTACCCCAGCACGACCCCCTACACTACACAAACACCACTGCACTACCCTAAACCCTAAAACACTACCCCCAGCATGACCCCCTACACTACCCAAACACCACTGCACTACCCTAAACCCTAAAACACTACCCCCAGCACGACCCCCTACACTACCCAAACACCACTGCACTACCCTAAACCCTAAAACACTACCCCCAGCATGACCCCCTACACTACACAAACACCACTGCACTACCCTAAACCCTAAAACACTACCCCAGCATGACCCCCTACACTACCCAAACACCACTGCACTACCCTAAACCCTAAAACACTACCCCAGCACGACCCCCTATACTACCCAAACACCACTGCACTGCCCTACACCCTAAAACACTACCCCAGCACGACCCCCTATACTACCCAAACACCACTGCACTACCCTAAACCCTAAAACACCCCAGCACGACCCCTACACTACCCAAACACCACTGCACTACCCTAAACCCTAAAACACTACCCCAGCACGACCCCCTACACTACACAAACACCACTGCACTACCCTAAACCCTAAAACACTACCCCCAGCATGACCCCCTACACTACCCAAACACCACTGCACTACCCTAAACCCTAAAACACTACCCCAGCATGACCCACTACTACCAAACACCACTGCACTACCCTAAACCCTAAAACACTACCCCCAGCACGACCCCCTACACTACACAAACACCACTGCACTACCCTAAACCCTAAAACACTATCCCCAGCACGACCCCCTACACTACCCAAACACCACTGCACTACCCTAAACCCTAAAACACTACCCCCAGCACGACCCCCTACACTACCCAAACACCACTGCACTACCCTAAACCCTAAAACACTAACCCCAGCCCGACCCCTACACTACACAAACACCACTGCACAACCCTTTACCCTAAAACACTACCCCCAGCACGACCCCCTACACTACACAAACAACACTGCACTACCCTAAACCCTAAAACACTACCACAAGCACGAACCCCTACACTACCCAAACACCACTGCACTACCCTAAACCCTAAATCACTACCCCCAGCACGACGCCCTACACTACCCAACCACCACTGCGCTACCCTAAACTCTAAAACACTACCCCCAGCACAACCCCCTACACTACCCAAAAACCACTGAGCTACCCTAAACCCTAAAACACTACCCCCAGCATGAACCCCTACACTACCCAAACACCACTGCGCTACCCTAAACCCTAAAACACTACCCCAGCAGGACCCCCTACACTACCCAAACACCACTGCGCTACCCTAAACCCTAAAATACTACCCCCAGCACGACTCCCTACACTACCCAAACACCACTGCACTACCCTAAACCCTAAATCACTACCCCCAGCACGACCCCCTACACTACACCAAACACCACTGCACTACCCTAAACCCTAAAACACTATCCCCAGCACAACCCCTACACTACCCAAACACCACTGCACTACCCTAAACCCTAAAACACTACCCCAAGCACGACCCACTACACTACCCAAACACCACTGCACTACCCTAAACCCTAAAACACTACCCCCAGCACGACCCCCTACACTACCCAAACACCACTGCACTACCCTAAACCCTAAAACACTACCCCCAGCACGACCCCCTACACTACCCAAACACCACTGCACTACCCTAAACCCTAAAACACTACCCCCAGCACGACCCCCTACACTACACAAACACCACTGCACTACCCTAAACCCTAAAACACTACCCCCAGCATGACCCCCTACACTACCCAAACACCACTGCACTACCCTAAACCCTAAAACACTACCCCCAGCACGACCCCCTACACTACCCAAACACCACTGCACTACCCTAAAACACTACCCCAGCACGACCCCTACACTACCCAAACACCACTGCACTACCCTAAACCCTAAAACACTACCCCCAGCACGACCCCCTACACTACCCAAACACCACTGCACTACCCTAAACCCTAAAACACTACCCCCAGCACGACCCCTACACTACACAAACACCAGTGCACTACCCTAAACCCTAAAACACTACCCCCAGCAGGACCCCCTACACTACACAAACACCACTGCACTACCCTAAACCCTAAAACACTACCCCAGCACGACCCCCTACACTACCCAAACACCACTGCACTACCCTAAACCCTAAAACACTATCCCCAGCATGACCCCCTACACTACCCAAACACCACTGCACTACCCTAAACCCTAAAACACTACCCCAGCACGACCCCTACACTACCCAAACACCACTGCACTACCCTAAACCCTAAAACACTACCCCCAGCACGACCCCCTACACTACCCAAACACCACTGCACTACCCTAAACCCTAAAACACTACCCCCAGCACAACCCCCTACACTACCCAAACACCACTGCACTACCCTAAACCCTATATCTACCCCAGCACGACCCCTACACTACCCAAACACCACTGCAGTACCCTAAACCCTAAAACACTACACCCAGCACGACCCCCTACACTACCCAAACACCACTGCACTACCCTAAACCCTAAAACACTACCCCAGCACGACCCCCTACACTACACAAACACCACTGCACTACCCTAAACCCTAAAACACTACCCCCAGCACGACCCCCTACACTACACAAACACCACTGCACTACCCTAAACCCTAAAACACTACCTCCAGCATGACCCCTACACTACCCAAACACCACTGCACTACCCTAAACCCTAAAACACTACCCCCAGCACGACCCCCTACACTACCCAAACACCACTGCACTACCCTAAACCCTAAAACACTACCCCCAGCACGACCCCCTACACTACCCAAACACCACTGCACTACCCTAAACCCTAAAACACTACCCCCAGCACGACCCCTACACTACCCAAACACCACTGCACTACCCTAAACCCTAAAACACTACCCCCAGCACGACCCCCTACACTACCCAAACACCACTGCACTACCCTTAACCCTAAAACACTACCCCCAGCACGACCCCCTACACTACACAAACAACACTGCACTACCCTAAACCCTAAAACACTACCACAAGCACGAACCCCTACACTACCCAAACACCACTGCACTACCCTAAACCCTAAAACACTACCACAAGCACGAACCCCTACACTACCCAAACACCACTGCACTACCCTAAACCCTAAAACACTACCCCCAGCACGACCCCCTATACTACCCAAACACCACTGCACTACCCTAAACCCTAAAACACTACCCCCAGCACGACCCCCTACACTACCCAAACACCACTGCACTACCCTAAACCCTAAAACACTACCCCCAGCACGACCCCCTACACTACCCAAACACCACTGCACTACCCTAAACCCTAAAACACTACCCCCAGCACGACCCCCTACACTACACAAACACCACTGCGCTACCCTAAACCCTAAAACACTACCCCAAGCACGACCCCCTACACTACCCAAACACCACTGCGCTACCCTAAACCCTAAAACACTACCCCCAGCACGACCCCCTACACTACCCAAACACCACTGCGCTACCCTAAACCCTAAAACACTACCCCAGCACGACCCCCTACACTACCCAAACACCACTGCACTACCTTAAACCCTAAAACACTACCCCCAGCACGACCCACTACACTACCCAAACACCACTGCACTACCCTAAACCCTAAAACACTACCCCCAGCACGACCCCCTACACTACCCAAACACCACTGCACTACCCTAAACCCTAAAACACTACCCCCAGCACGACCCCCTACACTACCCAAACACCACTGCACTACCCTAAACCCTAAAACACTACCCCCAGCATGACCCCCTACACTACCCAAACACCACTGCACTACCCTAAACCCTAAAACACTACCCCCAGCACGACCCCCTACACTACCCAAACACCACTGCACTACCCTAAACCCTAAAACACTACCCCCAGCACGACCCCCTACACTACCCAAACACCACTGCACTACCCTAAACCCTAAAACACGACCCCCTACACTACACAAACACCACTGCACTACCCTAAACCCTAAAACACTACCCCCAGCACGACCCCCTACACTACCCAAACACCACTGCACTACCCTAAACCCTAAAACACTACCTCCAGCACGACCCGCTACACTACCCAAACACCACTGCACTACCCTAAACCCTAAAACACTACCCCTAGCACGACCCCCTACACTACACAAACACCACTGCACTACCCTAAACCCTAAACACTACCCCCAGCACGACCCCCTACACTACCCAAACACCACTGCACTACCCTAAACCCTAAATCTACCCCCAGCACGACCCCCTACACTACCCAAACACCACTGCACCCTAAACCCTAAAACACTACCCCCAGCACGACCCCCTACACTACCCAAACACCACTGCACTACCCTAAACCCTAAAACACTACCCCCAGCACGACCCCTACACTACCCAAACACCACTGCACTACCCTAAACCCTAAAACACTACCCCAGCACGACCCCCTACACTACACAAACACCACTGCACTACCCTAAACCCTAAAACACTACCCCCAGCACGACCCCCTACACTACCCAAACACCACTGCACTACCCTAAACCCTAAAACACTACCTCCAGCATGACCCCCTACACTACCCAAACACCACTGCACTACCCTAAACCCTAAAACACTACCCCCAGCACGACCCCCTACACTACCCAAACACCACTGCACTACCCTAAACCCTAAAACACTACCCCCAGCACGACCCCTACACTACCCAAACACCACTGCACTACCCTAAACCCTAAAACACTACCCCCAGCACGACCCCCTACACTACCCAAACACCACTGCACTACCCTAAACCCTAAAACACTACCCCAGCACGACCCCTACACTACACAAACACCACTGCACTACCCTAAACCCTAAAACACTACCCCCAGCACGACCCCCTACACTACCCAAACACCACTGCACTACCCTAAACCCTAAAACACTACCCCAGCATGACCCCTATACTACACAAACACCACTGCACTACCCTAAACCCTAAAACACTACCCCCAGCACGACCCCCTACACTACACAAACACCACTGCACTACCCTAAACCCTAAATCTACCCCCAGCACGACCCCCTACACTACACAAACACCACTGCACTACCCTAAACCCTAAAACACTACCCCCAGCACGACCCCCTACACTACCCAAACACCACTGCAAATCTAAACCCTAAAACACTACCCCAGCACGACCCCCTACACTACCCAAACACCACTGCACTACCCTAAACCCTAAAACACTACCCCCAGCACGACCCCCTACACTACCCAAACACCACTGCACTACCCTAAACCCTAAAACACTACCCCCAGCACGACCCCCTACACTACCCAAACACCACTGCACTACCCTAAACCCTAAAACACTACCCCCAGCACGACCCCCTACACTACACAAACACCACTGCACTACCCTAAACCCTAAAACACTACCCCAGCACGACCCCCTACACTACACAAACACCACTGCACTACCCTAAACCCTAAAACACTACCCCCAGCACGACCCCCTATACTACCCAAACACCACTGCACTACCCTAAACCCTAAAACACTACCCCAGCACGACCCCCTACACTACACAAACACCACTGCACTACCCTAAACCCTAAAACACTACCCCCAGCATGACCCCCTACACTACACAAACACCACTGCACTACCCTAAACCCTAAAACACTACCCTCAGCACGACCCCCTACACTACCCAAACACCACTGCACTACCCTAAACCCTAAAACACTACCCCCAGCACGACCCCCTACACTACCCAAACACCACTGCACTACCCTAAACCCTAAAACACTACCCCAGCATGACCCCTACACTACCCAAACACCACTGCACTACCCTAAACCCTAAAACACTACCCCCAGCACGACCCCCTACACTACACAAACACCACTGCACTACCCTAAACCCTAAAACACTACCCCCAGCACGACCCCCTACACTACCCAAACACCACTGCACTACCCTAAACCCTAAAACACTACCCCCAGCACGACCCCTACACTACCCAAACACCACTGCACTACCCTAAACCCTAAAACACTACCCCCAGCCTGACCCCCTACACTACCTAAACACCACTGCACTACCCTAAACCCTAAAACACTACCTCCAGCACGACCCACTACACTACACAAACACCACTGCACTACCCTAAACCCTAAAACACTACCCCCAGCATGACCCACTACACTACCCAAACACCACTGCACTACCCTAAACCCTAAAACACTACCCCCAGCATGACCCCCTACACTACCCAAACACCACTGCACTACCCTAAACCCTAAAACACTACCCTCAGCATGACCCCCTACACTACCCAAACACCACTGCACTACCCTAAACCCTAAAACACTACCCCCAGCACGACACCCTACACTACACAAACACCACTGCACTACCCTAAACCCTAAAACACTACCCCCAGCACGACCCCCTACACTACCCAAACACCACTGCACTACCCTAAACCCTAAAACACTACCCCCAGCATGACCCCCTACACTACCCAAACACCACTGCACTACCCTAAAACGCGACCCCTACACTACACAAACACCACTGCACTACCCTAAAACACTACCCTAAAATGACCCCCTACACTACACAAACACCACTGCACTACCCTAAAACACGACCCCCTACACTACACAAACACCACTGCACTACCCTAAACCCTAAAACACTACCCCCAGCACGACCCCCTACACTACCCAAACACCACTGCACTACCCTAAACCCTAAAACACTACCCCCAGCACGACCCCCTACACTACCCAAACACCACTGCACTACCCTAAACCCTAAACCACTACCCCCAGCATGACCCCCTACACTACCCAAACACCACTGCACTACCCTCAGCACGACCCCCTACACTACCCAAACACCACTGCACTACCCTAAACCCTAAAACACTACCCCCAGCACGACCCCCTACACTACACAAACACCACTGCACTACCCTAAACCCTAAAACACTACCCCCAGCACGAACCCCTACACTACCCAAACACCACTGCACTACCCTAAACCCTAAAACACTACCCCCAGCACGACCCCTACACTACCCAAACACCACTGCACTACCCTAAACCCTAAAACACTACCCCCAGCACGACCCCCTACACTACCCAAACACCACTGCACTACCCTAAACCCTAAAACACTACCCCCAGCACGACCCCCTACACTACCCAAACACCACTGCACTACCCTAAACCCTAAAACACTACCCCCAGCATGACCCCCTACACTACCCAAACACCACTGCACTACCCTAAACCCTAAAACACTACCCCCAGCACGACCCCCTACACTACCCAAACACCACTGCACTACCCTAAACCCTAAACACTACCCCCAGCACGACCCCCTACACTACACAAACACCACTGCACTACCCTAAACCCTAAAACACTACCCCCAGCACGACCCCCTACACTACCCAAACACCACTGCACTACCCTAAACCCTAAAACACTACCCCCAGCACGACCCCCTACACTACCCAAACACCACTGCACTACCCTAAACCCTAAAACACTACCCCCAGCACGACCCCCTACACTACCCAAACACCACTGCACTACCCTAAACCCTAACACTACCCCAGCATGACCCCCTACACTACCCAAACACCACTGCACTACCCTAAACCCTAAAACACTACCCCCAGCACGACCCCCTACACTACCCAAACACCACTGCACTACCCTAAACCCTAAAACACTACCCCCAGCACGACCCCCTACACTACCCAAACACCACTGCACTACCCTAAACCCTAAAACACTACCCCCAGCACGACCCCCTACACTACACAAACACCACTGCACTACCCTAAACCCTAAAACACTACCCCCAGCACGACCCCCTACACTACCCAAACACCACTGCACTACCCTAAACCCTAAATCACTACCCCAGCACGACCCCCTACACTACCCAAACACCACTGCACTACCCTAAACCCTAAACTACCCCAGCACGACCCCCTACACTACCCAAACACCACTGCACTACCCTAAACCCTAAAACACTACCCCCAGCATGACCCCCTACACTACACAAACACCACTGCACTACCCTAAACCCTAAAACACTACCCCCAGCATGACCCCTACACTACCCAAACACCACTGCACTACCCTAAACCCTAAAACACTACCCCAGCATGACCCCCTACACTACCCAAACACCACTGCACTACCCTAAACCTAACACTACCGACCACCTACACTACACAAACACCACTGCACTACCCTAAACCCTAAAACACTACCCCCAGCACGACCCCCTACACTACACAAACACCACTGCACTACCCTAAACCCTAAAACACTACCCCCAGCACGACCCCCTACACTACACAAACACCACTGCACTACCCTAAACCCTAAAACACTACCCCCAGCACGACCCCCTACACTACCCAAACACCACTGCACTACCCTAAACCCTAAAACACTACCCCCAGCACGACCCCCTACACTACACAAACACCACTGCACTACCCTAAACCCTAAAACACTACCCCCAGCACGACCCCCTACACTACACAAACACCACTGCACTACCCTAAACCCTAAAACACTACCCCCAGCACGACCCCTACACTACCCAAACACCACTGCACTACCCTAAACCCTAAAACACTACCCCCAGCACGACCCCCTACACTACCCAAACACCACTGCACTACCCTAAACCCTAAAACACTACCCCCAGCACGACCCCCTACACTACCCAAACACCACTGCACTACCCTAAACCCTAAAACACTACCCCCAGCATGACCCCCTACACTACCCAAACACCACTGCACTACCCTAAACCCTAAAACACTACCCCCAGCATGACCCCCTACACTACCCAAACACCACTGCACTACCCTAAACCCTAAAACACTACCCCCAGCACGACCCCCTACACTACACAAACACCACTGCACTACCCTAAACCCTAAAACACTACCCCCAGCACGACCCCCTACACTACACAAACACCACTGCACTACCCTAAACCCTAAAACACTACCCCCAGCACGACCCCCTACACTACACAAACACCACTGCACTACCCTAAACCCTAAAACACTACCCCCAGCACGACCCCCTACACTACACAAACACCACTGCACTACCCTAAACCCTAAAACACTACCCCCAGCACGACCCCCTACACTACCCAAACACCACTGCACTACCCTAAACCCTAAAACACTACCCCCAGCACGACCCCCTACACTACACAAACACCACTGCACTACCCTACACCCTAAAACACTACCCCCAGCATGACCCCCTACACTACCCAAACACCACTGCACTACCCTAAACCCTTAATCTACCCCAGCACGACCCCCTACACTACCCAAACACCACTGCACTACCCTAAACCCTAAAACACTACCCCCAGCACGACCCCCTACACTACCCAAACACCACTGCACTACCCTAAACCCTAAAACACTACCCCCAGCACGACCCCCTACACTACACAAACACCACTGCACTACCCTAAACCCTAAAACACTACCCCCAGCACGACCCCTACACTACCCAAACACCACTGCACTACCCTAAACCCTAAAACACTACCCCCAGCACGACCCCCTACACTACCCAAACACCACTGCACTACCCTAAACCCTAAAACACTACCCCCAGCACGACCCCCTACACTACCCAAACACCACTGCACTACCCTAAACCCTAAAACACTACCCCCAGCATGACCCCCTACACTACCCAAACACCACTGCACTACCCTAAACCCTAAAACACTACCCCCAGCACGACCCCTACACTACCCAAACACCACTGCACTACCCTAAACCCTAAAACACTACCCCCAGCACGACCCCCTACACTACACAAACACCACTGCACTACCCTAAACCCTAAAACACTACCCCCAGCACGACCCCCTACACTACACAAACACCACTGCACTACCCTAAACCCTAAAACACTACCCCCAGCACGACCCCCTACACTACCCAAACACCACTGCACTACCCTAAACCCTAAAACATTACCCCCAGCACGACCCCCTACACTACCCAAACACCACTGCACTACCCTAAACCCTAAAACACTACCCCCAGCACGACCCCCTACACTACCCAAACACCACTGCACTACCCTAAACCCTAAAACACTACCCCCAGCACGACCCCCTACACTACCCAAACACCACTGCACTACCCTAAACCCTAAAACACTACCCCCAGCACGACCCCCTACACTACCCAAACACCACTGCACTACCCTAAACCCTAAAACACTACCCCCAGCACGACCCCCTACACTACACAAACACCACTGCACTACCCTAAACCCTAAAACACTACCCCCAGCACGACCCCCTACACTACACAAACACCACTGCACTACCCTAAACCCTAAAACACTACCCCCAGCACGACCCCCTACACTACACAAACACCACTGCACTACCCTAAACCCTAAAACACTACCCCCAGCACGACCCCCTACACTACACAAACACCACTGCACTACCCTAAACCCTAAAACACTACCCCCAGCACGACCCCCTACACTACCCAAACACCACTGCACTACCCTAAACCCTAAAACACTACCCCCAGCATGACCCACTACACTACCCAAACACCACTGCACTACCCTAAACCCTAAAACACTACCCCCAGCACGACCCCCTACACTACCCAAACACCACTGCACTACCCTAAACCCTAAAACACTACCCCCAGCACGACCCCCTACACTACCCAAACACCACTGCACTACCCTAAACCCTAAAACACTACCCCCAGCACGACCCACTACACTACCCAAACACCACTGCACTACCCTAAACCCTAAAACACTACCCCCAGCACGACCCCCTACACTACCCAAACACCACTGCACTACCCTAAACCCTAAAACACTACCCCCAGCACGACCCCCTACACTACCCAAACACCACTGCACTACCCTAAACCCTAAAACACGACCCCCTACACTACACAAACACCACTGCACTACCCTAAACCCTAAAACACTACCCCCAGCACGACCCCCTACACTACCCAAACACCACTGCACTACCCTAAACCCTAAAACACTACCCCCAGCATGACCCCCTACACTACCCAAACACCACTGCACTACCCTAAACCCTAAATCTACCCCCAGCATGACCCCCTACACTACCCAAACACCACTGCACTACCCCCAGCACGACCCCCTACACTACCCAAACACCACTGCACTACCCTAAACCCTAAAACACTACCCCCAGCACGACCCCCTACACTACCCAAACACCACTGCACTACCCTAAACCCTAAAACACTACCCCCAGCACGACCCCCTACACTACCCAAACACCACTGCACTACCCTAAACCCTAAAACACTACACCCAGCACGACCCCCTACACTACACAAACACCACTGCACTACCCTAAACCCTAAACACTACCCCCAGCACGACTCCCTACACTACCCAAACACCACTGCACTACCCTAAACCCTAAAACACTACCCCCAGCATGACCCCCTATACTACACAAACACCACTGCACTACCCTAAACCCTAAAACACTACCCCCAGCACGACCCCCTACACTACCCAAACACCACTGCACTACCCTAAACCCTAAAACACTACCCCCAGCACGACCCCCTACACTACCCAAACACCACTGCAATACCCTAAACCCTAAACACTACCCCAGCACGACCCCCTACACTACCCAAACACCACTGCACTACCCTAAACCCTAAATCTACCCCCAGCACGACTCCCTACACTACCCAAACACCACTGCACTACCCTAAACCCTAAAACACTACCCCCAGCATGACCCCCTACACTACCCAAACACCACTGCACTACCCTAAACCCTAAAACACTACCCCCAGCATGACCCCCTACACTACCCAAACACCACTGCACTACCCTAAACCCTAAACACCCCAGCACACCCCTACACTACACAAACACCACTGCACTACCCTAAACCCTAAAACACTACCCCCAGCACGACCCCCTACACTACCCAAACACCACAGCACTACCCTAAACCCTAAAACACTACTCCCAGCACGACCCCTACACTACCCAAACACCACTGCACTACCCTAAACCACTACCCCCAGCATGACCCCTACACTACCCAAAGACCACTGCACTACCCCCAGCACTGACCCCTACACTACCCAAACACCACTGCACTACCCTAAACCCTAAAACACTACCCCCAGCATGACCCCTACACTACCCAAACACCACTGCACTACCCTAAACCCTAAAACACTACCCCCAGCACGACCCCCTACACTACACAAACACCACTGCACTACCCTAAACCCTAAAACACTACCCCCAGCACGACCCCCTACACTACACAAACACCACTGCACTACCCTAAACCCTAAAACACTACCCCCAGCACGACCCCCTACACTACCCAAACACCACTGCACTACCCTAAACCCTAAATCACTACCCCCAGCACGACCCCCTACACTACCCAAACACCACTGCACTACCCTAAACCCTAAAACACTACCCCAGCACAACCCCCTACACTACCCAAACACCACTGCACTACCCTAAACCCTAAATCACTACCCCCAGCACGACCCACTACACTACCCAAACACTACTGCACTACCCTAAACCCTAAAACACTACCCCCAGCACGACCCCCTACACTACCCAAACACCACTGCACTACCCTAAACCCTAAACCACTACCCCCAGCACGACCCCCTACACTACCCAAACACCACTGCACTACCCTAAACCCTAAAACACGACCCCCACATACCCCTACACTACACAAACACCACTGCACTACCCTAAACCCTAAAACACTACCCCCAGCACGACCCCCTACACTACCCAAACACCACTGCACTACCCTAAACCCTAAAACACTACCCCCAGCACGACCCCCTTCACTACCCAAATACCACTGCACTACCCTAAACCACTACCCCAGCATGACCCCCTACACTACCCAAACACCACTGCACTACCCTAAACCCCCAGCACGACCCCCTACACTACCCAAACACCACTGCACTACCCTAAACCCTAAAACACTACCCCCAGCACGACCCCCTACACTACCCAAACACCACTGCACTACCCTAAACCCTAAAACACTACCCCCAGCACGACCCCCTACACTACCCAAACACCACTGCACTACCCTAAACCCTAAAACACTACCCCCAGCACGACCCCCTACACTACCCAAACACCACTGCACTACCCTAAACCCTAAAACACTACCCCCAGCACGAACCCCTACACTACCCAAACACCACTGCACTACCCTAAACCCTAAATCACTACCCCCAGCACGACCCCCTACACTACCCAAACACCACTGCACTACCCTAAACCACTACCCCAGCACGACCCCCTACACTACCCAAACACCACTGCACTACCCTAAACCCTAAAACACTACCCCCAGCACGACCCACTACACTACCCAAACACCACTGCACTACCCTAAACCCTAAAACACTACCCCCAGCACGACCCCCTACACTACCCAAACACCACTGCACTACCCTAAACCCTAAAACACTACCCCCAGCACGACCCCCTACACTACCCAAACACCACTGCACTACCCTAAACCCTAAAACACTACCCCCAGCATGACCCCCTACACTACACAAACACCACTGCACTACCCTAAACCCTAAAACACTACCCCCAGCATGACCCCCTACACTACCCAAACACCACTGCACTACCCTAAACCACTACCCCCAGCATGACCCCCTACACTACCCAAACACCACTGCACTACCTAAACCTAAAACACTACCCCAGCACGACCCCTACACTACACAAACACCACTGCACTACCCTAAACCCTAAAACACTACCCCCAGCACGACCCCCTACACTACACAAACACCACTGCACTACCCTAAACCCTAAAACACTACCCCCAGCACGACCCCCTACACTACACAAACACCACTGCACTACCCTAAACCCTAAACACTACCCCCAGCATGACGCCCTACACTACCCAAACACCACTGCCCTAAACCCTAAATCTTACCCCAGCACGACCCGTTACACTACCTAAACACCACTGCACTACCCTAAACCCTAAAACACTACCCCCAGCACGACCCCCTACACTACCCAAACACCACTGCACTACCCTAAACCCTAAAACACTACCCCCAGCACGACCCCCTATACTACACAAACACCACTGCACTACCCTAAACCCTAAAACACTACCCCCAGCACGACCCACTACACTACCCAAACACCACTGCACTACCCTAAACCCTAAAACACTACCCCCAGCATGACCCCCTACACTACCCAAACACCACTGCACTACCCTAAACCCTAAAACACTACCCCCAGCACGACCCCCTACACTACCCAAACACCACTGCACTACCCTAAACCCTAAAACACTACCCCCAGCACGACCCCCTACACTACACAAACACCACTGCACTACCCTAATCCCTAAAACACTACCCCCAGCACGACCCCCTACACTACCCAAACACCACTGCACTACCTTAAACCCTAAAACACTACACCCAGCACAACCCCCTACACTACACAAACACCACTGCACTACCCTAAACCCTAAAACACTACCCCCAGCATGACCCCCTATACTACACAAACACCACTGCACTACCCTAAACCCTAAAACACTACCCCCAGCACGACCCACTACACTACCCAACCACTACTGCACTATCCTAAACCCTAAACACTACCTCCAGCATGACCCCTACACTACCCAAACAACACAGCACTACCCTAAACCCTAAAACACTACCCCAGCACGACCCCCTACACTACCCAAACACCACTGCACTACCCTAAACCCTAAACCACTACCCCCAGCACGACCCCCTACACTACACCAAACACCACTGCACTACCCTAAACCCTAAAACACTACCCCCAGCACGACCCCCTACACTACCCAAACACCACTGCACTACCTTAAACCCTAAAACACTACCCCCAGCACGACCCCCTACACTACACAAACACCACTGCACTACCCTAAACCCTAAAACACGACCCCCAGCACGACCTCCTACACTACACAAACACCACTGCACTACCCTAAACCCTAAAACACGACCCCCAGCATGACCCCCTACACTACACAAACACCACTGCACTACCCTAAACCCTAAAACACTACCCCCAGCACGACCTCCTACACTACCCAAACACCACTGCACTACCCTAAACCCTAAAACACTACCCCCAGCATGACCCCCTACACTACCCAAACACCACTGCACTACCCTCAACCCTAAAACACTACCCCCAGCACGACCCACTACACTACCCAAACACCACTGCACTACCCTAAACCCTAAAACACTACCCCAGCACGACCCCCTACACTACCCAAACACCACTGCACTACCCTAAACCCTAAACCTACCCCCAGCATGACCCCCTACACTACCCAAACACCACTGCACTACCCTAAACCCTAAAACACTATCCCCAGCATGACCCCCTACACTACACAAACACCACTGCACTACCCTAAACCCTAAAACACTACCCCCAGCACGACCCCTACACTACACAAACACCACTGCACTACCCTTAACCCTAAAACACTACCCCAGCATGACCCCCTACACTACCCAAACACCACTGCACTACCCTAAACCCTAAAACACTACCCCCAGCACTGACCCACTACACTACCCAAACACCACTGCACTGCCCTAAACCCTAAAACACTACCCCCAGCACGACCCCCTACACTACCCAAACACCACTGCACTACCCTAAACTCTAAAACACTACCCCCAGCACGACCCCCTACACTACCCAAACACCACTGCACTACCCTAAACCCTAAAACACTACCCCCAGCATGACCCCCTACACTACACAAACACCACTGCACTACCCTAAACCCTAAAACACTACCCCCAGCACAACACCCTACACTACCCAAACACCACTGCACTACCCTAAACCCTAAAACATTACCCCCAGCATGACCCCCTACACTACCCAAACACCACTGCACTACCCTAAACCCTAAAACACGACCCCCTACACTACACAAACACCACTGCACTACCCTAAACCCTAAAACACTACCCCCAGCACGACCCCCTACACTACACAAACACCACTGCACTACCCTAAACCCTAAAACACTACCCCCAGCATGACCCCCTACACTACCCAAACACCACTGCACTACCCTAAACCCTAAATCACTACCCCCAGCACGACCCACTACACTACCCAAACACCACTGCACTACCCTAAACCCTAAAACACTACCCCAGCACGACCCCCTACACTACCCAAACACCACTGCACTACCCTAAACCCTAAATCTACCCCCAGCATGACCCCCTACACTACCCAAACACCACTGCACTACCCTAAACCCTACATCTTACCCCAGCACGACCCGTTACACTACCTAAACACCACTGCACTACCCTAAACCCTAAAACACTACCCCCAGCACGACCCCCTACACTACCCAAACACCACTGCATTACCCTATACCCTAAAACACTACCCCCAGCACGACCCCCTACACTACACAAACACCACTGCACTACCCTAAACCCTAAAACACTGACCCCAGCACAACCCCCTACACTACACAAACACCACTGCACTACCCTAAACCCTAAAACACTACCCCCAGCTTGACCCCTACACTACCCAAACACCACTGCACTACCCTAAACCCTAAAACACTACCCCCAGCACGACCCCCTACACTACCCAAACACCACTGCACTACCCTAAACCCTAAAACACTACCCCCAGCACGACCCCCTACACTACCCAAACACCACTGCACTACCCTAAACCCTAAACCACTACCCCCAGCACGACCCCCTACACTACACAAACACCACTGCACTACCCTAAACCCTAAAACACTACCCCCAGCACGACCCCCTACACTACCCAAACACCACTGCACTACCCTAAACCCTAAAACACTACCCCCAGCACGACCCCCTACACTACACAAACACCACTGCACTACCCTAAACCCTAAAACACTACCCCCAGCACGACCCCCTACACTACACAAACACCACTGCACTACCCTAAACCCTAAAACACTACCCCAGCACGACCCCCTACAGTACACAAACACCACTGCACTACCCTAAACCCTAAAACACGACCCCCAGCACGACCCCCTACACTACCCAAACACCACTGCACTACCCTAAACCCTAAAACACTACCCCCAGCATGACCCCTACACTACCCAAACACCACTGCACTACCCTAAACCTTAAAACACTAACCCCAGCACGACCCCTACACTACCCAAACACCACTGCACTACCCTAAACCCTAAAACACTACCCCCAGCACGACCCCCTACACTACAAAAACACCACTGCACTACCCTAAACCCTAAAACACGACCCCAGCACAACCACCTACACTACCCAAACACCACTGCACTACCCTAAACCCTAAAACACTACCCCCAGCACGACCCCCTACACTACCCTAAACCCTAAAACACAACCCTCAACCCTAAAACACTACCCCAGCACGACCCACTACACTACCCAAACACCACTGCACTACCCTAAACCCTAGAACACTACCCCAGCACGACACCCTACACTACCCAAACACCACTGCACTACCCTAAACCCCAAAACACTCCCAGCACCCCCTACACTACCCAAACACCACTGCACTACCCTAAACCCTAAAACACTACCCCCAGCATGACCCCCTACACTACACAAACACCACTGCACTACCCTAAACCCTAAAACACGACCCCCAGCACGACCTCCTACACTACACAAACACCACTGCACTACCCTAAACCCTAAAACACTACCCCCAGCATGACCCCCTACACTACCCAAACACCACTGCACTACCCTAAACCCTAAAACACTACCCCCAGCATGACCCCCTACATTACACAAACACCACTGCACTACCCTAAACCCTAAAACACGACCCCTAGCACGACCCCCTACACTACACAAACACCACTGCACTACCCTAAACCCTAAAACACTACCCCCAGCACTACACTAAAAACACCACTGCACTACCCTAAACACTACCCCCAGCATGACCCCCTATACTACACAAACACCACTGCACTACCCTAAACCCTAAAACACTACCCCCAGCACGACCCCCTACACTACCCAAACACCACTGCACTACCCTAAACCCTAAAATACTACCCCCAGCATGACCCCCTACACTACCCAAACACCACTGCACCTAAACCCTAAATCTTACCCCAGCACGACCCGTTACACTACCTAAACACCACTGCACTACCCTAAACCCTAAAACACTACCCCCAGCACGACCCCCTACACTACCCAAACACCACTGCACTACCCTAAACCCTAAATCTACCCCCAGCACGACCCCCTATACTACACAAACACCACTGCACTACCCTAAACCCTAAAACCCGACCCCCAGCACGACCCCCTATACTACACAAACACAACTGCACTACCCTAAACCCTAAAACACTACCCCCAGCACGACCCATACACTACCCAAACACCACTGCACTACCCTAAACCCTAAAACACTACCCCCAGCACGACCCCTACACTACCCAAACACCACTGCACTACCCTAAACCTTAAAACACTACTACCAGCACGACCCCCTACACTACCCAAACACCACTGCACTACCCTAAACCGTAAAACACTACCCCCAGCACGACCCCCTACACTACACAAACACCACTGCACTACCCTAAACCCTAAAACACTACCCCCAGCACGACCCCTAAACTACCCAAACACCACTGCACTACCCTAAACCCTAAAACACTACCCCCAGCACGACCCCCTACACTACACAAACACCACTGGACTACCCTAAACCCTAAAACACTACCCCCAGCACGACCCCCTACACTCCCTAAACACCACTGCACTACCCTAAACCCTAAAACACTACCCCCAGCACGACCCACTACACTACCCAAACACCACTGCACTACCCTAAACCCTAGAACACTACCCCAGCACGACACCCTACACTACCCAAACACCACTGCACTACCCTAAACCCCAAAACACTGACCCCCTACACTACCCAAACACCACTGCACTACCCTAAACCCTAAAACACTACCCCAGCATGACCCCCTACACTACACAAACACCACTGCACTACCCTAAACCCTAAAACACGACCCCAGCACGACCCCCTACACTACACAAACACCACTGCACTACCCTAAACCCTAAAACACTACCCCCAGCATGACCCCCTACACTACCGAAACACCACTGTACTACCCTAAACCCTAAAACACTACCCCCAGCATGACCCCTACATTACACAAACACCACTGCACTACCCTAAACCCTAAAACATTACCCCAGCACGACCTCCTACACTACACAAACACCACTGCACTACCCTAAACCCTAAAACACTACCCCCAGCGTCATGCTGGGAGCGCCCTAGGTTTGTAGTGCAGAGGTGCTGGACAGCCTAGAGTTTAGTCAGTGCAGTGGTGCAGGGTCATCCCCTACACCACCCAAACTCACTGCACTACCCTAAACACTACCCCCAGCATGACCCCTTATACTACACAAACACCACTGCACTACCCTAAACCCTAAAACACTACCCCCAGCACGACCCCCTACACTACCCAAACACCACTGCACTACCCTAAACCCTAAAACACTACCCCCAGCACGACCCCCTACACTACCCAAACACCACTGCACTACCCTAAACCCTAAAACACTACCCCAGCACGACCCCCTACACTACCTAAACACCACTGCACTACCCTAAACCCTAAAACACTACCCCCAGCACGACCCCCTACACTACCCAAACACCACTGCACTACCCTAAACCCTAAATCTACCCCCAGCACGACCCCCTATACTACACAAACACCACTGCACTACCCTAAACCCTAAAACACGACCCCCAGCACGACCCCCTACACTACACAAACACCACTGCACTACCCTAAACCCTAAAACACTACCCCCAGCACGACCCATACACTACCCAAACACCACTGCACTACCCTAAACCCTAAAACATTACCCCCAGCACGACCCCTACACTACCCAAACCCCACTGCACTACCCTAAACCTTAAAACACTAACCCCAGCACGACCCCCTACACTACCCAAACACCACTGCACAACCCTAAACCGTAAACCACTACCCCCAGCACGACCCCCTACACTACACAAACACCACTGCACTACCCTAAACCCTAAAACACTACCCCCAGGACGACCCCCTAAACTACCCAAACACCACTGCACTACCCTAAACCCTAAAACACTACCCCCAGCACGACCCCCTACATTACACAAACACCACTGCACTACCCTAAACCCTAAAACACGACCCCCAGCACGACCTCCTACACTACACAAACACCACTGCACTACCCTAAACCCTAAAACACTACCCCCAGCACGACCCCCTACACTACACAAACACCACTGCACTACCCTAAACCCTAAAACACGACCCCCAGCACGACCCCTACACTACCCAAACACCACTGCACTACCCTAAACCCTAAAACACTACCCCCAGCATGACCCCTACACTACCCAAACACCACTGCACTACCCTAAACCCTAAAACACTAACCCCATCACGACCCCCTACACTACCCAAACACCACTGCACTACCCTAAACCCTAAAACACTACCCCCAGCACGACCCCCTACACTACACAAAGACCACTGCACTACCCTAAACCCTAAAACACGACCCCAGCACAACCTCCTACACTACCCAAACACCACTGCACTACCCTAAACCCTAAAACACTACCCCCAGCACGACCCCCTACACTACCCTAAACCCTAACACACAACCCTCAACCCTAAAACACTACCCCAGCACGACCCACTACACTACCCAAACACCACTGCACTACCCTAAACCCTAGAACACTACCCCAGCACGACACCCTACACTACCCAAACACCACTGCACTACCCTAAACCCCAAAACACGACCCCCTACACTACCCAAATACCACTGCACTACCCTAAACCCTAAAACACTACCCCCAGCATGACCCACTACATTACACAAACACCACTGCACTACCCTAAGCCATAAAACACGACCCCCAGCACGACCTCCTACACTACACAAACACCACTGCACTACCCTAAACCCTAAAACACTACCCCCAGCATGACCCCCTACACTACCCAAACTCCATTGCACTACCCTAAACCCTAAAACACTACCCCCAGCATGACCCCCTATATTACACAAACACCACTGCACTACCCTAAACCCTAAAACACGACCCCTAGCACGACCTCCTACACTAGACAAACACCACTGCACTACCCTAAACCCTAAAACACTACCCCCAGCATGACCCCCTATACCACCCAAACTCCACTGCACTACCCTAAACACTACCCCCAGCATGACCCCTTATACTACACAAACACCACTGCACTACCCTAAACCCTACCCCAGCACGACCCCCTACACTACCCAAAACCACTGCACTACCCTAAACCCTAAAACACTACCCCCCAGCATGACCCACTACACTACCCTAACACTACTGCACTACCCTAAACCCTAAAACACTACCCCCAGCACAACCCCCTACACTACCCAAACACCACTGCACTACCCTAAACCTTAAAACACTAACCCCAGCACGACCCCCTACACTACCCAAACACCACTGCACTACCCTAAACCCTAAAACACTACCCCCAGCATGACCCCCTACACTACACAAACACCACGGCACTACCCTAAACCCTAAAACACTACCCCCAGCACGACCCCCTACACTACCCAAATACCACTGCACTACCCTAAACCATTACCCCCAGCATGGCCCCCTACACTACCAAAACACCACTGCACTACCCTAAAACACGACCCCCTACACTACACAAACACCACTGCACTACCCTAAACCCTAAAACACTACCCCCAGCACGACCCCCTACACTACACAAATACCACTGCACTACCCTAAACCCTAAATCTACCCCCAGCATGACCCCCTACACTACCCAAACACCACTGCACTACCCTAAACCCTAAATCTTACCCCAGCACGACCCATTACACTACCTAAACACCACTGCACTACCCTAAACCCTAAAACACTACCCCCAGCATGACCCCCTACACTACCCAAACACCACTGCACTACCCTAAACCCTAAATCTACCCCCAGCACGACCCCCTACACTACACAAACACCGCTGGCACTACCCTAAACCCTAAAACACGACCCCCAGCATGACCCCCTATACTACATAAACACAATTGCACTACCCTAAACCCTAAAACACTACCCCCAGCATGACCCCTACACTACCCAAACACCACTGCACTACCCTAAACCCTAAAACATTACCCCCAGCATGACCCCTACACTACCCAAACCCCACTGCACTACCCTAAACCTTAAAACACTAACCCCAGCACGACCCCCTACACTACCCAAACACCACTGCACAACCCTAAACCCTAAACCACTACCCCCAGCACGACCCCCTACACTACACAAAGACCACTGCACTACCCTAAACCCTAAAACACTACCCCCAGCACAACCCCCTACTCTACCCAAACACCACTGCACTACCCTAAACCCTAAAACACTACCGCCAGCACGACCCCCTACACTACCCTAAACCCTAAAACACAACCCTCAACCCTAAAACACTACCCCAGCACGACCCACTACACTACCCAAACACCACTGCACTATCCTAAACCCTTGAACACTACCCCAGCATGACACCCTACACTACCCAAACACCACTGCACTACCCTAAACCCCAAAACACGACCCCCTACACTACCCAAATACTACTGCACAACCCTAAACCCTAAAACACTACCCCCGGCACGACCCCCTACACTACACAAACATCACTGCACTACCCTAAATCCTAAAACACGACCCCCAGCACAACCCCCTACACTACACAAACACCACTGCACTACCCTAAACCCTAAAACACTACCCCCAGCATGACCCCCTACACTACCCAAACTCCACTGCACTACCCTAAACCCTAAAACACTACCCCCAGCACAACCCCCTATATTACACAAACACCACTGCACTACCCTAAACCCTAAAACACGACCCCTAGCACGACCCCCTACACTACACAAACACCACTGCACTACCCTAAACCCTAAATATACCCCAGCACGACCCCCTATACTACCCAAACACTACTGCACTACCCTAAACCCTAAAACACTACCCGCAGCACGACCCCCTATACTACCCAAACACCACTGCACTACCCTGAACTCTAAACACTACCCCAGCATGACCCCCTATACTACACAAACACCACTGCACTACCCTAAACCCTAAATCTACCCCCAGCACGACCCCCTATACTACCCAAACACCACTGCACTACCCTAAACCCTAAAACACTACCCGCAGCACGACCCCCTATACTACACAAACACCACTGCACTACCCTAAACCCTAAAACTCTACCCCCAGCATGACCCCCTACACTACACAAACACCACTGCACTCCCCTAAACCCTAAAGCACTACCCCAGCATGACCCACTACACTACCCAAACACCACTGCGCTACCCTAAACCCTAAAACACTATCCCAGCACGACCCCCTACACTACCCAAACACCACTGCACTACCCTAAACCCTAAAACATGACCCCCTACACTACCCAAACACCACTGCACTACCCAAACCCTAAAACACTACCCCCAGCACAACCCCCTACACTACCCAAACACCACTGCACTACCCTAAACCCTAAAACACGACCCCTACACTACACAAACACCACTGCACTACCCTAAACCCTAAAACACTACCCCCAGCACGACCCCCTACACTACACAAACACCACTGCACTACCCTAAACCCTAAAACACTACCCCCAGCACAACCCCCCACACTACCCAAACATGACTGCACTACCCTAAACCCTAAATCTACCCCCAGCGCGACCCCCTACACTACACAAACACCACTGCACTACCCTAAACCCTAAAACACTACCCCAGCACGACCCCCTACAATACCCAAACACCACTGCACTACCCTAAACCCTAAAACACTACCCCCAGCACGACCCCCTACACTACCCAAACACCACTGCACTACCCTAAACCCTAAAACACTAACCCCAGCACAACCCCCTACACTACACAAACACCACTGCACTACCCTAAACCCAAAAACACTACCCCCAGCACGACCCCCTACACCACACAAACACCACTGCACTACCCTAAACCCTAGAAAAGTAACCCCCACCTCATGCCGAATCCCCCTTACCTCTCACTCCTCGTGGTTCCTCTCTCCTCATGGTTCCTGCTTCACGTCGTCTCTGAGGGGCGGTGCACGTCGTTGTGAGGAAACGGAACAGCCTCTGTTTCCTTACAACGACGTGGAAAGTCTACATTTTTTTTGAACGCATGGTCATTTACCATACACACCTTTACAACGAAATTCGTTGTAAAGGCATGCATGGTAAATGACCATGCGTTCTAAAAAAATGCGTAGTAATGACTTCACGATGTACAACGCATGCGTGGTAATGCATGCGTTGTAATGGTATCGCGAAGTAAAAAAGTCATCGTAATGGCTGTTTACCGATCGAAGCTGGCCCCTGTGCTTCAGTGAGTCGTTTATTTAATAAATTAGGAGGAAGGGATGTGTTTTTTTTAACGAAAAGTGCATTCCCGGCTGTTGTATTGTCAAAGTGTCCGCGTGGCCTGGTTTCACTTCCGGTGAGAGAGTGGAAGAGTCTGTTTGGATCTAAAGGAGTTCTGTTGTTGGACGGGGCCGGCGCAACATGTCATCAGAAAACACAGCTAATGGAAAGCGTCCTCCCCGAAGTCTGGAGCAGTGCCATGAGAGGTCAACGAGTGTGCGTCCCACCGCAGTATGACCGTACCGCGTGACCCATGTGCCGCCTCCAGGGTACGGGAGGCAGAAGCGGCATCCATCGCAGGTCCTCTTGAAGACCGTTGTAGCACTAATTCTACATTTTGGAACTAGGGCATTTTAACCTTGTTGTTCCTGCCAGATACAAAGAGAATATCCTGTGTTATTCACTGCCCTCATTACCTTTTTTGTGGGTAGTGGTGCTTGTCACTTCGCTGCCCCGCCGGTGCACACGACTGGGCTCCCCACCTCGTGTGCCATCTGCAGGGCCTCTGCCCTCGGATCACTGGTTTTGGTTTCTGGAGTGGCAACATAAACAGTTGCTCCCAAAGGACTAGCCTGAACACTTAGGTGAATATCCCCTGCACCAGCATTCCGCGGAAATTCTTTCCTAGCTCTCCCACGTCAACGAGGTCTCATAATAGCACGGCTCCGCTCGCGACACCGTATGACGTCATCAGAGCCATAAGAGGACCTCGTCGGTGTGCTGACGTCAGTTCCACCCATTTTTTTCCGTGCCACCTAGGCAAACAGGCGGACCGGCACATTTTCACATGTATACATAGTATACTACATATATATATATATACAAATGCATAACCAATAAAGGCATAAAGAAATAGCAACAGATCAAGCATTTCTCACTATTAAAACATAAGCATGATTAAGACATATTAAAAACATTCATGCCAAACAGTATAGCATCTTTTTGGTAGAAACAGGTGGACAACGGGGAGACGGGTGGGACAGTGAGGAGTCCACAGGCAGATACTGTATCCACCAGAAAAAGCGTTACCGAAGGTAAGTAACTTGTTCTTCTGATGGATACTTCTGCCTGTGGATTCCTCACCTTTGAATAGAATCCCCAAGCCGTACCTCACCCGGAGGAGGGTGTCCGCCTGACTAGACCAAAAAATCTTGCAAAACAGATCGAGCAAAATGGCCATCCCTCCTAACCTCCAAATCCAATAATAATCGAATAATTTTTCGGCGAAATTATATTGAAAATAATACTTAAAAAATACTTTTATTAATAAATTTAGACAAACACTTAAAGAAAAACTTTTATTTATAATTAATTTAAAGATATTTCATACTTTACAAACTACGCCGAAGTCGTGACCCCAGCGCGACTTTTCAAAATGGCTACCGGAATGCGTGCAGCCATCGTGTAGGGTGCACGAAGGGTGTGCAACTTCTGTATAATATATAAAAAAAAAAGGATGAATATAGTTTTCCTAACTAAAAATTATTCAATTTTTTTAAAAATATATATATATGTATATATATATATATATATAGAAAATAAAAACCATAGGATTGAGGTACATTAGACTTACAAATTTTCATTTAAAAACCTTTGAAATTCACAGAAAAACCATAGGTTTCAGGCATGTTATAGTGAGAAATTAGCATTTAAAAAACCATAGAAATTCACTGAAAAAACCATAGGTTTCAGGCACGTTATAGTTAGAAATTAGCATTTAAAAACCATAGAAATTCACTGAAAAAACCATAGGTTTCAGGAACGTTATAGTTAGTTGGACATTTCACTCGTACAAAACCATAGAAATTCCGGCGTTATAGTTAGTTCAGCTAACTATAACTCGCGCCCCGCAATGCACTGCTGATGACGTCACATATTACATCATTCATGACATGGTCAGTGACATCACTGATGACATCACTGATGACATCTCAAATGACATCACTGATTACATCATCCACGTTAAAATCTGATGCATCTCCTCACACCTGAATATAACCTTTGATACACCCACTCTAAAATACAGACTACCATTTTTGAAAAGATCAACACATCAATACCAGTTACTAAATACACACTGACTGATTCCTAGGTCTACACACACATCCACTCATTCACCCATACAGTCACTCATACATGCAGTCACTCATCAATACAACACTATCATATGCACTCATACACCTATACAGACACTCACACACTGCCACATATCCAAAGTTACCCACACACCTAGTCAGTCATGCAAAGAATCAATCATACTTCCATTTACTCACCTATACAGTTATACAGACACCACCTCACTTATTCATACAGAATACTAACACATAATTACTCTCTACTTGGATCACTGATACAAATACACACTCATCCATGCAGCCATTCTCACAATTACTGACTCTCACATAAAGTTATTTATATACATCATCACTCACATATACTGCCTTTTACATATGTAGTTACTTGCACATGTACCACTGAGACATCCATTCACTCACCAACACACCCATACACACACTCACCCACCCATGCAGCTGTTTCCACATGCACTCTTGAACCCATACACCCAGTGAATCAACCACTCACACATCTATGCACAGAGTCACACACCACCCACCGACTCATACACACACTCAGGCAGCCATACAAATACTCAGGCAAGCAATCAATAACCCATATAGACACTCATGCAGCTACTCACCAACCCATGCAGCAACTTACACAACAACAGACAGACTGATACAGACTTTCACACAGTTTAGTCACTAACCCATGCATTCAGTAAGATACGTTTAATCACTCACTTATACAGTCAGTCACGTACCTACTAAATCCTCCATATAGACACTATACACCCACTCATTCTTCAATACAGCTTGGCATATATATAAAACAAATTTAAACTTTACAGAAACACACAGTCACTGGATGATGTCATCAGTGATGTCATTTGAGATGTCATCAGTGATGTCATCAGTGATGTCACTGACCATGTCATGAATGATGTAATATGTGACGTCATCAGCAGTGCATTGCGGGGGCGCGAGTTGGGTGGGTGAGGGAGTGTGTGACTGCCTGTACGGATGAGTGAGTGGGTGAGTCATTGGCTGTATGGGTTAATTTTTTTTTGGGCCCTGGGGTCCTTGTAGGACCCCTGAGCAGGCCTAGGGGTCAGGGTGTTTCTACCCTGCCCCCTTTTGCGTTTTGTGCACTTTTTTACTGCTTTCTTGTTCCTCGGTTCTACCGAGGAACTAAGATGGCTGCCAACACTTCCTGATTTGGAGTGTTGACAGCCAATTAGCATACAGCTCGTGATCGGGAGGGTGCGCGGACCCTACGCGGCCATAGATATATATGTGTTTTTACTTTTGATTTTTCAGCAACTACTGAACGGATTTACACCATTTAACAAAAAGGGTTCTTTCTGAACCAAGAACTACCTCCTTTGCCAAATTTGGTGTAATTCGTTCAGCAGTTCGGGCTGTAGCAGTGGCTAAAGTTTCCTATGGGAAAATGAATGGGAAAACACGCTTTGGGACCCCCCTTTTTCTCGGCCCCCGCTTGACGAATCACCCCGAGACTTTCAGGATAGGAGCGGACCGGAGCGGGCCATAAACTTTGAAAATTTCATGAAGATTCGTCAACCGACGCAAGAGTTATTTCAAATAGAATGTCGCGGATTTCCTATGGAAAATAGGTCCTAACTATAACTATCTACTGGCGACCGCCAGTAGATAATATATATATATATATATATATATATATACATATATATATATATATATATATATATATATATATTCACTGAAAAAACCATAGGTTTTAGGGACAGTTATAGTTACTTGGACATTGCACTCGTACAAAACCCGTGAAATTCCCCCGTTATAGTTAGTTCAGCTAACTATAACTCGCGCCCCGCAATGCACTGCTGATGACGTCACATATTACATCACTCATGACATGGTCAGTGACATCACTCATGACATCACTGATGACATCTCAAATGACATCACTGATGACATCATCCAGTGACTGTGTGTTTCTGTAAAGTTTAAATATTTTTAATATATATAGGAAAAGACGTATTGAAGAATGAGTGGGTGTGTAAGTGTCTGTATGGATGATTTAGTAGGTGCGTGACTGACTCTATAAGTGAGTGATTTAACGTATCTTACTGAATGCATGGGTTAGTGACTAAACTGGGTGAATGTCTGTATCCGTCTGTCTGTTGCTGTGTAAGTGGCTGCATGTGTTTGTGAATAGCTAAATGAGTGTCTATATGAGTTATTGAATGCTTGTCTGAGTATCTGTATGGGTGCCTGAGTGTTTGTGTGGGAGGGGTGGTGCAACTCTGTGCATAGATGTGTGAGTGGGTGATTCACTGGGTGGATGGTTTCAAGAGTGCATCTGTGATAGACTGTATGGGTGGGTAAGTGTGTGAAGAGTGTGTTAGTGAGTGAATGTATGTCCCAGTGGTACATGTGTGAGTAACTACATATGTGAAAGGCAGTATATATGTGTGTTGGAGTATATAAATAGCTATAAGCAAGAGTGAGTGATTGTGATAGTGGCTGTATGGATGAGTGTGTGCTTGTATCAGTGATTGTATAAGAGCGTAACAATGTGCTACTATTTGTATGAGTAAGTGAGCTGGTGTGTGTATAACTGTATAGGTGAGTAAATGGCAGTGTGTTTAATTATTTGCATGACTGACTAGGTGTCTGAGTATCTCTATGGATGAGTGGCGTTGTTTGAGTGTCTATATAGGAGTAAGAGTGCATATGATAGTCCTGTACTGAGTGACCGTAAGTATGAGTGACTGTACGGGTGAGTGAGTGGATGTGTGTGTGTAGACCTAAGAATCAGTGAGTGGGTATGTAGTTATTGGTGTTGGAGTGTCTATGGTTTTGCGAATGGCAGTCTGTAATTTAGAGTGGGTGTATCAAAGATTATATTAGGGTGTGAGGAGGTGCATCAGATTATCACGTGGATGATGTCATCAGTGATGTCATTTGAGATGTCATCAGTGATGTCATCAGTGATGTCACTGACCATGTCATGAGTGATGTAATATGTGATGTCATCAGCAGTGCATTGTGGGCGCAGAGTTATAGTTAGCTGAACTAACTATAACGGGGAATTTCACGGGTTTTGTACGAGTGCAATGTCCAAGTAACTATAACTGTCCCTAAAACCTATGGTTTTTTCAGTGAATTTCAAAGGTTTTTTAAATGCTAATTTGTAACTATAACGTGTCTGAAACCTATGGTTTTTTCAGTGAATTTCAAAGGTTTTTTAAATGCTAATTTGTAACTATAACGTGTCTGAAACCTATGGTTTTTTCAGTGAATTTCAAAGGTTTTTTAAATGCTAATTTCTAACTATAACGTGCCTGATACCTACGGTTTTTTCAGTGAATTTCAAAGGTTTTGTAAATGACAATTTTTAAATGTATTAATTGTTATATTAATTTTTTCATACTGATTTACTACATTTTTAGAAACAATTTTTTTTTACATATTTTATTTTTAAATTACATTGTAATTACATTATACATTACATTACAAAAAATACTTTCTCAGAATGAATTACTTTAGTTTAAATACTTTTGCACATAGGCAATAGACTTTTAAGTACAGTAGTTACAGTTGTTGCAATGGGCAACACATTTTCAAACACAATGCAACATTCAGCTCAATGTGAATTTCTAGTTAAATGCAATTAGTTACTTTATGGATTACTTTTTCTAACCACAGGACTGGATCCTAGATTCAGTCCTGGTACATCTCCTGTAAACAGTTGAGTAAAAGCGTTTTGGTTACAGTCGTGATTTTTAAGGAATATTATTGTATTTTAAAAGTTGACACTTAGAAACTTTTTCTCATAGAATCACCAATGTTATCCTATGGAAGGAAATTCACTTAGCAGGTAAAAACTGTTATCAGTTATTTTTCTTACTCAGTGTTGGATCCTGGATCCAGCACTGGTGCATCTCCTGTAAACAGTTGAAAGAATGCGTTTAAGTCATACAGGTGATTTTTAAGGAATATTTGTAGTTTGTAAAAATCAACACTTTGAAACTTTTTTGCTGAAAACCAGACAATGGATTCCTATGGAAGAAAATATAAGTTACTGGTAAGTACGGTTAAAATTACTTTTCAGGGTCAGTGCTGGGCTAAAAGATGCAGCACTGGGTTCTCTCCTGATAACAGGTGAGTAAATTGGTATTCGTACTTTGGTTGATTTTAGAGGAATATTATAAAGTTCAAAAACTCCACACTTAGAAGAATTTCCAAGTGAAACCAGTCAATGTTAGCCTATGAAGGTAATTCAAGCTACCGGTAAGTACGGTTAAAATTACTTTTCAGGACCAGTACTGGGCTGAAAGATGCAGCACTGAGGTCTCTCCTGATAACAGGTGAGTAAATCAGAATTCGTATTTCGGCTGATTTTAGAGGAATATTTGTATGTTTCAAAAATCAACACTTAGAAACTTTTTCAGCAAAAGCAGGCAATGATATCCTATGGAAGGAAATTCAAGTTACTGGTAAGTACGGTTAAAATTACTTTTGAGGATCAGTACTGGGCTGAAAGATGCAGCACTGAGGTCTCTCCTGATAACAGGTGAGTAAATCTGGAATTCGTATTTCGGCTGATTTTAGAGGAATATTTTAAAGTTCCAAAACTCCACACTTAGAAGAATTTCCAAGTGAAACCAGTCAATGTTAGCCTATGAAGGAAATTCAAGTTACCGGTAAGTACGGTTAAAATTACTTTTCAGGACCAGTACTGGGCTGAAAGATGCAGCACTGAGGTCTCTCCTGATAACAGGTGAGTAAATCGGAATTCGTATTTCGGCTGATTTTAGAGGAATATTGTAAAGTTCCAAAACTCCACACTTAGAAGAATTTCCAAGTGAAACCAGTCAATGTTAGCCTATGGAAGGAAATTCAAGTTACTGGTAAGTACGGTTAAAATTACTTTTCAGGACCAGTACTGGGCTGAAAGATACAGCACTGAGGTCTCTCCTGATAACAGGTGAGTAAATCGGAATTCGTATTTCGGATGATTTTAGAAGAATATTTGCACAATGGTGAAGGGAGGGGCGGGGCCTGAGGTGACATCTAGTGCAAACGCCGCCCCGTGGCGCTGTTGTTGGGGGATTAAGTCCCCTTGAATCCTGAGGGTCCCTAGGGGCCAACTAGCCCACCAGGAACCTCCAATATGTGCCAGGGGCTGCGTTGCAGAGACGTGTAGAGAGGCCACACCCCTTTACACCTCTCTGCAACGCAGCTCTGTGGCGCTTTCTGGATGTACCTGTTGGGCTAGTTGGCCCCCAGGGACCCTCAGGATTGAAGGGGATTTAATTCCCCATCTTAAAAACGCGCCACGGGGCCTGTTTGCACACATGTCACCTGAAGCCCCGCCCTCCCTTCACCACTGTGCAAACGCGCCCGTGGCGCGTTTTGGGTTGGGGGATTAAGTCCCCTTGAATCCTGAGGGTCCTCGGAGTCCAACTAGCCCACCATATACCTCCAAAAGCGCCACAGAGCTGCGTTGCAGAGAGGTGTAAAGGGTGTGGCCTCTCTACACGTCTCTGCAACGCAGCCCCCTGGCGCATATTGGAGGTTCCTGGTGGGCTAGCTGGCCCCCAGGGACCCCCAGTATTCAAGGGGAATTGTTCCTCTCTGCAAACGCGCCAGGGGCGCGTTTGCAAAGTGGTGAAGGAAGGGGCGGGCCTGCGGGCCCGATCGTGTTTTTTTTTTTTGTCCTCTGAAGGGGGGCTGTGTGGCCCCCCTTCCTTTTTCCTGTTTTTGGGCCCTGGGGACCCCATCCCCCAGGGCCTTACCCTTTTTTTATTTATTTAATTTAAAAAAACGGGAAAGGGGCCGTGTGGCTCCCCTTCCCTGGGCCTGCATTGGCCCCGGGACCCCATCCCCCGGGGCATGGCCTTTTTTTTATTTTCTTGGGAGGGGGCTGCGTGGCCCCCTCCTCAGGCCACTACTTGCCCCGGGACCCCATCCCCGGGGCTGGCCCTCTCTCGTTGGGGACTGTGGGGGTCCCCAATCCCCCACTAGTCCCGCCGGCTCCCCACGTCCCTTGGGAGCCGGCATAGCTAGTTCCACATGGGGAGCAGCTGACATGCTGCTCCCCATGTGGAAAGCATCGCTTTGGGATATTGGAAGAGAGAGCAGGTTTCCTGCTCTCTCTTCCAATATCCAAGCAGTTTGTTATGGCAGGACGGAGCCGCGAGGCTCCCGTCCTGCCATAGCAACTACAGTGTCCCGGGGTAGGCACCTCGGGACACTGCAGGAGCCGCCCTGGGGGTGGCGGTCCCCAGGGCCATCAAGGGCTTCCAGGAGGGGGCCGCGCGGCCCCCCCCTACATCAGCACAGCCCCGGGAGGTGGTGGTCCCGGGCTTCGGGGGTCCAAAACGGACCCCATTTTAATTTGTTAGTGCCCCGGGGAGGTGGCGGTCTCGGGCGTGTGTGGGGCTGGAGCCCCCACACAGGTTGTTTAATTTTTAAAAGCCCCGGGGAGGTGGTGGTCCTCGGGCTGCGGGAGGGCTCAGAGCCCTCCCGCACCATTTTAAAAGAAAGCCCCGGGGGTGGCGGTCCTCGGGGCTTGGGGGCCCTTGAGGCCCCCACACATGAAATTAACCCCCACCATGCCCCCGGGACTTGGGCCACCCGGGGCAAAATACAATCGAGCGCGGAGACCGCGCTCGATTTTTTTTCTCGGCAGGATTCGCGCACCCTGAGCGCATCCTGCCGATTTTTAAAAAAATTTTTTTTTTTTGCCCAGGGGTCCTTGTGGGACCCCTGAGCAAACCTAGGGGTCAGGGTGTTTCTACCCTGCCCCCTTTGTGCGCTTTGCGCACTTAGTTTCTGTCCCTCGGTTCTACCGAGGACATAAATGGCTGCCAACATTTCCTGAATCGGAATGTTGACAGCCAGCTGACAGCCAATTAACATGCAGCTCGTGGATCGGGACGGTGCGCGCAGGGTGCGCTCAGGGTGCGCGAATCCTCCGTGCCCATAGATATATATGTACTTTTACTTTTGATTTTCTCAGCAACTACTGAACGGATTTACACCATTTAACAAAAAGGGTTCTTTCTGAACCAAGAACTACCTCTTTGCCAAATTTGGTGTAATTCCGTTCAGCAGTTCGGGCTGTAGCCGTGTCTAAAGTTTCCTATGGAAAATTGCATGGGGAAAACACGCTTTGGGACCCCCTTTTTCTCGGCCCCCGCTGACGAATCCTCCGAGACTTTCAGGGTAGGAGCGGACCGGAGCGCCCCACAAAGTTTGAAAATTTTGCGAAGATACGTCAACCGGCAAGAGAGTTATTTCAAATAGAATGTCGCGGATTTCCTATGGATAATAGGTTGTAACTATAACTATCTACTGGCGACCGCCAGTAGATAATATATGTATATATATATATATACATATATATATATATATATATATATATATATATATATATATATATATATATATATATATATATATATATATATATATATATATATATATATATATATATATATATATATATGTGTGTTCACTCAAAAACCAAAGTTTACAGGGACTTTATAGTTAGACTAACATTTCACCTGTACAAAACCAGAGAAATTCAAGTTATAGTTAGCTGAGCTAACTATAACTTGTGCCGCGCAATGACTGCTTATGACCTCACATATGACACCACTCATGATATGGTCAGTGACATCACTGATGACATCTCAAATGACATCACTGATGACAACATCCAGTGACTGTGAGTGTTTTTAAAAGGTTTATAGCAAGGTGTATTGGTTAACCAGTGTGTGTAAGACTGCCTGTATGTTTGATGCAGTGGGTGCTTGACTGATTGCATAAGTGAGTGATTAGGTGTCTCAGTGAATGTATGGGTGAGTGACTAGGTTGTGTGATTGTCTGTATAAGTCTGTGATCTGGTGTCTAAGTGAATGTATGGGTGGGTGTGTAAGTGGGTACGTGAGTTTCTGTATGGGTGAGTGATTGGTTGTCTGAGTACCTGTATGGGTGTATGACTGTGTGTGGGTGGGTGAGGGAGTGTGTGACTGCCTGTACGGATGAGTGAGTGGGTGAGTCATTGGCTGTATGGGTTAGTGGGTGTGTGTGTGAGGGGATGTATTGATGAGTGTGTGTATGGCTGTGTCGGTGAGTCAGTGCATGTGTCAGTGGTATATGGGTGAGTAACTAGATATGTGAAAGGCTGTATAGGTGAGTGATGCAGTATGTGAGTGACTGTCTAGGTGAATGAGTGAATGTGAGACTGGCTGTATAGCTGAGTGACTGCTTCTATCAGTGACAGTATAGGTGAGTGAGTATGTGTTAGTATTTGTATGAGTAGTTGAGTGAGTGTGTGTAAGTGTATGGGTGAGTAAATGGCTGTGTGATTAACTGTGTGTGAGTGAGTACATGTTTGAGTAGGTGTATGGGTGGCTGACTCAGTGACTGAGTAGCTGTATGGGAGTATGAGTGGATATGCCAGTGGCTGTATTAGTGAGTGAGTGGGTATATGAGAGGTTCTATGGGTGAGTGAGTGGGTTTGTGTGTAGATTGATGAATCAGTGAGTGGGTGTGTAAATACTGGTATGGATCTGGAATGGGTTTGTGAATGCTTATGTGGGAGTAAGTGTGGGTCTATGAAAGATTTTATGGGGTATGAGTGGGTGCGTCAGAGATTCTATGGATGATTTCATCAGTGATATCACAGACTATGTCATGAGTGGCGTAATATGTGCATTGCGGGGGCGCAAGTTATATTTAGCTCAGCTAACTACAACTGTTTAATTTCTCTGGTTTTATATGAGTGAAATGTTAGTCTAACTATAATGTCCCTGTAACCTTTGGTTTTTTTCAGTGAATTTTTAAGGTTTTTTTAATTCTATTTGCTGACTATAACGACCCTGTAACCTTTGTATTTTTCAGTGAATTTCTAAGGTTTTTTAAAAGCGAATTCCTAAATATAATATCCCTGTAACCTAAGTAGTAATCGTGCTTGCAGAGTGGTGTAGAAAAGGGGATGGGCCTTCTGCCAGCTCTCAGGAATTACGCTGTGTAGGACTTACAGGATGTAGCAGGAGGGTTTCTTGGCCCCTAAGGTCCCTGAGGGCTAAAGTGGACTTCATCCCTCAACCAGTAGTGCACCACAAGTTGAGCTGCGTTTATAGAGTGGTGGAGAAAGGGTGTGTGGCCTCCAAAGACCTCTTAGCAATCTCGCTGTGTGGGACTTACTGGAGGTAACAGGAGGGGTAGTTGGCCCTCCTGTTACCTCCAGTAAGTCCAGCACAGTAGGATTGCTGAGAGGTTGTCAGAGGCCATGCCCCCTTTCTCTACCACTCTGCAAATGCGCCGTCTGATGCACTTCTGGTTAGGGGAAATTATCCACTTTAGTCCTGAGGCCCTCAGCATCCCATTTGTGATACAAAAGAAGATATCGCACAAGCCCAATTCTTTAAAGCAGCCATGATTTTTTTCCAAATACAGAGTGCAGCATACTCCAGTTCCTAATGCGTTTCGGTTTTCTGATTTCAGCCTTGTTCACAGGTGAGTCAGTATATATATATATATATATTTATATATATATCTAATTGAAAACTCCCTCCATTGAAGATGCCTCACATGGCGTGCAAAACTTCTTTATTGCCAAGGCAGCAGTAACAAACAGCTTTGCGGACACAGTGCAGTCTCGCCAAGAATTCCCCTACGCGTTTCGGGCGTACTCGCCCTTGTTCACGGGATGGCAATGTGAGGAGTAGCAGCGGAAAGCGTGAATGCACTCGTACTGTTCATTTAAAACCTGCCCAACTGGGCGTGGCTGCACACTGCATTCTGGTACATCGAGTCTTTTTACACATGAGTACTGCTGCTCACACTCCTTATTTGATCAAAGTCCCCCAGTGGGTTACTGCATACCTCTCAGTAGCTTGCCTGCTGAAATTCCACCCTTGGCAACATACACGCCATTCCAATAGCGCCTGCTGCGTGACAGCGCCGGACCTGCTCGTCCGCAGGGGCATCTTCGCGACCCGGGAAGGCCGCTAATATATCCAATCGAAAACTCCCTCCATTGAAGATGCCTCACATGGCGTGCAAAACTTCTTTATTGCCAAGGCAGCAGTAACAAACAGCTTTGCGGACACAGTGCAGTCTCGCCAAGAATTCCCCTACGCGTTGCGGGCGTCCTCGCCCTTGTTCACGGGATGGCAATGTGAGGAGTAGCAGCGGAAAGCGTGAATGCACTCGTACTGTTCATTTAAAACCTGCCCAACTGGGCGTGGCTGCACACTGCATTCTGGTACATCGAGTCTTTTTTACAAATGAGTACTGCTGCTCACACTCCTTATTTGATCAAAGTCCCCCAGTGGGTTACTGCATACCGCTCAGTAGCTTGACTGCTGAAATTCCACCCTTGGCAACATACACGCCATTCCAATAGCGCCGTTTTCGTGACAGCGCCGGACCTGCTCGTCCGCAGGGGGGCATCTTCGCGACCCGGGAAGGCCGCTAATATATCCAATCGAAAACTCCCTCCATTGAAGATGCCTCACATGGCGTGCAAAACTTCTTTATTGCCAAGGCAGCAGTAGCAAACAGCTTTGCGGACACAGTGCAGTCTCGCCAAGAATTCCCCTACGCGTTTCGGGCGTCCTCGCCCTTGTTCACGGGATGGCAATGTGAGGAGTAGCAGCGGAAAGCGTGAATGCACTCGTACTGTTCATTTAAAACCTGCCCAACTGGGCGTGGCTGCACACTGCATTCTAGTACATCGAGTCTTTTTACAAATGAGTACTGCTGCTCACACTCCTTATTTGATCAAAGTCCCCCAGTGGGTTACTGCATACCTCTCAGTAGCTTGCCTGCTGAAATTCCACCCTTGGCAACATACACGCCATTCCAATAGCGCCGTTTCGTGACAGCGCCGGACCTGCTCGTCCGCAGGGGGCATCTTCGCGACCCGGGAAGGCCGCTAATATATCCAATCGAAAACTCCCTCCATTGAAGATGCCTCACATGGCGTGCAAAACTTCTTTATTGCCAAGGCAGCAGTAACAAACAGCTTTGCGGACACAGTGCAGTCTCGCCAAGAATTCCCCTAAGCGTTTCGGGCGTCCTCGCCCTTGTTCACGGGATGGCAATGTGAGGAGGAGCAGCGGAAAGCGTGAATGCACTCGTACTGTTCATTTAAAATCTGCCCAACTGGGCGTGGCTGCACACTGCATTCTGGTACATCGAGTCTTTTTACAAATGAGTACTGCTGCTCACACTCCTTATTTGATCAAAGTCCCCCAGTGGGTTACTGCATACCTCTCAGTAGCTTGCCTGCTGAAATTCCACACTTGGCAACATACACGCCATTCCAATAGCGCCGTTTTCGTGACAGCGCCGGAACTGCTCGTCCGCTGGGGGGCATCTTCGATACCCGGGAAGGCCGCTAATATATCCAATCGAAAACTCCCTCCATTGAAGATGCCTCACATGGCGTGCAAAACTTCTTTATTGCCAAGGCAGCAGTAACAAACAGCTTTGCGGACACAGTGCAGTCTCGCCAAGAATTCCCCTACACGTTTCGGGCGTCCTCGCCCTTGTTCACGGGATGGCAATGTGAGGAGTAGCAGCGGAAAGCGTGAATGCACTCGTACTGTTCATTTAAAACCTGCCCAACTGGGCGTGGCTGCACACTGCATTCTGGTACATCGAGTCTTTTTACAAATGAGTACTGCTGCTCACACTCCTTATTTGATCAAAGTCCCCCAGTGGGTTACTGCATACCTCTCAGTAGCTTGCCTGCTGAAATTCCACCCTTGGCAACATACACGCCATTCCAATAGCGCCGTTTTCGTGACAGCGCCGGACCTGCTCGTCCGCAGGGGGCATCTTCGCGACCCGGGAAGGCCGCTAATATATCCAATCGAAAACTCCCTCCATTGAAGATGCCTCACATGGCGTGCAAAACTTCTTTATTGCCAAGGCAGCAGTAACAAACAGCTTTGCGGACACAGTGCAGTCTCGCCAAGAATTCCCTACGCGTTTCGGGCGTCCTCGCCCTTGTTCACGGGATGGCAATGTGAGGAGTAGCAACGGAAAGCGTGAATGCACTCGTACTGTTCATTTAAAACCTGCCCAACTGGGCGTGGCTGCACACTGCATTCTGGTACATCGAGTCTTTTTACAAATGAGTACTGCTGCTCACACTCCTTATTTGATCAAAGTCCCCCAGTGGGTTACTGCATACCTCTCAGTAGCTTGCCTGCTGAAATTCCACCCTTGGCAACATACACGCCATTCCAATAGCGCCGTTTTCGTGACAGCGCCGGACCTGCTCGTCCGCAGGGGGCATCTTCGCGACCCGGGAAGGCCGCTAATATATCCAATCGAAAACTCCCTCCATTGAAGATGCCTCACATGGCGTGCAAAACTTCTTTATTGCCAAGGCAGCAATAACAAACAGCTTTGCGGACACAGTGCAGTCTCGCCAAGAATTCCCCTACGCGTTTCGGGCATCCTCGCCCTTGTTCACGGGATGGCAATGTGAGGAGTAGCTGCGGAAAGCGTGAATGCACTCGTACTGTTCATTTAAAACCTGCCCAACTGGGCGTGGCTGCACACTGCATTCTGGTACATCGAGTCTTTTTACAAGAGAGTACTGCTGCTCACACTCCTTATTTGATCAAAGTCCCCCAGTGGGTTACTGCATACCTCTCAGTAGCTTGCCTGCTGAAATTCCACCCTTGGCAACATACACGCCATTCCAATAGCGCCGTTTTCGTGACAGCGCCGGACCTGCTCGTCCGCAGGGGGGCATCTTCGCGACCCGGGAAGACCGCTAATATATCCAATCGAAAACTCCCTCCATTGAAGATGCCTCACATGGCGTGCAAAACTTCTTTATTGCCAAGGCAGCAGTAACAAACAGCTTTGCGGACACAGTGCAGTCTCGCCAAGAATTCCCCTACGCGTTTTGGGCGTCCTCGCCCTTGTTCACGGGATGGCAATGTGAGGAGTAGCAACGGAAAGCGTGAATGCACTCGTACTGTTCATTTAAAACCTGCCCAACTGGGCGTGGCTGCACACTGCATTCTGGTACATCGAGTCTTTTTACAAATGAGTACTGCTGCTCACACTCCTTATTTGATCAAAGTCCCCCAGTGGGTTACTGCATACCTCTCAGTAGCTTGCCTGCTGAAATTCCACCCTTGGCAACATACACGCCATTCCAATAGCGCCGTTTTCGTGACAGCGCCGGACCTACTCGTCCGCAGGGGGCATCTTCGCGACCCGGGAAGGCCGCTAATATATCCAATCGAAAACTCCCTCCATTGAAGATGCCTCACATGGCGTGCAAAACTTCTTTATTGCCAAGGCAGCAATAACAAACAGCTTTGCGGACACAGTGCAGTCTCGCCAAGAATTCCCTACGCGTTTCGGCATCCTCGCCCTTGTTCACGGGATGGCAATGTGAGGAGTAGCAGCGGAAAGCGTGAATGCACTTGTACTGTTCATTTAAAACCTGCCCAACTGGGCGTGGCTGCACACTGCATTCTGGTACATCGAGTCTTTTTACAAATGAGTACTGCTGCTCACACTCCTTATTTGATCAAAGTCCCCCAGTGGGTTACTGCATACCTCTCAGTAGCTTGCCTGCTGAAATTCCACCCTTGGCAACATACACGCCATTCCAATAGCGCCGTTTTCGTGACAGCGCCGGACCTGCTCGTCCGCAGGGGGGCATCTTGGCGACCCGGGAAGGCCGCTAATATATCCAATCGAAAACTCCCTCCATTGAAGATGCCTCACATGGCGTGCAAAACTTCTTTATTGCCAAGGCAGCAGTAACAAACAGCTTTGTGGACACAGTGCAGTCTCGCCAAGAATTCCCCTACGCGTTTCGGGCATCCTCGCCTTTGTTCACGGGATGGCAATGTGAGGAGTAGCTGCGGAAAGCGTGAATGCACTCGTACTGTTCATTTAAAACCTGCCCAACTGGGCGTGGCTGCACACTGCATTCTGGTACATCGAGTCTTTTTACAAATGAGAACTGCTGCTCACACTCCTTATTTGATCAAAGTCCCCCAGTGGGTTACTGCATACCTCTCAGTGGCTTGCCTGCTGAAATTCCACCCTTGGCAACATACACGCCATTCCAATAGCGCCGTTTTCGTGACAGCGCCGGACCTGCTCGTCCGCAGGGGGCATCTTCGCGACCCGGGAAGGCCGCTAATATATCCAATCGAAAACTCCCTCCATTGAAGATGCCTCACATGGCGTGCAAAACTTCTTTATTGCCAAGGCAGCAGTAACAAACAGCTTTGCGGACACAGTGCAGTCTCGCCAAGAATTCCCTACGCGTTTCGGGCGTCCTCGCCCTTGTTCACGGGATGGCAATGTGAGGAGAAGCAGCGGAAAGCGTGAATGCACTCGTACTGTTCATTTAAAACCTGCCCAACTGGGCGTGGCTGCACACTGCATTCTGGTACATCGAGTCTTTTTACAAATGAGTACTGCTGCTCACACTCCTTATTTGATCAAAGTCCCCCAGTGGGTTACTGCATACCTCTCAGTAGCTTGCCTGCTGAAATTCCACCCTTGGCAACATACACGCCATTCCAATAGCGCCGTTTTCGTGACAGCGCCGGACCTGCTCGTCCGCAGGGGGCATCTTCGCGACCCGGGAAGGCCGCTAATATATCCAATCGAAAACTCCCTCCATTGAAGATGCCTCACATGGCGTGCAAAACTTCTTTATTGCCAAGGCAGCAGTAACAAACAGCTTTGCGGACACAGTGCAGTCTCGCCAAGAATTCCCCTACGCGTTTCGGGCGTCCTCGCCCTTGTTCACGGGATGGCAATGTGAGGAGTAGCAGCGGAAAGCGTGAATGCACTCGTACTGTTCATTTAAAACCTGCCCAACTGGGCGTGGCTGCACACTGCATTCTGGTACATCGAGTCTTTTTACAAATGAGTACTGCTGCTCACACTCCTTATTTGATCAAAGTCCCCCAGTGGGTTACTGCATACCTCTCAGTAGCTTGCCTGCTGAAATTCCACCCTTGGCAACATACACACCATTCCAATAGCGCCGTTTTCGTGACAGCGCCGGACCTGCTCGTCCGCAGGGGGCATCTTCGCGACACGGGAAGGCCGCTAATATATCCAATCGAAAACTCCCTCCATTGAAGATGCCTCACATGGCGTGCAAAACTTCTTTATTGCCAAGGCAGCAGTAACAAACAGCTTTGCGGACACAGTGCAGTCTCGCCAAGAATTCCCCTACGCGTTTCGGGCGTCCTCGCCCTTGTTCACGGGATGGCAATGTGAGGAGTAGCAGCGGAAAGCGTGAATGCACTCGTACTGTTCATTTAAAACCTGCCCAACTGGGCGTGGCTGCACACTGCATTCTGGTACATCGAGTCTTTTTACAAATGAGTACTGCTGCTCACACTCCTTATTTGATCAAAGTCCCCCAGTGGGTTACTGCATACCTCTCAGTAGCTTGCCTGCTGAAATTCCACCCTTGGCAACATACACGCCATTCCAATAGCGCCGTTTTCGTGACAGCGCCGGACCTGCTCGTCCGCAGGGGGCATCTTCGCGACCCGGGAAGGCCGCTAATATATCCAATCGAAAACTCCCTCCATTGAAGATGCCTAACATGGCGTGCAAAACTTCTTTATTGCCAAGGCAGCAGTAACAAACAGCTTTGCGGACACAGTGCAGTCTCGCCAAGAATTCCCTACGCGTTTCGGGCATCCTCGCCCTTGTTCACGGGATGGCAATGTGAGGAGTAGCTGCGGAAAGCGTGAATGCACTCGTACTGTTCATTTAAAACCTGCCCAACTGGGCGTGGCTGCACACTGCATTCTGGTACATCGAGTCTTTTTACAAATGAGTACTGCTGCTCACACTCCTTATTTGATCAAAGTCCCCCAGTGGGTTACTGCATACCTCTCAGTAGCTTGCCTGCTGAAATTCCACCCTTGGCAACATACACGCCATTCCAATAGCGCCGTTTTCGTGACAGCGCCGGACCTGCTCGTCCGCAGGGGGGCATCTTCGCGACCCGGGAAGGCCGCTAATATATCCAATCGAAAACTCCCTCCATTGAAGATGCCTCACATGGCGTGCAAAACTTCTTTATTGCCAAGGCAGCAGTAACAAACAGCTTTGCGGACACAGTGCAGTCTCGCCAAGAATTCCCCTACGCGTTTCGGGCGTCCTCGCCCTTGTTCACGGGATGGCAATGTGAGGAGTAGCAGCGGAAAGCGTGAATGCACTTGTACTGTTCATTTAAAACCTGCCCAACTGGGCGTGGCTGCACACTGCATTCTGGTACATCGAGTCTTTTTACAAATGAGTACTGCTGCTCACACTCCTTATTTGATCAAAGTCCCCCAGTGGGTTACTGCATACCTCTCAGTAGCTTGCCTGCTGAAATTCCACCCTTGGCAACATACACGCCATTCCAATAGCGCCGTTTTCGTGACAGCGCCGGACCTGCTCGTCCGCAGGGGGCATCTTCGCGACCCGGGAAGGCCGCTAATATATCCAATCGAAAACTCCCTCCATTGAAGATGCCTCACATGGCGTGCAAAACTTCTTTATTGCCAAGGCAGCAGTAACAAACAGCTTTGCGGACACAGTGCAGTCTCGCCAAGAATTCCCCTACGCGTTTCGGGCGTCCTCGCCCTTGTTCACGGGATGGCAATGTGAGGAGTAGCAGCGGAAAGCGTGAATGCACTCGTACTGTTCATTTAAAACCTGCCCAACTGGGCGTGGCTGCACACTGCATTCTGGTACATCGAGTCTTTTTACAAATGAGTACTGCTGCTCACACTCCTTATTTGATCAAAGTCCCCCAGTGGGTTACTGCATACCTCTCAGTAGCTTGCCTGCTGAAATTCCACCCTTGGCAACATACACGCCATTCCAATAGCGCCGTTTTCGTGACAGCGCCGGACCTGCTCGTCCGCAGGGGGCATCTTCGCGACCCGGGAAGGCCGCTAATATATCCAATCGAAAACTCCCTCCATTGAAGATGCCTCACATGGCGTGCAAAACTTCTTTATTGCCAAGGCAGCAGTAACAAACAGCTTTGCGGACACAGTGCAGTCTCGCCAAGAATTCCCCTACGCGTTTCGGGCGTCCTCGCCCTTGTTCACGGGATGGCAATGTGAGGAGTAGCAGCGGAAAGCGTGAATGCACTCGTACTGTTCATTTAAAACCTGCCCAACTGGGCGTGGCTGCACACTGCATTCTGGTACATCGAGTCTTTTTACAAATGAGTACTGCTGCTCACACTCCTTATTTGATCAAAGTCCCCCAGTGGGTTACTGCATACCTCTCAGTAGCTTGCCTGCTGAAATTCCACCCTTGGCAACATACACGCCATTCCAATAGCGCCGTTTTCGTGACAGCGCCGGACCTGCTCGTCCGCAGGGGGGCATCTTCGCGACCCGGGAAGGCCGCTAATATATCCAATCGAAAACTCCCTCCATTGAAGATGCCTCACATGGCGTGCAAAACTTCTTTATTGCCAAGGCAGCAATAACAAACAGCTTTGCGGACACAGTGCAGTCTCGCCAAGAATTCCCCTACGCGTTTCGGCATCCTCGCCCTTGTTCACGGGATGGCAATGTGAGGAGTAGCTGCGGAAAGCGTGAATGCACTCGTACTGTTCATTTAAAACCTGCCCAACTGGGCGTGGCTGCACACTGCATTCTGGTACATCGAGTCTTTTTACAAGATGAGTACTGCTGCTCACACTCCTTATTTGATCAAAGTCCCCCAGTGGGTTACTGCATACCTCTCAGTAGCTTGCCTGCTGAAATTCCACCCTTGGCAACATACACGCCATTCCAATAGCGCCGTTTTCGTGACAGCGCCGGACCTGCTCGTCCGCAGGGGGGCATCTTCGCGACCCGGGAAGACCGCTAATATATCCAATCGAAAACTCCCTCCATTGAAGATGCCTCACATGGCGTGCAAAACTTCTTTATTGCCAAGGCAGCAGTAACAAACAGCTTTGCGGACACAGTGCAGTCTCGCCAAGAATTCCCCTACGCGTTTCGGGCGTCCTCGCCCTTGTTCACGGGATGGCAATGTGAGGAGTAGCAGCGGAAAGCGTGAATGCACTCGTACTGTTCATTTAAAACCTGCCCAACTGGGCGTGGCTGCACACTGCATTCTGGTACATCGAGTCTTTTTACAAATGAGTACTGCTGCTCACACTCCTTATTTGATCAAAGTCCCCCAGTGGGTTACTGCATACCTCTCAGTAGCTTGCCTGCTGAAATTCCACCCTTGGCAACATACACGCCATTCCAATAGCGCCGTTTTCGTGACAGCGCCGGACCTGCTCGTCCGCAGGGGGCATCTTCGCGACCCGGGAAGGCCGCTAATATATCCAATCGAAAACTCCCTCCATTGAAGATGCCTCACATGGCGTGCAAAACTTCTTTATTGCCAAGGCAGCAGTAACAAACAGCTTTGCGGACACAGTGCAGTCTCGCCAAGAATTCCCCTACGCGTTTCGGGCATCCTCGCCCTTGTTCACGGGATGGCAATGTGAGGAGTAGCAGCGGAAAGCGTGAATGCACTCGTACTGTTCATTTAAAACCTGCCCAACTGGGCGTGGCTGCACACTGCATTCTGGTACATCGAGTCTTTTTACAAATGAGTACTGCTGCTCACACTCCTTATTTGATCAAAGTCCCCCAGTGGGTTACTGCATACCTCTCAGTAGCTTGCCTGCTGAAATTCCACCCTTGGCAACATACACGCCATTCCAATAGCGCCGTTTTCGTGACAGCGCCGGACCTGCTCGTCCGCAGGGGGCATCTTCGCGACCCGGGAAGGCCGCTAATATATCCAATCGAAAACTCCCTCCATTGAAGATGCCTCACATGGCGTGCAAAACTTCTTTATTGCCAAGGCAGCAGTAACAAACAGCTTTGCGGACACAGTGCAGTCTCGCCAAGAATTCCCCTACGCGTTTCGGGCGTCCTCGCCCTTGTTCACGGGATGGCAATGTGAGGAGTAGCAGCGGAAAGCGTGAATGCACTCGTACTGTTCATTTAAAACCTGCCCAACTGGGCGTGGCTGCACACTGCATTCTGGTACATCGAGTCTTTTTACAAATGAGTACTGCTGCTCACACTCCTTATTTGATCAAAGTCCCCCAGTGGGTTACTGCATACCTCTCAGTAGCTTGCCTGCTGAAATTCCACCCTTGGCAACATACACGCCATTCCAATAGCGCCGTTTTCGTGACAGCGCCGGACCTGCTCGTCCGCAGGGGGCATCTTCGCGACCCGGGAAGGCCGCTAATATATCCAATCGAAAACTCCCTCCATTGAAGATGCCTCACATGGCGTGCAAAACTTCTTTATTGCCAAGGCAGCAGTAACAAACAGCTTTGTGGACACAGTGCAGTCTCGCCAAGAATTCCCCTACGCGTTTCGGGCATCCTCGCCTTTGTTCACGGGATGGCAATGTGAGGAGTAGCTGCGGAAAGCGTGAATGCACTCGTACTGTTCATTTAAAACCTGCCCAACTGGGCGTGGCTGCACACTGCATTCTGGTACATCGAGTCTTTTTACAAATGAGAACTGCTGCTCACACTCCTTATTTGATCAAAGTCCCCCAGTGGGTTACTGCATACCTCTCAGTGGCTTGCCTGCTGAAATTCCACCCTTGGCAACATACACGCCATTCCAATAGCGCCGTTTTCGTGACAGCGCCGGACCTGCTCGTCCGCAGGGGGCATCTTCGCGACCCGGGAAGGCCGCTAATATATCCAATCGAAAACTCCCTCCATTGAAGATGCCTCACATGGCGTGCAAAACTTCTTTATTGCCAAGGCAGCAGTAACAAACAGCTTTGCGGACACAGTGCAGTCTCGCCAAGAATTCCCCTACGCGTTTCGGGCGTCCTCGCCCTTGTTCACGGGATGGCAATGTGAGGAGTAGCAGCGGAAAGCGTGAATGCACTCGTACTGTTCATTTAAAACCTGCCCAACTGGGCGTGGCTGCACACTGCATTCTGGTACATCGAGTCTTTTTACAAATGAGTACTGCTGCTCACACTCCTTATTTGATCAAAGTCCCCCAGTGGGTTACTGCATACCTCTCAGTAGCTTGCCTGCTGAAATTCCACCCTTGGCAACATACACGCCATTCCAATAGCGCCGTTTTCGTGACAGCGCCGGACCTGCTCGTCCGCAGGGGGCATCTTCGCGACCCGGGAAGGCCGCTAATATATCCAATCGAAAACTCCCTCCATTGAAGATGCCTCACATGGCGTGCAAAACTTCTTTATTGCCAAGGCAGCAGTAACAAACAGCTTTGCGGACACAGTGCAGTCTCGCCAAGAATTCCCCTACGCGTTTCGGGCGTCCTCGCCCTTGTTCACGGGATGGCAATGTGAGGAGTAGCAGCGGAAAGCGTGAATGCACTCGTACTGTTCATTTAAAACCTGCCCAACTGGGCGTGGCTGCACACTGCATTCTGGTACATCGAGTCTTTTTACAAATGAGTACTGCTGCTCACACTCCTTATTTGATCAAAGTCCCCCAGTGGGTTACTGCATACCTCTCAGTAGCTTGCCTGCTGAAATTCCACCCTTGGCAACATACACGCCATTCCAATAGCGCCGTTTTCGTGACAGCGCCGGACCTGCTCGTCCGCAGGGGGCATCTTCGCGACCCGGGAAGGCCGCTAATATATCCAATCGAAAACTCCCTCCATTGAAGATGCCTCACATGGCGTGCAAAACTTCTTTATTGCCAAGGCAGCAGTAACAAACAGCTTTGCGGACACAGTGCAGTCTCGCCAAGAATTCCCCTACGCGTTTCGGGCGTCCTCGCCCTTGTTCACGGGATGGCAATGTGAGGAGTAGCAGCGGAAAGCGTGAATGCACTCGTACTGTTCATTTAAAACCTGCCCAACTGGGCGTGGCTGCACACTGCATTCTGGTACATCGAGTCTTTTTACAAATGAGTACTGCTGCTCACACTCCTTATTTGATCAAAGTCCCCCAGTGGGTTACTGCATACCTCTCAGTAGCTTGCCTGCTGAAATTCCACCCTTGGCAACATACACGCCATTCCAATAGCGCCGTTTTCGTGACAGCGCCGGACCTGCTCGTCCGCAGGGGGCATCTTCGCGACCCGGGAAGGCCGCTAATATATCCAATCGAAAACTCCCTCCATTGAAGATGCCTCACATGGCGTGCAAAACTTCTTTATTGCCAAGGCAGCAGTAACAAACAGCTTTGCGGACACAGTGCAGTCTCGCCAAGAATTCCCCTACGCGTTTCGGGCGTCCTCGCCCTTGTTCACGGGATGGCAATGTGAGGAGGAGCAGCGGAAAGCGTGAATGCACTCGTACTGTTCATTTAAAACCTGCCCAACTGGGCGTGGCTGCACACTGCATTCTGGTACATCGAGTCTTTTTACAAATGAGTACTGCTGCTCACACTCCTTATTTGATCAAAGTCCCCCAGTGGGTTACTGCATACCTCTCAGTAGCTTGCCTGCTGAAATTCCACCCTTGGCAACATACACGCCATTCCAATAGCGCCGTTTTCGTGACAGCGCCGGACCTGCTCGTCCGCAGGGGGCATCTTCGCGACCCGGGAAGGCCGCTAATATATCCAATCGAAAACTCCCTCCATTGAAGATGCCTCACATGGCGTGCAAAACTTCTTTATTGCCAAGGCAGCAGTAACAAACAGCTTTGCGGACACAGTGCAGTCTCGCCAAGAATTCCCCTACACGTTTCGGGCGTCCTCGCCCTTGTTCACGGGATGGCAATGTGAGGAGTAGCAGCGGAAAGCGTGAATGCACTCGTACTGTTCATTTAAAACCTGCCCAACTGGGCGTGGCTGCACACTGCATTCTGGTACATCGAGTCTTTTTACAAATGAGTACTGCTGCTCACACTCCTTATTTGATCAAAGTCCCCCAGTGGGTTACTGCATACCTCTCAGTAGCTTGCCTGCTGAAATTCCACCCTTGGCAACATACACGCCATTCCAATAGCGCCGTTTTCGTGACAGCGCCGGACCTGCTCGTCCGCAGGGGGCATCTTCGCGACCCGGGAAGGCCGCTAATATATCCAATCGAAAACTCCCTCCATTGAAGATGCCTCACATGGCGTGCAAAACTTCTTTATTGCCAAGGCAGCAGTAACAAACAGCTTTGCGGACACAGTGCAGTCTCGCCAAGAATTCCCTACGCGTTTCGGGCGTCCTCGCCCTTGTTCACGGGATGGCAATGTGAGGAGTAGCAGCGGAAAGCGTGAATGCACTCGTACTGTTCATTTAAAACCTGCCCAACTGGGCGTGGCTGCACACTGCATTCTGGTACATCGAGTCTTTTTACAAATGAGTACTGCTGCTCACACTCCTTATTTGATCAAAGTCCCCCAGTGGGTTACTGCATACCTCTCAGTAGCTTGCCTGCTGAAATTCCACCCTTGGCAACATACACGCCATTCCAATAGCGCCGTTTTCGTGACAGCGCCGGACCTGCTCGTCCGCAGGGGGCATCTTCGCGACCCGGGAAGGCCGCTAATATATCCAATCGAAAACTCCCTCCATTGAAGATGCCTCACATGGCGTGCAAAACTTCTTTATTGCCAAGGCAGCAATAACAAACAGCTTTGCGGACACAGTGCAGTCTCGCCAAGAATTCCCCTACGCGTTTCGGGCATCCTCGCCCTTGTTCACGGGATGGCAATGTGAGGAGTAGCTGCGGAAAGCGTGAATGCACTCGTACTGTTCATTTAAAACCTGCCCAACTGGGCGTGGCTGCACACTGCATTCTGGTACATCGAGTCTTTTTACAAGATGAGTACTGCTGCTCACACTCCTTATTTGATCAAAGTCCCCCAGTGGGTTACTGCATACCTCTCAGTAGCTTGCCTGCTGAAATTCCACCCTTGGCAACATACACGCCATTCCAATAGCGCCGTTTTCGTGACAGCGCCGGACCTGCTCGTCCGCAGGGGGCATCTTCGCGACCCGGGAAGACCGCTAATATATCCAATCGAAAACTCCCTCCATTGAAGATGCCTCACATGGCGTGCAAAACTTCTTTATTGCCAAGGCAGCAGTAACAAACAGCTTTGCGGACACAGTGCAGTCTCGCCAAGAATTCCCTACGCGTTTCGGGCGTCCTCGCCCTTGTTCACGGGATGGCAATGTGAGGAGTAGCAGCGGAAAGCGTGAATGCACTCGTACTGTTCATTTAAAACCTGCCCAACTGGGCGTGGCTGCACACTGCATTCTGGTACATCGAGTCTTTTTACAAATGAGTACTGCTGCTCACACTCCTTATTTGATCAAAGTCCCCCAGTGGGTTACTGCATACCTCTCAGTAGCTTGCCTGCTGAAATTCCACCCTTGGCAACATACACGCCATTCCAATAGCGCCGTTTTCGTGACAGCGCCGGACCTGCTCGTCCGCAGGGGGCATCTTCGCGACCCGGGAAGGCCGCTAATATATCCAATCGAAAACTCCCTCCATTGAAGATGCCTCACATGGCGTGCAAAACTTCTTTATTGCCAAGGCAGCAATAACAAACAGCTTTGCGGACACAGTGCAGTCTCGCCAAGAATTCCCCTACGCGTTTCGGCATCCTCGCCCTTGTTCACGGGATGGCAATGTGAGGAGTAGCTGCGGAAAGCGTGAATGCACTTGTACTGTTCATTTAAAACCTGCCCAACTGGGCGTGGCTGCACACTGCATTCTGGTACATCGAGTCTTTTTACAAATGAGTACTGCTGCTCACACTCCTTATTTGATCAAAGTCCCCCAGTGGGTTACTGCATACCTCTCAGTAGCTTGCCTGCTGAAATTCCACCCTTGGCAACATACACGCCATTCCAATAGCGCCGTTTTCGTGACAGCGCCGGACCTGCTCGTCCGCAGGGGGGCATCTTGGCGACCCGGGAAGGCCGCTAATATATCCAATCGAAAACTCCCTCCATTGAAGATGCCTCACATGGCGTGCAAAACTTCTTTATTGCCAAGGCAGCAGTAACAAACAGCTTTGTGGACACAGTGCAGTCTCGCCAAGAATTCCCTACGCGTTTCGGGCATCCTCGCCTTTGTTCACGGGATGGCAATGTGAGGAGTAGCTGCGGAAAGCGTGAATGCACTCGTACTGTTCATTTAAAACCTGCCCAACTGGGCGTGGCTGCACACTGCATTCTGGTACATCGAGTCTTTTTACAAATGAGAACTGCTGCTCACACTCCTTATTTGATCAAAGTCCCCCAGTGGGTTACTGCATACCTCTCAGTGGCTTGCCTGCTGAAATTCCACCCTTGGCAACATACACGCCATTCCAATAGCGCCGTTTTCGTGACAGCGCCGGACCTGCTCGTCCGCAGGGGGCATCTTCGCGACCCGGGAAGGCCGCTAATATATCCAATCGAAAACTCCCTCCATTGAAGATGCCTCACATGGCGTGCAAAACTTCTTTATTGCCAAGGCAGCAGTAACAAACAGCTTTGCGGACACAGTGCAGTCTCGCCAAGAATTCCCCTACGCGTTTCGGGCGTCCTCGCCCTTGTTCATGGGATGGCAATGTGAGGAGAAGCAGCGGAAAGCGTGAATGCACTCGTACTGTTCATTTAAAACCTGCCCAACTGGGCGTGGCTGCACACTGCATTCTGGTACATCGAGTCTTTTTACAAATGAGTACTGCTGCTCACACTCCTTATTTGATCAAAGTCCCCCAGTGGGTTACTGCATACCTCTCAGTAGCTTGCCTGCTGAAATTCCACCCTTGGCAACATACACGCCATTCCAATTGGGCCATTTTCGTGACAGCGCCGGACCTGCTCGTCCGCAGGGGGGCATCTTCGCGACCCGGGAAGGCCGCTAATATATTCAATCGAAAACTCCCTCCATTGAAGATGCCTCACATGGCGTGCAAAACTTCTTTATTGCCAAGGCAGCAGTAACAAACAGCTTTGCGGACACAGTGCAGTCTCGCCAAGAATTCCCCTACGCGTTTCGGGCGTCCTCGCCCTTGTTCACGGGATGGCAATGTGAGGAGTAGCAGCGGAAAGCGTGAATGCACTCGTACTGTTCATTTAAAACCTGCCCAACTGGGCGTGGCTGCACACTGCATTCTGGTACATCGAGTCTTTTTACAAATGAGTACTGCTGCTCACACTCCTTATTTGATCAAAGTCCCCCAGTGGGTTACTGCATACCTCTCAGTAGCTTGCCTGCTGAAATTCCACCCTTGGCAACATACACACCATTCCAATAGCGCCGTTTTCGTGACAGCGCCGGACCTGCTCGTCCGCAGGGGGCATCTTCGCGACACGGGAAGGCCGCTAATATATCCAATCGAAAACTCCCTCCATTGAAGATGCCTCACATGGCGTGCAAAACTTCTTTATTGCCAAGGCAGCAGTAACAAACAGCTTTGCGGACACAGTGCAGTCTCGCCAAGAATTCCCCTACGCGTTTTGGGCGTCCTCGCCCTTGTTCACGGGATGGCAATGTGAGGAGTAGCAGCGGAAAGCGTGAATGCACTCGTACTGTTCATTTAAAACCTGCCCAACTGGGCGTGGCTGCACACTGCATTCTGGTACATCGAGTCTTTTACAAATGAGTACTGCTGCTCACACTCCTTATTTGATCAAAGTCCCCCAGTGGGTTACTGCATACCTCTCAGTAGCTTGCCTGCTGAAATTCCACCCTTGGCAACATACACGCCATTCCAATAGCGCCGTTTTCGTGACAGCGCCGGACCTGCTCGTCCGCAGGGGGGCATCTTTGCGACCCGGGAAGGCCGCTAATATATCCAATCGAAAACTCCCTCCATTGAAGATGCCTAACATGGCGTGCAAAACTTCTTTATTGCCAAGGCAGCAGTAACAAACAGCTTTGCGGACACAGTGCAGTCTCGCCAAGAATTCCCCTACGCGTTTCGGCATCCTCGCCCTTGTTCACGGGATGGCAATGTGAGGAGTAGCTGCGGAAAGCGTGAATGCACTCGTACTGTTCATTTAAAACCTGCCCAACTGGGCGTGGCTGCACACTGCATTCTGGTACATCGAGTCTTTTTACAAATGAGTACTGCTGCTCACACTCCTTATTTGATCAAAGTCCCCCAGTGGGTTACTGCATACCTCTCAGTAGCTTGCCTGCTGAAATTCCACCCTTCGCAACATACACGCCATTCCAATAGCGTCGTTTTCGTGACAGCGCCGGACCTGCTCGTCCGCAGGGGGGCAGCTTCGCGACCCGGGAAGGCCGCTAATATATCCAATCAAAAACTCCCTCCATTGAAGATGCCTCACATGGCGTGCAAAACTTCTTTATTGCCAAGGCAGCAGTAACAAACAGCTTTGCGGACACAGTGCAGTCTCGCCAAGAATTCCCCTACGCGTTTCGGGCGTCCTCGCCCTTGTTCACGGGATGGCAATGTGAGGAGTAGCAGCGGAAAGCGTGAATGCACTTGTACTGTTCATTTAAAACCTGCCCAACTGGGCGTGGCTGCACACTGCATTCTGTTACATCGAGTCTTTTTACAATCGAGTACTGCTGCTCACACTCCTTATTTGATCAAAGTCCCCCAGTGGGTTACTGCATACCTCTCAGTAGCTTGCCTGCTGAAATTTCACCCTTGGCAACATACACGCCATTCCAATAGCGCCGTTTTCGTGACAGCGCCGGACATGCTCGTCCGCAGGGGGGCATCTTCGCGACCCGGGAAGGCCGCTAATATATCAAATCGAAAACTCCCTCCATTGAAGATGCCTCACATGGCGTGCAAAACTTCTTTATTGCCAAGGCAGCAGTAACAAACAGCTTTGCGGACACAGTGCAGTCTCGCCAAGAATTCCCCTACACGTTTCGGGCGTCCTCGCCCTTGTTCACGGGATGGCAATGTGAGGAGTAGCAGCGGAAAGCGTGAATGCACTCGTACTGTTCATTTAAAACCTGCCCAACTGGGCGTGGCTGCACACTGCATTCTGGTACATCGAGTCTTTTTACAAATGAGTACTGCTGCTCACACTCCTTATTTGATCAAAGTCCCCCAGTGGGTTACTGCATACCTCTCAGTAGCTTGCCTGCTGAAATTCCACCCTTGGCAACATACACGCCATTCCAATAGCGCCGTTTTTGTGACAGCGCCGGACCTGCTCGTCCGCAGGGGGGCATCTTCGCGACCCGGGAAGGCCGCTAATATATCCAATCGAAAACTCCCTCCATTGAAGATGCCTCACATGGCGTGCAAAACTTCTTTATTGCCAAGGCAGCAGTAACAAACAGCTTTGCGGACACAGTGCAGTCTCGCCAAGAATTCCCCTACGCGTTTCGGGCGTCCTCGCCCTTGTTCACGGGATGGCAATGTGAGGAGTAGCAGCGGAAAGCGTGAATGCACTCGTACTGTTCATTTAAAACCTGCCCAACTGGGCGTGGCTGCACACTGCATTCTGGTACATCGAGTCTTTTTACAAATGAGTACTGCTGCTCACACTCCTTATTTGATCAAAGTCCCCCAGTGGGTTACTGCATACCTCTCAGTAGCTTGCCTGCTGAAATTCCACCCTTGGCAACATACACGCCATTCCAATAGCGCCGTTTTCGTGACAGCGCCGGACCTGCTCGTCCGCAGGGGGGCATCTCCGCGACCCGGGAAGGCCGCTAATATATCCAATCGAAAACTCCCTCCATTGAAGATGCCTCACATGGCGTGCAAAACTTCTTTATTGCCAAGGCAGCAATAACAAACAGCTTTGCGGACACAGTGCAGTCTCGCCAAGAATTCCCCTACGCGTTTCGGCATCCTTGCCCTTGTTCACGGGATGGCAATGTGAGGAGTAGCTGCGGAAAGCGTGAATGCACTCGTACTGTTCATTTAAAACCTGCCCAACTGGGCGTGGCTGCACACTGCATTCTGGTACATCGAGTCTTTTTACAAGAGAGTACTGCTGCTCACACTCCTTATTTGATCAAAGTCCCCCATTGGGTTACTGCATACCTCTCAGTAGCTTGCCTGCTGAAATTCCACCCTTGGCAACATACACGCCATTCCAATAGCGCCGTTTTCGTGACAGCGCCGGACCTGCTCGTCCGCAGGGGGGCATCTTCGCGACCCGGGAAGACCGCTAATATATCCAATCGAAAACTCCCTCCATTGAAGATGCCTCACATGGCGTGCAAAACTTCTTTATTGCCAAGGCAGTAGTAACAAACAGCTTTGCGGACACAGTGCAGTCTCGCCAAGAATTCCCCTACGCGTTTCGGGCGTCCTCGCCCTTGTTCACGGGATGGCAATGTGAGGAGTAGCAGCGGAAAGCGTGAATGCACTCGTACTGTTCATTTAAAACCTGCCCAACTGGGCGTGGCTACACACTGCATTCTGGTACATCGAGTCTTTTTACAAATGAGTACTGCTGCTCACACTCCTTATTTGATCAAAGTCCCCCAGTGGGTTACTGCATACCTCTCAGTAGCTTGCCTGCTGAAATTCCACCCTTGGCAACATACACGCCATTCCAATAGCGCCGTTTTCATGACAGCGCCGGACCTGCTCGTCCGCAGGGGGGCATCTTCGCGACCCGGGAAGGCCGCTAATATATCCAATCGAAAACTCCCTCCATTGAAGATGCCTCACATGGCGTGCAAAACTTCTTTATTGCCAAGGCAGCAGTAACAAACAGCTTTGCGGACACAGTACAGTCTCGCCAAGAATTCCCCTACGCGTTTCGGCATCCTCGCCCTTGTTCACGGGATGGCAATGTGAGGAGTAGCTGCGGAAAGCGTGAATGCACTCGTACTGTTCATTTAAAACCTGCCCAACTGGGCGTGGCTGCACACTGCATTCTGGTACATCGAGTCTTTTTACAAATGAGTACTGCTGCTCACACTCCTTATTTGATCAAAGTCCCCCAGTGGGTTACTGCATACCTCTCAGTAGCTTGCCTGCTGAAATTCCACCCTTGGCAACATACACGCCATTCCAATAGCGCCGTTTTCGTGACAGCGCCGGACCTGCTCGTCCGCAGGGGGGCATCTTCGCGACCCGGGAAGGCCGCTAATATATCCAATCGAAAACTCCCTCCATTGAAGATGCCTCACATGGCGTGCAAAACTTCTTTATTGCCAAGGCAGCAGTAACAAACAGCTTTGCGGACACAGTGCAGTCTCGCCAAGATTTCCCCTACGCGTTTCGGGCGTCCTCGCCCTTGTTCACGGGATGGCAATGTGAGGAGTAGCAGCGGAAAGCGTGAATGCACTTGTACTGTTCATTTAAAACCTGCCCAACTGGGTGTGGCTGCACACTGCATTCTGGTACATCGAGTCTTTTTACAAATGAGTACTGCTGCTCACACTCCTTATTTGATCAAAGTCCCCCAGTGGGTTACTGCATACCTCTCAGTAGCTTGCCTGCTGAAATTCCACCCTTGGCAACATACACGCCATTCCAATAGCGTCGTTTTCGTGACAGCGCCGGACCTGCTCGTCCGCAGGGGGGCATCTTGGCGACCCGGGAAGGCCGCTAATATATCCAATCGAAAACTCCCTCCATTGAAGATGCCTCACATGGCGTGCAAAACTTCTTTATTGCCAAGGCAGCAGTAACAAACAGCTTTGTGGACACAGTGCAGTCTCGCCAAGAATTCCCCTACGCGTTTCGGGCATCCTCGCCTTTGTTCACGGGATGGCAATGTGAGGAGTAGCTGCGGAAAGCATGAATGCACTCGTACTGTTCATTTAAAACCTGCCCAACTGGGCGTGGCTGCACACTGCATTCTGGTACATCGAGTCTTTTTACAAATGAGAACTGCTGCTCACACTCCTTATTTGATCAAAGTCCCCCAGTGGGTTACTGCATACCTCTCAGTGGCTTGCCTGCTGAAATTCCACCCTTGGCAACATACACGCCATTCCAATAGCGCCGTTTTCGTGACAGCGCCGGAACTCCTCGTCCGCAGGGGGGCATCTTCGTGACCCGGGAAGGCCGCTAATATATCCAATCGAAAACTCCCTCCATTGAAGATGCCTCACATGGCGTGCAAAACTTCTTTATTGCCAAGGCAGCAGTAACAAACAGCTTTGCGGACACAGTGCAGTCTCGCCAAGAATTCCCCTACGCGTTTCGGGCATCCTCGCCCTTGTTCATGGGATGGCAATGTGAGGAGAAGCAGCGGAAAGCGTGAATGCACTCGTACTGTTCATTTAAAACCTGCCCAACTGGGCGTGGCTGCACACTGCATTCTGGTACATCGAGTCTTTTTACAAATGAGTACTGCTGCTCACACTCCTTATTTGATCAAAGTCCCCCAGTGGGTTACTGCATACCTCTCAGTAGCTTGCCTGCTGAAATTCCACCCTTGGCAACATACACGCCATTCCAATACGCCGTTTTCGTGACAGCGCCGGACCTGCTCGTCCGCAGGGGGGCATCTTCGCGATCTGGGAAGGCCGCTAATATATCCAATCGAAAACTCCCTCCATTGAAGATGCATCACATGGCGTGCAAAACTTTTTTATTGCCAAGGCAGCAGTAACAAACAGCTTTGCGGACACAGTGCAGTCTCGCCAAGAATTCCCCTACGCGTTTCGGGCGTCCTCGCCCTTGTTCACGGGATGGCAATGTGAGGAGTAGCAGCGGAAAGCGTGAATGCACTCGTACTGTTCATTTAAAACCTGGCCAACTGGGCGTGGCTGCACACTGCATTCTGATACATCGAGTCTTTTTACAAATGAGTACTGCTGCTCACACTCCTTATTTGATCAAAGTCCCCCAGTGGGTTACTGCATACCTCTCAGTAGCTTGCCTGCTGAAATTCCACCCTTGGCAACATACACGACATTCCAATAGCGCCGTTTTCGTGACAGCGCCGGACCTGCTCGTCCGCAGGGGGGCATCTTCGCGACCCGGGAAGGCCGCTAATATATCCAATCGAAAACTCCCTCCATTGAAGATGCCTCACATGGCGTGCAAAACTTCTTTATTGCCAAGGCAGCAGTAACAAACAGCTTTGCGGACACAGTGCAGTCTCGCCAAGAATTCCCCTACGCGTTTCGGGCGTCCTCGCCCTTGTTCACGGGATGGCAATGTGAGGAGTAGCAGCGGAGAGCGTGAATGCACTCATACTGTTCATTTAAAACCTGCCCAACTGGGCGTGGCTGCACACTGCATTCTGGTACATCGAGTCTTTTTACAAATGAGTACTGCTGCTCGCACTCCTTATTTCATCAAAGTCCCCCAGTGGGTTACTGCATACCTCTCAGTAGCTTGCCTGCTGAAATTCCACCCTTGGCAACATACACGCCATTCCAATAGCGCCGTTTTCGTGACAGCGCCGGACCTGTTCGTCCGCAGGGGGGCATCTTTGCGACCCAGGAAGGCCGCTAACATATCCAATCGAAAACTCCCTCCATTGAAGATGCCTCACATGGCGTGCAAAACTTCTTTATTGCCAAGGCAGCAGTAACAAACAGCTTTGCGGACACAGTGCAGTCTCGCCAAGAATTCCCCTACGCGTTTCGGGCGTCCTCGCCCTTGTTCACGGGATGGCAATGTGAGGAGTAGCAACGGAAAGCGTGAATGCACTCGTACTGTTCATTTAAAACCTGCCCAACTGGGCGTGGCTGCACACTGCATTCTGGTACATCGAGTCTTTTTACAAATGAGTACTGCTGCTCACACTCCTTATATGATCAAAGTCCCCCAGTGGGTTACTGCATACCTCTCAGTAGCTTGCCTGCTGAAATTCCACCCTTGGCAACATACACGCCATTCCAATAGCGCCGTTTTCGTGACAGCACCGGACCTGCTCGTCCGCAGGGGGGCATCCTTGCGACCCGGGAAGGCTGCTAATATATCCAATCGAAAACTCCCTCCATTGAAGATGCCTCACATGGCGTGCAAAACTTCTTTATTGCCAAGGCAGCAGTAACAAACAGCTTGGCGGACACAGTGCAGTCTCGCCAAGAATTCCCCTACGCGTTTCGGGCGTCCTCGCCCTTGTTCACGGGATGGCAATGTGAGGAGTAGCAACGGAAAGCGTGAATGCACTCGTACTGTTCATTTAAAACCTGCCCAACTGGGCGTGGCTGCACACTGCATTCTGGTACATCGAGTCTTTTACAAATGAGTACTGCTGCTCACACTCCTTATTTGATCAAAGTCCCCCAGTGGGTTACTGCATACCTCTCAGTAGCTTGCCTGCTGAAATTCCACCCTTGGCAACATACACGCCAATCCAATAGCACCGTTTTCGTGACAGCGCTGGACCTGCTCGTCCGCAGGGGGGCATCTTCGTGACCCGGGAAGGCCGCTAATATATCCAATCGAAAACTCCCTCCATTGAAGATGCCTCACATGGCGTGCAAAACTTCAAGACTCGATGTACCAGAATGCAGTGTGCAGCCACGCCCAGTTGGGCAGGTTTTAAATGAACAGTACGAGTGCATTCACGCTTTCCGCTGCCGTTTGTTACTGCTGCCTTGGCAATAAAGAAGTTTTGCACGCCATGTGAGGCATCTTCAATGGAGGGAGTTTTCGATTGGATATATTAGCGGCCTTCCCGGGTCGCGAAGATGCCCCCCTGCGGACGAGCAGGTCCGGCGCTGTCACGAAAACGGCGCTATTGGAATGGCGTGTATGTTGCCAAGGGTGGAATTTCAGCAGACAAACTACTGAGAGGTATGCAGTAACCCACTGGGGGACTTTGATCAAATAAGGAGTGTGAGCAGCAGTACTCATTTGTAAAAAGACTCGATGTACCAGAATGCAGTGTGCAGCCACGCCCAGTTGGGCAGGTTTTAAATGAACAGTACGAGTGTATTCACGCTTTCCGCTGCTACTCCTCACATTGCCATCCCGTGAACAAGGGCGAGGACGCCCGAAACGCGTAGGGAACTCTTGGCGAGACTGCACTGTGTCCGCAAAGCTGTTTGTTACTGCTGCCTTGGCAATAAAGAAGTTTTGCACGCCATGTGAGGCATCTTCAATGGAGGGAGTTTCGATTGGATATATTAGCGGCCTTCCCGGGTCGCGAAGATGCCCCCTGCGGACGAGCAGGTCCGGCGCTGTCACGAAACGGCGCTATTGGAATGGCGTGTATGTTGCCAAGGGTGGAATTTCAGCAGGCAAGCTACTGAGAGGTATGCAGTAACCCACTGGGGGACTTTGATCAAATAAGGAGTGTGAGCAGCAGTACTCATTTGTAAAAAGACTCGATGTACCAGAATGCAGTGTGCAGCCACGCCCAGTTGCGCAGATTTTAAATGAACAGTACGAGTGCATTCACGCTTTCCGCTGCTACTCCTCACATTGCCATCCCGTGAACAAGGGCGAGGACGCCCGAAACGCGTAGGGGAACTCTTGGCGAGACTGCACTGTGTCCGCAAAGCTGTTTGTTACTGCTGCCTTGGCAATAAAGAAGTTTTGCACGCCATGTGAGGCATCTTCAATGGAGGGAGTTTTCGATTGGATATATTAGCGGCCTTCCCGGGTCACGAAGATGCCCCCCTACGGACGAGCAGGTCCGGCGCTGTCACGAAAATGGCGCTATTGGAATGGCGTGTATGTTGCCAAGGGTGGAATTTCAGCAGGCAAGCTACTGAGAGGTATGCAGTAACCCACTGGGGGACTTTGATCAAATAAGGAGTGTGAGCAGCAGTACTCATTTGTAAAAAGACTCGATGTACCAGAATGCAGTGTGCAGCCATGCCCAGTTGGGCAGGTTTTAAATGAACAGTACGAGTGCATTCACGCTTTCCGCTGCTACTCCTCACATTGCCATCCCGTGAACAAGGGCGAGGACGCCCGAAACGCGTAGGGGAACTCTTGGGGAGACTGCACTGTGTCCGCAAAGCTGTTTGTTACTGCTGCCTTGGCAATAAAGAAGTTTTGCACGCCATGTGAGGCATCTTCAATGGAGGGAGTTTTCGATTGGATATTTATATATATATATACAAATATATATATCATCATCATCATCAAACTTTATTCGGTCATTACGACCATTAAAGTGCAAAGGCATACAGTACAATATATTCGGTGATGCAAACATTATCATACTTCGTTACGTAGGCCTAGTTAGGTGAGAGTAAAAAATAACAGCTTTCCTACTAAAATCGAAGTTAAGAACAGGAAATGGGCTAGTGAGCGAATTCTCGCAAAATAAAATCCAACGGGAAGTACATAAAAGCGCCCATGCCTAAGATTTAAGAGTCCAATAGTGTATATAAAATTTTAAAATGTAAGAGTACAATACCCCTTTATCTTTAGAATAGGTCCGCCAGATAAGATCGCAAGCCTTAAACAGCATTTCATGGTAGGTGGTACTTTGCTAATTCCATTAAAACATACATAAAATGCAGATGCATAACGTGCAAAAATACAATATTATATACGCATTTATATATATAGTGTAAACACCGGCTACCGTTTTTAGTTGGAAAACTCAATTGTTGTAAACTGCGGAGCCTTCAAATATAAACGGCAATTTGAGTAGTGAGCTTTAATACAGCCTATTGCATTTTTCATAGTTCACCTAAGAGGGAATCTAAAAAGTATTTTGCGATTGTCCAGTGAACAGGTTCACAATAGATTTGACGCGATTCCTGTTGCTATTTGTGTCAAGATTGTGAAGTAAGACTGTTGGTTATATGGGTTGGGATTAGAATATGATCTGGCGGTGTACTTTGATCGTTTTTTAGTACCTGCCTCCTAATGAACCACATTTTCTCCAGAAATTTGGCCACTACACATACTACTAATGGCCTTGTATCTGTTCTGAGGATGCGCAGTGCTTCTTGGTGGCATCGGGTTCCCATCTGTCTACAGGCAGGGGCTAGCCATTTAAGTCTTGGGGATTTTGTATGATGGACAAGCGAAGAGGATGTGTTTGGTCGTCTCTTCAGTCTCAAAGCAGCACGGACAGTGATGTAGTGTGGCCAGAGAGCCCCTGTTCCATGACGCTGGGAACGTTTTCTGAGGGAGGCAACCAAATCTAAATTGAATATATAGCTTTCTCTCTTGTGGGATGGTAATGAACTACATGTACTGCTCAAACACACCAAGAAACTTAAACTCCATGAATGCTATCGTAAGGCGGCCTCCTAGTGTGTGTGTGTAATGGCTCTCTGCCACCTAATTCCAATAGTGGGTCTTGACACACTTTCTGCTAGGTAATAAGCTGGTATCTGTCACATCCCACAAATTCCCCAAACCTATTGCAGAAAGCAGTATCTGGGTGTTACTAAACCAGCCAAATTTTTTGAAGCGATCAAGCTTGAGGACTTCTTCAGGAGCAGTTGCATAGTGGATAAGCTCGGGAGTTTGTTTTAGGCGAAGCCAAAAGAGAAGTGGGTGAAGCCTCGCCTTATCTACTATTGTAGTTCTACCCATATCTAACCTTAATGGGGTAAGTGGGGTGCTCTGGGGAAGAGAGCAGAGTGATCTTAGGAATTTGATTTCTGTATGAAGTAAGCCCTCCAAATTATCAAACCCCCAGATTTCAGCCCCGTACAGAGCGGAGCCTACCACCTTCTGATCGTATATCTGAAGCGGGCTGCGATCGGTCTGGTTTGTGATGCCCTGTGTTCTATAATCAGAGCCCCGGTAGTTTTCCTCTGCTGGAGGATTCGCTTAGAGATGTGCTGTTTCCATGCTATTTTCTCCGTGAGGGTTACACCGAGATAATCGAAGGTATCCACTCTTTCTAATGGAATTCCACCCAGTAGCAGTTTGCCTCTGAATGATTTGTGGGGATTCATTAGCAAGAGCTTTGTCTTCGAGGTGTTAACTTCCAATCCTCTCATTCCACAGAAAGACATAAAGCGATCAAGTAACAGTTGGAGGCCACTGGGGGTTTTAGAGACTGATAGCGTATCATCCGCAAACTGTAAAGTTGTTATTTTTACACTCCCCAATGAGGGAGCGTCTGTGTGGACTTCTGCTAGATGTTTCACCACTCCATTTATGAAGAGCGAGAATAAGGTGGGGGTTAAAACACAGCCCTGCCTTACCCCTCTTACGACCTTAATTGGGTCTGACAATTGCCCTTGATCCCCCCATCGAACTCTTGCATAGTTACCCTCGTGCAACCGTACTAAAAGTGCCAAGATGTCCTGTGGGAGCCCCAGATCTTGTAGGACATGCCAGAGAGTGGCCCTGGGGATAAGGTTGAAGGCTGACTTTAGATCGATAAAGGCGGTGTAGAGACTGCCCTGCTCTAATGTCACTGTCTTCCAGGCCAATAGAGTGAAACAAAAGACTTGGTCGATGGTACTGATTTTCCTCATGAACCCTGCTTGGAAGGGGGATAGTATGTTATTCTCCTCCATCCATTCGGTAATTTTGGTAAGAAGGGCACGGGAGAAAACCTTCTGCGCACCATCTATTAAGCTAATCGGCCTATAGTTGGAAGGCTGCGAGCAATCCCCCTTCTTATAGACCGAAATAACCTCCGCTCCTTGCCATGATGGAGGTATTGGGGCCCCAGCGGCAATTCCGTTTGCTAATGTCCGGATGTAATTGGACCAATTAGGAATGTCTATTAAAAAGACATCTCCGGGTACTCCATCTGGACCTGATGCTTTGTTTTTAACTATGGAATTGATGCTTTGGGTGATATCAGCTGAGGAGAATAGGTCGTTGTCTATCTGCATACCGATGTAATCCATGGAGGGGCCTTCGATGACCGTCCCACCTGGTCCTGAATAAACTGCGGAGAAATGATCAAACCAAGCAGCCTCTGCAATATTGTTGGTCGGTGGTCTAGGTCTTCCAGCGTCTCCCCTTGTAACGGGCAACCAGAACTGCTGGGAATCTTTCCTTTGACAGCCATCAATTCTCGACCCACTCCTTTTTTGCTTCCGTCTTGGCATTTTTATACGATCTCCTAGCTAATCTTATGTCTGTTACATTCTTGGCTTTAATTGCAGCTGCCAGATGTGACCGTACTTCCTTACACTTTTGATTAAACCAGGAATGCTGCAAATTAATTGATGAGTTCATGCGATGAGATCTCGGGCAGTTAAAATGAGAAGCAAGCTGCATGAAAAAAGACGTGTGGATGTCCGTGACCATTGCAAGCTTATCTTGCTGCTCTGCTCTGTTGTAGAGCTTGTTGATGTTTTCTAAGAGAGTTTGCTTTATGGCTTAGATCTTATTGGTATCCATTGCTACACGCGCCCATTTTAGTTGTCTGTTATCATTCGTGGGACATAGTTCTTTGGACGCGAGCATTGCGCCAAAACTGCCATTATTCTTGATTCAGGGTGAGGTCATGATAAGCTCAAGTGGGTTATGGTCGCTGTCTGTTGTTTTCCCGACCACCATGTCCAGCTCTTCCGGCCACAGCCTCACGTCTATCAATACATAGTCAATTCGGCTCGAGTTGGTAGTTCTATTGAAGGTGTTGGCCCCCATCTTATCAGAATTGGTGCGACCATTAGCTGCCTTAAGCCCATACTCAAGGGTTATAGCCTGGATCTCCAAGGCAGTTTGTGTCCATTTTCTGATCGGTGGTAAATCGAGGGGAGGGACATGCCACTGCACCTCTATCTGGTAGCTGTTAGTTACATCTTCCGAGTCCAGTGGCTCAAATGTGGTATTAAAGTCTCCAGCTACTATTAGAGGTGATGATGACTCTCTCTCTTCAAGGCTGTTTTCCAACGCTTGAAGGGTAGGTGAGCTGGTGCCTGCCTTGACGCCACGAGCGTAGACATTGTATATGTCCACCATCCTGCCATTTTTGCCCCTGAGGGTAGTTGCAAGTATGTTGGGGCTATTGATCTTAATCTCTTTAATAGTGCATTGCAGGTCCATCTTGATCCAGGTCATCAGCCCCCCTGCCGGTCATCCTGGTCTACTGGTAACTGCCGGTCGGCACAACGTAACATACCCAGGGATAAAGACAGGTGCGGTCGCCCAAGTTTCTTGTAGAATGCAGACATCGAATTGTTCGATGTATTCGATCCAATGGGGGAGTGCCACCTTGGGTCTTATCCCAGCCACATTCCACGTCAGTATAAAAAGTGTAGATGTCAGTTCTTCCGATCCTAGAGGGATAGAGTGGTGATATTCCTCTGTTATATGACACGTCTGTGTAAATGGGGAATTTGCTTGCTGATCTAGGCTTGCCATTATTAAAGTTCCGGTGGTAGGCTGCGGTGGAACAAAGGACTCAGGACTAGGGGTCTGCAGCATAGATAGTAAAATGGATGATGGCGCCCCTACCTTTTGTACCTCCGGGGCAGAATATTCGATCTTATCAGGGTGGCAGGTGGTCCTATAGGATGTATTGTTTTGGCGCTTCAGTCAGTCATTCAGGGATAGAGATGAATCAGACTCCATCAAGGTGCCAGCCCTTTTGTGTACATGCGACTGTGGTAAGACGAAGGGATTGTACTTCATCTGGATGTCGGTGGTTACGGGTGGGCAAGTTCTTGCCTCCAAAGCTATAAGATTAAGATCTAGGTCCTCGTCTCTTAAGTGAAGTTCAATGGAATCCGTATGGGAGGCGCTATGAGATATTCTTTTTGCCCAGAGAATGTCATCTCTGATAATAGACCTGCACCCCCTTATTTTATGGATCCAGTGGATTGATTTGTTGAGCAGGGAGTCACGGTCCTCTTGTTTGCCCTTCATCTGGACTTTAGGCACATTAGTCATAAAAATGCTCTTAGAGGGACATTGGTCTCCATTCTGCCTTAGATTGTAATGGCATTTATTATCGGCCAGCTTTGCTCCAATAAGACTTATATTTCTATGTTCTATTGGGCGACATGTTTGAATAGATATTAAGGGGACTGGGTTAGTCATAGGCTTTGAGATGGCATTACTACCTGTTGATGGAGCGTGATTTGGTGGAGAGCTAATGGTCAGTTCACTTGTATTTACTCTAGATTGCTCTTTGTTCACAAGAAGCTTCACTTGGTTTGAGAGCACTAAGATTAATGATTTTAGTGAACTAACTTCGTCCCTAAGTTCGGAGATGATCCTACAGGTATCATTCCCTTCTGTTGAGCACTGTACTTGGGGAACCAACCCCCTCCCATCTGTTGCCTCATTCTCAAAGTTCATGTGTACTACAACTGGGTTTGGGGACGGGGTGACCCTCACTGCTTCTTCCTGCCTTCCCATCATTAGTTCGGACCGATCTTGAAGTAACGAGAATCGATTGGTTAAGGGGATATTAGTGGTAGTATTACTATCAATCCTACCATTTAGTACGCTAGTATCTGCCCCTACAGTGGAAGAGGGGAAGGCCCCTACCTCCCTGTCATCCTCCGCTAATGTGCATTGCTTATTAGTATTATGCCTAAGAGCCTTGTTCATAGTACTCTGTGTAGCGCGTTTAGTAAATATGGACGGGATTCGCTTGGCATTATTGGCATGATTGGGCTTTGAGCCGACGGAGGAGACTGGTACTACGGTGGAATGCTGATTACCTAGTGTGGATGGACTAGTAGGTGGACTAGTGGCCGGAGCTAAAATGTCATGGCATTCTACCAGTAGATCGTCGATGCGATCTAGAACACAGTTATTAGCTGCAGATTTACGAGCCATTTTGGCTTTGCTGGCTTTCCTGCGACCCCCCTCGAATGTCCCACACCCATTGTTGTCATTCACAATGGCTTTTCTTTTCCCCATGTCAGCAGATGTCTATAGCATTGAAAGTAAACCTTCAGCCACCCAAAATACCAAAATACCAAGGAGAATAGCAAAATGATAAAAATTATGAAAGCTTTGTCGACGGCGCTGGGTTAATCATTAAGGGTTTTGGGGCTAAATGTTAATATAAGTCAAGAAGTCAGTGCATATGCATCCAAGACTCACAGTTTTTGGTGGTAGCAGTCCACGAGTCCCAGAGAGTCCCACTTAGTTCATGTGAATCGACGAGGCAACGGTGGTGGCCCATCCCTGCCTCTTCCTGGCATTGACGGGCAAGGACGGGCCCGCCCTTGGCCCGGGCTTTGCCCGTGCGCGTCCTCGCAGCGGCCCTGCCCTACAAGGCCCTGTGAGGGGGACCCCGAAGGACCCCCCAGGCCCCAATAATAAAAATGGCAGTTTTTGCCTCGATCCTGTGGCGGGCTGCCATTTTTCAAAAATAGGGGGCATAATAGGCCCTCGGGACCCTATATATGGGGCCAATTTGCAAATTAGAGGGGAGGGGCCCCCCTGAGCCTTTGTGGGCCCTGGGTACCCTATCCCCCAGGGTCGATTTCTTTCTTTTTTTTTAAAAAAGGGAGGGGTGCAGTGTGGTCCCCCTCCCGAGCATTATGTGGTCCCATCTCTGGGGCCGATTGGTGTAAAAAAGGGCAGGGCAGCTGCACAGCCCAATCCCAGAGCCTTAAAAGGTACCCAGGGACCCCATTTCCCAGGGCCGACATGAGGCATCTCACAAAGCCATGCACTAATTATAGGAGTGGGGGAGTGTGGCTCCCCTCCTGAGCCTTACGAGGCCCTGGAGACCTCATGCTTTGGAAAACATATTTATATTAGGGGAGGGGGTTTGTGGCCCCCCTTCTTGAGCCCAAATGGGCCCCAGGAACCCCATCACTCTGGACCATAAAGTAGCTATAAGGGAGAGGGCATGAGGCCTCCTTGCCGAGTCTTAAGAGACCCCAGGGACCCCATCCCACGGGCCAAAAACAACAATTTTAGGTTAGGGGTGACTTGCCCCCCTCCCCTGAGGCTAAAGAATAATAATAAAGGAGAGGGGCATGCGGCCTCCCTCCCAGGGACTTAAGAGGCCTGAGGACCTCATCCACCAGGTCAAAAACAGGTTTGTTTGGAGAGGGGACGTTTGGCCCACTCCCCAAGATGGCTATGTACACCAGGCCCAACGTCTTTCTTATGCTAGCTATCATGAACCAAGTTCAATTTTTCAGACAATAATCAGACAGAAACAAAAATAATGTAATCAACATATATCTATATAGCTTCCCAGCCCCCTTCCACTGCAGACAAATTGAGGGAAATTTGAAGGAAACAAACGTCACAAAAAGAAAAGAGGTGTTGCAGAGGAAGAAAGGAAGACGTAAGACACGACAGAGAAGAAAACATGAGTGGTGAAGGATCCTCATAGACAGCAGTGTGAAGCAGGAAAAGGGATCAGAAAATGAAATGATGCAGCTATACAAAAAAGATGGCAATTAGCTCATCAAAACATATACTCAATTCAACTAAATTTCTAATGTTTAGGCCTATCGTTTTATCCAGATCAGGAGTTTGATTGTGTCAGAAGGCACATTGATGTTTATTCAGCTTTGCATATATTTAAACAGTTTAAAAATCATTAACTGAGCACTTTAGGGCAAGGACACAATGTCCCAGTACCAATTTAATAAAGAGGAGTAACACATTAGTACAATATGAGAATTAGAGAATCTGAAAATTCTGAGATCATTAGATTAATGTGAAGGTGGAACAGTTAAAGATGTGTCATGTTTCTAAATATATTGTTGATTGTACTGAAGTTACATTTTTAAACGAAATGAGTATTAAAATAACCTATTTCAGTAAGAGTTGTTTTAAACCTAAATCACTTTATTTGCTACAGTTACCACAGGATGCCATTGGTATTCTTGGCAGTGTAGTAAGTAGGGATCTGATGCAAATACAATAATAATTAAGCTATCTGATAAAGTAGGCAATATTATAGTAGTAGCCAAAAAAGAAATATACACCAGAAGCATTCAGTCAGTTAGGAGATAATTGCTGTCATGCAAGAGTGAACAGTCAATATTATGTTGACTTAAATGAGAGATATCATGAAGGCTGACTAGTTGAGAAGACCAAGGGATAATCGAGTGAGCGGAATACTGCTACATCAAATTGACAGCCATTACATATTTACACTGTGTTTCTTCTCCCACTCGGGTAGCTGGGTACGAGATATCATTGGGGCAGCCTGGAGAGCCCCCTCCTGTGCTGCCCTGACTGCTCTCTGCTCAGCTGACTCTACACTGTGCTGAAGCAGGAGCCAGCAACTAGTTGCTGCCTCCCATGTCCTCGTGGGCAGGGTGGTGGGGTGGGGTTCTCCACACTGTCCCATTCATGGGCACTGATACCAAGGCAGCACACCACCATTGGAAGTGCATTGGCACTCATCTCTGTGTATCTGGAATATGGGGTCCCCTGGGACAGTATGATCTTGCATCAGCCCCAAGAGATGTGGTCTCTATAGCCAAGAGTTGAATAGGGAGCGTGCCCATGCACACCCCTTCCCATTCTAGATAAGCAAATTGAGGATTTAGTGACCCTAGGGGACCTGGCTCCCCCAGGCGAAAGAGGACGAAAATGTGGCAAAGCGCATGCACTTCGTTCTCCACCCAGTTTCCGGGAAACAAGCTTCTCATGCAGTTTTCTCTAGCCCTGTTGGGCTGAACTGCATGATTTTTATGCCATTTTTCTCCTAGTGTGCAGCTCTAGCCACCATGTTTTATGTCCCTTGTCCACTATAACGCATTTTTGCTTGATTTTTGTTGCTTACTTCACCAGACCTGTCCTCTGTTTGGGCTCCTGATGCTCCCTCCTGCCTAAGGGGTGTCTTCCACAGCTCCTTCAGAGCCAACAAATAGAACACCCTCCCTGTCACACTCCAAAGGTCCCACAGAATCCTGGCTACTTGAATGGTACCTGTGTGTCACTGGAATCAATCCACAAAGCTCCCAGGGAAACCATCTATGTTCCCTCAGCAGGTCCATTCTCCCAACTGTTCCTCAAGGGGCATAAGGGAGATGGTGCTACTGGCCCTGGTGAGAGCCATTCGAGTTCTGGGTGCAAGTTGGAGTCAAAAGTATTGCACCCATCTTCTCATTGGGGTCAGGTGGTTTCTCCTTCCTGCTGGGCATTCTTTCACCATCATCGCTCCCTTGTGCATTGGTTTTTAATTGGGGGTGGAACATTCTCAAAGATAGCTACCTATGCGTAATCTGAGTGGGGCTACATCTTCACTCCACTCCACCCCTGCCTCAGCCCTCCTGCACAGCATTCTGAGACATTTCAGCATGGCAACTTCAAGTGGTCTATAGAAAGACTTTAGTTGGGAGCCCTGCCCCCAGCAGGTACAGCTGGCACAGCCCCTTCCCACCAAAACGTCAAAGGGGAGCCCTCTTATATCTGACTTCAGAGGTCTTGACTTTCTCTGTAGCCTTCCTACCATATTATGGACCCATTCTGGATCCATTGAAAGAAGCTCGTCTTTAGTTGAAGAAGCCAGATTAATGTAGCATAGGATATAGAGTTAACTGCAATTACTCAAGCCTGAATAGAAAGGAAAGGCAAAATGCATACAGCTTTCTAAGGTCAAAGACATGCGCTTATTGAAAGAAGCAAGGAGAGTCCATACAATACCTGTCACTTAAATTAGGACTCATATATTTTCCATATCTAAATGCTCCTATAAAAGATAACTTTCAGCACACATGTGACTGTGACTATGTAGATATAAGGGCACAAGCCCATTGATTTATTCTATTTCATGCGCTATAGGGTACCTGCAACACCTACATTGACATTAATCCCTTGATATCTTTCCTGGTCCAGCGTAGCAGTACATTCACAGTTATGCTTCTTGTGGTGTTTTACATTTGTGCTCTATTATTCATTCAGTGCATATTTTCTTTTGGCATATTATGAAACTTCCTTCCATGATGTTGGCCTCACATAGAACCTAGTGAACTCTTAGAAAGCAGAGCGTTGTTATACATTACCATAACTGTTCTATATGAAAGGCATAGTTATGTTTGTATTTCACTTCACCTTAATGCACATAATCATAAGCATTAATTCTTTTCTTTGACAGTTCTAAAGCATGAACAAGAACTGAATTACTACCAGCAAATGGAGTGTGTTGGGACTGGCTAAAAATCAATCACTGAAAACACAGCCATCGATGTCAATGTTCTCTGTATTGCATTCTTGCTGAGTGTCTTTTCGAAGTGGTGGCTTTGAGAAAATCCTTCTTTTTATGTGATCGCCCCCATTTTGTGTTGAATGCTATTGCTGGTTTGTGGCATCTGTACACTGCGGCACTATGGTGTAAGCCACAGAGTATGTGATATTACCGTTAAAACATGACAGATTAGGCTAACTCCTAATTGGCAGATTTATCTTTTCAGTAAATGGTGCAGTAAAATAAACCAATGGCAGGTCCTCCCAGACAGCTTCCTGCCTTCAGGCCACTCCTCCTGCTCCTCTTCTCCTGCTGGGGTGAGACTTAGTCCCCCAGCATTCTCGGTGCCCAGAGGGACGGAACTGCTTCTTGCACAAGTTGCATAGCACCAACGCCAGCCTGCAGTGCGGGTCCTCCTGTAGCATGGGCCCTCCTAGACAGTCTCCTGCCTTTAAGCCACTCTTGCTGCTCCTCTTCTCCTGCTGGGGTGGGACTCAGCCCACCAGCATTCTCATGCCCAGAGGGGCGAGAATACTCCTTGCACGTGCTACATAGTGCCAACGCATTCCACAGCGCAGGTCCTCCCAGCCTCCAGTCCACTCTTGCTGCTCCTCTTCTCCTGCTGGGGTCGAACTCAGTGCCCCTGCATTCTCTGCACCCAGAGGGCACCTTTCATGAAATATAGGCTCTCCCCCCATGATCTCTCAGCGCAGTCCAGAGCCCCCTTCAGCATCTGCTACAATCACTTCCTCATTACAGGGCCCACTGCCTGCACCTTCCTTAGTCCCCTTCTACAGTCAGCTGTGAAATCAGCAAGAAATGTTGTCCTGGCTATGCAGTATATGAAGCCCAAAAGGACAACTCATGAAAAAAACAACCTAGCAAGGGCACGAAGGTCCCTGACTCTATTCACATTAATCAATCTAAGCGTCTAGTAGATGAATCCTGTCAGTGCTGAGACCCTAATTTCCCTTCAACTCTCTGCGTCCAGTGAGGATCCTAACATTCCCTTCTTGGAGCTCTTGGATGGGTTCTTGGAGAATCCTCTAGGAAAACTCAGGGCCATCCTAAATGTGGAGCTTGCTCTTTAGTTCCTCGCTGACATGTTGGAAGGGAAACTGGAGGTCCTGAAGCCCCTGTCACTCCGATACGGGAAATGGTCCTCTATCTATGTCAGGGCCCCCACATTCACATGTGCTACATGTATAAACTGGACCCAACTTATCTACTTTACCTCAACTGCCATCTGTGCCAGAGTCCAGTGATAGTCAAAGTTTAGCAGGCAATTTGGGGGGACAAGGTAGAGTTAATAACATGGTACAACATTTAGGGACAAGTGGGAGGCTTACTCCAACTATCCACCATGGCAGACTTCCCACGTGTTATTCGCAACTTCCTCTATAGTACACACCATTTTGAATCGTCCTTGGAGATGTTCCTGAACTACTTCCTAATATAAGTGAAAACTTTGAGACCTTAAGCAATAAAAGTGCACTGGTTGAAAATCAACGCAAAGTGGCCCAGGACCTGGCCCAAAACGTATTATCAGTCAGAAGATCACCCTGGCTCGGTATTCACCATAAAGACTGTACTGAGGACTGTGTACTGTTGAACTTTAAGATGCCTCTAACCGTGAAAATTCTCTTGAGTTGACTTAATCAGATGGCATCTCTCTCAGTCCAAATAAAGGCTTTCCCCTTGAGATATTTTTACAGGTCTCTCACTTCTCTGATCTCTATAAATGGATGTGCCTAAATGTAATAGCATATCTGGCTTTCTTGGAAAAACAATTACTAACATTCCTATGAAAAACTACTAGAAACCTCTTTCGTCTTTGGATGGCCAAGATTAACACTGCCTGAATCTGGTATCTGGTGTGGTTGAACCTCTCCCGACCATGAATGTCCACCAGGGAATCTTTGATACTGCCTGAACCACTGTTCCCAGTTTAGTTTCCATCAAGGACATCTTAAGCTACTGCCAGACTCTTCCTCGCCCAAGTCTCCGGAATCTGGCGTATATGGAAATTCCTCACACATGGGAGGACAAGAGGCTAAACAAGTCATCATTAGCCACCATGAATCTGGCCTCTCCAAAGGGGTCATAAACCGATACTGAAGTTCTGCCCACCCTGATAGATCAGTTTCTACCACCCTCAAATTCAAGATCACAATATAGAGTTTGGAATATACTCTCTTGGAATGTCGCTGGGGGGTCTTTATTAATTTATTTGATATATGCATGCTGCAGGAAACTTGGTGTGTTGAGCCAGTTCATAGATCAGGGTTTATCACCTTCTTTTGTCCAGCAACCTCAGGTGGCAGGGGTTGGCCAATATGTGGATCAAAAACTCGCTAGCTCTCACTATTGATATGAATTCTCAAGATATCCTGGTGTTGTCTCATGCTGGGAGCGGGTCCCCTTGCTATGCCATTAATGTCTACAACAGGCCAAGTGGGGCAAATAGGCCATCCAATACCCTTCATGTTTTAGAAAATGCTATAGACATTCACCCACACAATGATAAAGTAATCGCCGTTGGCGACTTTAATGTTACCTTCGAACCCTACGGCCCTTTAAATTAATGGAAGAGGAAAATGCATGTTGAGGAGACCCTCAGTTAGACTTGGACCCTGTCATGAGATGAACTGCGGTCACTGACTAGTTGTTGAGTTTATCTCTCCATCGTGGTCTTAGGGCCTGCAATTGCAGGTCCATTTCGGATCGTAGTGGTTCCCACACTTTTAAGCATGCGCTGCAAAAGTTACATTGATTATATATTTCTGTCTCCACCAATGTGGTCATCTTTTAAAGACATGGTAGTTGTAGAGTGCCACAAAAGTGACCACAATGCTCTTCATCTGTCTCGTAGTGGGTTTGGGACCGTTGTTCATCAGAGTGGCACTTCCAATTCTAGGACCGAACTAACACTTTCGAATAACAAGCGGGCCCTAAAATGGGAGGCTGTTTGAAAGGATCCAAATGTGCTGGCCCAGATCTATGGCCAGGTCGCTGTCACTTTGGAGGTATTGGCCACTAGTAGGACTTGAATCCCTGATCTTGATTCCATTGCCAAGTCCCATGAAAAACTGTTTATGACTCTTAAAGCCTTACTCAGTAAAGACGTCCGCAAGGCCCCTAGGTTACATACTCACTGAGCATGGTTCAATAGCAGCAGCAGTGTCATGTCTTTTAGGATAGTCTCATCGATGAATACCTCATTTTACATACATTATCCCATCCACAATGACTATAACGATTCTAAACAGGTGACCTTTTACCTAATAGCTTGCTCCTGTCTCTTCGACACCAGGCTCTCAATCTTCTATCTGAATCCCTGTACCTGATGTGCATAAACATGTCCCCAGGCACGGCAGATTTATTCTGTATAAGGGTCACCACTTTTTTCATCCTTGGCCAACAGCCAGCTGTGCATGATCACACTTGTTTAGAAAAGCATCGGTGATTGTTTTCAAAACCTTTTTATGATTGTTCCCAAAACATCCATGGTTGTTTAAAAAGCATATTGATTCTAGAAAAAACCCTGGAGTGACCACTTTAGTATAAAAGAACCTCACTCCCCCTACAAATTAGAGGAGAATTCCTTCAAAGCTGAGACGAAGGTCCTGCATGTCGAATCTCTGACTAGCAGCAGTCAGACCGCAGAGACTGGGTTCTTCATTCCAAACCATCAGGTGAGGGGGCTGGTTCATCCCTGGGGGTTTCTTGGCTACAGATACACATAGCCATACGCACATACACCTACACATCCAGGTTAGGCTAGGTACATTTTAGCAAAATTACTTAGGGCGCGCATTTTAGGAATATGCAAGTGCTACTGTTTATATCTGAACTGTTTCTGTTCACCTTATTAGCACTATGGTAGAAATGTATCTACTATTTACGATATTGGTACTAGCAATCTCTTTTGTATGCTTCTGTCTCCTGATTGTCGCAGCACACATGTTTTGCACGAGGCTGTCACTGGACCAATAAATACTTATTGAAACGTCCTAATCGCCATACTGTGTATTTTTTTAGAGAAAGCACGCACGAGTGTCCGAGCGAAAGGTACTGTACTGTTTTCCACGATCCCTGAGGAATCAGAGTTGTCATGTTCAGTGGTTGCCAGAAACTACCTACACCACTGTAGAATACAGGGGGGTGGTAGTGGCACTGTAGAGCTAGCTGGTCTAATGGCTGACATATCCTGTGGGGGTGTCCGGAAGCGCTTGGGACACCAAGCCCTCAGTTTGGGTCATCCAAAACGCGCAGGTCCTGAGGGACTCCTAGGAACTACATGACAGCAAGAAATCAAGACATACTCTCATTCAGAGGCTAAAGGTTGGCAATAGGATATTGCTAGAGCCGGGATTGACTACAAACAGTCACTTGTGCAGGCCAAATTTGATTGGGAACGAGAGATGTGGGAGGATCTGGTTGTAGCTGTCAGGGCAGGGGAAGCTAAATCGTTTTGGGGGATAGTGGGTCATGGAAAACGCAATGCTGCCACTGGTGTCTATTACAATCTCCAACCTCAGACCTGGATGGATCATTTTCCAAATATTTATGCAGCTAAGCCTGACTGAGAGAAGAGAGTTGGAAAATAATACTTTCCCCCTCTTACTCTTCAGCATAAAGACATTCTGTAGGCACTCATGGTGCTCCTGGCACACAAAGAGCCAGGTCCTGATTTCATCCCCGGGGACCTCTTTAGAACAGAACCTTTGATCTCGTCTTCCTTTTTTCAGCTGCTTTTCCATTCCATTTTAGAAGGTGGCCAGATTCCCTGGTCTTGGCAGACCGCTGAAAATGTTCCGATTTACAAAAAAGACTGCAAAGACGACCCAGGGAAATATAGGCCTATCAGCCTTATTGATACGTCCCTGAAACTCTGCTCCCACCTTATTCTAGGACAGTTACTGGACTGGGTTAAGGACAACTCGATTCTTTCTGAGATGCAGGTGCGGTTTAGAAAAAGGGTTAGCCCTTTACTAGAAAAGTGTAATGTTGGACAAAGGCCACTTGTATGTGGCCTTTGTCGACTTGAGAACAGCCTTTTATTCCATTCCAAGAACTAAGCTGTGGGAAGTTCTGAAAATTATTGGTGTTCCTGTTAACCTCTTGTCTGTTTTAGTCAGACTACATGCTCACAACACTGCCCGAGTTAGGTATGGAAACAATGACGAGTTTACAGATCCTTTTATTATTGAAACTGGTGTCAGACAGGTTTGTGTTATGTTATGTTATGAGTGGATTTGTAGAGCGCGCAGCTACTCAATAGAGTGTCCCGGCGCTGAGATTGAAAGAGACACAAAGACTGACAGAGGAGCACATCAGTACCCGGGAGAACGGATTTTAAACTATTTGCTGGAACAGCCAGGTTTTTAGTTCTTTCCTGAACGCCAATATGTTCGTGGCCTGCCTGAGCGAGAGAGGCAGTTTGTTCCAGTGTCTAGCCACTTGCACTTGAAAAGACCGTCCACCGCGGCGACTTCTGAAATATTTTGGAGTCATAATTAGGTGTTGGTGCGCTGACCTCAGAGCTCTGCCAGGCACGTAATACTGAAACTCTTCTGCGAATATACTGTGCCCCCATGTCGTGAAGAGCTTTGAAGGCCAGGACCAATGCTTTGAAAAGTATTCTGCAACGGATAGGCAGCCAATGCAGAGTCTTCAGATGGTGAGAGATCCGATCTCTAGGTCTGAGCCCCAAGACTGCCCTAGCCGCTGCATTCTGCACGATCTGAAGTCTGTTCAGTAAGAACTCTGGAAGGCCCAGATAGAGGATGTTAGCATAGTCCAATCTGGAGGTAATGAGGGCCTGAACGACCGTCTTTCTGTGAGAGGTCGGCAAAAGGAAGAGAAACCTGCGGAGCATTTTCAGGAGACCAAAACACGTGCCCGCCACTGCCTGTACTTGAGATGTCATAGCTAAGGCGTCGTCCATTTTCATTCCCAGATTTTTTACAGTCTTAACTGCTGACTGGGGGGGGGGGGACATATTAGAAGGCCACCATTGTTTCCAGGCGTCCAGGGGAGGGGTGCCAAAAAAAAAAAATTCGGATTTTTCTGGATTACATTTAAGATTATTGAGTCGGAACCAGACAAAAATTTCTTTCAGGCATTTATTTATCTTTACCCCATTAAACTCCTCGCCCTTCTCACAGGTGAAGAGCAACTGGGTATCATCGGCATATGATATAATCATAGCCCCGCACTCTTCTGCTAGGGTAGCCAAGGGAGCCATATATATATTGAAAAGAATTGGACTCAAGATAGATCCCTGTGGCACGCCAACGTTCAAGGGCGGGATGCTGGCTGAGAACGGAGGCAGCCAAACTTCTTGGTATCTGTCCTCCAGAAAAGAGGAGAACCACTTCAACACCGTTCCTCCAAGTCCACACTCCCGTAGCCTCCACAGGAGGCGGTCATGGGGTACGGTGTCGAAAGCCGCAGAGAGGTCCAAAAGAACAAGAACTGCTTTGCCACCTTTATCAAGAGTTTCTTTGATAGATTCGGAGACTTCTAGCAGCGCCGTCTCTGTACTAAGGTTCTGCCTGAAACCAGACTGGCTCGAATGGAAAATGTTATTGGCTTCAGCAAAATCGCTGATCACAGTGTGAACGTATTTCTCTATTGTCTACAAAGAAAGGCAACAAAGAGATGGGTCTGTAATTAGATAATTCCAGTGGATCCGCCGTAGGTTTTTTCAATAAGGGAATTATTTTGGCGCTCTTCCAACTTACTGGGACCTGACCACTATGCAGAGATACATTAAGAAAACTATTCACTGTCGGGTTTAAAATCTCCGCCATGGCCGCCATAAATTTGGCCGGACAAGGGTCCGCAGGTGAGCCAGACTTAAGGCCCTGCATAATTGCCAAGGATGTCTCTAAGGGCAAGGGAGGAAAGAGAGACAGGGAGGCGCTACCCGCCTGATTCTGGGGGCAGCCGAAAAGGAGGCCTGCACTTCTTTCTCATCTAAGGCATCAAAGGAGGATTGAATTTTTATAATTTTTGTGTGAAAGAAGTTAGCTAACTTTTTAGTCCAGTCCGCTGAGGGAGAGGAATGCCTTGTCATAGCCCTAGGTGAAGAGAAGCCTTTAACAATATCAAAAATGTCTCTGCTTTTATTCCCTGCGGCCTCAATTTTAAAAGCAAAGAAGCTCTTCTTGGCTTCCTGTATCCTATTATGGTAATCTTTTAATGCCTCTTTATAATCTCTTTTATTTTCTACATTAAAATCTCTCCTCCATATTCTTTCCTTATGCTTACAGACCCTTGTGTGTTGGCCCCAACACTGTTTACCCTTTATATTAATGACTTAGTTCAAGCACTTGTTTTTTTCTGGAAATGACGCACCTTAGCTAGGCCCTCACAAAATTGCAACGCTGCTCTTTGCAGATGACACACTCTTAATTTCCAAAACTCTGTGTGGCCTGCAGGCAATACTACATCACGTTCTAATCTTTTGCAGCGCACGAGGCCTTGAGCTTAACATCAATAAAAGAAATCTGTCAGAGCAAATATTACGTTGAATGGTGTTCCTCTTAAATAAGTGCAGGATTTTATATATTTGGGGGTCTGCTTATCTCACAAAATGAGTTGGTCCATACAAATTAGGAAGTGTACATTGAAGCTTCAACAAAAAGCTGGTGCTGTGTCCAAATTGCGTGAGAAGGCCTGTGCATGTTCCCTTGAACCAGTGGTTGAGATATATAATCTCAAAGCAAAAAGTATAGCTATGTAAAGTGCAGACTTTTGCGGCCATGTCAGGACTGATGATCTCAGTAAAACCGAAAAGAGGTTTGTGAGGAGCATTCTTAATCTCCCACAGAGTGCCCCCCTCCTCCTCCAACTTTTGGATGTGAGTATCCTTCCGATTAACCATCACATTATGTCTCGTCCTATTCTGTATTGGCATAGACTTTGGTCAACAAACGAATTGGAATCCTATAGAGTGTCAATTAAGGCACTTCTAAAATCTCCTGGCTGTATGAAGATCGCATGGTTTGCTTATATTAAGTCTATGTGATATGAAATAGGCCTGCCTCTGCTGTGGGATACCCTGGATATAGCAAAGCTAGTCCCTCATTCCTTGATTAAAGATCTTTTAAAGGAGGATTTGTGGTTGAGGGAACTGAAATGTATTAAAGCGGGGAGCTTAACTGACCTTTTTCGAGACATAAAGCTTACTCCTGCTTATGAATCATTCTTTGACATTCTCCTAGGATCCACCCCATTGCAACTTGTCTTAAAATGGAAGTATGGGGTCCTGCGGGTGAATAGCTTTTATATGAAATGGTGCATGAAGTAGTGTAGCTCCGGCAAGTGCCCTCTTGTAACTCAGAGGAGGAAACTCTTCATCACTTTTCCTTTTTTTGTCCTGCATATGCTTGGCCACGCAAACAATGGCTAAAACATGTATGCAAACTCTTGGGTTTTCGTCATTATGTGCCTGCACTACGCACTTTACACTCTGACACTAGAGAGGTGATTGTTGTTGGAATGACAAAAGTTTTGCATTCTGCTTGGCTCATCCGTACTCATAGTGTCAAAGCGATGAAGCGAAGATATGCTTTAATGTTATCTTTTTCCCTTTGCCTTTTTTGATATGAGTTCTTTCATTATAGATATACTTTTATCTGTTTCCACGCTGAATGCTGTTTTTAACATTGCTGGGAGTTTCTTTTCTTGCTATTTATCATGAGTTTCTATGACTGTGGCACTGGCACCTTGTATGTGATTTATGGTATTTATTGTTTTTAAACGATATTGATTGTTTTTATAATTTTAATCTTGTTGTATTGTGTTTTATGGAATAATATCCGAAATAAACATTTTTGATTGATTTGAGACCAATGAAATGGAAAGTTAAATGTCACCTGTGAACTGCGGCACATGTTGTGCCACTCAATACACTAACAAAGAATTCATGGCTTCAGTCCTACCTGCATAGTTTGACTGCCACAGTTTCTTATTGTGCTGGTGAGCCTATCAACATAATCCTTTTTGATAGGAAAGACCCCTACTTTTGTGGAAGAACAGACGAGGACTGGACCTGCTCTCGGTGATCAGTGTGGAGACATGAAGGGATGGACCTGATCCTTCTTGTACCCTGGGGTGGAAAGTGGATCTCCTGTGGGACTAAAGGGACACAAAAAGCTGCAACAGGCCTTTTTCCTTGAGTGACCAGCTGACCAGTAGCAACTCCTTTGGAAAGAGTCCTTTCCCACTTGTGCTGTCTTTGGGGTCCTAGAAGCCTTAGAAGTGAATAAGGAGAACTGATCAAGAAAATCTAAAAAAGCTGGGATTTTTTGACTTCCAAGACCTCCAGAGCGAGATTTCATGGCAAAGGTGACTGATTTAAAGAACACTTTATCAGATATCACTTAAGACTTGCCCCGCTGGTTGATTTTGAGCTGCAATTCTTGACCGGGCTAAGGTGAAATAAGTAGTCGTCTGACAAGAGGACGTCAGTAGCCACAGAATTTGAATTGTCCCAACCAGAGCTTTTTGCACCAAAACTTCATCCAACAGCTATCTAACTTTGAGAGGAATTCACCAGACACAGCGCGCAGCCTTGCCCCACTGCAGGATTTCTTCCTCCATTTCAGAAGCTATCGGTCTGATTTAAAGTTTTGTGGATAGAATACTCAGCCACAAATGTGAAGGCTATCCAGTCTGCAGTATTACAAGTGCCACAGGATATAATGCACTCGTAATAATGCAGACAAGATATCAATCACATTTTTGAAGGATTAACCTCCCCCCCCGCCAGCCTCAAAATCAGGCCCTTACGGAGTAGGTAAAATCTTTCACTGAGATGACCCACAATCCAACCTCCTCTCTATTGCGGGCGATCTGAAATCAGACTTGGGATACAGTCAACCATTAACAGTTACTTCGAATTGCTGCTTTACTATCTCCTGCTTTGTTCTGCCCTAAAACTTTAAAAAATCATATCTTTGGTTCCCTTTATGGGAGTTTAGTAATTGTGATATAATTTTTAATATTAGGTTGTTCTCTCTGTTTTTAGAAATTGGCTTTGGGGTTTTTATTATGTTGTGTTTTGACTTTTTCATTGTTTTGGTACTGATAAATACTTTGCACACTGCTCTGTGCCATAAACTACAAGGGTTTAAGCCAGGTTTATTTATCAAATTTGTTTGTTGGGCCTGTCAATATTTTGGACTTATCACTTGGAAAGGATTCTCATCTTCCTCAACTAACAACCCAAATTCAAACATGGCAGATTGAAGAGATCAATCAAATCCAACCAGTGTACATCATATTTTTACATGATGTGGTGAATCTTACAGTGGAAATCATGCCTTCACACAAGGCTGTTCCAAGTCTGGTTACTCAATGACACGTTTGGGAGAGCATGCAAAAGGGGACACAGAGTGAGAGAGAGGGCGTAGAGCTATTGGAGTGGGCATATATTGTTGTTAGACCTGGCATCTTTTGGCGTGTTTCCCCTGTCTTTTTGCTTTCTGACCTCCCGGTTTTGACTCTGTTTTTGCTGTTTTAGTGTCTCTGCGCACTTTCTCATTGCTGTTCAGTGTTAACCCGTTTGCTGCTCTGAACGTTCCGCGCCAGTGCGGAACGTTCTATTAAACGGGCGGGGCCGCATCGGCCAACGGACGTGCGCAGCACTACCGAGGTAGTGCTCGCGACGGCCGTTGGCCGACGCACGCAGCAAACGGGTTAAAGTGCAAGTGCTCTTGTTGTAAATTGTTGTTATGGATTGGTGATTCAATGATTGGTTATTTGATTTACTGGTCAGTCCCTAGTACAGTGCACTGTGTGTGCCCAGGGCCTGTAAATCAAATGCTGCTAGTGGGCTGGCAGCACTGGTTGTGCCACCCACACAAGCAGCCCTTCAAAGGTAACTCAGACCTGCCACTGCAGTGTCTGTGTGCAGTCTAGTACTGCCATGTCGACTTGGCAAGGACACCCACTTGCCAGGCCCTACCCTTCCCTTTTCTTACATATTAGTCACCCCTAAGGTAGGCCCAAGGTATCCCTGTGGGCAGGGCGCAGTGTATGTGAATGGTGGGACATGCCCTGATGTGTGTGACATGTCCTGATAGTGAAATACTGCCAATTTCGTTTTTCACTATTGAAAGGCTATCTGGCCCATAGGAAAGCATGGAAGTTAATTTATAACATCTTCTAAATATAACTTTCCATTGGGACTAGATAGGAAAATAAAGTTTAGTATGCCTGAACTCAGAATCTAAAGATGCATCTTTTAGTAAAGGTGATTTTTACATTCTGTGTTTGAAAATACCTCTTTTAGAAAGAAGGTATTTTCTTGCTTAGCCATCCTGTGTGCTTCTGCTAGGATGTGTATTGACTGTCTGGCTTTGGAGTGACAGGGGCTGGGGATGTGCGGTGAGTCTGGATGCGTCAGGGCTGGGCTGAATAGACCTGGGCTGCATTTAGAGTAGTATGAGGAGAGTTCCTTGCACCTGAATGGGCCTGGTCTGCTGCAGACAATGCTGTCTCTGCCTCCTGCTGGGAAGCTGGGCCAGAGAGGACCAAACTGGTTTGGACTAAGCACAGATACTCTTTGCCTAATAGGACAAATTAATTTGGGATATAAATATTGGGGCCCAGACCCCAGAACTTTAGAACTCTTTTGGAACCAAGAAGACTGCCAAGAAGAAGAGCTGGAGAAGCTGTGAGGAGGGACTACCACTTTGCTGTGTGCTTTGCTGTGTTGGCCTGCAGTGGCTGCTTCTGTCTTGGGCAGTGAAAGGACTGGACTGAACTTTCTGCAATTTCTTTTTGTGAGTTTCTCCAAGGGCTTGAGGTATAGCTTGCCCCCTGTTCAAGAAGTCTCAGGAACAGCAAAGACTTCAAGTTCTTCTGCCATCAGCACTGGGTACTGTGTGTTTTGTGCTGCACAGTGGGAAAAGCAACCCGACGTAGTCAACGACGCCCCTGTTGACCCCATTTCCTGAAGGCACCGCAGAGGGCACCGGCGCATGCTGCATCGCAACCCTGGTCTCACCGACAACGCCGCCACTGAGCCGCTGCTTGCACCGTGACCTGTGGGCACTGCACTCCGCACCGCCTCACATCATGCCGTCGCCTTGGTATCCCTGACGACGACGCTCCACGCCCACATCGATGCCACTGCTTGCACCGTGGTTCGAGGGCATCGCTCATAAGTTACACTATGCACCATCCTCATCCTGCACCGCAGCCTTGGCCTACTGACGCCTGTGCCATCGACTCCAGTTCGTCAGCCGACAACAGCGCTTAAGCAACGATGACGCCGCTGCTTGCACCGTGACCTGCCAGCACCGCGACGAGCACTGCATCACTTTGCACCGCAGCCCAGGTCTCACCGATGCTGCTGGACGACCGTCACTGACCCGGTGCCTGCACCGCGACCTGAGGGCACCACACGCTGCACTTCGCACCGCAGCCCCGATGCCCCCTGACGCCGGCGCTCCCGACTTCAACCGCGAGGAGTTCGATCTGCAACGCGTGTGACTTCAAGGGCCGGACGACTCCTGCACCGACCTCCGTAACAGACGCCTGCGGACGCCGGCTCTTCGGGGCTCACCGAGAGATCGCTGACGCCCTGCATTCCTAAAGGTACTGTTTTGCGGGTCTTCCCGACACCGTAGCTGGCCTGCAACGCCGGGGTCAGCCAGAACTGTTTGGATTTGTTGTTCACTACGCCGTGATAGCCCCAGATGGAGCTATCGACTTCAAGGAACTGTATTTCAAGTCTATTTTGATTATTGAAGATTTCTGATAATTGTATGCAGGATTTTTATTGTCTTTGGTCTTGTATTGGATATGTAAAAATATTGGATATTTTTCAAAACTGGTGTGGTGTCCTTTTGTAGTGCTTTCACTGTATTACTGTTGGTTATGTGCAAATGCTTTACACACTGCCTGTAAGATAAGCCTGACTGCTCGTCCCAAGCTACAAGGGAGTGAGCAGGGGTTATTTTAGTAGTGTAACTCCCTTATCCTGACTATAAGGAAGGGTCCCTACTTGGACAAAGGTGCAAACTCTTGCCAACTAGAGACCCCCATTTCTAACATTGGTTGTCAGCGGTGAGGATAGGACTTGCGTTTGCACTTGACTTACAGTGATTGGTGTACACTACTACCATATCACAGACCATTACATACCACATACAGTTTTTTGGGTGGTCTATTTTTGCCTTTCCATCGGTCTGGAACTTGAACTTTCCAGTACAACATGCCTCAATCAATTGCATCATCTGTTGCATCCTTGGAAGTGGCCTTTGAGGAGGAGAGGTTAGAAACCTACAATTTGAACGAATTAAAGACGATCTGCAAAAACCTCAAAGTCCAAATCAGTGGCCTCACCAGAAAAGAGGAGCTACAAAAGGTGCTGAGGGCCTGGGTAGTAGCCAGACATGCTAGTGAGCTATCTGGGGATCTTGGCATGGAGGCGGAGGAGCCTATTCCAAGTGTTGATGTGCTTTTGGGGGGGCACCCTCTAAACCAGGCAGCAGTGGCTTGTCCTCAGAGGAGCTGGAGGACAGGCGGGAAGCAAGGAGAGTTGCAATGGAACTGGAGAAGCTTAAGCTAGCCATGGAGGAGAAAAGGATGATGTTAGACAATGAGATCAGGATAAAGGAGCTGGATCATAGAAGTAGACCCGGCTCAGATGATGGCAGCAATTCATCAGGGCAGGCAGACAGAATTGTGCACATCCCCAAGAATGTAGGCAAGGAATTCAAGAAGGGGGATGACATACAAAGGGGGTTTCAGGGTTATGAGGCGTCTATACACATGAATGGGGCCCTGAGAAGAATTGGGGGGCAGGATTGTGGCCTCTTTTCCCAGAAGAAGCAAGGGACACTTTAGTGGCTTTGGGTAAGGGGTGTAACCACACCTATGCTGACATGAAGGAGGCCCTTCTCACCAGGTATGGTCTCACTCCTGAGAAGTACAGGGATCAGTTTAGGTCCAGTAAGAAGACTGATGTCAACACTTAGTTGGAATGTGTGGATTTATTTTGCAGGTCACTGGATGGCTGGGTGAAGGGCAGTAATGTGACAGATTATCAGGGGCTCTACAATTTGATTGCATGGGAGCACTTGTATAGTCTATGTTTTTCAGAGCTGCACCAGCACTTGGTTGATAGTAAGCTGACTGACCCCAGGAAGCTTGCTATGGAGGCGGACCGCTGGATGAGTACCAGGGTCCACAAGAAAGCATTTGGCGGAAGACTCAGCCAAAGGTGGGCAGGGTCCCCAGCAGAAAAGTGGGGGGGACAAGGGTAAAGCACATGAGTTCTCTAAAGGGCCCCAAACTAATACCCAGGGTAAAGGTTCCCATCCCCCAGGAGATAAGAAACAAGGGGTCTCTTCAGGAAAGCCTGCTGAGACCGGCCCCCAGATGTGCTTCGCCTGTAAGCAGGTAGGTCACATAAGGGGGGATCCCAAGTGCCCCAAGAGGGACGAAGCCACCCACCGGTGGGCAGACCAAGGTGTTGGCTAGTGTACACTTGGGGAGGAGGGGTGCCCACAGGAGGGTGGGGATCCTGCAGAAATGACCCTCGTCTCACTAGGGGACAGTGAGATGGTCCCAGGAAACCAGGTGCCCCCTAACACAAAGAAATACAGCACCTGGGTGACCATCAATGGGAAAAGGGTAGAGGCTCTCAGAGATACTGGAGCCAGTGTGACCTCAGTCCAGTATCACCGGGTCTCTGAGGAGCAAGTAGTCCCCGGGGCATTCCACCAAGTAGTTGCCATGGGCAACTCAGAGTGCCAGTGTATGGTGGTGCAGGATCCCTTTGAAAGGGGGGGTCTCCGGTCTATTGAAGGTGGTTGTGAGCCCTACCATGCGTGTAGATGTTCTGCTAGGGAGCAACCTGGAGCAGTCCTTGTGGAAGGATGTTGAGCTTAGGTCTCACTTGGAGATGCTTGGCTTGCCAGAGTTTGCATGCGTGACCACTCGGTCAATGGCAGTCAGAAAGGGTGATCAGAAGGACCTGGAGCCTGAAACAGTGGCCCAGGTTCCTGCCAAGAGAAAGGGCTGGGGGCGCAGGAAACCCGCCCCTGAGATTCCCAAGGTCCGGGAGGAGGCTTACCTTGAGGGGGACGCTCTGGTACCTACAGGGGAGCAGTTAGCTGAACTGGGGGACATCTCTGAGCTGAACCATTGGCAGCAAGAAGGTGGTCCCACCAGGGAAGAATTCTGCAGGGAGCAGAAAGAGTGCCCTTCTCTAGAGGGTTTGCGGCGGCAGGCTGCAGACCAGGCAGCTGGTGAGCAGTCTGGATCACACTGGGTCTACTGGGAGAATGGTCTCCTATACAGTGAGCCTAAGGTCACTGAGCCTGGGTCAGCCTGTGTGCTGGTGGTACCCCAGCACTTCAGGGCCTTCCTACTGGGTCTGGCTCACGACGTGCCTTTGGCAGGACATTTGGGGCGGGAACCTTTGACAGGCTTGTCGGCCACTACTTTTGGCCTCAAATGTGAAGGCAGTCAGATGGACATTGCAGGTCTTGCCAAACTTGCCAGGCAAGTGGTAAGAGTGGGAGGAAGTGTAAGGCTCCTCTCCAACCTTTTCCAGCCATTGGAACCCCTTTTGAAAGGGTTGGGAGGGACATTGTGGGGCCAGTAGATCCCAAGACAGCCATGGGCAACAGGTGCATTTTGGTCTTGGTGGGCCATGCCACCCGGTACCCGGAGGCAATCCCTCTCAGGACAACAACAGCGCCAGTGGTGGGCCGGGCGTTAATGTGGATCTTTTCCCGTGTGGGTTTACCCAGAGAGGTGGTTTCTGACCGTGGTTCCAATTTCATATCTAAGTATATGACATCCCTGTGGAAGGAGTGTGGTGTAACCTACAAGTTCACCACTCCTTACCACCCCCAAGGTAACGGTTTGGTGGAAAGATTCAACCAAACCTTGAAGGGCATGATCAAGGGTCTAACAGAGCCCATGAGGCATAAGTGGGATGTCCTCTTGCCATGCCTTCTCTTTGCATACAGGAAGGTACCACAGAAGTCTCTAGGGTTCAGTCCCTTTGAGCTTCTGTATGGGCACAATGTGAGAGGACCTCTTAGTTTGGTCAAGGAAGGCTGGGAGGCAGCTCCCAGGAAAACTCCCAGGGGAAGATTTACAAGAAACTGACGCCTGCGTGAAAAACCCTTGCGCCACTATAGATGCACCGTATTTACAATATGGCGCACTATGGCGCAAGGATTGACAGATGCGTCAGAAACTCTGACTCATCTGTTGGCGGAAAAGTCACGCATTGTTGGAGTCGTGTCGCAAGCACCACACAACTCCAGCAATGCGTGTTGCGGCCTATTCCCAATACACTGCGTCACTCCTTATGCCTGCTTCAAGCAGGCGTAAGGTTTTGACGCAGTGGCGTCCTAAAAGTCACGCAGTGAAATCTTGTAGATTTCACTGCGTCACTTTTACGAGGCTTTCCTGCGTGGGAACGCCTACCCTGCATACATTATACCTGACGCAGGTATAATGTCACGCAGGGTTTTACAACGTGACGCATCTCCCTAGATGCGTCACGTTGTAAATTTGCCGCATTTTTTACGCTGCCGCTGCGTCACAAAAGTGACGCAATGGCAGCGTAAAAGTGACGCAAGGGGCTTGTAAATCTGCCCCTCAGGATGTATTTAGCTACATGTTGGCCTTCAGGAATCACACTGCCCACTTCAGAAAGCTCGCTCAGGCGAACCTGGAAGCAAGCCAGGAGGAGATGAAACGCTGGTACGACCAGAATGCCACTCTGATAGTTTCAGCCTGGCCAAAAAGTGTGGGTCATGGCCCTAGTGGAACCTTGTGCCTTGCAGGACAAGTGGACTGGGCCTTTTGAGGTGGTGGAGCGCAAATGTGATGTCACCTACATGGTGAATTTGCAGACTCCCAGGAACCCTTTGAGGGTCCTCCACGTGAACCGCCTCAAGCCGCACTTTGAGAGGTCCGAAGTAAGCATGCTCTTGGCAACAGATGATGGGGTGGAAGAGGAGAGTGAACCTCTCCCTGACCTCCTGTCCACCAGGGAGCACGATGGGTCAGTGAAAGGTGTGATCCTCTCCCCTACACTGACCCCAGAGCAGCAGGGTGACTGTCACCAGTTCTTGGGACAGTTTGCCACACTGTTCTCTCTGACCCTAGATGTTTCTCACTGGTGCACCCATGATGTGGACACTGGTGACAGCCCTCCTGTAAAACACAAGATTTACAGGTTGACTGACTGGGTCAGGGCCAGCATCAAAGAGGAGGTCTCTAAGATGTTGGCGTTAGGGGTGATAGAGCCCTCCAATAGTCCTTGGGCCAGCCCAGTGGTCTTGGTAGCAAAGGCTGGTGCACCTGGTGCCACGCCAGAACTGCGGTTCTGTGTGGACTACCGTGGGCTCAATGCCGACACCAAGACTGACGCGCACCCCACCCCCAGAGCTGATGATCTCATTGATCGGTTGGGAGCTGCCAAGTTCCTCAGCACATTTGATTTGAGTCTGGGTACTGGCAGATTGCCTTAACCGATGGGGCCAAGGAGAGGTCAGCATTCTCATCCCCTGAGGGGCATTACCAATTCCAGGTGATGCCCTTTGGATTGAAGAATGCCCTTGCCACCTTTCAAAAGTTGGTCAACCAGTTGTAGGCTGGAATGGAGGATTTCAGTGCCGCCTACCTGGACGACATTGCAGTATTCAGTTCCAGCTGGGAAGAACACTTGCAGCACCTCTGGGAAGTGTTGAAGGCTCTGCAGAGGGCAGGCCTCACGGTCAAGGCCAGTAAGTGCCAGATTGGGCAGGGCTCTGTGGTGTACATTAGACACCAGGTAGGAAGCGGCCAGGTGGTGCCCCTACAGCCCAAGATTGACACCATTCTGGCTTGGGAGCTCCCCAAGACCCAGACAGAGGTGAGAGCCTTTTTAGGTCTCACCAGTTACTACAGGAGATTTGTTAAGGGCTATGGCACCATTGTTGCCCCCTTAACAGAGCTGACTTCCAGGAAGCAGCCCAAGAAGGTGATCTGGTCTGAGTCCTGCCAGAAAGCTTTTGATGCCCTGAAGGCAGCCATGTGCACGGCGCCCGTGCTCAAGGCACCCGATTTCTCCAAGGAATTTGTTGGGCAGACTGACGCTTCAGAGCATGGTGTGAGAGTGGGGCTCTCACAACTGAACAATGAGGGCCTAGACCAGCCTATAGTTTTCCTTAGCAGGAGACTACTCCCCAGGGAACAGAGGTGGAGTGCCGTAGAAAGGGAAGTTTTTTCTGTGGTCTGGGCCCTGAAGAAGCTAAGACCCTACCTGTTTGGGACTCACTTCCGAATTCAGACAGACCACAAGCCCCTCAGATGGTTGATGCAAATGAGGGGTGAAAACCCAAAACTGTTGAGGTGGTCCATCTCCCAACAGGTAATAGACTTTACGGTGGAACACCGCCCTGGTACAGAACACGCCAACGGTGATGGCCTGTCCAGGTTCTTCCGCCTTAGTGAAGAGAACACCCAGGAGGTTGGGTAGTTCTCCCTACTTTCAGCTGGAGTGTTAGACTTGGCATCTTCTGGCATGTTTCCCCTGTCTTTTTGCTTTCTTACCTCCCAATTTTGACTCTGTTTTTGCTGGTTTATTGTCTCTGCGCATTTTCTCACTGCTGTTCAGTGTTAAAGTGCAAGTGCGCCTGTTGTAAATTGTTGTTATGGATTGGTGATTCCATGATTGGTTATTTGATTTACTAGTCAGTCCCTAGTACAGTGCACTGTGTGTGCCCAGGGCCTATAAATCAAATGCTGCTAGTGGGTTTGCAGCACTGGTTGTGCCACCCACACAAGCAGCCCTTCAAAGGTAACTCAGACCTGCCACTGCAGTGTGTAAGAAAGTGGCTCTGTATATACTGCACCAAGGTAAGGTTCAGTGTGCACAGAGTCCACAGTCCCCAGAGGTTTGGCAGAGGCTAAAGTTAGATATAACCTTACTCTCTAAAGTGGTAGCTTGGTCGAGCAGTAAGGCAGTATCAGAGGACAGTGTAAAGCATTTGTTGTACACACTCAGTCAGCAAATGAAGCCACACACTCAAGAACTGAACTCTAGGCCAATGGTTTGTATATAAAAATATAGTTGTTTTATTTTAGAACCAACAATGGGTGTCAAAATATACTTTCTCAGAATGAGATGCTTTAGTTAACTACTGTTCAATTGGCAATAGACTTTTGAATGCAATAGTTACAGTTGTTGCAATATGCAACACAATTTTAAACACAATTATACATTGAGCTCAATGGAAATTTCTGGTTAAATGCAATAGATTACTTTTTGGATTACTTTTTTAACCACGGGACTGGATCTTGGATTCAGTCCCGGGACACTTCCTGTAAACAGGTGAGAAAAAGCGTTTTGGTTATGGTAGTGATTTTTGAGGAATATTACTGTATTTCAAAAGTTGACACTTAGAAACTTTTCTGGGTAAAATTACCAATGTTATCCTAGGGAAGGAAATACAGTTTGCAAGCAAAGTATGTTTACATTACTTTTGTAATCCAGTGCTGGACTCCTAGGTTCAGCACTGGGACATTTACTTAAAACAGGTAAGTAATTACGTTTTTGTAGTTTGTACGATTTTTAAAGAATATTTGTATGATTCAGAAATCGACACTTAGAAACTTTTTCAACAAAAAGCAGGCAATGATATCCTATGAGAGGAATTTCCAGTTACTGGTAAGTACGGTAAAAATTACTTTTCATGGTCGGTACTGGACTAAAAGATGCAGTACTGAGGTCTCTCCTGATAGTAGGTGAGTAATTCGGAATTCGTTACTGTTGTGATTTTTAAGCAATATTTTGGTATTTCAAAAGTGGACACTTAGAAGAAATTTCACAGAAAACCAGTCAATGGATCCCTATGTAAGAAAATTCAATTCGCCGGTAAGTTACTTTTAACGTTACTTTTGTAATCCAGTGCTGGACTCCTAGGTTCAGCCCTGGGACATTTACTTAAAACAGGTAAGTAATTACGTTTTGGTAGTCTGTACGATTTTTAAAGAATATTCTTGTTTTCAAAAGTCGACACTTAGAAACTTTTTGAAGAAAAAGTGCCCATGTTATCCTATGAGGAAAAATGAGTTATCGGTCTCGAGGTAAGTAATCGGTCTTTTGAGTTAGGGTTCTGGGGTTAGACTCAGGGGTCTCCCAGGGTCAGTGATGCACTGTTGTTGCACCCTCAGCGGCACTAGGGCGGCCGGGTGCAGAGTGTTGAGGCCCAATGTTATCCTATGGAGGATAGGGGGACTCCGGTTGGTGGCGGCTGGCAAGCAGGCCACGGGGTTGTGGGAGCAAAGCTCCTAGGGTTAAGCTCAGGGCACGTTGGGGACCAAGTTAGCACCAAAGAGGCACCCTCAGCGGCACTAGGGCGGCCGGGTGCAGAGTGCTGTTTTGAGGTCGGGTGCCCTGTTGATTTCAATGGAAATTTTCGGTTTTGGTTTTCAGCTGCAGGCTCGGTCCAGGAAGACTTCCAGGAGGAACCAACAGCTGGGCAGGTAAGTTGGAGGGCTCGGGGACGTAGGTGCACCTCGGGTTCCTTTCTCCAGGCGCAGGGCGTCTGGATGCAGGGGTGTCTTTGAGGTCGGATTTCACCTTACCGGGCCACTCGCGGTTGGGGGTTCTCCGTGCAGAGGCTGCAGGCGACGTCGGGGAGTCCTGGAGGGGTCAACCCACGGTGGACTCGGACTCTGGAGAGCTGGGGGACCTCGCTGGGACCGGTGGGCCACTTGAACTCGGGCTGTAGGCGACGGGTGCAGTGGTGGTTCCAGGCGTCGGGTTTCTTTCTCCTCAGCAGGCTCGGAGTCTTTGTTTGGTGTTTCTTTTGAACAGAGCTGCTGTTCACAGGAGATCCGGTCTTTGTTGAAGGCAGTCAGTCCTCCCTGGGGTTCTGGAGGTCGCTGGCTGCAGGACAAGACTATTTTTGGCGCAGGATCTCTGGAAACTGCAGACGGGCCGGTAGGGCTGGGGCCAAGTCAGTTGTTCTCTGCAGTCTCCTCTGCTGGGCGTCTTCTTTCGTCCTTTTTCTTCTTAGGTTGCGGGAATCTAAGGAAGGAAGGTTCAGGGTGCCCCTAAATACTAGATTTAGGGGCGTTACAGGTAGGTAAAGGGCAGGGACCAATGGGTCCCTGCCCTGGGGTGGGTACACCCCCTATCCTGCCACTCTCCTGTGGGAGGGGGCAGGAGCCTAGTCCTGATTGGGCAGGGCTCCCCATCTTCAAGATGGCGAGAGCCCGGAGATGTGCTTCACCTCGCCTCCCCCACCTGAGGGGTGGGGTTGGCAGAGGGTGGCACACCCCCTTTCCTCCCTTGGTGTTTCCTCCAGTCTTCCCACCAGGATGGGGGAGGAACCGGTGGGGACCAGTTGCTGAGTACAGCAAGTGGTCTGGGGAAGCTCACAAAGGCGGAATGCCTTTGAAGCTTCCCCCTGCCCATCCTGGGGAGGGGGCCCAGCACCTCACCCAGGACGTGCATTGTTGCAGGCCCGGGAGAGCGGATGGCTCTCTACCCAGGGGTCCAGCAACATGTCTGCTGTGTGGCAGCCTAGGCAGCCCCTCAGACAAGACGTGGATTGTAGGTTAGGTTCAGGGGGTAACTCTAAGTTGCCCTCTGATCGTGCATTTTACAGTAAATCCCACACTGGCATCAGTGTGGGTTTACTGTGCTGAGGAGTTTGATACCAAACTTCTCAGTCTTCAGTGCAGCCATCATGGTGCTGTGGAGTACGTGCTGACGACCTCCCAGCACCATATACTCGGAATGGCAGCCCTGCACTTACAGTGCCCAGGAATGGGCCTGGGTACTGTAGGGGCACAGGGCTCATGCACCTGTGCCCTCACCACTGGCATAGGGCACCCAGCTAGAGGGGTGACTGAGGTATGCCAGGGCAGTGTGTTTAGTGGGCATGGCACACAGGGATGTGTGCCATGTCGACTCTCTGTTTTGTTCTGCACCAAGACACTCAGCCTGCAAGGGCAGTGTGTGTGTGTCAGGGTACAGGGCCTCTAAGGGTGGCACAATAAGTGCTGCAGCCCTTAGGGTCTTCTCTGGTCACAGTGCCCTGGGTACCTAGGGTACCATTTACCAGGGGCTTACCTGTGGCCAGAGATGCCAATTGGGTTTAGGCTGAGTACAGTTTTTAGGGAAGGAACACAGGCCCTGGGTACCTGATTGGCAGGGATCCAGGGCACACCAAGGAAAAGTGCATCAGTTATCAGGCAAAAAGTGGGGGGTTACTGCAACAGAAACCCACTTTCCTACACAAGCCCCCCCAGCCCAAAGGCCAGGAGACTCAGCCAACGCTGGGAGAGCCTGTCTAGTCTTTCAGGCGAGGAAGAGTTGGGGAAGTGGTTTGAAAGTTGCAGGGCCTACTCCGCCTTATATCCTTCTGTCCAGGTCAGTCCCTTTGGGGAGCTGGCCTACCTCATCAGTTTCAGGACCTAATTCCCAAAGCTCCTCTCCTTGCTCTTTAGTGTCTTCACCCCATCTTTTAAGTTTGGGTTCAGAGGTGCCCACCTCTGCAAAGTCTAACTTAGCCAGGGCAAAGCCCAGCTTACCCACAGAGGTCACCCACAGTTTGAGCAACCCCACCATGACCAATAGGGTCAGGGGCCTAGCTTGTTATTTGGCAGAGGGTTAGGCCACCATGCCAAGGATAGGGCTGCCATGAAGGCTAACACCCAGCAGAGGCTGCTGACAGCTGTCAGTGCCCAGAACCACACCTTTAGCTCCTGTCTGGCAAGTGAAGGGGCTATCTTACAGGTCTCTTTGGGTCCTGGCTGTCTGCCTGTTGCTTTAGGGTGGGGGTCACTAAACTTTGTAGTGAGCACCCTTCCTCCACCCTTTGTTCTGCCAGCTGAGGAGCCACCAACTCAGGCTGGACAGTTGCCTGACTAGTCAGGTCTTCTTGTTGGCTAGGGGGCTTTACCAGGGCCACTTCTGGAGTTTTCCTCACTGGGATAGAATCTCCCTGGCCCTCTGGGACTGTGGCTAACAGTTGCCCACCTTTCCTACCCTGTTCCTTTTACTCTTTTGGGGCTCAGCTGCACTGACTGCAGGTTGAGCCCCCCAGGTTTCTTGGGTGAGGCCTGGCATTGGGCCAGTGCCTCTCTTTGGCTCAGGTCCACCTCTAAGTGGTCATTCCCCAGGAGACAATCAAGGGGGAGGTCTTTACTGACTACCACCTTTCTCCATCTAAGGGACCCAGCTATGACTAGGGGCACTACAGCCACAGGCCTAACAGTGACTCCCTGGGACAGCCCTTACTCTCCTTGATTCCCCTGGGACATACTGGTGTGGGAGTACCAACCTGTCATGCACCACAGTGTGACTGGCACAGGTATCTCTCAGGGCAGTGGCTGGGATTCCATTCACCAGTAGGCGGTGGAAGTGTCTACTCCCCTCTGGGATCTCCAGCTTACCTCTTGGGCCCATTTTCCAGTTGAAAGCTAGGAGGACTTCCTCATCTGAGGACCCTTCCTCCAGAGCTACACTGGCAACTCCTGGGGCTACACTAGTCACCCCTGGGGCTGTACTAGGGATCTTGTTTTTAGGACAGCTAGGGTCCTTGGTGTGGTGTCCTGACTTCTGACAGTTGTGACACCATATTCTGTTGGGATCCCAATTCTTACCTTGGTACCCTGGTTTAGTTTGTGAGGTGTCTTTGGGCCCACCCTCCTGGACAGGTTTTTGGGGGCTGCCTGGGACTCCTTACTTTTATCCTTAAGGGGTTCACTATCTTTCTTCTGGGGAGGCTTTGTGACCCCTTTCTTTGGTCACCCCCAGTGGATGTCCTAGTTACCCTTGTTCTGACCCAGTGGTCTGCCTTCTTTCCCAATTCTTGGGGAGAAATTAGACCTAGGTCTACCAAATGCTGATGCAACTTTTCGTTTGTGCAATTACTTAGTATGTGTTCCTTCATAAACAAATTGTAAAGTCCAGGAAAATCCTGCACATTATGTCCAGCTAACCAACCATCCAGTGTCTTTACTGAGTAGTCTACGAAGTCAATCCAGGACTGGGTCTGGGTTTTGTGAGCCCCCTGAATCTAATTCTATACTCCTCAGTAGTGAGCCCAAATCCCTCAATCAGAGTATTCTTCATGAGGTCATAGGACCCTGCATCTGGCCCAGAGAGGGTCAGAAGCCTGTCTCTGCAGTTACCAGAGAACAGTTCCCACAGGAGTGCCCCCAGAGAGGTTTCTTTACTTTTCTTATTTCACAAGCCCTCTCAAAGGCTGTGAACCATTTGGTGATGTCATCACCTTCCTCAAATTTAGGGACAATCCCTTTGGGGATTTTAGGATCAGAAGTTTCCTCCCTATCCTTAGTTTTAGTATTGTTGCCACCATTGATGGGTGCTAAACCCATCTCCTGTCTTTTCCTTCTCTAGAGCCAGGAGTCTGGTCTCTAGGTCCAGTCTTTTGGCCAACCTTGCTAAAAGGTGGTCCTCCTCACTAAGGCTATCCTCAGTGTCCTCTCTGGGACCTGAACCACCTAGGTGGCCCCTAGGTCCCCAGAGGTTTACTCTTGGAAATAAGGGTGCAGTGACCCTGTCTTCCCTAGGAAGTGGTGGAGGTGGGTTACCATCCCCATCCTCCTCACTCCTTTCCTCCTCTGCGTGGTCATCACCATGCTCAGAGGGGTGGGCCTTAGCATACTCAGCCAGGAGCTCCTGGAGCCCTTGTTTGGTTGGATGCTGGCCCATTGGTATATTTTTAAGTTTACCTAAGGACCTTATCTCTTTGAAAGACAAATGAAGATAAGGGGTGAGGTCGAGCTCCTCAACCATGTCCTGTATGTCATTATTATTTTCACTAATAGCTGGGTTGTTTTCTTGAGACATTCTAACAAAAAGTTCTAACCCCTCTACCCTTGACTATAGTGACTTTTTATTTTCTACAATTTTAAAGGGACTTAAGCAAGGCTCTAACAAGACTTTTAGTAATTTGGTAAAAATGCCAATTTGAAAAAATCAGAATTCTAAAGGCAATTTAAGAGTTCTGTCGTGTGATCAGATGGTAACCAAGTAGTCCAACAATGCAAGTTTGTATCCCACCGCTGATCCACCAATGTAAGAAAGTGGCTCTGTATATACTGCACCAAGGTAAGGTTCAGTGTGCACAGAGTCCACAGTCCCCAGAGGTTTGGCAGAGGCTAAAGTTAGATATAACCTTACTCTCTAAAGTGGTAGCTTGGTCGAGCAGTAAGGCAGTATCAGAGGACAGTGTAAAGCATTTGTTGTACACACTCAGTCAGCAAATGAAGCCACACACTCAAGAACTGAACTCTAGGCCAATGGTTTGTATATAAAAATATAGTTGTTTTATTTTAGAACCAACAATGGGTGTCAAAATATACTTTCTCAGAATGAGATGCTTTAGTTAACTACTGTTCAATTGGCAATAGACTTTTGAATGCAATAGTTACAGTTGTTGCAATATGCAACACAATTTTAAACACAATTATACATTGAGCTCAATGGAAATTTCTGGTTAAATGCAATAGATTACTTTTGGATTACTTTTTCTAACCACGGGACTGGATCTTGGATTCAGTCCTGGGACACTTCCTGTAAACAGGTGAGAAAAAGCGTTTTGGTTATGGTAGTGATTTTTGAGGAATATTACTGTATTTCAAAAGTTGACACTTAGAAACTTTTCTGGGTAAAATTACCAATGTTATCCTAGGGAAGGAAATACAGTTTGCAAGCAAAGTATGTTTACATTACTTTTGTAATCCAGTGCTGGACTCCTAGGTTCAGCACTGGGACATTTACTTAAAACAGGTAAGTAATTACGTTTTTGTAGTTTGTACGATTTTTAAAGAATATTTGTATGATTCAGAAATCGACACTTAGAAACTTTTTCAACAAAAAGCAGGCAATGATATCCTATGAGAGGAATTTCCAGTTACTGGTAAGTACGGTAAAAATTACTTTTCATGGTCGGTACTGGACTAAAAGATGCAGTACTGAGGTCTCTCCTGATAGTAGGTGAGTAATTCGGAATTCGTTACTGTTGTGATTTTTAAGCAATATTTTGGTATTTCAAAAGTGGACACTTAGAAGAAATTTCACAGAAAACCAGTCAATGGATCCCTATGTAAGAAAATTCAATTCGCCGGTAAGTTACTTTTAACGTTACTTTTGTAATCCAGTGCTGGACTCCTAGGTTCAGCCCTGGGACATTTACTTAAAACAGGTAAGTAATTACGTTTTGGTAGTCTGTACGATTTTTAAAGAATATTCTTGTTTTCAAAAGTCGACACTTAGAAACTTTTGGAAGAAAAAGTGCCCATGTTATCCTATGAGGAAAAATGAGTTATCGGTCTCGAGGTAAGTAATCGGTCTTTTGAGTTAGGGTTCTGGGGTTAGACTCAGGGGTCTCCCAGGGTCAGTGATGCACTGTTGTTGCACCCTCAGCGGCACTAGGGCGGCCGGGTGCAGAGTGTTGAGGCCCAATGTTATCCTATGGAGGATAGGGGACTCGGTTGGTGGCGGCTGGCAAGCAGGCCACGGGGTTGTGGGAGCAAAGCTCCTAGGGTTAAGCTCAGGGCACGTTGGGGACCAAGTTAGCACCAAAGAGGCACCCTCAGCGGCACTAGGGCGGCCGGGTGCAGAGTGCTGTTTTGAGGTCGGGTGCCCTGTTGATTTCAATGGAAATTTTCGGTTTTGGTTTTCAGCTGCAGGCTCGGTCCAGGAAGACTTCCAGGAGGAACCAACAGCTGGGCAGGTAAGTTGGAGGGCTCGGGGACGTAGGTGCACCTCGGGTTCCTTTCTCCAGGGCGCAGGGCGTCTGGATGCAGGGGTGTCTTTGAGGTCGGATTTCACCTTACCGGGCCACTCGCGGTTGGGGGTTCTCCGTGCAGAGGCTGCAGGCGACGCCGGGGAGTCCTGGAGGGGTCAACCCACGGTGGACTCGGACTCTGGAGAGCTGGGGGACCTCGCTGGGACCGGTGGGCCACTTGAACTCGGGCTGTAGGCGACGGGTGCAGTGGTGGTTCCAGGCGTCGGGTTTCTTTCTCCTCAGCAGGCTCGGAGTCTTTGTTTGGTGTTTCTTTTGAACAGAGCTGCTGTTCACAGGAGATCCGGTCTTTGTTGAAGGCAGTCAGTCCTCCCTGGGGTTCTGGAGGTCGCTGGCTGCAGGACAAGACTATTTTTGGCGCAGGATCTCTGGAAACTGCAGACGGGCCGGTAGGGCTGGGGCCAAGTCAGTTGTTCTCTGCAGTCTCCTCTGCTGGGCGTCTTCTTTCGTCCTTTTTCTTCTTAGGTTGCGGGAATCTAAGGAAGGAAGGTTCAGGGTGCCCCTAAATACTAGATTTAGGGCGTTACAGGTAGGTAAAGGGCAGGGACCAATGGGTCCCTGCCCTGGGGTGGGTACACCCCCTATCCTGCCACTCTCCTGTGGGAGGGGGCAGGAGCCTAGTCCTGATTGGGCAGGGCTCCCCATCTTCAAGATGGCGAGAGCCCGGAGATGTGCTTCACCTCGCCTCCCCCACCTGAGGGGTGGGGCTGGCAGAGGGTGGCACACCCCCTTTCCTCCCTTGGTGTTTCCCTCCAGTCTTCCCACCAGGATGGGGGAGGAACCGGTGGGGACCAGTTGCTGAGTACAGCAAGTGGTCTGGGAAGCTCACAAAGGCGGAATGCCTTTGAAGCTTCCCTCTGCCCATCCTGGGGAGGGGGCCTAGCACCTCACCCAGGACGTGCATTGTTGCAGGCCCGGGAGAGCGGATGGCTCTCTACCCAGGGGTCCAGCAACATGTCTGCTGTGTGGCAGCCTAGGCAGCCCCTCAGACAAGACGTGGATTGTAGGTTAGGTTCAGGGGGTAACTCTAAGTTGCCCTCTGACGTGCATTTTACAGTAAATCCCACACTGGCATCAGTGTGGGTTTACTGTGCTGAGGAGTTTGATACCAAACTTCTCAGTCTTCAGTGCAGCCATCATGGTGCTGTGGAGTACGTGCTGACGACCTCCCAGCACCATATACTCGGAATGGCAGCCCTGCACTTACAGTGCCCAGGAATGGGCCTGGGTACTGTAGGGGCACAGGGCTCATGCACCTGTGCCCTCACCACTGGCATAGGGCACCCAGCTAGAGGGGTGACTGAGGTATGCCAGGGCAGTGTGTTTAGGGGCATGGCACACAGGGATGTGTGCCATGTCGACTCTCTGTTTTGTTCTGCACCAAGACACTCAGCCTGCAAGGGCAGTGTGTGTGTGTCAGGGTACAGGGCCTCTAAGGGTGGCACAATAAGTGCTGCAGCCCTTAGGGTCTTCTCTGGTCACAGTGCCCTGGGTACCTAGGGTACCATTTACCAGGGGCTTACCTGTGGCCAGAGATGCCAATTGGGTTTAGGCTGAGTACAGTTTTTAGGGAAGGAACACAGGCCCTGGGTACCTGATTGGCAGGGATCCAGGGCACACCAAGGAAAAGTGCATCAGTTATCAGGCAAAAGTGGGGGTTACTGCAACAGAAACCCACTTTCCTACACAAGCCCCCCAGCCCAAAGGCCAGGAGACTCAGCCAACGCTGGGAGAGCCTGTCTAGTCTTTCAGGCGAGGAAGAGTTGGGGAAGTGGTTTGAAAGTTGCAGGGCCTACTCCGCCTTATATCCTTCTGTCCAGGTCAGTCCCTTTGGGGAGCTGGCCTACCTCATCAGTTTCCAGGACCTAATTCCCAAAGCTCCTCTCCTTGCTCTTTAGTGTCTTCACCCCATCTTTTAAGTTTGGGTTCAGAGGTGCCCACCTCTGCAAAGTCTAACTTAGCCAGGGCAAAGCCCAGCTTACCCACAGAGGTCACCCACAGTTTGAGCAACCCCACCATGACCAATAGGGTCAGGGGGCCTAGCTTGTTATTTGGCAGAGGGTTAGGCCACCATGCCAAGGATAGGGCTGCCATGAAGGCTAACACCCAGCAGAGGCTGCTGACAGCTGTCAGTGCCCAGAACCACACCTTTAGCTCCTGTCTGGCAAGTGAAGGGGCTATCTTACAGGTCTCTTTGGGTCCTGGCTGTCTGCCTGTTGCTTTAGGGTGGGGGGTCACTAAACTTTGTAGTGAGCACCCTTCCTCCACCCTTTGTTCTGCCAGCTGAGGAGCCACCAACTCAGGCTGGACAGTTGCCTGACTAGTCAGGTCTTCTTGTTGGCTAGGGGGCTTTACCAGGGCCACTTCTGGAGTTTTCCCTCACTGGGATAGAATCTCCCTGGCCCTCTGGGACTGTGGCTAACAGTTGCCCACCTTTCCTACCCTGTTCCTTTTACTCTTTGGGGCTCAGCTGCACTGACTGCAGGTTGAGCCCCCCAGGTTTCTTGGGTGAGGCCTGGCATTGGGCCAGTGCCTCTCTTTGGCTCAGGTCCACCTCTAAGTGGTCATTCCCCAGGAGACAATCAAGGGGGAGGTCTTTACTGACTACCACCTTTCTCCATCTAAGGGACCCAGCTATGACTAGGGGCACTACAGCCACAGGCCTAACAGTGACTCCCCTGGGACAGCCCTTACTCTCCTTGATTCCCCTGGGACATACTGGTGTGGGAGTACCAACCTGTCATGCACCACAGTGTGACTGGCACAGGTATCTCTCAGGGCAGTGGCTGGGATTCCATTCACCAGTAGGCGGTGGAAGTGTCTACTCCCCTCTGGGATCTCCAGCTTACCTCTTGGGCCCATTTTCCAGTTGAAAGCTAGGAGGACTTCCTCATCTGAGGACCCTTCCTCCAGAGCTACACTGGCAACTCCTGGGGCTACACTAGTCACCCCTGGGGCTGTACTAGGGATCTTGTTTTTAGGACAGCTAGGGTCCTTGGTGTGGTGTCCTGACTTCTGACAGTTGTGACACCATATTCTGTTGGGATCCCAATTCTTACCTTGGTACCCTGGTTTAGTTTGTGAGGTGTCTTTGGGCCCACCCTCCTGGACAGGTTTTTGGGGGCTGCCTGGGACTCCTTACTTTTATCCTTAAGGGGTTCACTATCTTTCTTCTGGGGAGGCTTTGTGACCCCTTTCTTTTGGTCACCCCCAGTGGATGTCCTAGTTACCCTTGTTCTGACCCAGTGGTCTGCCTTCTTTCCCAATTCTTGGGGAGAAATTAGACCTAGGTCTACCAAATGCTGATGCAACTTTTCGTTTGTGCAATTACTTAGTATGTGTTCCTTCATAAACAAATTGTAAAGTCCAGGAAAATCCTGCACATTATGTCCAGCTAACCAACCATCCAGTGTCTTTACTGAGTAGTCTACGAAGTCAATCCAGGACTGGGTCTGGGTTTTGTGAGCCCCCTGAATCTAATTCTATACTCCTCAGTAGTGAGCCCAAATCCCTCAATCAGAGTATTCTTCATGAGGTCATAGGACCCTGCATCTGGCCCAGAGAGGGTCAGAAGCCTGTCTCTGCAGTTACCAGAGAACAGTTCCCACAGGAGTGCCCCCCAGAGAGGTTTCTTTACTTTTCTTATTTCACAAGCCCTCTCAAAGGCTGTGAACCATTTGGTGATGTCATCACCTTCCTCAAATTTAGGGACAATCCCTTTGGGGATTTTAGGATCAGAAGTTTCCTCCCTATCCTTAGTTTTAGTATTGTTGCCACCATTGATGGGTGCTAAACCCATCTCCTGTCTTTCCTTCTCTAGAGCCAGGAGTCTGGTCTCTAGGTCCAGTCTTTTGGCCAACCTTGCTAAAAGGTGGTCCTCCTCACTAAGGCTATCCTCAGTGTCCTCTCTGGGACCTGAACCACCTAGGTGGCCCCTAGGTCCCCAGAGGTTTACTCTTGGAAATAAGGGTGCAGTGACCCTGTCTTCCCTAGGAAGTGGTGGAGGTGGGTTACCATCCCCATCCTCCTCACTCCTTTCCTCCTCTGCGTGGTCATCACCATGCTCAGAGGGGTGGGCCTTAGCATACTCAGCCAGGAGCTCCTGGAGCCCTTGTTTGGTTGGATGCTGGCCCATTGGTATATTTTTAAGTTTACCTAAGGACCTTATCTCTTTGAAAGACAAATGAAGATAAGGGGTGAGGTCGAGCTCCTCAACCATGTCCTGTATGTCATTATTATTTTCACTAATAGCTGGGTTGTTTTCTTGAGACATTCTAACAAAAAGTTCTAACCCCTCTACCCTTGACTATAGTGACTTTTTATTTTCTACAATTTTAAAGGGACTTAAGCAAGGCTCTAACAAGACTTTTAGTAATTTGGTAAAAATGCCAATTTGAAAAAATCAGAATTCTAAAGGCAATTTAAGAGTTCTGTCGTGTGATCAGATGGTAACCAAGTAGTCCAACAATGCAAGTTTGTATCCCACCGCTGATCCACCAATGTAAGAAAGTGGCTCTGTATATACTGCACCAAGGTAAGGTTCAGTGTGCACAGAGTCCACAGTCCCCAGAGGTTTGGCAGAGGCTAAAGTTAGATATAACCTTACTCTCTAAAGTGGTAGCTTGGTCGAGCAGTAAGGCAGTATCAGAGGACAGTGTAAAGCATTTGTTGTACACACTCAGTCAGCAAATGAAGCCACACACTCAAGAACTGAACTCTAGGCCAATGGTTTGTATATAAAAATATAGTTGTTTTATTTTAGAACCAACAATGGGTGTCAAAATATACTTTCTCAGAATGAGATGCTTTAGTTAACTACTGTTCAATTGGCAATAGACTTTTGAATGCAATAGTTACAGTTGTTGCAATATGCAACACAATTTTAAACACAATTATACATTGAGCTCAATGGAAATTTCTGGTTAAATGCAATAGATTACTTTTTGGATTACTTTTTCTAACCACGGGACTGGATCTTGGATTCAGTCCCGGGACACTTCCTGTAAACAGGTGAGAAAAAGCGTTTTGGTTATGGTAGTGATTTTTGAGGAATATTACTGTATTTCAAAAGTTGACACTTAGAAACTTTTCTGGGTAAAATTACCAATGTTATCCTAGGGAAGGAAATACAGTTTGCAAGCAAAGTATGTTTACATTACTTTTGTAATCCAGTGCTGGACTCCTAGGTTCAGCACTGGGACATTTACTTAAAACAGGTAAGTAATTACGTTTTTGTAGTTTGTACGATTTTTAAAGAATATTTGTATGATTCAGAAATCGACACTTAGAAACTTTTTCAACAAAAAGCAGGCAATGATATCCTATGAGAGGAATTTCCAGTTACTGGTAAGTACGGTAAAATTACTTTTCATGGTCGGTACTGGACTAAAAGATGCAGTACTGAGGTCTCTCCTGATAGTAGGTGAGTAATTCGGAATTCGTTACTGTTGTGATTTTTAAGCAATATTTTGGTATTTCAAAAGTGGACACTTAGAAGAAATTTCACAGAAAACCAGTCAATGGATCCCTATGTAAGAAAATTCAATTCGCCGGTAAGTTACTTTTAACGTTACTTTTGTAATCCAGTGCTGGACTCCTAGGTTCAGCCCTGGGACATTTACTTAAAACAGGTAAGTAATTACGTTTTGGTAGTCTGTACGATTTTTAAAGAATATTCTTGTTTTCAAAAGTCGACACTTAGAAACTTTTTGGAAGAAAAAGTGCCCATGTTATCCTATGAGGAAAAATGAGTTATCGGTCTCGAGGTAAGTAATCGGTCTTTTGAGTTAGGGTTCTGGGGTTAGACTCAGGGGTCTCCCAGGGTCAGTGATGCACTGTTGTTGCACCCTCAGCGGCACTAGGGCGGCCGGGTGCAGAGTGTTGAGGCCCAATGTTATCCTATGGAGGATAGGGGGACTCCGGTTGGTGGCGGCTGGCAAGCAGGCCACGGGGTTGTGGGAGCAAAGCTCCTAGGGTTAAGCTCAGGGCACGTTGGGGACCAAGTTAGCACCAAAGAGGCACCCTCAGCGGCACTAGGGCGGCCGGGTGCAGAGTGCTGTTTTGAGGTCGGGTGCCCTGTTGATTTCAATGGAAATTTTCGGTTTTGGTTTTCAGCTGCAGGCTCGGTCCAGGAAGACTTCCAGGAGGAACCAACAGCTGGGCAGGTAAGTTGGAGGGCTCGGGGACGTAGGTGCACCTCGGGTTCCTTTCTCCAGGGCGCAGGGCGTCTGGATGCAGGGGTGTCTTTTGAGGTCGGATTTCACCTTACCGGGCCACTCGCGGTTGGGGGTTCTCCGTGCAGAGGCTGCAGGCGACGTCGGGGAGTCCTGGAGGGGTCAACCCACGGTGGACTCGGACTCTGGAGAGCTGGGGGACCTCGCTGGGACCGGTGGGCCACTTGAACTCGGGCTGTAGGCGACGGGTGCAGTGGTGGTTCCAGGCGTCGGGTTTCTTTCTCCTCAGCAGGCTCGGAGTCTTTGTTTGGTGTTTCTTTTGAACAGAGCTGCTGTTCACAGGAGATCCGGTCTTTGTTGAAGGCAGTCAGTCCTCCCTGGGGTTCTGGAGGTCGCTGGCTGCAGGACAAGACTATTTTTGGCGCAGGATCTCTGGAAACTGCAGACGGGCCGGTAGGGCTGGGGCCAAGTCAGTTGTTCTCTGCAGTCTCCTCTGCTGGGCGTCTTCTTTCGTCCTTTTTCTTCTTAGGTTGCGGGAATCTAAGGAAGGAAGGTTCAGGGTGCCCCTAAATACTAGATTTAGGGGCGTTACAGGTAGGTAAAGGGCAGGGACCAATGGGTCCCTGCCCTGGGGTGGGTACACCCCTATCCTGCCACTCTCCTGTGGGAGGGGGCAGGAGCCTAGTCCTGATTGGGCAGGGCTCCCCATCTTCAAGATGGCGAGAGCCCGGAGATGTGCTTCACCTCGCCTCCCCCACCTGAGGGGTGGGGTTGGCAGAGGGTGGCACACCCCCTTTCCTCCCTTGGTGTTTCCCTCCAGTCTTCCCACCAGGATGGGGAGGAACCGGTGGGGACCAGTTGCTGAGTACAGCAAGTGGTCTGGGGAAGCTCACAAAGGCGGAATGCCTTTGAAGCTTCCCCTGCCCATCCTGGGGGAGGGGGCCTAGCACCTCACCCAGGACGTGCATTGTTGCAGGCCCGGGAGAGCGGATGGCTCTCTACCCAGGGGTCCAGCAACATGTCTGCTGTGTGGCAGCCTAGGCAGCCCCTCAGACAAGACGTGGATTGTAGGTTAGGTTCAGGGGGTAACTCTAAGTTGCCCTCTGACGTGCATTTTACAGTAAATCCCACACTGGCATCAGTGTGGGTTTACTGTGCTGAGGAGTTTGATACCAAACTTCTCAGTCTTCAGTGCAGCCATCATGGTGCTGTGGAGTACGTGCTGACGACCTCCCAGCACCATATACTCGGAATGGCAGCCCTGCACTTACAGTGCCCAGGAATGGGCCTGGGTACTGTAGGGGCACAGGGCTCATGCACCTGTGCCCTCACCACTGGCATAGGGCACCCAGCTAGAGGGGTGACTGAGGTATGCCAGGGCAGTGTGTTTGTGGGCATGGCACACAGGGATGTGTGCCATGTCGACTCTCTGTTTTGTTCTGCACCAAGACACTCAGCCTGCAAGGGCAGTGTGTGTGTGTCAGGGTACAGGGCCTCTAAGGGTGGCACAATAAGTGCTGCAGCCCTTAGGGGTCTTCTCTGGTCACAGTGCCCTGGGTACCTAGGGTACCATTTACCAGGGGCTTACCTGTGGCCAGAGATGCCAATTGGGTTTAGGCTGAGTACAGTTTTTAGGGAAGGAACACAGGCCCTGGGTACCTGATTGGCAGGGATCCAGGGCACACCAAGGAAAAGTGCATCAGTTATCAGGCAAAAAGTGGGGGGGTTACTGCAACAGAAACCCACTTTCCTACACAGTGTCTGTGTGCAGTCTAGTACTGCCATGTCGACTTGGCAAGGACACCCACTTGCCAGGCCCTACCCTTCCCTTTTCTTACATATTAGTCACCCCTAAGGTAGGCCCAAGGTACCCCTGTGGGCAGGGTGCGGTGTATGTGAAGGGTAGGACATGCTCTGATGTGTGTGCACTGCCATGTCCTGATAGTGAAATACTGCCAATTTCGTTTTTCACTATTGAAAGGCTATCTGGCTCATAGGAAAGCATGGGAGTTAATTTATAGCATCTTATAAATATAACTTCCCATTGGGGCCCAGACCCTAGAACTTTAGAACTCTTTTGGAACCAAGAAGACTGCCAAGAAGAAGAGCTGGAGAAGCTGTGAGGAGGGACTACCACTTTGCTGTGTGCTTTGCTGTGAAAGGACTGGACTGAACTTTCTGCAATTTCTTTTTGTGAGTTTTTCCAAGGGCTTGAGGTAGAGCTTGCCCCCTGTTCAAGAAGTCAGCAAAGACTTCAAGTTCTTCTGCCATCAGCACTGGGGACTGTGTGTTTTGTGCTGCAACAGAAGAAAAAGAAACCCGACGCCGTCTATGACGCCGCTGCCGACCCCGTGTCCTGAAGGCACTGCAGAGGGCACCGCCGCACGCTACACCCCAACCCTGGTCTCACCGACACCACCACCTGATGCCACCACCGAGCCGCTGTATGCACTGCGACCTGTGGGCACCACACTCCGCACCGCCTCGCTTCACGCTATCGTATCTCCGATGCTGCTGCTCCGCGCCGACATTGACGCCGTTGCTTGCACCGTGGTTCGAGGGCACCACTCGTAAGTTACACGACGCACCGTACTCATCCCGCACCGCAGCCTTGGCCTACCGACGCCGTCACCATCGACTCCAGTTCGTCAACCGACGACAGCGCTTCAGCAACGACAACGCCGTTGCTTGCACCGTGACCTGCCAGCACCGCGACGAGCACCGCATCACTTCTCACCGCAGCCCTGGTCTCACCGACGCTGCTGAACGACCGTCACCGAGCCGCTGCCTACACTGCAACCTAAGGGCACCGCATGCCGTACCGCTCCACTTCACACCGCCTCCCCGATGTCCGCCGACACCAGCGCTCCCGACTTTAACCGCGAGGAGTTTGATCTACAACGCGTGTGACTTCAAGGGCCCGACAACTCCTGCACTGACCTCCGGAATAGGTGCCTGCGGACGCCAGCTCTTCGGGGCTCACCGAGAGGTCGCTGACGCTCTGCATTTCTAAAGGTACTGTTTTGCGGGTGTTCCCGACATCGTAGCTGGCCCACGACGCCGCGGTCAGCCAGAACTGTTTGGATTTGTTGTTCACGACGCCATGATAGCCCCAGACAGAGCTATTGACTTCAAGGAATTGTGTTTCAAGTCTATTTTGATTATTGAAGATTTCTGGGAGCTGTATGGTGGATTTTTATAGTTTTTGATCTTGTTTTGGATATATAAAAATATTGGATATTTTTCTAAGCTGGTGTGGTGTCCTTTTGTAGTGCTTTCACTGTATTACTGTTGGTTATGTGCAAATGCTTTACACACTGCCTCTAAGATAAGCTTGACTGCTCGTGCCAAGCTACCAAGGGGGTGAGCAGGGGTTATTTTAGGAGTGTAACTCCCTTATCCTGACTAGAAGGAAGGGTCCCTACTTGGACAAAGGTGCAAACCCTTGCCAACTAGAGACCCCCATTTCTAACAATTGTGTTAAAGAGTAAACTGACTAGGATAACGAGCACAGAGTAATGGCTCTATATTTCAGAGGTCAACATTCACTAGAGTTTCCGACATTTGGAGGAGCCCTTAGTTTTCTCCAAAACAACTCTAGGCGAGTAACTGAAAACATGAATGAATCACATTCAGTACACTGCAAATGTGTTTCAAGTGTGGATCAGTTGATTGAAGAAATTGGTCAATGTTTATCCCTCAGAGACAGATGCACAGAGTTGACAAGCATTAGACCGCTTGACCTGAGATTCGTTGACCTGTGGAACATGTGAAGGATATGACTCAGCACTCTTCCAGTCTACTGAAGAATAACAACTTGAAAAAATAAGGTCTGAAGCACTGAGTATCAGTTTAAACCCATTGAGCTTTTCTTTTTTGTTCATGGAGTCTGTCTCTTAAGTTATATCACATTATATTACATACAGATACATTTAGGTTTAATAGATTACTTTAGATTACAGATATGACTTGTAATTGTTAGATTGCATAATTGACAATCTGACGAACATCACACAAGATATGAGTTTTCGTGTGTGGCAGGGCTTTCCGTGTAATACATGCATCTTATATACAAGCCAGGCCTGATTTTATTACAACATGAGCACACTAATTTCTTAGTGTATGTGATAGGCTTAGGATCTTGAAAGCTAACTGACTGTTTGAATAGGAATTAGGGGTTTAAGAGATTTGCTTAATTTGTTTTTGCGTGATTAATCACAATTTTGAAAAAATTATGCAAAACTTTCCGTAATTATATGAAATGCAAATCAATCATTTTGCGCTATATTTTTGAGTGAAATGTGCCCTTGTGTAAATTTTTGACACACTGACGTTTTTCATGCTATAGAAAATAGCACAAAAAACATAATTGCCACAAACAGCAACTGCTCGTATTCTTTTTGCTCATTTTGTTCCCGCACTCCTACACTCTAATTTTGCCCTGAGTAGTGGTGTTATTACGCAGCATAGCATAATGGCATAATTTGGGGAATTACGCTTAACAAGCGCAACGCAAAATGTACAAAATTACACACGGTACGCCGACGTCATTTAAATTTCACCTCAGCCTAATGGTAATGCTAACAAATGTGTGCTCAACTACCATAGCTTATTCAGAACTAATAGTGCTCTAGAACATTATGTGCAGCACAGAACGAGTACGGGAAGAGAGCAGGTTTGATGCTCTTGTTCTCCTACAGAATCTACACTCCTTACAACATACCAGCTCTTTGCTACAAACTATTTTGTTACACATGTTCATAATTACTACTTGGTGATTCATGTAATTTGTGCCACCCTAAAGCAATTCTGTATGTTTAACCAACATAACTTTGCATTCTGGGACTTGTAGTTTTTCTTTTACCACTATATTTAATATTGAAGTAGGCAATACTAGGTCTGCTTGGTAAAACCAAGACTGACTCCTAGGGCACATTGCTGTGTTTCCCCTTTTCACATAACCAAATACATCCCATTGTACGCAATTCTGTGCTCTCTATTTCACATCACCATCTGTTCCATCATGTATAGAGTCCTGAGCTCCTGAAATGTTAATCATCTGGTGCCACCCGATGGAAACAGTGCTATTCTCATCCACAATACCTAGTTCACCCTTTGTTGTTCTTGGACATATCGTCCAGTGTTCCCTATGTGCACAACATGCTATGGTCATTTAGTGTGCATCAATCACCCTATGCATCCCGGTGGCCCAATGACATCAACCTTTTTTTTCTGAGATGCCCATCACCCATTGGTCAATGGTATATTGCACTATATACACCATCCTGTGCCCCGACCTCACAAGGTTATATATAACTAGTGTTCTACGTGCAATGACGCATTTATGATTATTTGTCTATGCGCACTGCTTCTTTTTGTACAGTTCCATTGAACTTCATCAAGACTGATGTCTGTGAGTGTGTGACTGTATATTGTTTGCCTATTTGTGCAGGTAAAATATTTGCTTTTCCATGCTTGTTTAGACTAATAATTTGAATTAAATAAGTGACAAATCGATCCGTTCCTTGATAAAGCTTTGGTGTGTTTTTGTGTATGTGTGATAGGTTGGGTTAGGTATAGGTACGTTAGAGAGTTGAGCTGGCAGGCTGGCAAGATGGCTCAGTGAGTTTACCGTGGTGATCTACAAAGTTCTGTAGATCACATGTTTGAATCATGGCAATGCAAATTCAGGCTTCTATTCTTTTGAGGCTGTTAAATCGAGTACCATTAAATTGAACAGTGAAATATGTTCTCTACAGTGCTTTGAAATGGCAGAGATTATGTATAAAACACTACATTAAACAAGTTATTATTAGTATGTAACATCCAAAGAGCATCTCCAGGTTTCTAATCTGTCCACATGATGACATTAATTTCACTCTCTTTCTCGCGGTGTCTCACAGTGATAGAGACACGCACATACAGATTTAGCATGCCATTCCAGTCTAAAGCAATTGCGTTCCACAATGAACTAAGACCCATCGCTTTAAATAACATTTTGAAAGAGGGAAAGCATCTGAATACCGTACCTCCCCTCAGTGCTGGAACTGGAAACACTTTACTCTGTGGATCCTTTGGGCCAAGGTGGGCAACAAAAAGGAGGTGGAGTCACAAGAGGTGGGGTCATAAAAAGCAGCCTGACAGTCAACTTAAACATTTGTTTAAATTTAAAAAAAATCTGTCACAAAGAAATTGGCACCAAAGAGAAACGTGACAGTAAATCCGTTCTGGCTTAATCGGTTGCAAAGGCAATACAATTTAGAATATCTTCTAGAGTTAAAGAGCCTGCTACAGAGAGATGTGTCTGCCCAGTAAATCTCAAGGAATAATATTAATAGTAGGAAAACTCTGTTGGTTCAAGCACTTGCTGGAGAGATCTGTGTTTTATTTAATCAAGTTTTGACTCATAAAGTAGCAGAGGGTTAACGAGTCTCCTGCAAAGCACATCGTGTAGCATGCAGATGACAGATTATTATATTATGTAGATAGGTAAGTGGTTCACTGCCTTTGACACAGAGATCCTTTTATTACTTGCAGTTCATAAATTGTAATCCTTCTAATATATCACAGTGGGCTATGAACCAGCATCGAGGATCTGCATGCAAACTGCTAGACATGGGTTAAAGTGAAGTGATAACAAGTGTGCGCCTTTGTTCCCACATTGCATTTGCATCTAGGTTTTAGGCTGCAGATAGCTCCCAGTCAGGATTCCACTCCAACGAGAAGAGAACTGATGACCCTTTAAATTGCCCTTTGTTTTGGGCCCAAGCTGGAAAATAAAATAAAAAGGCCTGTACGTTGCTGCTCCAAGCAGTCAATGGGCGGGTGCTCCTGAATTGTGTACCGGTGTTGGCAAATTACACCGGGACCAATTCAGCTTATTTCACTAAAGTCAGATGGATCCCCAATATGCTTGAATAATAGCTGTTGGATCAGGGATCCGGCTAATTCCCTTTCATTCCAACACTTCCTCCCCTAAATTTTTCCCACTACATCTCATTCCATCCCACGCTCTCTCACCAGCAGGTCTGCCACGCCCCTCTCTTCCCTGGCCTTCCCAGTACACATTACCATATCACTCATTGTAAGAAGGTGACTCTGTGAGGGGACGGGGATGTAAGTCTACAATTTTCTCAAATCAGGCATTTCTTGTCAGTTGTGCTGGTGGACGTGATTCAGTAAAAGTGAGTGACTGAGTTGTCAGTTACCTTCGCTTTCGCTCCAAAATGGTCAACATCCGAATGACTTGAATAAAGATGATTTTGCTCCTCATTTTATTTAAAAATGTCCAAATTTAGTCATCTGCTGAAATAGCTTAGAATGAGTACCAACAAGGGATACTTGGCAGAAAGAAGAGTGCCATTTTTTTTTTTTTTTTAAATAGTGCAATTTAACAGTGTGTGATAAAAGAGGAGTTGAAGGCAAAGAGAGCATATTTCAGACTTTGCTTTGATGAGATTGATGGGTACCCTGGCCTGACTAGACTCTTTGTTATTATTCCTTTGTGAGCCACAGCCTTTGCAACCTGTTCAAATGCAAACAAATCCAGGGCGTATTTGGCAGGCCTCTCATTCATCAAAGGACAAGGTGCTTTCCCATTCAGTAACAGTAAACAGGCCAGACACAGTGAAAAACTATGTTGCACAATTAACATCCAAATGTACCTGTATCTTTGAAGAATTTAAGTAGTAGCTATAATTTGCAATAGGTTCTTAGATCTCGAAGTACATCTGAGGCCATACGTTGCTCCCATGATGAGACATCTTATTTTGGGTTCTTCAAAAGAAAGAATATATGCATTTGTTTTCTGGCTTTAAATATCACTATGTTTTGTCAATTCTCTCTATGTAAGGGCAGAGGGCTGTGTGTAGGGGGCAGGAGGTGCTGCAGCACCTCCCTTCAAAATATAACCTTGCAGATGTTCGACTGGAGAATGACCAATAAAGGTGCCTTTACATTTTGTTTCTCTCTTGGTGCAGTTACTTTGCATTCAAAGACAGAGGTCGAATATCAGCTAAAATCATTTGACAAATTGCTTCTTATCCTTTTAACATGAAGATAGGTATTTACTTCGTCTTTCTCTAACTGGAAACATGTACAGCAAAGGAAATGGCAATCATGCTGGGGTAGAGGGAGAGTGAAGGGAGAAACTCTAGGATATCAAATGATCTCTAAACACAGAGCTACATTTAAATATGTGCAAGTAAACTAAATAAATATTTCAAGAAATATAAGGAAAGAATAAATGAGACATTTTTCTGAAGTTTGATGGAAACAAGTAGATTTACAAACCTGATAACAGTGACTTAGAATTAGTAAGTCCAGGATAGGAAACAAAGAGCCAAATTTAAACGTCCTTCCCCCTGGAACTTGGCATCATTTATTTTTGCCAAGAAGCAGAGGCTGCATACATGTTAAAGTGCTTGGTATGCCCATTTTTGTGGGCCACCTTTGTCAAAGTAAGAGGTTGAATCAAATATGTTAGAGCTTGGTGTTTGAGGCACGTTGTCAAATATATAGAGTACAAAGAAACATTAAAATTCAGAAAATCATACCAGAATGTAATTGCAACCTAGTTCAAGTTGGAACCCATGACAAGTGCACACTGGGACAGTGCAAGGCTTGCCAAGCCCATCAAAGAATGTCATTAGTCATGGAGTAACTAAACTGTAAGAGCTCCAGACTTACACAACATGCAGGGCATAAAGAGTCAATGCATTCATCACCTTTTCCTTTGAAAAGATGTCTCCATGAAGCACTCACATGCAAATGGCCAGATTTGGCCATTATTATTAACATCACTCTGGATCCAATAATATTCCATACCTTGTTGTTGTATGACATAATATATCACTGACATATGATACTAAAATATTGCCGGAAATATAATGGTAACCAAATATATTGAATTTCTTAAACCCAATGTATTAACCATACTATTGACTACAAAAATACTGTCATAAAACTTATCGAAAAGAAACAAATATTGAAAACTGAACTTTAGAATATCAAACTATAGAGAAAAAAAGAAAATAATTTAAAGTAGGAGAAATATTGAAAATAAAAAAATGAAATAATCGGGGCTTTTGCGACCGCAAAATAGCTTTTAATTTTGTTCAAAAATACAAATTGTGTTTCAGTAACACATTAACAAATCGCAAAATAGGTTTGTGACTACATATCGAATTGCAAATTGAAAAAGGCATGTTTAGGGTGTCTCTTTCAATTTGCGATTTCTTATGGTACGCATCAATGGTTTGTGCCCAGTAACTGGAGTCGCAAATTCTTGATAGGTTACCAACACCTCACTCACAAATAGGAAGGACTATAGCATGTTACAACGCATGCTATAACATCGCGTACTATTACAACGCGGTCGTTACAACGACCGCGTTGTTAGTACGCGATGCATTTACATCGCAAGTCATTACAACGACTTGCACTAGGGGGCGCGCTGGACTTAGGAATAGTATTAATTACTATTCCTACTCCAGTTTGCGCAACAGTAGGGAAGGTGTTGGAATTTATTTCCAATACCTGAGCGCCCTCTAGTGCAAGTCGTTGTAATGACTTGCGATGTAATTGCATCGCGTACTAACAACGCGGTCGTTGTAACGACCGCGTTGTAATGGTAGCACGATGCAATGACAGCGTTGTAAACGCTGTTTCCCAATAGGAAGTGCTCCTTTAGGGACCCCTTTCCTGCTGTAAATGATCTAAAAAAAACATTTTTTACAAGTAGGCAGTGATACCTGGGACCACGGCTTACTTGCGAAAGCAAATAAGAAACTTTTCTTTTTCTTCTTTTAAACACATGCTGTTTTCTTTTAAGGAAAACAGGCTGAGTTTAATTTTTAGAAAGTTGCTTTATTTAAATGTCATCACAGCTTTGGTGATCTGCTGATCCCAGCAGGCCACCAACCTTAAGATGGCAGCGATTCATAGTGGGTCACAATTTACAACCTACCTCATGCATATTAATGAGATAGGTCAAATTGCAACCCCATATGAATTGGAAGTTTGCGGACCAACATGTTTGAGCATATGTCGGTTCGCAAAAAAACAGTACATTCTGAAAACTTCGGTGCGCAGATTGCGACTACTTATACAGAATGCATTGTTCAAACATAGGCCCTTTGTTTGTTGCACATCATGGTCACTTTTGTCTATTTCATCATCAAGCTCCTTTCGCAGTGGTCTAATTGAAGTGTTCTCTGCTGCCACAATAATTTGTGCATACCTAGTTGAGTGGCTGTTTGTAGGGTGCTGTGTATGATTCAACAATGTCTCAACTGAATGTGGATGAGGATCCTGCAGAGTCTGCTTGAACATTATTGGTAGACTGTGGTGCTCGCTGACTTCATGGTGGGCGGAAGGGCCGAAGAAATTAAACTTGGCATGATAGAAATTCTCTGTTCATGCGCACAGTGGTTCGAACTGCTCAGGCAGAGGGTTGGTTGTTGTTGATGAAGAAAGGGGTGATGTCAGATAATATTGTTGGGGGAACCCCATCAAACCACAGGTAGCGCACACATCCATTTGCAGAATTAGGGACAAGCCTATGACCACTTCCAACTCATCATATCTTAGTGAACAAAGTGGGATGAGTTCTCATCCTGATTCTGCATAGAATACTTTCACTGCAGTCAGTCTGCAAAAAGACACTTAGCTGATAAGGACTGGGGAGGGCAAAGGTTCTTTTATGCCACAGCCTGAGTGCAAAGTGGACTTTGAGAGAGCAAATGGTACATGATGCTGATGGAGAAAGAATTGCCATTAGAAGAAAACTTCAATCATAAACTGCAGTCTCTTGCCTTGGCACACTGCTCACTGTTTATGATAGATGGAAGCCACATCTGGTGTGGCCCTGCAGGACCTGACTAAAAATTTGCAAAGAGGTTGTCTGCAGGAGAAAGTATCCAGAGTTTTGGAGTAGGTTAGAATAGGCTTAATGGTGATCCATTCTGAAGGTGCATATAATGCACTGCATGACAGCTCTTTGATGATTGGCTGCACCATTTAACATTGAGCTCTGTGTTACAACCTGACTTATTGCACACATAAGTACTCTCAGTGTGTGTTAGAGGTACTATGTTTTAATGGACGTGCTCGACATTAGAATGAATAAATACCCATTCAAAGTTATAAAGGTCATGTTCAATTCCCCTCTTCACAAATTAATATCACTGAGCTTTGGTAAATTTAAAGGGTAGCATCCTGATATCAGAAAGTTGGTGCACAATGAACCTGACCTTTGCATTGAAATGCATTGGATTGATAGAGGTTCACTGGAGCTGGTCTGCCAATTCTGCTACGCTGACATTTTTCCAGTGGGTTGCAGGCTAGAAGGCTGCTTTCAAACTCGATTGGCTGCCATGACCTAAACATGAAATCCAGGTAGGCCTCTTTTTTTGTCTTGACTTCTTGCAAAGTAGAGGTAGGTAGAACGTTTTTCCCATGGCTCATATTCTTTTCCAGTCCGGACCTGAGGTTTATAACAAGAAAATGGAACTGCTGCAAAAGCGGGTAGGGTTACCCTTGAGAACTTTTTCATATTGGTCATGGAGGAGCCAGAAGTTTCCCCCTCCCACAAGCTAGTACCAGACGTAAAAGTGACACCCTTGGGTACCTTCTTCAGAACAGAAGAGTGAAAAAGGACTGCACCTGCTGTTGAGACCAGTGAGGTACTACAAAATGCTGGACCTGCTCACACTTGTACCCAGGACAAACAAGTGGACTCCAAGGGTCAGTTGGACGATCTCCTGCTAAGCTACAGGGACACAAGAAGGTGCATGAAGCCCATTTTCCTGAAGAGCCCATCTGACTAGGTGGACATGCCTAAGACCTTGCTGGTGGCTTCTGCTGGATTGATTCTTGAACCCAAAGTGCTGTTGCTGAGGTCTTTGAACCATTGGCTGTGTAAAAGTGTACTCCTCATAACATCATAAAAAGCCTGGGACTTAGAAACTGTTTGGCCCCAAAGACCTCTGGAGCAGTGCTTAATTTGAGCCGGTGCTTTCCGGTGCTCAGCACCGGCACTTAATTGGTTTCCGGTGCTCGGCACCGGCATCTAACTGTTCTAAGTATGGTGTTGACAGTCTACCACATGGTGGCGCTGCTCATCTAATTTAGAGATGGAGGCCATGATGGAAGGATAGATGGGCTCCTTGATGTCAAATATAGACCGCAAACTAGATCCTATTCGGCAACATCTAGCCACTATGGAGCAAGAGATGATGTGGTTTCGCAACCACAGGCCAGCTGGATATTTAGACCCTCGAAACACTGCTGGGGGGATTTCAACCGGACCCCGGCAAGCAAATGGTATTCCATGTGAGCAAGGCCCAAGTGGGTATATGTCATCTTCCACATCAGTGCAAAGTAGCGCCAACCTCCCTCCCCGGCCAGTGGTGGATATAAACCCCTGGGAAGTAGACATACTGGGTGGAGCAGTTGCATCGAAACCACAGTGCTCAACACAGTGCCCTACAGTCTGTCCAGCCAGACCACTAGAGGGGGGGGGCCACCGAGAAATGGGGGGGTTGCTTCAGAGGCCAACATAGCAGACCCCACGGGAGAGAGACGGAGGCAGAAGTTACCTACTATATACCTCCCTCCAGAATCTGCACCATATGTAATAGTTCTCGGTAATGTTCCGGTGCTCTCCGTGGGTGCCGTTGAAGATTTTGAACAATTGAAGAACAAGGTCCTGCATTGGCTGACTCGTAATACATCTCTTGGCCTAAGGTTGGAGAAATTTATAAATATGGTGCGTAGAGTCTCTTGGGTCGGGAGTTCTACAAAAGACTTGAGTGGAGACTGCGTAATTGTTAATTTTAATAGACCCCACTTGGTGGAGAGAATTCTACATGCAGTCTCACAGATCAACCTAGGAGGGGTTGGCACCGCTATCGTGGCTTTACCGCTGGGGCACTTCTATAGATCTTTCAGTAGTACATCGAGGTCCAACAGGTCGGGCTTCTGGAGGTTTCCGGCTAATCCTGGTTGACCCATGCTGGACCAACGGAAGTTAACTTACGATTTACCTCTTTATAACTTTTTTACACCTTTGAAATCAATGGACTCTTGTGACTGACTTTCTGGTATAGAACCCATTGAGTCTGCACCTATGCATCATACGGTACCAGGTCCTCTACCTTCAGTTCATGGGGATGGCAAGGCTTGCAAACTTATCTCATAGAATATAGCTGGATTAGCAAGCAAGTTTGCTGACCCCAGTTGGATCGCCTACATAAAAGGATTTCATGTGATTTGCCTACAGGAGATGTGGACTAACACCAATAACTTCTTCCTAGAGGGTTTTAAGTCATATAGTGTTCCAGCCACTCCTTCACGCGTTGGAAGATCTAAGGGTGGGCTGGTAATCTATGTATCCCTGTCAGTATCTTGTCGCTTGAGAGTGTTAGCTACTGACAATCCTTGTTTGCAGGCCTTATCCTTTTCTCAGGGGTCTGCCAACTTGTTGCTGTTAAACATATATAATGCCCTGTCTGCTCACTCAGATGTTTGTAATATTTCTAGAATGGGCTCTTTTTTAAGGAACGTGACCGCGAAAGCCACTCACAATGGCTATCTAATGATTGCAGGAGATTTCAATATCCATTTGTGTGGGGACCCATTTTTAACGGAAATGGGATGCCCACGTATTTTGGGCATGCATGTTGAACATACCTCGCAGGGAGACATGCTCAACTCCTTAGTAGATGAGTTCAATCTAACATTGTCCATGAGTAGCATGGTCAAAGGAAGGAACTTCCTTAACCCGACATTTAAAGGAAGGGGTAGTGCAACATTCATAGATTTTATTTTTATTTTTCAATCCCTTTCTATCAATTTGTTTTGGATTTTTGGATTTTGGATTTTATCATTGAAGATAGTACTTTTAGTGACCATAACCCATTGTGTATTTCGTCCGCATGGCCAAGATTTGGAAAATCCCAAACGTCAGCTTCTAGGGGGTCATTAAGGGAAATAGATCAAGGTAGAAGGCTAGGGTGGGATCAGATAACCCCTGACTCCTTCTATGAGTCCCTCATGATTAAATGCCAGAGGGAACTTTATATCTGTACCACTGGGCAGGAAGAGGCGGGGGCTGTGCTAGCAGCTGTCTCGGCCATCTCGCTCTTCATTGAAGATTTGCTGAAGGCACCGACCTTGAACTCGAAAGATCGAGACATGACATGGTTTGACCACAACTGTTCCCGTGCGGCAAGGAAATTGAGGGGGGCACTGGGGACTAGACCCAGGGACCGTGCCCTGGTAAAGGAGTGTAGAGGGATATATAAAGCGGAACTGGCAAGGCGCAGGACCGAGCTCAAGGATGAGGCATGGAATAAGCTCACCAAGGCCTGTACTATGAAAAATAGCTCCTTGTTTTGGAGCATTGTTAACTGCCCTTTTCTGTCGGGGGAACATGCACAGGCTCTTGATGCACACATCACGGAGGAGGAATGGGTGAATCATTTTCAGGAAATGTTTAGAAGCCCATCAGAAACCAGCATCTCCAGTGGTGGAGGGAAGTCAGCCCTTTTTATCACAGCTGAGGAAGTTAGAAAAGGTATTGCAGGCCTATCAAGGAACAAGGCACCAGGCCCTGATGGTATCCCCCCGGATCTTTATTTATCTAACCCGCAACTGTGGGTATCTGTCCTTACTACCGTCATAAATGTAGCAATCAGGGATGTTCCACCTAGTGCATGGTCCTTATCTACTATCGTCCCAGTTTCTAAAAAGGGAAATAGGGACAGCACCCTCTGTTACTGGCCCATATCACTGCTCGACTCTTCTGTTAAGGTGGTGGGACGCGTCCTGTTGGATAGGTTATCTAGCTGGGCAAACGTTAACAATATTTTAACTGATATCCAATATGGTTTTCATCCAGGGAGGTCGACAGTCGACCAATGTTTGAACTTATACATGATGGTTAGTAAATATTCTACCGCTCGATCAGGCAGGATATACTTGGCCTTTATGGACTTGTCCTCTGCCTTTGATCGGGTAAATAGAAATAAGTTATGGGAGACCCTATTGTTCATGGGCATAGATAAAGATATTGTTTTATTCTTACGAGAGCTTCATAGGGACACCAGAGCGGAGGTACGGTACACGAGAGATTGTAAGGTTACTCGCCAATTTCCAATCCAGAGATGGGTCCGACAGGGATGCATTTTAGCCCCCTTTTTATTTAACTTATATATTAATAGCTTGGAGAAAGTTTTAGTTGACACTGAGGCAGACTTCCCCCAGGTGGGACGGCGGGGTTTGCCTGTATTACTATATGCAGACGATACGGTCCTTATGGCACGGACCGCGAGGGGTTTACAAATTTTACTTAACTCCTTTGTAAAGTTTATGGAGGACCGGGACATGTTGGTCAACAACTCCAAGTCATATGTGATGCAGGTGGGGCCAAGTTTAAAAAAGGATTTTAACTTTATGGTTGGGGCTACCCCTGTCCCTAAGACTAGCGCCTTCTCGTACCTGGGGGTTATGTTGGATGCCAAACTTAACTGGGGCCCCCTGAGAAGTAAAAAGAAAGGAGATTTTTTTAAGGAGTAATGCAGCAATTTTTAATTTTGCCTCACGGTTAAGTAATAAACCTATAGGTGCACTTTTGGAGATCTATAGGGCAAAATGTCTAACTCAGGTTTCTTAAGGTAGTGAAATTTGGGGCCATACCTCACATGAGGAGCTACAAAGAGTTGAAAACGGGTTTATGAGACGTCTCCTATGTGTTCCACAAGGAACCCCCTCATTCACCGTACATGAGGAATTGGGTATGCCTCACTTGACTGACATGTTGTCGTTTTGCCCCCTTTCTTATTGGCTCAAAGTCTGGATGGACAAGGAGACTGCCCTAAACAGAGAGATCCTAAGGGATTGTATGGCCTTGGACCATGCCCATTACATTCCTTGGTTAAAATATATCCGGGATGAATATAGGACTTTTGATAGGGCGGATCTCTATAGTAATCCGGATTCAATCGCAAGAAAAGATCTTCTCTGGGCCAAGGAGACCTTTTTTAGACAGCGGCAGGTGAACAGGGAAGAGCGTGAGTTAATGAAGCCCAGTGTACGTAAATATATCATTCTTAAAACCGTACACACAACAGAACCGTATCTCCTAGGGCTTCGCAAAACGTATGATCGTTTTTTATTAACAAGATTTCGTTTTGATTAATTCCATCTTCTCCTCGCCCACCCGCGGGGGAGTAGAAAAGGCGAGACTTTGTTGCCCTGCAGTTGTGATGGCAAATCCCCTCAGGACATGATTCATTTTTTAATGTTCTGTAGTCACTATGAGGTGCCAAGGAAAAACTTTATAATCCCTGTTTTAAAACAAGCAAATTTCACGCAAGTGTGCCCTGCTTTTATCTTTTTAGCTATGCTTTCAGGGTCCATTTTATGGCACGTTCTTAGCTTTTTAAAGGCTGCAGTTAGGCTTAGATCAAGCAGCGACTACATTTTTATGTTTGATGTAGGCCTGAAAGTGTGATCATTCTTGATTTATATATTATGTGGATACGTTTTTTTTGTTTGTTTCCTTCTGAATGTATTTTTATAATGAATGGCAACCTTTGATCAATGATATTTATGGATGGGAACCTCCTGTTACACTGTAACCCGGACTTTTATGGTTTTTAATACAAAAGCTTTTGTATTAAAAACCATAAAAGTCACTATGAGGTGCGAAGGAAAAACTTTATAATCCCTGTTTTAAAACAAGCAAATTTCACGCAAGTGTGCCCTGCTTTTATCTTTTTAGCTATGTTTTTAGGGTCCATTTTATGGCACGTTCTTAGCTTTTTAAAGGTTGCAGTTAGGCTTAGATCAAGCAGCGACTACATTTTTATGTTTGATGTAGGCCTGAAAGTGTGATCATTCTTGATTTATATATTATGTGGATACGTTTTTTTTGTTTGTTTCCTTCTGAATGTATTTTTATAATGAATGGCAACCTTTGATCAATGATATTTTGACTTGACTAATTTAGAGATGAGCAGAACAATGGTTGTTTAGAAATACAATGTACATTAAAATAGTGCTAATACCTGCCTCCCCAGCCATTCCTTTAGCTTTGGGGACCTGGAAAAATCTGAACTGTCGCATTTACATGCAAGAGAGATGGTCAGTAGTTGTTTTGGCAGCGATGACAAGGGCGATGTGTGGTGCAAGCCTCAGTGGCCTCCTGGTCAGAGCCCTGGCACTTAATATTTTACAAATTAAGCACTGCTCTGGAGGAACAGGACAAACCCGCCAAGTCAATCTGACGAAGGTGCATTGCAGCTGGGCCAAAGATTCACGTTGCACCTGCTTGAAGCTTATTCTTAGCAGCAAATCTATTTCAGCAGGACCTCATGGAGAAGGTATTCAGCCTTGCGGATGCTTTTTTGGCTACAGCTTGAAACCTTGCCCTACTGGAGGAATCTAGTGGAGTCGGACATACGACGTCCACGAGTAAAGTAGGTAAATAGTTTTATTTATTTATTTACCTACTTTACTCGTGGACGTCGTATGTCCGACTCCACTAACCCCCACCCTGCCCCTCCCCCGCCCCACCGCCCGCAGCACTCCCACTGCGAGCCGCCACTGGGCGAGAGGACTGCCAACTCGGCGGGCGGGAAGACCATTGAAAAACCAACAGCCGGACCTGATCAGCCAACATCTAAATCAGGCATGTAGAAATTCTCACTGGGGAAGGCACAAAAAGTATCCAGCCAGCAAAAAACCTTCTATAAGCGTGAATTTTGAATTTCTCCCACTTGGAGCTTTCCTGCCAAAAGTCAGTGGCTTCACTAGGACCTCATCTGACAAGATATCCTTCATTGCGTCAGGACTAGACTGGCGAACCAAGAGCAGCCCTGGAAAAAATGTAAACCAGCCCCACTCCCTTCGTCTCCTCGTACAGTCTCTCTCTTTCCATCTATCCATTCTCCCTCTCTTCTCTTCTCTCCTCTCTCTCATCTCTATCTCTGATCACTTTCCCCCTGCCTTCCCTCTCTCTCCCTCTCTTTCTCTTGAATTCTCCAGTGCCTGCTACCATTACCTAAGACATACTCCTCCGTTGGATAATCGTACGGAATAAAAGGATTTCTGAGACCTGGGTCAACTTTTGTGAATCCTTGCAGTCGCAAATCTAACTACTTGTGCACCAAAACTAAACTTAAAAGAGCAAATTCCTAAGCGTATCAAACCATGATTATAAAAGAAATTACACTAATTTGCGACACACTAAGGGGCAGATTTACAAGCCCCTTGCGCCACTTTCGCGTCACTTATAACATGGGAAAAGTGACGCAAAAGTGCCGCAAGGGGCTTGTAAATCTGCCCCTATATTACTAAACATTAGATGAAAGGATCTTGAAATAATGCGTCATCTCACAAGATAAAGATTATTTTTCAGTTGTACGGTTTCCCTTACTTGCCTAGAGCAATTTTGATTCTGGCGTCTAGAGAGTAACCATGCCAGCCGCACACTTTAATGCCACATCAACAGTTTAAGTGCTGGAGAAAAGCCACGGAAACACTTGTAAATGAAAAATGAAACACCCTCTTCAAGGCGAAGTGGAAAAAGGATCAATCACAAACTTGGTGCCTGTGTTGTACACACGGAAAATCATATCCACGTGTCTGTTTACCATGATAAATCTCCCCCGTAAAAAGCTTCAGTGCTGCTCATGCCGGAAGATAAAAGCTTTGGATTTTCTCTCTCAAGACTGTTTACTGCTTTGATCTACAAATGTTCAGTCTTGAATACTTTTTATCCCTTTCATTTCATCAAATATTGAAACTCACATCCTAGAAAAACGTTTAAATAATATAAATAAACTCTTAACTATTTCTCGATGTTTTCAAAATGTCAGCAACTTGACTAAGACTGCAAGATGTAACCAACACATGACAGAGATAATTTTGAAAAAAGTAGGTTTGGATTTTTTTTTTCCCATTTAAAGGATAGTTATTGAATTAAAACTATTGTGGTAATGAAGGTTAATTTTTCATATCATGTGAATTACTGTACAGATCACATTCGGAAATGTGGCTGCAAACAACAGTTATTGTCTCTGTTGCTCAAGAGGATAATATTCAATTCATACATTCACAAACAGAATTTATTCTCTCTCACCATTGTAATGTGAAAGTAATCACTTTTCAGCAGAGGTCATGGAAGAGAAGCGTTGAGCGCCCACGTGGAGCAGCCATGTTGAACGTAAAGCTGAATATGTTTGTTTGAAGCGAGCATAATCATCACTGCACACTGGCACAGGTATAAATCATATATTGGCAACAGTTACCAGCGCTGCTTGGGACCCCTCCTTGGCTGAACTGGGGCTCAAAAGAATTTTCTGAAAGAAGGTTAAAGGTCTTCCACAAGCTAAGATATTGAATATATTGAGTATATGAAGAGCATGCGCGTTATTGGGATCATCAAGAGTTTTAAATGTGGAAGGCATGGCTTGACCGCCGAACATAGGGGCAGATTTACAAGCCCCTTGCACCACTTTTGCGTCACTTTTCCCATGTTAAAAGTGACGCAAAAGTGGCGCAAGGGGCTTGTAAATCTGCCCCATAGATAGCAGCCTCACTTTAGAACAGCTCCGCACGGCGACCCATCATCCGACGAGAATCCGGCATACACTACCCGTCGGGGGGTGCCATCAAAAGTTGCACCATAGTTGTGGGGGTGCGCACAGTGCTGGGGGGCTCCTTCCTGGGGCCCCGGATGCCCTGCGACCGCGGGTGAAGATAAAGTCGAAGTCGCAGACGGTCAGCAGCAGTCGCAGTCCGTCTGTTAAAGGCATCAGCTGCTAGGGACAGGCCATGGACCCCGTGTGAATGAATGCCTGCAGCTCAGTCTTCAAGGGGACACTGGTTTGTGCTGATAGAAGGAAGAACACGGGGAGGAAAGAGGGAGTCCAGCGCCGAGAACATGAGGAGTAGGAGCAATTCAGGAGTCCGACTAGATGGCTATGCCCGGCTGGTGCAGCAGACCATTCTTTGTCAGCAGGTGAGTGGCTTTTTGCAAATATTGCCTTCACTGTGATTAACTGTTGATAATCACGTTCATCAGGATAAGCTGCTCCTGCTGGTAGCCCTCATAACATTGTTGGAGGAGCTATTGCTGTGTGCGAAGAAGACAGAAGTTGGCCGCAATATAGGAGCTCACGGCTGCAGCTCCCGGGGTAAGGGATCACCTTTCGGTAGTTAGCCCTGGTTTACCCCTGCAACGCGATCAGCCACACTGCGAATGGGATAGGGCCCGAGAAATACTTAGACAACAACTTACCTGGTTCGATAGTTGTCTACAACCCCCGGCTTAGATTTACTCCCCACTGAGCACTGGTGCAGCGGAGAGAGGCAGGGCTGGCTGGCCCCATCTCGCACAGCTTTAGCGGAGTGGGGCGCACGAGGAGACGGATCAGCGCAGACTGACCACATTGCCCTGGGCTCAAAGGAGCTGTCAGCCGGGCTGCCCAGAGGAGCACAACTCGGATGGAGTTCATCCCTGCCCCACAGCTACGAGACCAGGCACAAGATGGCGGTCAACAACAGACACTCGCAGGATGACTCTGACACCTGATTGTAGCGACGGCCAAATCCCCCTCCTGGATGCTGCGGTAAGTGATTGGAATGGCCAGATATCTTGCCCTGCTAACCCTGGTGCCTCATGACCCCACAATAATCGAATAATTTATTCGATCACCGGAACATGCCTGGACTCAAAATGGCAGCCGGCGATCAACCGGCCCCGCAACAGTGTTCCCAACGTGCATTCTATGCACAAACAGTCATTCAGCCCATCCTGTTGCCTCTACAAGAGTGGGACAATTTTGGTCACCTTCCCCACTTTGGTCACTGATTACTGACGCTTTATGATCCTCTCACTTTGTGCTCACCTAGTGCACATATAAATGCCTGGACCTAAAATGGCGGCCAAAGATCGGCCCTCGCAACTGTGATACCGACAGGCGTCCTCTGAACAGTTATCCAGCTAAAACATCTTTTTGCCATTATATATACGGGACAATTCTAGTTACTTTACCCAGATAACCCCGCTGTTTCTCAATCCCCCTCCAACTTGGTGCCTACCTCACTCGCCTGATTATGCCTGAACCCAAAATGTCGGCATGAATTAACACCTACTGTGACCCTGTCCCCCGATTGCGGTACTGAGGGCCAAATATCTGACCTTGATGCTGCAGTAAGTGTTTGGATGGACTAGATACTTTTGCCCTGCTAACCCTGACGCCTCATGACCTCACAATAATCGAAAAATTCAATTGATCACAGGAATATGTGCCTTCTCCTTCTAGTACTTCTATTTGCTGTTGCTACCCTAGTGGCGCCTTCCTCTTCCCCCCACCATCCTCCCCCTCCTCATTTTCCAACTATGGCAACCAATCGAATTAAGACTGGAGTTAACCGTTTCAGGATCATTTATCCCCCTAATTTGTCCAAAGCTTCAGCAAAATGGTTCAAACATAACACCCTTGAACAATTTCCTGATTCCCTCTTTGTAGACCAATTCCATAGTGGTCGTTATGGGAGGCTCAAAACTGACTTCATTTTCTTCACTCACGACATCCCTTCCTGGTCCACCAGCTTCTATAACTCCTTCAACGTCACCTCCTCCTCCTCTATCCCACATGGGCAACTGCTAAAAATCTCCCCCTCTTCTTGTTTCAATGGCTCACTCACTATCTCACTCTATAACAATGGTACTGTCTTGATTCAAGCAAAAGACACTTGTCTCTCTCTTTTTGACCACCTCTTCCCTTCCCTTCTCCCCACCCCTGCGACTGTAATCTCCCCTGATTCTTCATCTAACTCCTCCCTTTACTCCCTATCTCCTCCCCTGACCCTCCTAAACTCCAATATGCCGCTCTCCCAGGAGGCACAGGCCTCCCCCCTAGCCGACCCTTTGCCCCCCCTCTCCCCCCCCTCTCCCCTGCTCCCTCTTCTCCCATTCTTCCCCCTTCCAAATGGGATGTTATCCTCAACACATCAGCCATACCTATGGCTAACACTCTCCTTTTCCCCTCTGCACCATCCTGGAATTCCAAAGTAACCTCCTCCCCCTAACCCTGCCCACCACCCCCTTATTTAATCCATCTTTCCAACAGCCTGATCTCCCAGTTAACTCTGCGTACTTTCCCCCTTATTCCCTCCCTTTTCTTCTACCCTACCCGCTCTCCCCCTCTCCTTGTTTCCTGAATTCTGCGCAAACCCCTTTCATCTCTCTTCATCCTCCCATCTCTCCAGTAATGCTGCTCAACCCTTTATCCCCCCCTGGCAATCTCTTCCTTTTCCCTCCCCCGGGCCTAGCAGAACCATACTCTCTCTTCAACTACCCTCTAGGTCAATACTCCCCACTCTACTGGGTGCCAGTCCCTATACACTCACCTCTCCTAGCCCACGGGACCTCTACAGCCCCTTCTCCTCTCTTCTCCCCTAACCTCCTGCCATTGCATGACTCCCCACTTTCCCCTCCCCGCATTCCACCCTCCCTCCACATTCCACACCCGTCTCCTCCTAAATTTGAACTCAATTCTTCTCCTCTGTTCAACATCTGCAAAGATAACTCTCTTTCCACCTCAGATGCACCGACAACTTCTATCAACCACCATCTACCTCCACCTTTTACTCCTGCACCCCAATACTCCTTCCTCACCCCACCTCTCCCTGCACTCCCTCGTCAATTGCACTCCCTCCGCAACCCATTGAGCCACCCAACATTCCGTGCTCAGCCCTACTCTCTTTAGAAAACAAACTAGGATTTCTCATCTCCTCTATCTCCCAGCTTAAAGCTACCATCTCACTCCTAAGTACTAAAATATCCACCTTTCCCAACAACCCAATTCCCCTGGCAAGCACTCACATCCCCAAACTCCTGAGGAATACCTTGCTCCCGCGCCCCAAAAAAGCCACACACAATCTGTCATCTGTAGACAGCGCTAATTTACTGGCTAGTTACAAGACTTCTAACGCCATCCCCCTTCCTCTCTCTCCAATTAAGTCTACTCTGTGCACTATTCCGACCATTTCCTCTGCCAGAAATAAACATCAGCCTTATTCTACCCTGGCACCCTCATACAGGAACATTATCCCTCTCACCCCTAAAAGCCCAAATGCCCCCTTCACCAAAACAGTCTTGTCAGAGTTGCGCTGTTTGCTCCACAACTGCAGATCTGCAATTAAACACAAGCTGGAAATTTCTGACACCGTCATTCTTCACAATCTTGACATTCTTTTCCTCACTGAGACCTGGTTCAACAACACCTCTCATTCTATTTTTGATCTTCTGCTACCCACCGACTATTCCATCTTTAGAAATGACAGAACAGATAAAGTTGGGGGAGGTGTTGTAATCATCTTCAGAAACTCCCTTCAATTCAAGGTTTTTCCTAACAGCTCCTTCCGTACATTCGAATGCCTTTCTCTGGAGCTTCAAGTGCAACACTGCTCCCCTTTCAGATTTCATGCCATTTATCACCCACCTGGTGACTGCTCCTCTTTCTCAGAGGAACTCACCGACTTCGCCAGCGACCAATTCTCTCAAAGTGACAGACAGATTTTTCTGGGAGACTTTAATCTTCATTGGGGCTCTTTGGAAGACTCAGCTGCCAATAGGCTTGCCACTTTTCTCTCAGTTATTGATCTTATCCAACACTGCACGGAAACAACACATTCTAAGGGCTCAATCCTTGACCTTGTTATATCCAAAGCAGATATGCTAACTATTGCTGTCCCTATTCAAGTAGACTGGTCCCACCACTTCCTCATCCCCTTCTCTCTCTTTACCTATCTCACTCTGTAACTCTTGGCCAACCTAAAAGGACTACTACCTGGTTCCGTAACACCAAAAACATTGACCTTGACATTCTTTGCGATTCTGCTAAGCTATCACTTCCAATGTTAGACCCTAATTCGGATGTCAACGATTTTACCTCCCAATGCCTCTCCAGCCTTGCAGTTGAAATTGATAATGTTGCTCCACTTCGAAGCAAAAAGAATAGGCCTATTCCTTCTGCACCATGGTTCAATAAATCCCTTTATGAAGAAAGGAAGAACCTGAGATTCCTGGAGAAACAATGGAGACAATCTCCATCCACCACTAATCTCTCTATTCTGGGTTCAGCAATATCAAAATACCACAAACACATCTTCCCTGAAAAAGCGTCACACTTCAGAACCCTCCTCCAGACCCCAAAAACTATTTGACCTCATAAAAAATACAAACTTCTCTCTCTCAACCTTTAAGCCTGACGATCCTCCAAAGAAAGCAGCAGAATTCGCTATATTTTCTGATGAAAAAGTGAAATCACTGGTGGATCAGGTCATTCATCCTACCCCCCTAGAGGAGCGCAAATCCTTAGTCATTTGGCAGAACTTTGACGTCATCTCTGAAGATGCCCTCCTCAAATGCATTCTCGAAACAAAACCCTCTAACCATTCTTTCGACCCCATCCTGAGTGACAACGCCATTGACTTCTATACCTACACTCTTTCCTTTTGGACCAGTCTGGTTAACCTCTTCCTCAGCCAAGGCTCCCTTCCTGTTGCCCTTAAAACAGGACAGGTTACCCCACTTCTTAAAAAACCCTCAGCTGATGCGAATGACCTCAACAACTTCCGCCCCATCACCAACCTCTCTATTCTTGCAAAAATCACAGAAAGATGTGTAGCGAAACAACTTTCCCTACATATTAAGGATAACAATCTTCTCGACGAATTCAAATCTGGTTTCATGCAAGACTGCAGCACTGAACCAACCCTGCTGCAAGTGACCGACGATGCCCTGCGTGTACTTGACTCGGGGGAGTCTTGTCTTCTGATACTTCTAGACCTTTCTGCAGCCTTTGACACTGTTAATCACAACACTCTCCTAAACACTTTAAAACAGAGAATGGGCTTGGATGGCACAGTGCTTAAATGGTTTGCTTCATTCCTCTCAGACACATCTCAAGTGATTAAAATAGCGAACAGCCTTTCGTCTTCAATGGCGGTAGGTCAAGGCGTCCCTCAAGGATCTATCCTCGCACCAACTTTGTTCAATCTTTATTTGGAACCATTGGGAAATCTCGTAAGTAAATCTGGGATCCTTTACCACTTCTATGCTGATGACACCCAAATCTACCTTAAGGTGTCTTCCGCACACGATATCTCAATCCTTAAACTTAAGTTAAACTTAAGTTAGGATTTTGTCTTAAAACCAAAACTTAAGACAAACTTAAGACAAAATCCTAACTTTACTACTCCTAAATGCCTTTTGTGAATACCGAAAGTCATAAAGTTAGGATTTTGTCTCAGATTACTTCTGTGAATCGGGCCCTGTAATGCTGGGGGCAATTGCATCTGCAATAGCCAAGACCATAATGCCACTGGACTGGCATTGTGCAGAAATCATGGTTTTTCCCTACGCCGGGCTAGCCGAGAGATGACCCTTCCTCCTGCTGCCCAATCTTGCTACTCAACTCAGAGGTCAAAATATTGGCCAAAGCACTGGCAAATAGGTTGATACAGCATATCCCAGAACTGGTCCATCCAGATCAGGTGAGATTCATGCCCCACAGGGCGACCCGCCACATCATACGGTGCATATATAATGCAATGGCATTGGCAGAAAGGCTTGCAAAACCAGCGACATTCCTTCTGGTGGATATCGACAAAGCATTCGATTACGTAGATTTGAAATATTTATTCCTGCTCCTCCAGCTCCTCAACTTGGGCCCAGGATGCATTGCTTTTCTCCGATTATCATATATGGATTTAGCGGGCATCGGTGCGGGTGGCTGGAGCCAGCTCAGAATCATTCCTTATACAGCAGGGTACACGGCAGGGCTGCTGGGCCCCCTGCTGTTTGCCCTGGCCATGGAGCCGTTGGCTGTGTGAGTGAGGATGGACACCCAGATGCTGAGTTTCGAATGGGACGAGGGGCTGTCAGACAGGATAGCATTATACATCAATGATGTTTTTTTTTCCCTCACAGCCCTGGACTCCACAGGATCCCAGATGTTGCAGATTATGCAGATATTCAGAGAGATCTCTGGCATTTACATCAATACCTCAAAATACAAAGTGTTTGCCCTAGGCACTGACACCCAGAGACTTGAGTGGGCTTGAGAATCAGCACCAACAGATTAAAATACAGGGTGTCTTTCTATCCCCAGATGAGAAAGTGGCATGGGCACATAATGTAGAGCCACTGCTGGCCCGCCTTGGAGAAAACATAAACATTTCGTCTGTGCTCCCCATGTCAGCCATCTTTAAGATGGTATCTCTACCCAGATTCCTCTACCAACTGCATAATTTACCAGACCCCATCCCGTGATGATGGTTCTGTAAATTGAATTTCATTCTCAACTCGTTCCTATGAACAAGGGGCACCCAACACGTATTGCACTTCATAAGTGCTTTCAGTCCTCCTACTTTGGTGGTATGGCCACTGCATACATCGAATTCTATTACATGGCACCACAACTCCTTATCATAAACGATTGGTGGTATGACACACAGGGCGACCCAGCATATGCTCTAGATAAGTGTGCTATGGGGGACTCCTCACTGGCTGAGAATCTGTATGGTGGGGGCTGGGAGTATGGCCTTCCCTTGGCGACATGGTTAGTTTTGAACCTATGGCGTTCTTCGCTTCAACAATTGAAATGGTGGGGCAAGCTGACAGAGCACACGCTATTATGGCAGGGGAACATGCTTCCACAGGTGACCGCCCTAGTGAGGTTCCGGAAATGGGACCTCATCGGGATATCTACCCTGAGAGATGTTCTGCAGGGTACTGTCCTCAAATCATACCAAACCCTATAGGCGGAGTATCATCTCCATCGCAGCCAATTCCACAGATACCTCCAGCTGTGCCACACATTGTCCCTGTACATTGCCACACTGAAGACACTCCCCGAGTTTAATATACTGGACGGCAAACTTCTTCTGGGAGACCATAAAGTAGCAAAAATTTATCAAACACTCCTTTTCAATCACCAGACCCATTTGGCGTCCTTCGTGCGGCATGGGAGGCGGACGTTGGAGAATGATGAATGGACAGAGGTCCTGGACATGCCGTGCCAGGCGGCCATCGTGGCCAGGCTCCAATTGATCCAATCTAAATATTTACATAGAATATACTTTACGTGCCATCGGCTGTGGTGTATGGGGGTGATTGCCTCCCTGGTCTGTCTCCGGTGTGGTGCGGAAGCGGGCACATTACTCCACACAGTGTGGAACTGCTCTGCATTGTATAGATTCTGGTGGGGAGTGTTTGTATACTTGAGCGAGGTTCTATCTTGGCAGATCCCAAGAAACAAGACGCTAGCCCTCCTACACCTCACGGATGACCTAGGTGGTAATGGATATAAATTGTCCCTTCTGTGCCTGGGGTTGACCCTTGCTAATCGTGAATAGCCAAAGAGAGGAAGTCTGAGATGCCACCGTCGCTGGCTGCGTGGAAGCGAGGTATGGACCACTATATGGGTCTAGAAATAGCAGTCTGTAACACAATAGGTTGCCCTCAAAAACACCCCAAAATATAGAAGTGGGCAGACTATGGGAAGGTAGACCTGGCGCCAGCTCGTCTCATACACCGCATATTTGAAGATTATATCAGAGCTTTCCGGGGGGTAGGGAGTAGCCGGGGGCCTGGGTTCAATGACCTATTTGGTTTCCAGGACATTTGTGTAAATGACAATTAATGCTGGGGGGTGGGTGGGGGAGGGGTCTGATGGGCAGGCATGTTCTTTTGATATTGCTTTCTTGTTTGTATTGTTATTTTCCCGGAACAGCTATGTCAGCCTGGTTGTCTGGTTAACTTTCAAACCCAATAAAATATGTTAAAAAAAGAGCGTTAAATATGAATAATATGGTGCTCAAAAAAAGCACTAATATTCTGGGATTGTCAGGCCCACATTATCAAAATTTTCACACCACGCAGTGCAGCCCCCAAAGTTGCGGCACTGTGTTGCGTGAGAGGGAGAGACCAGGAAAGTGGCATATGTACGAAGATATGGTAGTATCGTGCTCTCTCCCTACTGCTAGTGCCCAATTAGGCTGCTGAGACCCATGAACGCACCTGTGTGCCATACTGCAATAGTGTTTGTGTGAGTCTAGCATAGGTTGTGTCCTGAAAGGGTGCCCTTCCAGTTCAAAAATACTAAACGTTTCCCACTTCGGATGTGTGCTGTGCGGTGCAGCACACATGCAAAGAGGGAACAGTTAGGAGAAATGATAGCATTTCTCCAATTTAACACCTGCTGTCTAGTGGAGTTATTCTCTAGTGCAAAACTATGTCTACTGTTGTTAGTAGATGGGGTTTTATGTCAAAACCCATGGGTAGTTGCTTTGTTACTGTGAATATTGGGCTGGAGGGTGTTTCATGATGGTAGGAATAAGTTAACTCATTATCTCTTAGTGTGCTGGCTCTTTCTATTAGCATGCCATCCTACCCATTTAGAGACAGTTCAAATAAAATTATTCGGTCATTAATGGTCATGGAGTTAAGGGGTGAAGTGTCAAGGGATACCATGCGCAGAGCTGAGGATTCATCAAAAGGTCACATGTACCTCAATTTGGGCTTGACCAGGGATGGGAGGGAGGAGGTGGGGAAACAGGGAAAGCAGCAATGATGGGAAAAGCAGTGACGGGATCAGGGGTGATTTGTGGACAGGGCAAGCAAAGGGAGGTGTGAGGGAGTGAGCAGCGACGGGAGGGAGGAGGTGGAGAAACAGGGAAAGAAGCAATGAAAGCAGAGATGTGGAGGGGGGTGTCTGTGGATGGGGAAGCAACGTGAGGTGCAAGGGAGTAAGCAGCGCTGATAGAGAGGAAATGGCGGGAACAGGGCAAAAAGCAATGAATGTTTACAGTTTAAAATAAAAAAGTGTACCTCTGCAGATGCGCAGGCACAACAGGAAGCAGTACTTTGTTAAAGCTCCATGTCATGGGCAAGCACGAGCCAGTGGAGGAAGCCGGAGGACAGGAGAAGGCGCTGTCCAATGAGAAGTAAGAAAAGAAGAGCGACATGGGAGCCAACCAAAGGTAAGCCCATTTTAAGATTTTTATTTTGTTACAAGAGATTTCGCAAGCACAGCACAAGTGCTGTGCAGGCGAAACCTGAACATTAATTTTGAATTTGCTATATCACCTTGCTTTGTTCCGTTCTGGCCTATTTCCACCAGCAAAACTCACACTTACAGTGTCCACTACCTCTCCCTTCCCAGGCTATTACGTGAGTAGTAGTAGGAGCAGTGATTATATTTAAGAGGTGCAGGCATTCTAGCTCCTTCCCTGATGGGCATATTGACTATCAATTTTCCCTTCTGAAAGTATATTCAGGTACCCATAACTGGGTTCCTTTTCTGTGTCTTACACTGAGCGCTGTATGATTAGTGTGTGTCTCACATTCAAGTACTTGACTGTAAGGTTGAATGGCTAGTGTCCCATGGAACACCATGTGCATGGCTGAACAAGATGGTGGTCTACCAGTAGTCTGGTCAATGGTGGACATGAGAGCCTTCACACCCACATGATCAAGAGCCCCTTCCTGAAAACAGTATTGCCTCTTACATGGTTAGAGATTGCTTTCTCTTCCTTTTGTTTGGAGAATATCTCTCATGCTGCACTGAAACTCTGCCTCTTTCATTTTCTCCTGTGCTGTCTGCCACCTGGCACCTATGGCCTTACACTGGGCTGTGTCTATGCTCAATTTGCAGCACTAACTTCACCATTCTAAACTCACCCGACATTTAACTCAGTACATCAAGAGCCAATTTGGAAAGATTCCTACTGGCCACTAAACCTGAATGTTAGACTTGGCATCTTTTGGCGTGTTTCCCCTGACTTTTTGCTTTCTGACCTCCCGGTTTTGACTCTGTTTTTGCTGGTGTAATGATTCTGCGCACTTTCCTCCCTGCTGTCCAGTGGGAAAGTGCAAGTGCTCCTGTATAAAATGCGTTATGGATTGGTGTTTCCATGATTGGCCTATTTGGTTTATGTGTCAGTCCCTTGTAAAGTGCACTGCGAGTGCCAGGGCCTATAGACCAAATGCTGTTGGTGGGCTGCAGCACTGGATTGTGCCACCCACGCAAACAGCCCGTAAAGTGTAACTCGGGCCTGCCATCGCAGAGCCTGTGCGCAGCCTGGGGCTGCCATGTCGACTTGGCAAGTGCACACACTCGCAAGTCCCTAAACCTTCCCTTTGCTACATGTTAGTCACCCCTAAGGTAGGCCCAAGGTACCCCTGTGGGCAGGGTGCGGTGTATGCGAAAGGTAGGACATGCCCGGGTGTGTGCGGCATGTCCTGATAGTGAATTACAGCCTAGTTCGTTTTTCACTATTGCAAGGCTACCTGTTCCCCTAGGCCAGAACGGGCAGTTTTGATTATTACACCTTATAATCCTAACTGACCCCGGGAACATGGTAGAAATTCGAGTTTAGTATGCCTGGACTCAGAATGATAAAATGCAGCTTTTAGTGAAGTTGGTTTTAACATTCTGTGTTTGAAAATACCACTTTTAGAAAGTGGGTATTTTCTTGTCTAACCATCCAAGCCTGCCTCTGCGAGGTTGTGTATTCCTTGTCTGGAGTGTGAGTGACAGGGGCTGGGGGATGCCAGGAGACAGGGTGAGTCAGCACAGGGCTGAATAGCAAGATCTACATGTAGATGGGTGGGAGGGGTCGCACCTGGGCCCTGAATAGGACAGTGCCTTCCCTCCACAATGCTGGCTCCACCTCCTATGGTGCGTCTGATGTCCCTGGCCTACTCACTGAAAGAAGGGACGGAGACTTGTCAACAAAGTGCTCCAGAACTGGTTTGGACTAGGCAAAGGCCTCTCTGCCTTCAGAGAACAAAGGAATTTGGGATATAAATATTGGGGCCCTGACCCCATGAATTTAGATCTCGCTGGAATCAAGGAACCTGCCAAGACGAAGAGCTGGAAGAGCTGCCAGGAGGAGTACTGCCCCTTTGCTGTGTTGTTGCTTTGTTGGGTTGGCCTGCAGCTGCTGCTTCTGCCTTGGGCAGTGAAAGGACTGAACTTTCTACAAACTTGTGCTGAGTATCTCCAAGGGCCTGGAACCGAGCTGGCCTCCTGTTAAGAAGTCTCAGGGACTACAAAGACTTCACAAGCCTCTGGGTACCGCTTCTGGAACGCTGTTTCAGTTGCCACAGAGGAAGGGAACCGCAACCGACTCCGTCAACCGAATCCATCCCTGGCCGGTGACCTGTTTGCACCGCAGACCGCATCGCCCCCGCTTCGCATCGCAACCCTGGACTCACCGTGGGCGACGTCCGACGCCGCCAACATCGAGCCGCTGCTTGCACCGTGACCTGTGGGCACCGCAGTTCGCATCGCATCGCTTCACTGAACCAACCGGACCCGACCGACGAGGTCGCTGCAACTGGCTCAAGAGTCGTGACCGCACCGCATTTGGGGCACCGCCGCACGTCTGCGACGCACCGCTCCGACTCGCACCGCTGTCCGACGCCAGCTCCCGCACTCCGGCTAGGTCGCCTGCATCGCAACTTGTCAGCACCGCATCGAGCATCGTCTCACCCTGCATCGCACGCCTTGGACTCACCGACTCCGTCTGCACGACGCTCATCGAGCTGCTGCCTGCACCGCATCGAGGGACACCGCACCTTGCATCGCTCCGTCTTGCACCGCAACCGCGACGAACGCCGACCGGCTCGTACACTCCGTACCAGCCACAACGAGAAAGGTACTGTAACCGAGTCTGTTCATGACTCTGCTGGCCCGTATCGACGCGGTCGGCTGGAACTGTTAGACTCTGTGGTTTTCAGCATCACGGTAGGCTCGGACGGAGCTACCGACTCGTACGAACTTTGCTTTTGTGCTATTCCTGCAAAGAAGAAGTTACCGTATCAAGTATTCATTCGTAAAGTATAGTATTGTGGATTTTTGTCGTAATTGGTCTTGTCTTGAGTATATAAAATATTGGTTATTTTTCTAAACTGGTGTGGTGTCCGTTTGTAGTGCTTACACTGTATTACTGTTGGTTATGTGCAAATGCTTTACACACTGCCTCTGAATTAAGCCTGACTGCTCGTGCCAAGCTACCACGAGGGTGAGCAGGGGTTACTTCACGAGTGTAACACCCTTACCCTGACTAGGAAGAAGGGTCCCTACTTGGACAAAGGTGCAAGCCCTTGCCAACTAGAGATCCCATTTCTAACACTGAATAAACAAATACTGCCTGTAAGCTGTGCATCATCTCGACATCAAGGAATCCTTCACATTGGTGATAGAAACAGCTGCATTGTCATGGGCAGCACCATGCTGAGGCAAAGCATAGGTTACAAGAAACGTTTGCTTTTGTGACCTGCTGGAATTGAGATGGACTTACCAGTAAAAACAGTTGTCTCTGATCAAAGGAAGTCCTGCACAATGCCCAGCTGAATAAAGACATGCATGGAGTTTGACTCAAGAAACTAATAGCACTTATCAGCCAAGGTTCCCTGTACCCTAGTTAGCCTGCAAGGAAGATGAAGATGAAACGATATAAAAAAACACGTAGAAACACTCACTGCCTTCATCAAACAGCTGTAAGAACACTTTTCTTTATCATCAATGCCCAACCACAAATCTGCCATATACTCTTAGGGGCAAATGTACTATATTTTAACGCAACACAGTGCAGCAACAAAAGTTGCTGCTTTGAGTTGTGTGATAATGAGTGAACAGAACAGTGCCACATTTACAAAGATATGGTGCTGCTGTTCTCATTCCAAACAGGCTGCCTCTTGTGCAAAGGTGTCTGCATAGAGTCTAAAATAGTTTTTATACTGAACAATACCTTTCCAGTGCAAAGCAGTATTCTTAGACTAACTTTGAAACTTTTCCCACCTTGTATTGTGTGCAGCACACATGCAAAGTTTGAAAAGTTTGAACAAATAAAACCATTTCTACTACTTTGCACATGCCTGAATCTTTTGGTACGGAGTCCTTTCTACAAATATTAGTACATAGTGCTTTATGTCAAAAACCATAGCTAGTAGTGTGGGAACACCCATGTACAACCATTGGGATGTATGTCCCTTTGAAGCAAAGTAATGCAAAGCAGTGCAAAGTGCTCCTTAGCGAAACTTTTAGGCACCTTTTCAGCACCGAACAAGTTTTGTGCTGGAAAGTAAATGACCAATCAATATTTGACTCTGATTTGCATTACTGTTGGTGACTGTGCACCAGTGGAAAGTGTTAATAAATCTGGCCATTGGGTTGCTTGCATTTGCCCTTCCCAGTACCAGAGAAGCTTAAAGGTCTGGTACCCATTATTATGTGGAGTCAGTTGTGTTGATGTCTGTTACCTGTCCTGGTTGTGGAACTGTTAGAACAATCTCTGTAGCTCCAGGGATATGCTAAATTTAAGTCACACTGGGTTTCTAACCTTAAAAGTAAGTTGGAACTTGTAAAGTCTTGGGGACACATTTACTAATCTTGTACGCAACATGGTGCAGCAAGGAAACTTGCTTCGCTGCATTGCGTGAAAGGGAAATATTCACAGAGATATGGAGCATTTCTGTTCTCACCTTCCGCTGGTGTACTCTGTGCTGCCTAGAGCCAATGCAGGCACACTTGCACCATAGTGCAAGGGTGTCCATGTTACAGGTAGGATTGTTTTTGTGCCTGAAGGGGCACCTTCCTCCATGACAACAAACCTTAGAGGCATATTCCTCTTTCTATGTGTGCTTCCGAATACTGCATACATGGAAAGAGGAACTAAAGAGGAGAAATAAAGATATTCTCCTCATTATGCCTCTGTCAGGTAGGCACACCATTTTGCCACAAACCCAGGTTCACAAGTCTTTGTAAAAATGGGTTTGCATAAAAATACATGGGTGGATGCATGTGAATGCCCATGCTCCACCCATGCAACACCTATCCAAAGCAAAGTAATCAAAGGCAGCCCTATGCGCTGCCTTGCATTACTTTATATTAACTAAACCACGCAGCTGATCCAAGATGTTTATGGATACCTGACTGGCCATCCTTGATAGCTATTTCTTACAGTCTTCGATAATTGTGTTTAAAGTGTGTGGTACCTCGAGCAATTTATTCAGAATGGGAGAACAAGTACACGTCCCACCTTGTGTTGATGCCTGGGTGAGCTTGCTCTTCACAACTTCTTCGATTACATCCATTCTTTGATCAGTCCTGGTGAGTGCATTCACAATATCTAAGGTTTCTCTTAGTACCTGCGATTGCTCGTCAATTTTCTATGACTGCGATGTCAATGCAGTAGAGATTGAGTCTAGTGTTCTGCACATATCTTTCATGAGGCTTAAAATAGGTTGAGCAGGAAGTGTCTCGTATTCCTTGGGTTGCCCTTCTCTAGTAAGGTCAGATCTGCAAGGAGATAATCCCCTACCTGTCTATTTGTCTGCTGTATTTCTTTTAGCCGCATGTCTAATTACTTTTCATGTTGAGGAGATCCTTATCATCTATAGGAAAAGAAAGCTATGAGGATCTGGAGTCCTGTATGAGCCTAGAATTATGATTTCTCCCCTCATAAACCAAACCGCAGGAGCCCTGAACTAGTTCCTCTTCATTAATTAACCAATTAATTTGGCTACAAGTAACATAATTGAGATCCCTGGGGGAACAGAGAGCACTCCGCGGTGCATGATGTATTTCTGTCAGCACCAAGTGGCTCTTCAGATTTTGAGAGTCTGTTGTGATAATGCCCTCTGTGCTACTACAGGCATGTGCCTTTCGTTACATCGTGTACATCTTGTAGCATCTTGCGTTACATCTTGTAGCATTCAGCTGTTTAGGGAAACTTTGTAGCTAATATTATTATGTCCTGGTCTATTTGGTTAGAGTCCAGTAGTTTGGCCTGCATAGATACAGGTGCAGATACAGGTAAGAGTGCAGGCTGCTGCTGTAAAGGCGGTGACCTCAGCGGAGACATAAAAGTAAGAGTAAAAATGTCATCAGGAGACTTAGGCAGAGCTTTCTCTGTGGGGCATCCATAGATTTTTGGATTGTGTTGACCACTGGTTGATTGTGCTTTATTTTTTTAGTTATAGTCAAGTCCTCAAAGCATGGTTTCTCTTCTTCTTTGTTGCCCCCAGCCCCACCTGAACCCATTGCAGAGGTCTAAATTGGACACACCACTCCAGTTGGAGGAGCTCTGTCTGGCCATCTCCTATATTGTTTGGAACAAGACTCCAGAATATAGAAATTAGAATACGATGCAGCTTATAGTGTGACCCTGTCCCCCCAAGCTGCTTGGGATCTAAAATCAAGCACGGGAGCAGGGTCGCGTGAGGTGGTGCTTCCCAACCCAGTCCAGGACGCCTCAGATGCTCTCTTCTATAGGGGGCTATTGCTGCTGAATAACTCCTCACTTTGGTCAGTACGTTGGTCCATGTGGATCAGAATGGGTTTATGTTATGTTATGTTATTTGCATTTGTATCGCGCACGGATACTCAAGAGTGTCCCGGCGCGGAGGCCATCTGCAAGAGCAATGAAGCTGGGAGTAACTAAGCATAATTAAAAAGTGAGGTCTTTAGCTGCTTCTTGAACAGCCTGGGGTCTTGAGTGTTCCGTAGTTCAGAAGGAAGGGAATTCCAGGCTTCTCCTGCCTTAAAGGATAAAGAGCTGCCCCCCATTCGAGTGAGGCGAAAGCGGGGCACCACTGCTAGACGCTGCACAGCTCAACGCAGATGTCTTCGGGGGACATAGAAGCCGAAGCGTCTCCTAAGATAGAGCGGCCCCGATCCATGCAGAGCTCCATGAGCCAGAATGAGGGCTTTAAACTGGACACGTCGGGCCACAGGAAGCCAGTGTAGATCCCGTAGGTGTTGTTTCATACTTGATCTTCCTGGAATTCCAAGCAAAACTCTAGCTGCCGCGTTTTGTATTGTTTGCAATTTTTTTAGCTGGTATCCAGGCAAGCCAATGTATAAAGCATTGGCATAGTCAATGCGTGACAGGATAAGAGCACGCGTCACCATTTCCTTAGCTGGCCTAGGGAGCAATGGAAGAAACTTTCTGAGCGATTTCAGTGAGCCGAAGCACACTCCAGCAAGTTTTTTTATCTGCATGGAGAACCGGAGGTCCTCACTGAACCAGACCCCAGATTCTTAACAGGATTGCCAACGGAATTGGGCAAAGGGTACTCTGTGGGCCAAAGTGCCTCCCTAAAATGCGGGGGGAAGGATCCATACAGAAGTACCTCCGACTTGTCCTCGTTGCACTTCAGCTGCGCCAGTGCAAGCCATTTAAAAACGGCAGAAAGATAGTTTTTAGCTTGGTCCGGGGACAGGTCGTTTTTCTTCCAAGTAAAGAGGAGCTGAGTATCATCAGCATAAGCTTGATCTTAGCTCCCAGCTCCTCTCCTAGATAAATCAAGGGAGTAACATCAAGATTAAAAAGTAGGGTACTCAGAGTAGAGCCCTGCGGAACTCCCGTGGCCACCCTTCTAGGGGCCGAGGAGAACGGCGGCAGCCATACCTGCTGGATTCTATCCTTTAAAAATTATTTGAGCCATTCCCAAGCCAGTCCTGATATGTCAATGCTTGAAAGACGAGCAAGTAGTTGATGGTGGGGCACCGTATCAAAGGCGGCAGAGAGGTCCAACAAAATCAGAGCCGCTCTGCCGCCTGCATCCAAGCATTCTCTTATTGCCTCCGACATTTCAACGAGGGCCGTCTCTGTACTATAAGTTGCCCTAAATCCCGATTGGGCAGGGTGGAGGGTGCCAGAAGTCTCAACAAAGGTGGCTAACTGTTTATAGACTGCTTTTTCGCACACCTTTGCCATGGCCGGGAGAAGAGAGGTAGGTCGGTAGCTGGCGAGTGTAGCAGGATCTAGAGAGGGCTTTTTTAATAGCGGTAGTAGTTTAGCCTGCTTCCATTCCGGTGGGACTGAGGCAGTCAGGAGCGACATATTTATGATGTTATTCACCTCAGGATTGACCACCTCAGCAACCGCCGCTAGCAGCCTAGCCAAACACGGGTCGGTTGGAGAACTCTATTTCAGTGATTTGAGGATGGACAGTGAGTCAAGCGGGGCAATGGGAGAGAACCCCATCAGCGAGGAAACTGACGGGTTAGAAACTGAGATATTCAGAATGGAAGACCCTACCTGCCCTGGGGAGCTGGTCCCAAAGTTGTCCTGGATCGCCTGGAACTTATCAATAAAGAAACATGACAACTTCTCACACCATGCCACAGAGGCAGGGAGGGCAATGCGCTCAGCGCCGGGAGCTAAAAAACTCTGAACGATAGAAAAAATGTCCTTGGAGTTGTTTTTGGACATAGCAATGCGTTCCGCATAGTAACTACTTTTAGCCTCCTTAATAGCAGCATAGTATTCTCTCTGAGCCTTCCTTAGTGCTGATTTAGCCAGGGGGCAGTAAGCCTGTCTCCAGCTACGTTCCAGTTTTTTACAGAACTGTTTTAGCTCCTTAAGCTTGCTAGAGAACCAAGGTTTCGAAGGGGCGTTTCTTACTCGCTTATTAGAGAGGGGCAGGGATAAGTATTCAACTGCCTGGGAAATCCAGTAAGTGAAGCTCTCTAAAGCTCCATCCAGATTTATGGCAGCCGTGGGGCGTGTGTCTAACAGAACCCTACAGAAAGCAGAAGGGTCAATTCTTTGCGAAGGTCTGCCTTGGGGATGTCGCTTACAAGAGTAAGGCATCGGAATGGTCCATGAGAACTGGATCAAAAAATGATCCGACCAGGATACTTGAAGGGGTTTATCCCTCGCCATAACACCTTCCTTAACATACGTCACCTACTTCAGGTTGATGAAGGCCGACCTGGGGGAGACGGGGTGCCTGTGTCGCTTTACATCAAAAAAGCCTTCGATACTCTGGGGTGGGAATATTTGTTTGCAACGCTTGAGGAGATGCACATAGAACTGGGATACATGAGTGGAATCCGGGTCTTTTATGGACGGCCGGGTGCAAGGGTAAGATGGGGCAGCTGATATCTGGCAGGTTTCAGAACCATCAAGGCACCAGGCAAGGCTGCCCTCTGTCACCATTAATTTTTGCCTCAGCCATTAAGCCATTGGCCTGCCGGCTGCGCATGCAGGCAGTCAGTGGGGGACTGAGGTGGCTGGGGCTGACCATATAGTCTCCTTGTATGCCGACGACGTTCTGGTTTATTTGCTGGATGCTGGTGATTCGCTACCGGCAATGTTGGCCCTGCTAGATGAGTTTGGGACGATTTCAGGCCTAAAGGTGAATTGGACCAAGCCTTGTCTGTTCCACCTTGGCCCGAGTCCTGAGCAAGACGGGAGCTACCCCGATTGCAGCTCCTGTGGAAATTTTACATGTTCAGATATCTGGGCATACAAATTTATCATTCTGATAATGATCTTTTGAAGGGGAATGTGTATAGGGCACTAAACTTGGTGCGTAAATCGGTATCGTTTTGTAAACCGCTCCCACTTTCTCCAGTGGGCCTGGTGGCGATCTCAAAATTCTTGTGCTGCTGAGGATGTTATATTATTTTGCAGCCCTCCCACTTGCTCTTCCCATGTGTTTCTTTGCTGATTTCAACTCGCTTTTGTTTGAGTTTATATGGGATATGGGAAGGCGGCCAGTTGCTCTCGACAAACAGTGTAGACCGCTATTGGAGGGTGGTGGTGGTGCACCCAGTTATGAGCTCTATTATGTGAACATTCAGTTACAATGGCCACTGCGATGGCTTAGGATGGCCATGTGCACTGAGAGGGCAGATGTGCAGTGTCACCTGGGTGGGTTACATATTTACACCTGGTTGTCAGCTGCCGGGTCCCATTTTCTGGGCGAGCATGCCAGATGTGGGTCACCTGATACAGCTGGCAGAAATACATCCAGGGTAGGATAGCCTGCCCCCCAATACTCACCCCTGATCCCTTTTTGGCACATGTCAGTTATGCTAGAGGTTGCCAGGCATCGCAACTTATTGGGCCGGAAGGGACCAGGTTTAGTGCATGCAGGAGACCTTCATGTGGCAGGCCCTCTATGGTTCTTCCAGGAGCTTGTCAACACTTTCAGCATTCTGGTTGGGCAGTTCCTGACGTGTAAAGCAGCTCATCATGCGTTCCCCTCACACTGTGGGTGGGGGTGCGCAGAGCCTGCTTCTGTACCACCGCTCCAAACGCTGTTGTCCTATGGTGGTACACGCGAGGTTATAACAGCTCTTTATCTTGCTCTCCTAGTCCATGGGCAGACACCAGACACTCGGATTCAGGACCGTTGGATGATGGTTCTCCAGATGCAGTTTTCAGATAAACAGTAGGCCCAGGCCCTCCAGTTTGTGAAGGGGATTTCCTGGAATCCCCACTTTCGCTTTAACCACTTTAATTACCTACACCTAACTTATCTCATGCCACACTGCAGAGCACGCATGTACCCTACTGCAAACTCAGGGCACCGCTGTTACGGAGTTCTTGAGGTGGGATTTCTTCATATGGTGTAGGAGTGTCCAGTGATTGTACAGGCGTGGGAGAAGATAACAAGGACTACTGCTGGCCTGGTAGATAGCATGGTGCGGCCTCCCCTGAATCTTGTTTGCTGGGAATTAGACCCAGGGCTAAGGGGGATAGATTTCTTCATAGGTTTCTTGACCTGCCGTTTATCTTATATTAGAGGCAAAGAGCAATGGCGTGGAAGTCCCCTGTAGCCCCGGAAGTGAAGTGTTTGCTCCGCATGCTGTTAAAGTGGCCGAGGGCCGAGCCTAATGTGCTGGCAGAGTCCTGCAGGCGTAGGGGCTCTGAACAGGGAGTTGCCATTTGGGATGGCTACGTCCGGAACTTGGAGGAGAAAGATTACATGAGACTCTCCCCCAGGCTTTTTGTACCCTAGCCGGTTCTCCTACTCTCATTCACATATGGGGGCTCCATGCACTGGGGGGGGTGCTTTGCTCTTAACAGGTTTCGGACACAGTTGTCATGCTGGGCTCTGAGGTTGTGGTACAGGTGGGAATGGGGTTGGGTCACGGGTGCTGGCTGAGGGAATGTTGGACATGCAGAAAACGGCAAACCCCTCTGGGAGAGCGAGAGCTAAACGTGGGGTGATGGCGCTTTGAAACAGACTGAGGTTGTGATTATTGTCAGACAACTATGCACTCTTACCTTGTCTTGTGCATAGTTAGGTTCGCAGAGACGCAAGGGACCAACTTCCCAGTCCCCTATGCAGTAACCTGTGATTTAGACCCACTTAGGTTAAAAAATAGGGATCAGGGAGGAGGGCCGGATACTGGACGTTGGTGAGCTCTTGTTGTCGACCTGCGAGGCAAGAAGACAAACGTCATATAAGGACTTACTGTAAATTAAGGCAATAGGTATTCTGCGTATATACTCCTTTTGGTAAGTATCTAAATGTCCTACCTGCGATCTGAAGCTGATGGGGGGAACATCCTAGTATGTCTTGTGGAGGTCTTATGGAGGTCTGTGTTGTGCCGCTGAACTTTGAAGAGATGGATGGATGTGTCTTGTAGAAGTTGCCTCAAGAGGTGCATCATCTTTAGAAAGAAAAACATACAGATATTGAAAGTGTTCGAGTGTTAGGTAAAATACACAAACAAATTATCCTTCTTAATAAATGAAGAGCTCAGCTTACTTTCTTCATCTTTTCAGCTGCTTCTCCAATCAGAATTTAGTGCGAAACGCAGTCTTCCATTCATTGTCCTCTCGGACTCGTACAAGGTGGTAGGCTCCCCGCAAGTCAAGTTTAGTATAAATGGTAGCGTGTTTGATCTCATCTAACAATGTAGGAATCAGGGGAAGCGGATAATGATTCTTTATTGTCACGTTGTTTAGGGCGCGATAGTCAATGCACATGCGTAGCTTTCCCCCCTTCTTCGGTTTAAAAAAAAGAGGGGCTGAGACTGGGGATTTGGAATGTCTAATAAAACTATTCGCTAAGTACTCGTCTAAATAGGTTCTCAAGTATTCGTTTTCTTTTTCCGTAAGGGCATATATACGGCTGTAAGGTAGCGTTGCCCCAGGGACTAAATCTATGCGGCAATCAAAGTCTCTATGAGGTGGGAGGGTGTTAGCCTTTTTTTTATCGAAAACATCCAAAAGATCAGCATAATTGTTAGGTACTCCATCAATAAGTAAAACACTTTTGAAGTCTTTAGGAAAGGCATAACCTTGAACACAATCTTCTTCAGTTTTATGCTGAAAGCATAGAGAATGACAATGTGAGGAATTAAACAGTACTGTCTTCTTTACCCAATCAATCCTGAGGTTGTGTAGTGTTAACCATGGGATTCCTAAGATAAGACGAAATTGAGGTGCGTCTATTATGTCAAAAGTGATCTGTTCACTATGAGTGGGGGAACAACGCATCAATAAAGTTTCAGTATGATTCTGAATTAATCCTGAGGTTAACTCTTTTCCATCTACTGCTCGAACTATTTCTGGATGAGATTTGGGTCCAGTGTGTAAGTCTAACCTTTGAAAGAATTGTGTGTCTATAAAATTGCCAGTAGCTCCAGAATCAATTAAAGCATCAATGGTCCAAGTATGGGTGGTGTTTTCTACTGCTTGTATAGTGACTTGGATGCTAAGATGTTGACAGGAGACTCTAGGGATTGTTGAGGCCAAATTAAAAAAGGTACTCGATAAACCGACCTCGTCTTTCATCGAGCGTTCTAGTTTTCCAATTGCTGTTGAACTATGGCTACCTCAGGTGGTTTTGTTTTATTTTTATTGGGGCGCGTGGGACATTCCTTAACGAAATGTCCGGTTTTACCGCAATAAAGACACTGGTTTAATTTTCGGCGTTTCTCCTTTTCTTCCTTGGTGAGGGGTCCTCTGACTGTACCTATCTGCATGGGTTCTCCTAAATCTGTCTTATTTGTGTTTTCGCCTTTAGGGGTATTTTTGTCCTTGAATAAAAGTAGTCTATGATCGTTTTTACCTCATTCCCCTTTCTGTTCTGATAAACGATGATTTAATTTTACTACCAGGTCTTTAAAGTCACTACAATCTTCTGGATGATCCAAAATTTGGGTTACCATATCTTTTAGTTCATCCTGAAGACCTCTATAGAACAAAGATACTCTTTTTTCCTCAGGCCATTCTGCTTCAATGACTAATCTATTGAATACGGAAATGTAATGTATTAAATCAGATGTTCCTTGTTTCAAATTGAGCAACTCATTATCAGCAGATTGCACAAACACATGTTTAGCAAACAATTTTTTCATAGTGTTTTTGAAACGCTGAAGTCATATAACAGGGGGTCATCATGTTCTACCAAAGGAACTGACCATAAGGCTGCGTCCCCTCCTAAATAAGATAAAATGAACGCTATTTTAGAGGAATCATCTGGGAATGCAGTTGGTTTAGCGATAAAATGTAGATGGCATTGGTTTAAGAAAATCGTGAATTTGTTGCTATCCCCATAGAATCTCTCTGGTGGTGCTAAAGGTACTGGAACTGGGGTTACAACTTGAATTTGGGTAGGTGCTGCAACCGTAGGACTTTGGACTGTCTGAGACATTGTCTGAAAACTAGGCTGGAAACTAGGAGGTTTTAAAATAGGTTTGCGCATGGTATCTTGTAGAGTTGATAAATCTCTATGTAAAGCTGCATTTTCAGCTTTTATATCCACTAAAATGGAGGCAATATCCTGTAATGAAATCTGCGGCGAAGAAGGATCCATTGCGTCTGGGCGAACCGTTACACGTGGGCTTAACCTTCTATCAGACAACTATGCACTCTTACCTTGTCTTGTGCGTAGTTAGGTTCGCAGAGACGCAAGGGACCAACTTCCCAGTCCCCTATGCAGTAACCTGTGATTTAGACCCACTTTGGCTAAAAAATAGGGATCCGGGAGGAGGGCCGGATACTGGACGTTGGTGAGCTCTTGTTGTCGACCTGCGAGGCAACAAGACAAACGTTGTATAAGGACTTCCTGTAAATTAAGGCAATAGGTATTCTGCGTATGTACTCCTTTTGGTAAGTATCTAAATGTCCTACCTGCGATCTGAAGCTGATGGGGGGGAACGTCCTAGTATGTCTTGTGGAGGTCTTATGGAGGTCTGTGTTGTGCCTCTGAACTTTGAAGAGATGGATGTATGTGTTTTGTAGAAGTTGCCTCAAGAGGTGCATCATCTTTAGAAAGAAAAGCATACAGATATTGAAAGTGTTTGAGTGTTAGGTAAAATACACAAACAAATTATCCTTCTTAATAAATGAAGAGCTCAGCTTACTTTCTTCATCTTTTCAGCTGCTTCTCCAATCAGACCTGTGCACTAAAACAAAATTGTGGAGAACAAATTCCCAATAACATATACTTTGTTTATGCGCAAAATGTCCAAATGTCCAACAGAGTTTCTCTGTAACTATGCGCCAAATGTTCAAATGTCCAACAAAATTCTAACAGGTTCTTAAGTTTTCCAATGTACAATAAAGCTCTTTTGCTTATTTATCTTTCCTATGCTTTTAGAAAAGTTTGTCCAAAAATTGTCTGTTTTTTCATGAAGAAACTAGTTGTGTCTTGCGATGGGCGCCAAATGAAAGAACAAAGTACTTAACTTTCTTCTGTTTCCTTTCCTTTCCGGTTCCGTTGCTGTTGAGGCCTTCTGGAAGGTTTCAGGATGGAAGAATACTGAAAATTGGAACTCCGCCGGTGTACCAGGTAAGCAGGCCTATAAGCGGGTGTCTACGCGAAGAAAGGCAGAAGGCTAAGCACCTTCTGGAAGTTAGGTGTGGTCTTAAATAGTCAGACCACACCCAAGATGGCTGCCACGTTGTTTACGTGCAGCGTGAACGTCTCTAGCGGCAAAGCCGGTTTTCATTACTGGTCCTTGCCAAGAAGCATTTTGTCCCGCAAACCTTGTTTCCATCCAATGCGCTTTGCCGTTTAAACGTCCCTGAGCGCAGTTGCAAATGCGCTTTGTTTTCAAACGTTCGCGGGGCATTTCCGATCTGGCAATAGTATGCTTTCACCAGTCCTGCCAAGTGTCACGCATCAGGCGTGACGCTAACGCATTTCAGTGTGGTGTTCCGCATCACCGCACTGAAATGCATTGTCACGCATTTTGCCCACTCTCTGACGCTCTGAAACTGGCCGCTTAATAATAATGCCAGGGTGCTGCAGCGCGGCGCTCTGACGCTGCCTGGCTGGTCAGAGTAATTAAATTAATGAATCCTCGGTCCGTGCGCAGCTTGTGGCGCTTGGTACAGCTACAATGCTGCAAAACACTGCAGGCTGCTGAGTGCCTCTCATTCCCGCCGTGGCGCTGACCACATGACAGAGTGAGTCATGATGTCTAAGACTCACTCTGCCAATTAAATTACCGGGACGGCCGGGACCTGCCCTCTCAGAGGACGACTCATGCGTTAACTGGCTGCGGCGCCGGCCTGGCGCCCATACCTCACGTCCTGCTGTAGTACTGCCGCCCGCCGCCCGCCATGGCTAGAGAGATGAGAACAAGAAGATGAAGACAGTAAGTACTGTACTAACGCTCGTCAGACATTCAGCGTATAAAGTGCACCCGTGCCCTTGTCTCTGACCTCTCACATGTGCAGGCACTATTACAATATGTTAAGTGGTTCAGTTCTTGTGTACAGTTGTTAGTCTACCATCGGTATGGCCTCACTGTAATTGGGTTGGCTGGCGAGAGGCTTCCTGCATGGCCCTGGGTTCATAGCGTTTAAACCCCGTTTTGTGTCGGCGCGGCGAGTGTGTTTGTCACACAGAGCTGCACGCTGCTGTGTCACTCTCACACTACACCTAGATCTGGTGTGACTTTTTGGTGCGTGCGGTGCGGCGGGTGGTCAATGGTGCGGGTGTTTTCTTTTGCCAGGAGGGCAGTCTCTCTCCTCTGTGAGGGTGGGGGGGTGGTATCTGCAGTCGTCCATCTGGGCATCGTAATCCCCCCGTCTCACTACCCAGTCGGCCACTCGTGCAGCATCCGTACTGGTGGCAAACTACAGCAGGGGGTGCCGCACCGTGTTTAAAACACTGTTTAAAACATTAACTGTTGATGTAGTTTGCCACCACGGAGGGATGCTGCACGAGTGGCCGACCATGTAGTGAGGCTGGGTGATGGGACAGCAGAGAGTCAGTGACAGCCAGTAGCTCCTGACAGAGTGGCGGAGGGGAGGACAAGGGGATCCTGAAGAAGGCAGGGGATGTTTAGGGTGTTGTTTATAACATCACAGGCCTGTGGCAAAATCGGCGCAATAAATCACGAGGCAGGCACACCAATCCCTTGTAATGTAGATAATAACTGTCTCGCACTGGAACCTCAGACGCTTTTTGAGTCATACCCGGGACATACCAAGCGCTCCCCAATGCCGAGGTGACCTCGTCAGTAGGCGGAACAAAAGAAGCCTAGATCGGCTATCAGGAAGGACCCAGAACCTGTAGGAGGACCGAGTAGTCCATACATAATCTCTGTGCGGCAGGCGGAAGACGAAATCAAAGGTGCTCTGCGACATGAGAGGACGCTCCTGGAGGGAAATCAAGTTTTCAGGTGATGCAAACTGCATAGAGGTGGCTTGTTTCACAGTACTCGATATAAGACATGCTGTTACATAACATTGCACTCCCTAACGTTGCCAGATCTTTCATGCACAGCCGGTTCAGGTCCTCTGTGGTTCAAACGATACATGTGAGTTTCTCGTTGCACAAATGGTTTTAATTTGTGATATTTATAGGTTTTCTTCGTCTTCATTGTACTCACGAGGTGTCACTCATACTCGTTGAAATGTCACTCATAATAACAGTGAAATTATGAAAACGTCACACATGGCAATCTGAAACCTTGGCAGCTATGTTTCACAAACGGATCATCCCACAGAACTATAATGATTTCCTAAGTATTACAACAACAAATATTATCATACATAGTTTACAAAAACAAGTAAGGTCACAAATATGTATCAAAGCACATGATTCTCATAAACATGTATTGGCATTCATAAACAGTAAGGCTTTTTACATTAAGGTAGTGCTGGATGCACGGGAAAGGGGTGGGTTTTTTGGTACTGAATTGCTCTGCATGTTTTTCCGGAAAACCGTGCGTTGCAAATCATGACAATTATTGTATGTATTATTACAATGGTGGCTTGGAACGCGGGTCAGAATTGTAAACTGGACTCCAATGGGAATGTTTTTGAGTTGTATGTTGTAATCTTAATGAAGACAGAGACAACAAAGTAAGTTGGATAATTTATGTTACACAGTAAAATTTCCTAAACAATGTAATAATGTGCATAATGTGTAGATATGCTTTATTAAGATATGTAGTTTGTGTGTTTTTAAAACACACTATTAGCACAGTTCTTGGTCTTCCTCGTAGGTTGCTCATGAAAGTACGCCTTTTGAAGCGTGTTGCGCAGAATGTATTGAGCATGAACCCATTTTTTTAATGGTCATATTTACTCAGCTCGTGCCTTCCTTTTGATGTGAACAGGGTGACGACATCATAAGGACCAGCGGAAGCCATTGAAGTCCATAAATTTCCTGGCGGCTGTCGACATATCTTTTATAATGTGGAGCAAGGATGGGAGGGTGGGAGGCAGGGTTTTTGAGGACCTTATGGGAGGGAATGGGGTGGTTGGCAGGAGTTCTGGGGATTGGTACAGGGCTATCAGTTTTAAAACCAATAAAAACGTATTCAACCTAAGGTGAAGGTCAGATGCACTTTCTGAATACTGGAGGGTCGGGAGAGAGAGCCTAAGTCCTGATGAAGGGGCTCTCGAGCGTGGGTGATGAGCTCCAATAGCAGAGGAAGAGGTTTCATGTGCTTTAAGTGCGGGCAGGGTGCGGCTAAGCATCTGGAAGGCCAACTCAGGGAATGTTAGGGACAGTCAAGGGACTGTAACTGTTAAGTAATGGTATTGTACAGCCAGCCAATGGTCTCTTGGTTTCTCCGAGAGCAAGCAGAGGGTGACCGGTGGTGGGCGGATGGCAGGATGAGGTTCTTTTTGGAAAGGCTGAGACACATTACAGGGAGTTTCACAGACTCTGAGTGCTGGCAGGAATGGGTCTGTTAAGCAGAGACAGAGAATTTCATGTAATCCTTTAGGAATGAGTGGTTTAATATTATATTAAAAAAATAAATGTTCCACTTTAAAAAGTTGGAGAAAGGTTTGGAAAACGTAACCTGTAAATCATCAACCATGTGTATTTTTATGTATGCCATTGACAGTATCCATAGTAAACTTGTATGTGACACTTTGCGCCCCAGTGAATTTCTGCGTTTTTATATACAGTGCATCTATAGTTATATAAAAAAAAAATGTATTTCCATAGATTAGGTCAAACAAACTTGCACTTTCATCATACAAACACACCTATAACTTCGTGCAACAGGGTTATAATAATATTTTCATGAAGCCACCTAAACCATGTTTTTTATATAGTGTTGAATTGAGTCGAATGCTTTTAACTTTATTGTAATGTATTTTCTCCTTTTGTTTGATTAATTTCTTTATTACACATTTCAAGCCAATGAGTTTAAGCCCAAACCTTGATTTTGAGGGCTATGATAGACTGGTGATTTGACCTATTGAGTTATAGATAGAGTATTTGTCTCTAGAGAGGTAATAAAGACATATTTTATGTTAAAACTCTTTTTTATTATTATTATTTAGGATGCTACAAGAAACGTGCAAGTGAGCTGAAAGAGCACAACACATTTCTTTTCTTTGGGGACTCCTGGCAGGGTCGATAGAGGATTGACCACTACGTTTTGGTGTTTCTGAAAAAGGAGCAAGAACATTTTGACTAACAAGTCGGGCTACTTGTAGATATGTAGATATCAAGGTGGAATATCTGGTATAAACTCAATGAGTATATAGAACGTTCACAGCGGGCTGACTGATATTTGTGTTTTTTATTCAGTAAATTCTCTGTAGAACTTTTTTTTCACCCTTATTAAGACTGCTCCTAATGTTTTGAGAGTGGTGTTTTTGAACAAAATAAATGTTTAGCTTTTTGGTGGTGTGGTGCGTGGTTGGAATGCTCTACGAACTTAAGCCGTGTGAGTGTGTTTACATGCCTACAATGTCATGTTGATTATTTCTTATTACAATGAAAAAAGAGCAAACGGGACTCATCTATAAGATATGTGCCTTTGTGTACAAGCCAATTTGGCAGCCAACACTACGAATTTAGACCTAACACTCACTGTTAGGTTCGGTTCGGTTCAAACAAAAGTTTATTTGGACCAATTAGTCCTTAAACACCTAAAATCTCCAAAAATACAATCTCATATAAAACATATCTTAATAAAATCCAGCATAAAATACATACATATACAATTCATTAGTCATTCCGCCTTTCTATTTAAAATACCATGTGTCGTATATAAATATCTATGAGAAAAATTTCAATTCTATTCACCTTTAAGGATTTTTTTAACTTTGAATGAACTTTCCAATGGCACATGCTATATCCAAATTATTAATTTCGGTTAAAAGATCTACCGCTTGTGACCGATTTTTAATATTGTAATTTTAAAAAATTGGGCATAAAAACATTTTCCTTATATCCAAGACATTCCAGCAGTCCAATAAAATGTGTAATATGTAACATGTGGTGCCCAGGTTACAAATGCACTTCCCTTTGGGCTCAATCATAGCTCATTCACCACGTCATTAACATAACAGGGGTTGATACCAATTCTTAACCTTAATAGTTCTCTTCTAATCCAATAGCAAGGGAGTACATCAATATATGGGAAATTTTGTTCATTTTGCCATGCATTAGTCATGAAGCGTACAGATTTTTTCTTCATGAGATCAAGTTCGTGAGAGATTTCTCTCCCTTGAGCCCTGAGTTCCTTCTTGTCTATCTCGATTTGTAAATTCTGTGGCAACAACTTGATCCTCATAACTCTACAGGCTTTATTTATGGTTTCCCTTGTCCCCTTTGCCCACTTCAGCTCACTCTGCAAAATCTCATTTCTACACCACTGTGATATTTTGTGCACTTCCCCACAGCCCAGGCGCTGCCAGAATCTTAATAGCACCATTCATGCCATTATATCCCATTAAATCATTCCGGTTTCCAGTCTTACTGCCTGGACCATTGAAGAAGTGGGCAACAATAATACATTTTTCAAACATTTCCCTTCTTCGACGTCCCACCTATTTTTAACACTCAAACATAACAATTCTGCACCATATTGAAACTGTGGTGGTATCATGACTGTGTAAGCTTTTAAAACCGGTCTATCAGACATATCTCCATAGTCTCTATTAAATCTTTTCAATGCACTGACTGAAGCAAGAGCACTTACTCTCAGTGCATCTAGGTGAGTATGCCACTTCAAATTTTTCTCAAACCACATCCCTAAGTACTTATATTCATTTACCTTTTCCAGCTTCGTGGGACCCAAGACCCAACTAAAACTTATTGTTCTTTTACCAAAGCTCAGTACCTTTGTCTTTTCCATATTTACTACCAGTTTTTTTTTAGTGCAATGTTCATTAAACGCATTTAACTTTCTTTTTCTTTGCAGGCCTATCTCGGTTTGATCTATTATTACGAGATTGTCTGCATACAGTTAACATGCAATATGTTTCCCATTTAGCTTAGGGCTAACACCCCTCGCAACACCCAAGATTGAAGGTAAATCTGCTATGAATAAGGAGAAAAGTAGGGGGGCAAAATGCACCCCTGTCTTAACCCATTTCCAATTGTTTTTTTCTGCGATAGGGTCCCCTCTATATCCAGAATTACCTGTGCCCAATTACGGGTATGTAGCACTTGTATTATCATCAACAAATCTTTAGGGATGTTGTATCTATTCAGCGTCTCCCACAACTTCTTACGGTCCACCAAATCGAATGCCCCACAGAAGTCTACGAAGCAGCAGAACAAACTACCCCTCTGCTCCGTAGACTTCCGCGCAATGGACCAGAAGGCAAAACAGTGATCGATTGTAGAGTGGCCCTCTTTAAAACCCCCCTGTTCTGCGGGCACAATCTGGTTTGCTTCTACCCAGTCCTTTGGTCTTTCCGTAATTATTTTAGCAAATACCTTTTCTCCTACATCCAGTTGGTTAATTAATCTATAGTTCTTCGGGGCTTTTATATCTCCTCGTTTGTGGATAGGTCTTATAATTGCTCCTCTCCAGTTTTCTGGTTTATGGCCTGAATTAAGTATACCAAGGAACATCTTTGAGAATAATTCTGCCCACCACTCAGGTCTGGTTTTTATGATCACTGCTGGGAGATTGTCTGGGCCTGCGGCTCGCGTCAGGGTTAGATTTGCTATAATTTTTTTAACATTACAAGTTGTAAAGAGATCCTTAATATCCTCCTTCACACCTGGCCAGGTTATAGATCTCAAACTCTCTGTTTCTGCCCATTTTCCATATATTTCCCTCAGGTACCTTACGCACTCATCTTCTAGGACTACACAATTCAAGGACCCCTGTATTTTGCCTGAGCTTTCTTGAACCATCTTCCAGAATCCTTTTATGTCTTTGGATTCTATTGCTACCAATACTTTTACCCAACAACTCTCTTTATATGTTCTTTTTAGGTCTCGACTAGGCAGCGCATGCGCTGTCTCGTCGAGAGATGCTGTATACACTATAGTGGGGGAAGCTCCACCCACTTTCCGCCCATCTTTTTGATTGGCTTTAATCATAAAATCTGCATTCTGATTGGTGTTTGGCTTGTTAGTCCCGCCTCCTGACACCTATGTCGTCATTTTGCTCCTTCCGAGGCTATCAGCCCCTTTACTCGAACACTATTTGCTGCCCTGTGTCCCCCCGCCCCTCCCGCAGTTCGCAGATTTTTCGCCCTCCCCCTCAACCCCCACTCCTGTTTGAGCCATCTTGAACGCGGAAGCTCCCATTTGTAATGCAATACGTCTCGCGTAAATGCGAGTCGTATTGCATTGCAAATGCTTGTTTTTTAAAGTAGTCCTCTGTTCTGATGCCCCGGAGCCACCGACGTCACCGATTTGCACGGTGTTCTAACACGCTGATAGGCTACGATCTGTTGTAGAAGTTGGAAGGAGGCGGTACTGTCCCCACGTGGGGGCCTAATTGTACCTAGACTCCTCCCTTTCCACACTTGGCCCGTGAGCTATTGGTGAGAAACAGTGAATACAGAACGGCATTAACGTCTCGTGTGTTTCCATTGGACTGGTCGGGTGCAGAAGTGGGACGTTGGGAAAGGGAGGGTCTGGTGTTGGCACGCTTTGGCCCCTGGGGGCTGTAGCTTACTGTAAGTTGGTACTCAACAGCAAAACCTTTCTGACGGACTACATCTCCAAGGAAGAGAGCGCAACCGAGCTCTCTGGCTGTGTGGTACTGTATCACAATGTGAATGTCTCTTCGCGTGCTCGAGGATCAGCTTGGGTTTTTTTGTAATTACATTTGTACATCTACAGTTGCGATCGCTGTTTTTTTTTTGTTTAATTACATTACTGCATTTTTGAGCCGACACTGAGGCTCGAACACCGATCTCCCTCTCCCGAGTCCACAGCTTGCAGGGAGGTCACAGTGGAAAAGGGCTGACTGATTGGCTGATTAGCGCAACAGCACTAGTGAACCAGCACGGAAACACATGTGCTAACGTGCAGCAGCACCTCACAGGCTAACCACAAAGATGCACTTGAGGGACAACACATCACCGCAGCAGTAAGCAATATATCCTCTTCTTGCTTCCAGCTGTTTTTTTGGGCTTATTGTGCCGAGCACGATTTTTAAGAGCACCGCTTTATCTTAATTCTCATGTAGGGCTTTCGTGGTGCAAAGCGGAGCAGCACCTTTGTTTACCATTACCGTGAAAGCTGAATGCGCACATGTGCAAGCACACTGGCGAGGTAAGAGTGGGGCTGCCAGGAGTTTTACTTACATTACCGGTTCTGTTGTGAGGCACTCGCATATAAATACGCACAGCCACATGGTTTTGCTGTTGCATCTTCATTACGTGGACATAGCTGCCAAGGTTTCAGATTGCTATGTGTGACATTTTTTAATTTCAGTGTAATTATGAGTGCCATTTCCACAACAAGTGACGCTTTCTCTTGAGCAAAATCAAGCAATGAAGACGAGGGAACACAAATATCAGAAATTGGCTATGCAACCTGTAAAACTAGTTATCATTGGGAAAAGAATTGTTTTCTGTTTTCACTGATAGATGCTTTCAGGTTTATTTCCTTATACAGCAAAGGTTTATTCGGAGAGCAACGGGGTGTCTGTGTAAGGCAACACAGCAACCTAGAGCTTGAGCCCATGAAGGAAATAAGAGCAGCTACTTAAAGCATCTGGTCCTGGAGCCTGGACCCCTATGGGTGTGACTGGACAGCAACAGCATCCGTTGTTGGGAAAGAACGGTGCTGATGTGGAGACCCTGCAATCTGTGCGCAGCACCGTCGGTTAGTGGGGAGGTGATGCTGCCGTGCGTGGTCCTGTGACACTTTCCTGTGCTTGTGAGAGATACTTCCAAGATTCATGCATGATCTCTGGGCCAGGCTTACTTTATTAGCGCTGGCGCATGCCCAAAAGGGGGTGGGGTGCAATCAGCTGTGCAGATGATCACTCTTCACATTCAAAATGAGTTTTGCGCTAGAAGTTAATAAAAGTGAAATCTCAATAGTTCATGAAAGTGGGCGTAAAAGGCCGATAGTGCAAAACCGTAGGAAACCACACAAAGTCAGATCAGTGTGACGCAAAGCAGCACGTCATAGCTTCGTGTGATAGCCCAGAGCAAATGAAAACAAGTGCAAACGGTGGACAGGCAGGGGGAGTGGGGACTGATTTTCCTGCTCGTAATTTGAGAATTTATTTTCCATGAGTGGCGCAGTGTTCGCCTGCACCAAATAAAAGTATGTCTGAGCGCTAACAAACATAGAGGGCAGAAAGTGAGTTCAATTGTGTTTACTCACTGTCATCCACAAGACCCGGAATTTTGCCTGACAGCCAGAGGGTGTCCTCATCTGCAGCATTAAGCAGCACCTAGAGTCGCGGGTGAATCACACGGTGCGCCACTCTGGCTGACCCAGGCGCCGTAAGGAAATCCAGACATGCCACCTCAAGCGCCAATCAGACACCATCACGGTCATATAACGGGTGGCTCCTTGCCAGAAAACACCAGGCAAGTCGCCACCCCCGGATCCACTAAACGTAGTCACTGCCGGGTCCTCGTTGCATTTGTTAACACCACAAAGCGGATCTAAATGAGATGAGGTGGTATTGGGCCCACAGCACCAAAAAGTAAACACCTCTGTGTTGACTGGTGTCGTGGTACATTTGTAATTGAAATGTTTTATTAAAAAGGTATGCTGCAGTGTATTTTTTAATAGGAACTACACCACTAAACTCATCAATATGGCGAGACCGATTGGCATTGCCAATGCTTGTTTTGTTTCTGATGGTCATTTTATATATTTTCCTTAATTTCTGGAGATTATGGAGCGTCACTAAGTCATACTTTCCTCTTAGTCTTCTTTCCCATTTTCTTATACTTGCGTTTAGTTTACTGACATTCTTCATCAAACCAGGTCTTCTCTTTGCTCTGGTTTCTATTTTTCCTACCATCACCTGAACTATTTACTTTCACTTTGACCCTTAAGCATTCCACTAGTTGGCTAATTATATTTTCAAACCACCCACTATCCTGATGACTCAGGCCCCAGTGCCCTCTCCCTAAAACTGATATGTGTGAATTGGTAACCCCAATTGGAAAAGGACTTTAACCCCCTGATAAGTCCTTAGTATATCGTACCAGTGATACCCAGGGCATGGGTGTTGAAGGGGTCAGAAGGGCATGAAGCACTGTTTGTGCCACCCTAAGTGACCCAAGCAAACTACTGACAGCAGGCCTGCCATTGCAGATTGCAGGAGCAGTGCGAACTGCTTGAACTTGACTTTGCCCTCATGATGTGTGGCAAAGTCAATGCACTATTTTTAATATATGTGCGTCACCCCTAAGGAAGGCCTCCTAAAGCACAGGAGGCAGAGTGCATTATAGTAAAGGTGTGGACATGTAAGTGCAAGCTTATATGTCCCCATAGTGGCCTTTACCACTAAAGGACACTATAAGTGATAGACGGTCCATAGGATAACATGGACTGGCAGCAAGGCAAACCCTGAGGTTGGCAGCTCCATTATGCTACCACCTAAATATGTTGTGTTTGGTATCAAACAACGTGCATCATCACCCCTGACATGAATCTTGTGTCGAGGGCGATGTGGCAAACATCCAGGTGGCTACTTTAGAGGTTGCCTACCTGGTTGCCCCAGCCTTTTCCTGTGCTCTGGCTGACAGCCCACACTTGCTGCCATCAAGACATGAATCTGACCCCCTGCCAGGAGGTGTAAACTCTCCCAGGAGTCAGAAACAATTGCCTGGAAAGTAAGGACTTCACACCTCCCTCCCTGACTGGCTGGCTAGTGAAGTGGCACATCAAGGCGGTGAGCTTTAAAGGCTGCACTTCCTTTGATATGCAATCAGGCTGTCTTCCAAAGGAGGAAACAGCCCTCCCCTTGTCCCCAGGCACATTTGCACCAGGGCAGGCAGTACAATTACTTAGTCAGGAGGTGTACACCACCAGAAGACTAGCCACACCTCTAGGGTAAAGCAAACACAAGGAGATGATGGACTGAGTGCTGAAACTTTTCAGACACTCACCCCCAGTCACAGATCTGCGTTGAATCCATCATCATTCTTTAGCTCACTTCGCCACCCCAGTTCAGACACAGCTATATGCAAATCAGTCCTGACCCTGTGCCTCATGGGAACAGTCCAGACCGAACTGCCAAGCCATGTCTTCCCTGGACCGGAAACAAGCATCCTGGGACTGGTTTCGGGCTAACAGCCCTCATCAGTCAGGCTAGCTTGAATCCAGTGGCAAAGTGAGCAAGGGACCCACGTCTGGGAATACCCTGCCAACTTCGGGTGAACAAAGCAAACACAAGGAGATGATGGACGGAGCGCTGAAACTTTTCAGACACTCACCCCCAGTCACAGATCTGGGTTGAATCCATCATCATTCTTTAGCTCACTTCGCCACGCCAGTTCAGACACAGCTATATGCAAATCAGTCTTGACCCTGTGCCTCAGTCCAGACCGAACTGCCAAGCCATGTTTCCCTGGACCAGAAACAAGCATCCTGGGACCGGTTTCGGGCTAACAGCCCTCATCAGCCCGGCTAGGTTGAATCCCTCCTCGCCCTAAGTGCGTCGGGTATGCCCAGACGTGGGTCCCGGGCTCACTGTGCCACTGGATTCAAGCTATCCTGGCTGATGAGGGGTGAAATCCTGAAACCGGTCCTAGGATGCTTGTTTCCAGTCCAGGGAGGACCTGGCTTGGCAGTTCGGGCTGGACTGTTCCAATGAGGCACAGGGTCAAGACTGATTTGCATATGGCCAGGTCTAAACTGGGGTGGCATGGTGAGCAAAAGAATGATGGATTTAACCCAGATCTCTTGACTGGGGGTGAATGTTTTGATTTGTTCTGCATTCCGTCCATCAATTGTGTGTCTTTTGCTTCCTCGCCCTAAGTGCGCCGGGTATGCCCAGACGTGGGTCCCGGTCTCACTGTGCCACTGGATTCAAGCTATCCTGGCTGATGAGGGGTGAATCCCCTCCTAGGATGCTTGTTTCCGGTCCAGGGAGGACCTGGCTTGGCAGTTCGGGCTGGACTGTTCCCATGAGGCACAGGGTCAAGACTGATTTGCATATGGCCAGGTTTAAACTGGGGTGGCATGGTGAGCGAAAGAATGATGGATTTAACCCAGATCTCTTGACTGGGGGTGCATGTTTTGATTTGTTCTGCATTCCGTCCAGCAATTGTGTGTCTTTTACACCTCTAGGGTAGGCTGCCTGGTCTGTATGGCTGAGGAAGACTTCTGCCATTTTTAAAAGTGGTAGAATAGTGGGTTCAGGGTAGAAAAGGTGATCTACACCCCAGATGTGGTCACTTCAGGGGCAGACTAGCTGCTGGGGTTAGTAGCCCATTGGCCACTTACACCCACACCCCTAACATCCCTAAATCTAGGACTTAGGGGCTACCCCTAACACCAGAACCTCAGTTCTGAACCAACCTGCACCAAGAGGACAAAGAAGAGACCTGAGTCTGCCACAACAGGACTTGTACAAACTAAAAGAGGGAGACTCCACACCTGTGGCAACACTCCTCCAACTGCACAACCGAGATTCGTCATAGGTTAAAGCTCAGTTCCCCCAGATAGAGGGACACCTCTACCAACCAGAAGCAACCTAACACTCCCCTGGACTTGTGGCATTAATCCCCTGCAAACAGCAGGTAAAACAATGCTCTGGATCTGAAGAATCACTGGCCATCGGGCCATCTGAGGGATCGCACAAATCTAGAAGATCTAGTGCATTGTGGAAACGGAAGTCTTGCCCTCCATAAAGTAGCAATCTGCTGTACTTATCACTGCCAAGGCTTGATGGTCACCAGTCCGGCGACTGACCCCTTTACTCGATGCTGCATCTAGAGGGAACTCCATACAACCTTCGTCCGATGTCAGCATTAACCTTGTTGTTGAGATTTTGCACTCTGTTCCCTTGCAGGACTATGTAAGCAGTAAAAGCAGCTCTCCTATGTCTCCTGTTCAGCACCAGGGACAGCCAGGACAACTCTGCACCTGGGATCTGTGGGGTAGGTGAAATTGAACTGACTGTCGTGGCTTGGTTCTGGGACCCGCATCACCTTTACCCTTCTTGGGTTCCACGCAACTTGACCTGCAAGTGGCTGATTGTCACTTTAATTTTTTCGCATTTACCGCAATGCAAAAGTTCTGCAGCATTGAATTGTTGTGATTTATATTTTCTTCTAAATTCCCAAACTCTGGTTATATGTATCTGATCAGGTTTGTTTTGGTGTCTAAATTAATATAAAAATCTGCTTGTCAATTACTTAACACCCATGTTGGTACTCTGAAATGCTTAACACATGTTCCTCTAGTAAAGCCTGACTGCTCTTTGCCACACTACCAGGACTGAGCTAAGGATTTCTTATTGTAAATCCAAGGACCATCTTTGGGGCCTATGAGAGTATTGCATGATAAAGCCTAACTAGCATCACTGCATATTACTCTACCTTCCTACAGAGTGCTAGTGAAATTTACATTGATCCTGACTGCACCGTGGCTGTTCAACATGTATGAAGGAAGTTTACACTGGTGCCTGTGCTGTATCTCCTTTGGAGTTTGGGGTGAACATCACATTTATTGTGCTATCTTCAGTTAGATCCAAATACATCTTAAATTCTTGAGACAATGTGCAATAAGTAATCGATGTTCACCATAAATCAAACCATTGAACATAGATTGTATCAGGTTATGTCTCAAGAGCCTTTGCAGACATTTTTGTCAACTCTATTAGACAATGTTTAAGGCCTCTGCCATACAGTAAACCTTAACAAATCAACTTTGCACAAACACAAAGAATGTTATGAGTGCCCTTGAATTTTGGCTGATAATACTGCATATGTTAAATACAGATACAGCAGGGTGGGTGTAAGAGAGTGTGAGAGAGTAACTAAGGGGCCTATTAGGATGGCGGGCGGATCGCCAACGCCGGCCCGGCGGTGGTGATCCACCCGCCATCAAACTCAATTTGTCCCACCGCCAGATTAGGATGGCGGTGGGAACAGGAATGCATCCGCAGCGGACGCAAAGACCGTCCGCCGCCAGCAATTGTCCCAATTGCCTGGCGGAGCCCAAAATGGTGGCGGTGCCTAGCAGGCACCGTTCACCAGATTAGGATGCAGGCAAACACCGGCCTTTTCATGGCGGCGATGCCGCCATGGAAAGGCATACGGTGTTTAGCATCGGGCCCGTTGCGGGCCCCCGGGGGTGTGGGGGGCTGCACTTGGGGGGTACCCATGGTACCCCCCTACATTGCCATGCCCAAGGTGGCAGGCACCGCGCGGTGCCTGCCACGTTGGGCATGGCAATGCACAATGTGCCTCTTTAACATTGCGGCGGGTGCTGCCTACAGCACCGTCCGCCGCAATGTTGAAGATGCCAATGCGACCGCCAGGGTGGCGGTCGCATCCTAATTAGTGGTGCGGTACCGCCGCACCGCTGGCGGACGGTCCCAGCACCACTAGGGTGGCGGGCGGATGAATGTCCGCTCGCCATCCTAATAAGCCCCTTAGTATTCAAACTCCCTTGGATTTTTAGGTTTTGCCTACAGACAGCATTTAACAGTTTGTTGTTGAAGATCTATTGCGGAAAACACCAATGGTTACAGCCCATTGCTTTCCACTGGTTGGCTTTCCTTTCACTCTCATTTGCTTGCTTCTTATTGGATGGCTTTCCTTCCTCTCCTTATTTTTGTCGCTTCTGTGAAGAATAGATTATTTACCATTCTTTTAATTGAATGTCTTGTATGCTTACAAAGCTCATATCAGGTGACAATTTTTAGCACTCTGTTGGAGTGCATGAATTATTATACTTTCTTCCCCATGTGCTGCTTCCCATATCCTCTCATGAGCGCTCCGTGTATCGATCCCTATTCCTCATAGGCCATCTGTAAAAGCGCAGCAACATGCATATTTTTCCAAGTTTGAATAAAGAACATACTTTCTAGGGTTGCTTTTCTTTTATCCAATGCTTCCACATGTTACATGAAAGCCCAGGCTTTGGCCCACAAAGGCAGCATTTATGGAGCTGAGGGAGAGCTGGCTGCTGCAGCATTCACTCAGTTGCATCTATGGCAGAAGATTTACGTAGCGTGACTACATAGGATATATCTCTCCTCCCATAGGCCATAAATCTGCTCCCTGGGCTGCTGCAGTGAACAAATGCCCTCAGCATTTCTTTCTGTTCTGAGTCTTGTGGAAAGTAAAAAGTAAGGGGCATATTTACATTCCCTGGCGCATCCCTGCATATCAGCAGGGATGCGCCAGGGAAAATGCGTCACGCAAGTTTACCCTTGCGCCATAGTCCGATGCGCCGCATTTACAATGCGGCGCATCGTGGCGCAAGGATAAGCAGATGCGTGACGCATCTGCCGGCGGAAGGTTGGCGCAGTGCTGAAGCTGTGTCGCAAGCGCGACGCAACTCCAGCACTGTTCCAACCTTCCCTATCTCTAACATGGTGCGTCAATCCTTAAGCCTGCTTGAAGCAGGCGTAAGGATTTGACGCACCAGCGTCGGAAAAGTGACTGCGTGAAATCTTGTAGATTTCACTGCGTCACTTTTCCGAGGCGTTCCTGCGCCGGAACGCCCCCCCCCCTGCGCCGGTACGTCCACATGAAACCTGACGCAGGTTTCATGTGGCGCAGGGGTTTACTACGTGACGCATCTCCCTAGATGCGTCACGTTGTAAATATAGCGCAACGTGGCGCATGGTTTGTGTCGCCGCTGCGTCACATGCGTGACACAACAGCGGCGCAAAAGTGGCGCAAGGGGCTTGTAAATATGCCCCTAAGTGTTTTCCTTTATATTTTGACTCCTTAGATAGATGTTATGTTCATTTAAGTATTTTGTTACTTTTAAGCTGGGTCATGAGCAAAAGGCTTTTAGACTTTTGTTCCGAGTTTCCTGCATGAAATTTAAAAAAGAAACCATGCCATTTATAAAGATTGAAAATATTGAATTCAATGTTCATTTTCAAGGTACATAAGATGAGTGTTTGCTTTAAACACTGTATCCCTGGAGAGTTAAATGGTCAAAGGGGTAGCTTATTTATTCAGTTGGAGTGCAATAGCATTGATGGCATGTCGTGCAATAGTGACGCCTCCGCACCACACCTCCATCCGTGGAGATTTATATTATTATTGAATTATACCACACATTATAACTGCATAATGCTACCTATTTATCCAGTTTCTAAACAGTGAGGGGCATATTTACAAAAAAATGTCAGAGCGGGGTGTTACACCAAATTTGGCAACGCCACGCTCTGACATTTTTAAAATGCAGGGATGCGCCGTATTCACAAGAATACAGTGCACCCCTGTGTTTCCCCTAGCGCTGGCACTGAAAAATCTGCCTAGCGCAAGCGCAGGCACCCTGCCGCCATGTTGCAAGGGTGCCTGCACTGCAGGTGATTGTTTATGTGCAGGAAGGGACATCTTTCTGCACATAAACAATCAATAATGGCAATTTGCTCTTTCTATGTGTGCTGCGGAATGCAGGGTGGGCAGTCAAAATATCGAAAAATAAATATCGACCTACACTAATTTCGAGGTGACAATATCGAAGGGACAGAATATTGATGTTAAGAATATCGATGGACAGAATATCGACCCTAAGGTAAGTAATATTGAATTTTTTTATATCGATGTAAGTAATATCGAAGTTATTAATATAGATATCAAATATATCGATGTTACTAATATCAATGTTACTAATATCGATATTTATATTATTGTTATGTATTTTGTTATGTATTTAATATGTATGTGTTATATGTGTTTTTGTTAAGTGTTCTACTTGTCAAAAAATATATGTATACAATTTTTATATGTTAATGTTTTTATAAGTTTTTTTTTTTTTAGTACTGTAGCGGGTAGTGGGTTTATAGGGGAATAGGGTGGGAAGTAATTTAATTATACTAAATTAATTATTAATTTTTAGGAATTATAAATTAATTTTAATTAATTTTTGCGTTTAAGTTCTGTAGCGGGTTGTGGGTTTATAGGGGAATAGGGTGGGAAGTAATTTAATTGTAATTAAGTCATAATTTATTTTAATTAATTGGTATTGATAATTATATTATTGTTAATTAATAATTGGTAATTAATTTTTATTAATTGGTTATTAATTTTTATTAATTGATTAATTGATTATTATGTTAAGTGTATTATTTTATTATTGAAGTGTGTTGTGCGTTTATAGGGGAATAGTGTTGGAAGTAATTGAAATCTAATTAAGTAATTATTAAATTTATTGTTAGGTATTGATAATTAATGTATTGGACATTAATTATTAATTGGTAATTTTTGTAAATTATAATTTTTTTGTTATGAAAATTAATTTATTGTTGTTTCATCATTCATTGGTAATTAAATATTATTAAATATTATTTATTGATAAATTTAATTAATATATTAATAAGTAATTATTAATTGGTAATTAATGTTTAGTAATTATTATTATTGGTATAAAAAAGCATTTAATTGTTCAATATTTGTTAATTGGTAATTAAGTTTTAATAATTAATATGTTTTTTGTTTTTAAAAATATTTTATTCTTCAATATTTATTATTTGGTAATTAATATTAATTAATTATTATTTATTGGTATTTATTATTGATTTATTGTTAATAAATGTTTTATTGGTAATTATGTTTTTAATAATTATTTATTGGTATTTGTACATAGTTTAGAGTTATTTAATAATTAATTCATTAATTATTTAAAAAAATTATTTTATTTATAAGTATGTTATTTTTACCTTCTACGCTATCCAACACTTTCCCTACTGTTGCACTCTCTGGAGTTGGAATAGTAATTTTTACCCGTATGCTATCCAACACTTTCCCTACTGTTGCACTCTCTGGAGTTGGAATAGTAATTTTTACCCCTACGCTATCCAACACTTTCCCTACTGTTGCACTCCCTGGAGTGGGAATAGTAATTTTTACCCCTACGCTATCCAACACTTTCCCTACTGTTGCACTCTCTGGAGTTGGAATAGTAATTTTTACCCCTACGCTATCCAACACTTTCCCTACTGTTGCACTCTCTGGAGTTGGAATAGTAATTTTTACCCCTACGCTATCCAACACTTTCCCTACTGTTTCACTCTCTGGAGTGGGAATAGTAATTTTTACCCTCCCGCTATACAACGCTTTCCCTACTATTGCACTCCCTGGAGTGGGAATAGTAATTTTTACCCCTATGCTATCCAACACTTTCTCTACTGTTGCACTCTCTGTAGTGGGAATAGTAATTTTAAGTTCTACGCTATCCAATATTTTTTTACTGTTGTTTTTTTGGGAGTTGTAATAGTAGTTTTATTTTCTCCGCTATTTAATATTTTTTGTATTTTAGTTAATGTAGTATATAATTAATGTTAAAAATATTAAAAGTAAATTTAATTTTTTAATTTGTTATACATAATTATTTAATTTTTATTTATGTTATTGTTTTATGTGTATAGATGTATTTGTAATGTATAATATTTTTAATAATTTATAATTTATTAAAATAATTATTAAAATTGATTATTAAGTAAGTATATATATTATATATTAGATGTATATGTTTAATTAATGTTTTATTAAATTATATATATTACTTATTAATTTTAAACATTATAAAATATTTTTAACTGTGTTTATTTTATTTATAAGTATTATTTAGTTTATTTTACATATTTTTTTAACAAAAAAAACCGATATTTTTAATAACGATATTTGTGACATCGATATTTTTTTCTCGATATTTTTGTACTTACCATGTTGTAGATAGCATATCGATATTCCTTACATCGATTTTCTTGCTCCGATATTTTTGTAGGTCGATTTTTTGACCTTCGATATTTTGTCAGTGATCCGGAATGCAGTACTCATAGAAAGAGAAAAAAATGAGGATTAAATTAATATTAATAATTTCGCCTCATATCGCCATTCTAAGACCAGGTATTCCCTGACCTTAGTTTTTGGCGTTGCCCCAGCCATGTAAATCTGGGGCAGCATCAAAAAGCAATGGGTGTTGTGGTGGGACGCCCACTGCAACTCCCATTGCACGCCCCTTTGCCGCAGAGGACTGCGGCTGAAAGGGGGATATTTACAAGGTGGGATTAAGCCACGTTAAGTGGTTTAGAGCCACCTTGTAAATATGGGGAATGCTGCTATGCCACTGGAGCGTCACAAAAAGTGATGCTCCGGTGGCAATAGGGGCATGAAAATATGCCCCTGATTGTCTTGATGATGCCAGTGAAAAAGTCCAAAAACATGGAAATGCGAGTAATCCTTTAGCTCAAATAGTAAACGGTTCAGCATTCTATTTTCCTGAGAGAAAAGAGAGGTCTTGCAGCAGGGATCGGGGCAAGTGAGGCTGTGTTGAGATGAAAACTCTTCTCATTAAGCTAAAGACCAGCTTCAGTTTCAGTTAAAAGAGCAGGGTGAAAATCTGGATGCTAGCAGATGTCCAACGAAGTGAAAGATTGGTCATGGATTAACTTTTCACAGCTTGCCTGCTTGTGTTTCCGAATATTATCAGAATGCCACTGGGTAGCTTTTCAGACATTCTGTTTTCTCCATGGCTTAAATTGCTCCGATTTAAAGAACTGCAGAAATCCTATACTGCCTTCTGGACCTGAAAGATTATTTGAGCAACATTTTATCTAATTTTTTCATTTTTGCAGGAACGATACTAGAAAATACTTTGTAACTCACTGCATTCTGTGGATATTACTAGCATAAATAATTCAAATATGTAGTGAAAAATAAAAAAATAACAGCTCTAGAAGGCAAGCAATTGGCTATTGATCATTGATGCGTTTTGTAGTTCAAAATACGTTATTGAATTTTACTGAATACAATATCAAGAGACAAACTGAAAATAACCACAAAAAATTTTGCTCAGCAAGATTAACATGTTGCTTTTCAAATACAATATATATATCAGAGAATAAGATGCAAGTAAATAGCAAAAGTCCTAAATAAAAATAAATTATAAAGCGTACGTCCTACTTATGCTTCAATAATTAGAAAACTTATAGTTGAGAAGATAAGTTAACAATAAGCAATATATTCTTCAAGAGTTTTCCAGCTTAACATTTTAACTGACGATGTCTTGTTGTTCCTATTAAAAGATATTTCGGTACCATTTCTCATATAAATTATCCATTCCCATCAAGCATCAGCAGATAGCGCATAGCAGACTTCCAATTCATAGTAATGTATTTGATAGCAGAATAAATTAAAACATCAATAATTTAATATCCATATGTGATAATGATGTTAAAAAAGAGAAGATTTATCTATCATAATTTCATAAGAAAAAATGGAAACAGAAATATAGTGGGGCAAAATATTGTGTCAAGAGAATCAAGGACACAAATATTGTGAAGGTAATTTTCTATAGGTAAGCAAAGTTTTAATATATATAACTCCACATATATGTACCTTAACAATATATATATATCTTCAAGGTACAAAAATGTGAAGTTAAGCATAGTAAATCTATACTTACCTATTTGCTCTTACCTTCTCGATATTTTGGTCCTCAAAATCTTTGACACAATATTCTGTCCACATGATATTTTTGTTTCCGATATTCTGTCAGTGATCCCAAGGGACATCAAAATTAAACATTTGTGAGGGGGCGTGGCCAACTGCCGAAGGGAATGGCCGCACGGTAGCCGAGCTCCGCTGCGCCACTCCCGATCAATCCGACATTCTACATTGTGCCCCGGCCAGACATGCTAGTGGGTGAGCCTACCTGGCCCTGAAGCTGTACCCTGCTGCTGTACGAGGAGCGACCTTGATCGAGGAAGCCTCTGCGGAGAAATCGCGCTCCAAGTTTTTGGCGGCCGCGGCTGCCTGAGAGTGCTCTGCTTATTCTCCGGGTGTGAGCGCTAATCCGTGCCGCGGCTGCGGCCTTACCGCCGAGTCTGTCCCTGATCTGAGGCGGCAAAGCGGTGCTGTCTACATCGGTGAGGTCGGCGGTGAGTGCGCCGCCCCCACAACTGCTCTCCTTTGGTGGGGCTGAATTGCTCGAGGGTCGGGAGCACTGCCGCTTGCTGCCGGAGGTCTGCGACCTGTGCACTTGGACTCGGTGGGCCCCGGGCTGACGGGGGCTGGATTTGCCTGCGGCTGGGTCGGCGCCGCATTCTGCCTTATCCGTCATCTGTGAGAGGAGCGCAAATAGATTATCTGCGGCTCCGGCGGTGCCGGAGTGCCCCGCTGACTCCCCCAGAGGAGAGACTTAATTTATACCGCGGCCTACTTGTGGAGGGAACGATGCCTGAGGTAGGGGGGCCGTGCTGGCGGCTCCATGCCGACTGAATCTGCAGTGGGTGCACCGCCTCAAATAGTGCCTCCTTTCTACCAGCTGGACTGCCGGGGGGCTGAGTGTTTAACTGTTCGTTCATGGCCCTTTGTTTTCCGTGGGCCTCTAAGGTGAGGTGCCGGTATATCGTGGCCGCCTTGTCTCCGGCAGGGGTTGGGTGTGCTATGTTGGGCCCCTCCTATGATTAGTAGCTGCGCCATGGACTGCAGAGTTGGTCCCTGACCTGAGCTTGTGCTCCCTTGACTACCCCAGTGCTAGAGGTCGATGTAAGTGCCCGGGCCGCTCCTGGGCTCCGGTGGTGGAGTCAGGGGCGTAGACTGTCTCTTGAGGACCACAATTCCACGCTTCCAGTCCCCTGAAGACTACACAAAGTCACTGCATTAATTGTGCGGTGCGAGCAGGACATCCAATTATACTGAGGTCTGGGTGCTGCTGGTAAAAGCCGACAGGCCGGTGTGGGCGAGGCCCACTGCAGGCGGCGGTGAGTAACTCGCGGGGCTCGACCTTCTTTCTAGCACCTCTCACCCACCTGCATCATCATGGCAAGCGGCCGCAGTGATTGTAACGCAGTGCAAGCAAAACTGGAGAAATTTGCGTGGCAGAAGGGCCAAGATAAATAAACACGGCTTACCCCAAATCGCAGGGGGAACAACCAGATCCCACGTTACAGGACATTTTAACTGCTATAACCACGGTGAGAACCTGACTTGAAGCCCGCATTGATACGGTAGCCACGGAGGTTTCTTTGATCCGTGCTGACATGCGGAAGATGTCTGACAGCATTAGCTCCGTTGATAGTACAACCAAGGAACTGAGTAATGACTCGGAGCTTCTTAAGCGTCAAGTAACCAAACTTCAAATTAATCAGGAGGCACTCACACTACAGCTGGACGATTATGAAGGCCGCATGAGACGAAATAACATAAGAATTTTGGGGGTGCCGAAACGAGCAGAGGGTCAGGCTGCTGATCTCTTTGTCGAGGAATTGATCCTCCAGCAGCGACAGCCAAGGGGCTTTTCCAAATGCTTTTTGATTGAGCGAGCGCATCGTGTCCCGGGGGGCAGACCGAAGCCTGGGGCGCCTCCCCGACCTCTCCTCACAAGAGTTTTTAATTTTCGAGATAGAGATGCCATTCTCCAGACGGCGAGGGCAGCCCCTCCGTTGACGATCGACAATAGCAAAGTCACTTTTTTCCCAGATTTCACCCTGAGGGTTCAGAAACAGAGGCGTAGCTTCCTGGACGTGAAGCGTGCGCTAAGGGGCCAAGAAATTAAATACGCCATGTTGTTTCCGGCGAAGCTGCGAGTCGAGTCAGAGGGTAAACTGTGGTTCTTCACCAGGCCTGAGGACGCTTGGGACTGGCTCGATGGCTGGCGAACTGTTGGTAAGCGTCCACACAAACCTGTGGGCGACGCTGGTAATGCTAGCAACCAACGCCAGAGGCAGGGGTCCCCACCCGACGGTGACTTGGCGGCACAGACTCCGAAGGGATGAAGATTGGAGATCGGCAAGTATAAGTGACTGCCCCCTGAATCATATGGCTTCCTGAACGGGCATTTGGTAGTGACTCTCAATTTTAAAGTGCCTCACCTTGTGCACGGTTCCCAATTGAATGGGGTTCATGCTGACTTCTGTTTTGTTCCTAGTTTATAGGGTGCACTGTAATGCTTTCTTGACTTTTGCGACAATTTATTTACTGTGCTTATATACCGTGTTATTGGATAATAGGCCGGGGATGTTCCTATCTCTATGAACCATAGCCCCAGGGAGTGGGGTTGTTCACGTTCCCGACACTGTTGAGGGAGGGCGACAGGCACTCTGCAAGTTGGGGGTGGCGGGTGGTTTTGTACCCGTTGTGCAGGGAGGCAGGGTGGGGGGTGGGCGTTGAGTTCTGGGGGGAGGGGGAGGTTTGTTGTCTTTGGGGTTTTGTTTATGGTACTCGTGCAATGCTATTACTTGTTTTTCCTTTCATCAATGGGTCCAATCATCCTATGCACCTAGTCGCTTTCTCTGTTACATACTATGCTCACCGCCAGACTACAGTGGCTTCACGATGGGGAGCACTGGGGATGTCTGGAGGTCAGCACACATGTCCACTCGTGGGGGCTGCTGGAGCCCTATCCGTCGCATTACCAGGTGGCGGGCTCGCCCGCTTCCGCTGTCCCGATGTCATAACCCTGATCATATCCTTTGAATCCCATCTGATTGTTGCCCACCCATATCACCCACATGGCTTCGCACTTAGTTCTTAAGCTCCTCACGTGGAATGTCAATGGCCTGGGTGACAAGATCAAGCGAGGGATAGTACTTCAATACCTGAAGCGACAGGCGCCGGATATTGTCCTACTCCAGGAGACACACTTAGTCGGGAATTCCTGTGGGGCACTGAATAGGTGGGGGTATCGACTGGCCGCTCATTCTGGATTTACCTCGGGTTCGAGGGGAGCGGGGATCCTCCTCCACAGGGGCTGCCCATATGTGGTCCACAGGACTTGGATGGATGAACAGGGTAGATATGTGGCACTGTCTGGCACCTGGGAGGGGTAGATTCTCAATATCATATCCATATATGTCCCCCCTGGGTTACAGCGTCCCGCGTTGAGAGACTTGGGAGCGCTCATACTCGACTTGCCGCTGGGCTTACTGGTGCTGGGGGGGGGACTTCAATCTGGCGTTGGACGGTTCCAGGGATCGCCTCCTGCCCCGTAGAGACCCCTTGGGGGGATCTCAACTGACTGAGTTTTCGTCGGCCATGGGCTTGGTGGATATCTGGAGATGGCTTAACCCGAACACCATCCAATTTACGTTTCAATCTGGGGCCCATAATAGTCAGTCTTGTATCGACCACATGTTCACACATGCCCAAGACATACATGTTTTTTCTGAGTCCCGGTGCCTCGCGCGGGGAATCTCTGACCACTCCCCCATCCTTACGACTTTAACCTTGGGGCAGACTAAGCGCTGTCTCACCCTCACTATCACTCCTTGGGTGCTTAAAGTACCACACATCAGGGAAGCGCTGCTTAAAGACACTGACTATTATTTCACAGAAAATGTGGGGTCGGTTGCTTCCGCCTGTATACTGTGGGGGGCGTTTGGCGCTGTCATTAAGGGCCGAGCCGTATCACTAATGGTGGGGCATAGGAGGGAACTTGCCAAACGTGTGGTGGAATTGGAGGAGGACATCCTGGTTAAGGAAAAAGCCCTAGCGTCTGCTCCTGACCCCGACGCACAGCATGTATTAAAAATGGTGCGCCTGGACTATCGGCAACTACTGATGGAAGCTGCCACGGCACGCTATATTGCCACCCGTCACAAGATTTACGAACATGGCGAGCGAACGGGTAAACTCCTGGCCTGGCTAGAAAAAAGGGAGCGGGCATCCCGGTGGGTTCACTCGATAACTGGTGCGGACGGTGTACTCCTCACTGATCCTCAACAGATTGCCGAAACGTTCGCCACTTACTTCTCATCGGTGTATACTTCTGCCGAGACGTCCCAGGCCCCTATGGCTGCGGACCTCCTGTCTACTATACCAGTGGCTCGTTTATCCAAACCCGACAGCGACTCCTTAGAGATTGCCATTACAGAGACTGAAATTCAAAAAGCAATTCAGGACGTACGTTCGAGTAAAGCTATGGGACCCAACGGCCTCCCAATTGAACTTTTTAAGCCAATGGCGTCCAAGCTCTCTCCGCATTTATTGCGCATGTATACCGAAAGCTTTGAACTAGGCATTTTTCCACCTGATGTTAGGACAGCCTCGATTGTGGTTATACATAAGCCAGGCAAACCTGCGGAGGATTGTAAATTCTATCGCCCTATATCCCTCATCTCCGTTGAGGCGAAAATACTAGCAAAACTATTGGCCAACAGACTTATCCCCTTTATTACTGAGCTGGTACATTCGGATCAACCCGGGTTTATGCCAGGAAGGAACACGGCCTTGAACCTGCGGCGACTGCACGGGCTCCTTGGTAGAATAGGTACGATAAGGGAGGATGCGATCCTGCTGTCTTTAGACGCCACTATGGCGTTTGACACCATAGAGTGGGAATTTCTTTTCGCGGTCCTGGCTCGGATGGGCTTTGGGCCCAACTTTATCAAGTGGATCCAGCTACTTTATACCCAACCGACTGCGCAGGTAACAGTCAACAATCACGTCTCTAGGAATTTCCCATTGCAGAGGGGCACGAGGCAGGGGTGCCCCCTGTCGCCCCTACTCTTCGCCCTTGTATTGGAGCCACTGGCTGTCTGGATCAGGGGCGACCCGGAGATAAGGGGACTTAAGTGGACAGAGGATCACGAGGATCGCATTTCGCTTTATGCGGATGACATCCTCCTCTATTTGGCCTCACCCTCACGGTCCCTACGTCGGGTCCTCCACATATTTCACATATTTGGTGCCCACTTGGGGTATACGATTAATTGGACCAAGTCCCAACTGTATGTCTTGTGGGGGGAACCGCCCCATAGCCCTAGGGGATACGACATACCTGTGGCATCACAGGGCTTCAAGTATCTCGGTATCTGCATTACCCCCGATCCGACTCTATTTTATGACTCAAATCTGCTAGGGCCCTTGACCCGTCTGAGATCAGACGCCAAACATTGGCGAACTCTCCCGTTGACCCTTCTGGGGCGGGCAGCACTTTTCAAGATGCTAGCGCTACCGCGCTTTCTATACGCACTACAAAATACCCCCAATGTGATCTCCGATGCATACTTTACCAGTATTGACAGCGTTGTGCGAGGACTACTATGGGAGGGGCGGGCGCCGCGTATAGCCATGAACAAGCTTACAATGGGGTGGTATGACGGAGGTATTTCCTTGCCCGATATGCGGCTCTATTTCCAGGCGTCTCAACTGGTTGCGGTTAATAGGTGGGTTCATGGGGAGTACGATGATCCAAACTTTTGCACAGATCGCTGGCTTTGGGGACGGGGAGGGTACAACAGAGCACTGTACACGAACCCCCGCAAGCTTCACCTCACGGGGCCCACCGCACGCACAGTGGAGGTCTGGCATGGTATCACTAAGAAATGGGGTTGGCACAACCGACTTACAAAAGCTACACCACTCTGGGAACCGGACAAGTTGGGTCAGCTTAGTAAGTGTCCTGGATTTGACAGGTAGGATATGATAGGCATTTCAACAGTTGGGGACATGTGGGTGAGGGGGAGACTGGCCACATTTGCCAACCTGCAAACCAAGTTTCAGTTGGCGCCCACTGAGACCTTCAGATATCTTCAGATCAGCCACGCGGTCACGGCTGCCATGCCCAAGGAGCTTCCTCTGCCTGAATCCTCTCCACTGGAAGACAGACTGATTCTAGACCCTATGCCCACAAAGGCTATCTCCCTTACCTATAAAAAACTGCTAAATAATCGACCTGATCCTATGGTACGTCTGCGGCATGGGTGGGAGTCGGACCTGGGAAGCATTGATGATGAGGACTGGCGTGATGTACTGGCTTCTCCTAGAGAAGTGGCTATCCCAATGAGACTGCGCCTAGTCCAACTGAAAATCCTCCACCGTGTGTACTTTGATGCAAAACTTTTGTTTAAGTTGGGTAGGAGGCCTGATTCCTTATGCATTCGAAATTGTAACCAGACGGGCACATTCTTCCATATTCTATGGGAATGTCCAATAGTGGGACAATACTGGGATAAAGTCACTAAACAGATGGAGAGGGCGGGTGGCAAGAATTTGAAGGCCTCCCCCCAGCTGTGCCTCCTTAACGTATGGGAGGCCACGGACCTCACGCAGATTGAACAAACATGAGCCTCATTGGGGTGGGCCATCGCAAAACATAACATTGCGCAGAGGTGGGGGGTGGGGACGGCCCGTGTTTGCGAGATTGGGCTATCGACATGGATAGGGCAATGGTTGCTGAAAAGGATGTGTTCAAACATAGAGGGTGCCCCAAGAAATGGGACCATAAGCATAAGTGGGGGAAGTGGAACAAATATAGAGGCGATATATGTTTGTCTCCTTCAGTTGAACTGCAACGTGAAAGACGCCTATTGTTGGATGAACCTGGAAGTGATTAGACGATCTTGCCCTAAACCATGCACTACCGATTTGAAAGTGAGATGCCACTTGCTATGTACGTTGCTTGTATTCCCCTGTCCCTTAATACCGGATGTTCACGACACAGGCTTGACACTGTCACTCTGGCTTATCCTTGGGAAATGTATGGTGCTTATCGATCGATTCCTATATTGCACTATGTGTCGTTTTATTGTAGACCCGACTATTGTTTTTATCATTGCCGTGTACCTTATTTTTCTTTCCCTAATAAAATTGTTTACAAAAAAAAAAAATTAAACATTTGTGAATCTTTTTCCCAAAAATCATACCTAAATTTAAAGATAATTGGACAATCAAAAACATATGCTTCAAAGTGCCATGTTCTTTATTACAGTGCCAAGAATCTGATGTGTCAAGCGATTTTACATCATATATTTTGACTGGAGATCAATAACTATTATTTAATATGAACACGTTAGTTTGACAGAGGGATGATGGTAGCCAGCTTCATTAATACTTTTCAGAGAGTGATGTATTTAGTAATACGGCTTTACATACATCACCCTAAAGGTCAGGGCAATATTAGTATTTCCTTGCAGTGTGGTAACACAAAATGATGTGCTCCCCTGCAGAATCTGATGAGTAGCCCCTAGGTATCCCATATTTCACAGATATCCATTGGCCTTGAGCTGAATGGGGGCCCCCTGAAGGGTTTGTGGGTCCTTGAAGAGTTGATTTCTCCCCTGCTGTCTTGTTATCAAATACCCTAAACCCTTTATTAACACGTCCTTCGACACTGTGAATATTAAGAGGCATTATAGGCTTACTATTTCCCTAATAAGGGTGGTATGCTACATTTCCTCAACTAGCAGTAAAATCTACACTCCTCACTTTCCAACGTGTATTTTAATGTATTTAGCAAAATTCATAATTGAATATAGTGCATATGCACAAACACAAACAGTATTCTGAGTGGCCAGGAATTTTGGCTGACAATACTGCACATGTTAAATACAGATACAGCAGGGTGGGTTTAAGAGACTGGTTGGGACTCAAACTCTGTTGGATTTTTAGGTTTCGCCTACAGACAGCTTTTAACTGTATGTTGTTGAAGATCTATTGCAGACAACACCAATGCGTACAGCCCATCGCTTACCACAGGTTGGCTTTCTTTTCACTCTCATTTGCTTGCTTCTTATTGGATGGATTTCCTTCCTCTCCTTATTTTTGTCCCTTCTGTGAAGAATAGATTCTTTATCATTCTTTTAATTGGATGTCTTGTATGCTTACAAATCTCATATCAGGGAACAACTTTTTAGCACTCTATAGGACTGCATGAATTATCGTACTCTCTTCCCCATTTGCTGCTTCCCACATCTTCCGACGAGCGCTCTCTGTATCGATCCCCATTACTCCCAGGTCATCTATAAAAGCACAGCAACATGCATATTTTCCCAAATTTGAATAAAGAACATACTTTATTGGGTCGATTTTCTTTTATCGCTTGTCTTCCACATGTTACATGAAAGTCCAGGCTTTGGCCCACAAAAGCAGCTTTTATGGAGTTGAGGGAGGGCCGTCTTCTGCACCATTTACTCAGTTGCATCTGCAGCAGAAGATTTACATAAAGTGACTAGATAGGATATATCTCTCCTCCCAGAGAGCCATAAATGTGCTTCCTGGACTGCTGCAGAGAATAAATTCTCTGAGCATTTCTTTCAGGTCTGAGTCTTGTGGAAAGTAAAAGGTAAGAGTTTTCCTTTATAATTTGACTCCTTCTAAGACAGATGTTTTGTTCATTTAAGTATTGTGTTACTTTTACAACATTATGAGCAAAAGGCTTTTTAGACTTTTGTTTCGAGTTTCCTGCATGAAATTTAAAAAAATAAACCATGCTGTTTATGAAGATTGGAAATATTGAATACAATGTTCATTTTTGAGGTACATAAGATGAGTGTTTGCTTTTCTTTAAGTGTTTTCAAAGTTTTTTTCCTTTTCCTTTTTTAAAAATACTTTATAAAAATCATTAGCAAAGTCAATACCTTAGCACTCACATTATAACGGCAAGACTTATGAGCTTTGCCAAAGCTTGTTTTGATTTTAGAACACCTGTTTTTTTTTCTGTGATGTAAGTGAGTCCCACTGATTGTCTCATTCACTGTAAGTGTAAGACATTGGATTATTAATTGTGCTGAATGTGAGGCCAGCACAAGTAATAGGTCCCCTATTGCCTCTTTACTGGGAACCAAGCACCAGATTGTAGAACTTGACTATCTCAGGGTACCGAAGCGGAGCAGTCTGAGGCCTACTCTGGGAAGGTGATGTGGACTAGTAATTGCGGTTCGCTGGCAAATAATAAAAACAGTCAATAGTTGATTGTCCAATCACTGTTTTGTCTTTGAAAAAGAAAAAGACACATATTACACACACAACCTCCTTAATACCACAGATCAATTTACAAATATACACATCAGGAATATAGCAGTACATTTGGTGAGATTCTGAAATCACATTGGACCACTACTGAGTCATGATCCCCAAAGTCAGAGTACCCCCCAACCTATACTAGGTAGAGCATCACAACATGGGGTTGTCATTTCAAATAAAACAGGCCTATTGGCATTGTCAAGGGGGTGATAACGCTGATCCTGATCTTATCTTTTATAAGGATCTCCGTGTCGCCAGGATCTTTTTACCTGCTGAATAGTGTAAAGGGAAGAAAGGTCTATGCAACTATTTAGAATTCTGTTTATCTTAAAAGACCACTGACTCCGAATTCAATTTTGTGAGTTTATTACTGCCAAAAATAACTGCACGTGCAAGCACCTGAACACGAGGTTAAAGAGATAGATGGGCACTAATACAAACATCATCCTACGCAGGAGTCTCATCCGACTCAGAATAAGAAGAATCGTTAGCTCCAGAAGTATTAAACAAGCGATAACTGCTCCAATCTCTATATTATTCTTCATTTATCTAAATAAGCATAAAATCATTCTGTCCCTACTCTATTACTATGGTGACATACCTACTTAACGAATCTTCCCCAGGCAAGAGTAAAGGAAAAGGTGTCAGCTGTGAAGGCCTCCTAAGAAGCACACTCACCTAGGATCTCAAGCTCGGTCTAAGATGCTCCTACCTAATAGATCTCTCTCTTAGCCCTTCTCTCTCGTCTCCTCTACCTCCTCTCCTCCCTCCTCCCTTGGGGCTCTGTCCCTAATACAAAACCCAAATACAATTGAACACGCCCTGGTTACGCCTCTTCGGCCAGGTCTTCATTCTTGTACTTTTCCATCGAAACTCTTACTTCATCCAGGACGGTTACAACGACCTTGAGTCTCAGGCACCTTCTCCGCTGAAAGTATCATCCCTGCATTCCAGTATACTCCCATCTCAATGCCTCCCACCACCCTAGCTCCTGAAACAAAGAACCAGTCTTACACTAACGAGGCATGTGTCCTTGCACCTGCAATGGAAGATACAATTCAACAGAAATGTCTCACTCTGCTAATTAATTCTACCATCGGTGCCCAGAGAGCCTTCCCAAGAGAACACCTCCTCGGCCTACAATATTAAGCTAACATAGGAACGAACAGGCCTTTCCTTGACGTATATGTAGTCAGGCCTTTACACAATTTAAACACACAATTCTAATCATTTCTATAAGCATTTGTTCATTACGTTTCATATGCAAAGGAAACTATACGTGCAATTTAATATAGTACACGTTTAAGCTACTGCATCTAGATTACACATGGGCTAATTCATTTATGCATCATTTTGAACACGTTTCGATTAAGCATTACAATTGCATGATTATAATAGCACAATTACTCTTCTATTCACTCTAATAAATGCGGTTCAGAACTACATTTTACTGACCATTCCTCGATATACAACTGGATATATGTGGGCGCAGACTAACGGTGAATATGATGCACCCCTACAAATTTCTCGATAACATGGCGCTCTATCAGTTTCCCCCTTTGATGACTCCTGTCATCACATTTTTACAACACTCTTGGAGAAAGAACCGACCTAAACAGAGCTCGTTGCCATTCTCCCTTGTCTGTATCGCTCCAAACTCTTAAGGTTTCGATAGTGACTGTCCTGCAGTCTAGCCATTCTCGTCTCATTTTCTCTCAGAGCCCTCTCAGCTCTGCCTGCTCGATACCACTTGTATGCCTTGATCGAACCCCACAAACAAACCACACAAACCACTACAATCAGGAGAGGTCTCAGAACATAGCCAAGGAATCCCTTTCCCAAATTCGCAAACCAGCTCCCCACTTGACCAAATCCCTTTCCAACCTTCTCCCAAACTCCTTCTTCAGTTAAATCCGCTATTTTCGTATGTATAGTAGTGATGTTACTTATATATTTCTCCAGATCCTTACTGTGGTCTGGTATATAAGTACAGCACTCTTGAACCTTCAATAATTTACAGACTCCGCCCTCTTTTGCCAATAAGACATCCAACGCAAGGCGATTCTGCAAAACCATTGTCCTTATCGACAACATCTCTCCCTCCACAAGCACCAACAACTTTGCTGTATTCATTGATAATTCATCTATCACAGTCGCCAATCTCCGGATCTTTACATCATTCAAAACCACTCCCAAACTTGGGATCATTGCTCCAAAGATATCTCCCACTACGACCCCTGCACTCGCACCTCTTCTTACTCTTGAATGCTTTCCACCTTCCAAAAGTTCTAAATCCTCTGTATGGTAAATCTTTGGAAATATTATTCCCAAATAGCATGTACCATACCAGTTCGCTGGCAATCTCACATACGCATTCCTTCCACACACGAAATACACCGTAGGTATCACTTGTACAGGGCCTTGGAGGAAATTCTTTGCTGCATCTGCCATGGTGAAAACATGGTCACAGGTACTCTGTCCCACTGGGACCTTTTCATAGTATGTCTGATAACGTCTCACACAGTTTTCCCCTCTGCTCATTATCCAAAGCTATAGGACCATAACTTCCCTTTGTTCGGTGCAGTCTTTCCTCCTCGGTCCAATCTACTGGACTATGCCCTGTGTCCCGTGTCTGCGTTAGTTTTCTATATCTATCTTCTACCTGATCTACAAACTTCTTTTCTACCTCTGACAATGAACACGTCAAGTTATGTCGGTGGGCATATGCTGTGTCCAATTCCAAAGACGGTATGAAGAACTTCCTAAGTCTATCCTCCGTCTTGTAATAATCATACTTATTCAAATGTTTGTATGCTGGGACTTCAGGAAGTACTGCATCGTAATTGGAAAAGAAATACTCAAACTGATCTCTTTCATAAAATATACTAAGCAGCAAACTACATGAAATTCCATACGTCAGTGGAAGATGGTGATATCTAATACCCTCATCCACTGAAGCAGGCAACTGCATACACACATAACAATCCTTCGCATCCATCGCATCTACGTACTCACATAGCAGCTTGGCATATGCATTAAGCTTAAAATCGCTTCTAGACAAATCTACATGCAATCTACGACTCTCTTCTATTAGCAAAGCTCTGTCAGCTCCTATGTCTCCCTCCTTTTTGCTAGGTGTAGTAGGTGTTGGAATCCCTGGTACCCCCTGCACTTCTAGCTTATGTGGAACTACATATGAAACTACAACTACTTTTATTATAGAAACTATCACAAATCCTATAAGTATGCCTACAATCAATTTGGATTTACGATTCGGATCTCCAGCCGCCATGGTCTCGAAAGTTCTCAAAAGTTCTTGGGTTCAGCAATGAACACTCAAAAGTCTCTGTCTTCTCCACACGTGACTTGCTTAACCAGTTCGAGCAACTCTCTGAAACCTCTGGAAATCCCCTTTTCAACGACAGTGTCTTATTTACATAGTCCAGAAAAAGACCTCCCTAAGTTTTCGTTCCTCTTCTGTGGAAAGTCCCTAAGTTTGTTCTTCTTCCACTCGGATCTAGGTTATCTTCTTCTTTAAGCTTTTTATTTACAACAGGTTATATTTCATCCATGATAAGATCATTTGTAAGCACTTCCAAAACATGATACAAAAGTTCAAGACGAAGAATTACCATTTCATGTGAATACGGCTCAAATCCAAAGGACGGAAAGTCGAGTCGATGCAAAACCAATTCTCGGACCTTACTCAGAAGCGGGGGATTCGGAACGGTGAGGGTCAGTATTCCTTCGACTTCGAGCCCTGGCAACAACAGCACCACCTTCACCACCACATTCGGGCTCTTGCTGACCACCTGCACAGACCTCAGTCTCCCCGAACTCACTACCCCCTGCATCAGTCACTGTGTAAGTCCACTCAGGGGTAGAGTATCTCTGACAAGGTATCCTAGTTCTCTTCGACCTCCTCCGACCCTCTTGAGTCCGCTCTTCGTCACTTGCTTCTGTTTCAGACGTTTCAGACACTGGAGCAAGATCTCTTTCGGGTGCCAACCTCAGATTCAGTCGCCTCTGTCTTTCAGGCCAACCTTCCTCGTTTCTGGTCGTTCTTCCGCCTTCCCCTGCTATACCCAGTGCACCACTTCCTTCTTCGGCTGAATTTGACTCTACTCCGCCCACTGTATCACCTCTGTCATTTGAGTCAGCGTCGAGGTTCTGGTTGTCGAAACCCCCTTCAGCTTGCTCTGGTGCACCACCAGCTGTGTCAGCGACCCTTACAGCTTGACTTGTCCTCTCATGTGGCCTTGCCACATCAGCTGGATTTTCGTTTTCGAGAGGAGCTGTTTCTTCCAAGGGTGCTGAAACTCTGCGGGTATGGGAGGCATGTACCCAGTTCGGCAATCCTCCACACTTCACTGCGGTATTCGTTACCAGTATCACCTGGTACGGGCCTCGCCACCGAACATCCAAACAGCTCTTCCTCACGTGCTTTCGGACAAGCACCCAGTCACCTGGACACAGGTCGTGGCACAGATCACTCGAGGCCGGAACATCTGCAGCTTGCACCTGCTGGGACACAGAACGGACCACATCAGATAGTCCTTTACAGTAATCGAGAATCAAGTCATCAGTGATGTTTATCAAAGCTGTAGCTGGTACTGCTGGCAACCTCATTGCCCTTCCCATTAATATTTCGTGAGGGGACAACCCGGTCCTCCTATCTGGGACACTTCTCAGGCTCATCAGTACGAGCGGCAAAGCGTCAGGCCATTTCAGGGACGTTGATGAACACATTTTTGCCATCCGGGCTTTCAAGGTTCCATTGACCTGTTCCACCATTCCAGAAGCCTCTGGTCGGTAACTGCAATGGAGTCTCTGATCAACATTCAATGCGGCACAAAGCAACTTCATGATTTCACTGTGGAAGTGTCTTCCTCTATCTGATTCCAAAGAGGTTGGAATCCCGAATCTTGGGATGAGCTCCCTCAATAATAACTTAGCCACTGTGAGGGTGTCACACCTGCGTGTTGGGTAAGCCTCCACCCACCGTGAGAATACACACATCACTACTAGAATGTACCTCAACCCATTGCACTTGGGCATTTCTACGAAGTCTAACTGCATTCTATTGAAGGGCCCTCCTGACCTTTCAACGTGACTCAATGTGACTACAGTCTTCTTTCCAGCATTCATCTGTTGACACGTTACACACCTCTGACAAACTGCTTCAGCAACCGCACGAAATCGTGGACTATACCACGTCTGTCTAAACACGCGCATCATGGCATCTCTTCCAAGATGCACAGGTCCATGTATCAGTCTCGCCATGGGGCTCAACATACTTTCTGGCAACACCGCTCTCCCATCACCGGAAACCCAAACATCCACATCCCCTCTTTCACATCCTGCTTTGACCCATCCATTCCGTTCTTGATCGGACACCTCATCCTGCAGTCGCTTGAGTTCCTCCCAAGTGTCTGCCATGGCCAACATCATATTGAGCTCGGTTCTTTCTTGGCTCTCTCCTGTGTAACCTTCTGTGAATATACATCCTTGCTCTGCACAGAAGCGGGCGACTTCGTCCGCATAATTGTTTCCCAGGGAGACACTTAACAACCGCAATTTCCTTCGGACATTGCAATGCATCTAACAATTGTCTCACGTGTTCTCCATTCCTAATGGGAGAACCGGATGATGTCAAAAATCCCCTCTGGGACCACAGCTGTCCGAAGTTATGAACCACACCGAACCCATACTGGCTGTCCGTGTAGATCGTGATCCGAATTTGATCAGCGGCCAAACAGGCACGAGTCAAGGCAATGATCTCAGCTACCTGCGCGGAGTGTACTCCTTCTAGGCATGCAGCCTCAACCACTCCTGAAATGGTACATACAGCAAACGCTGCTCTTAGTTGGCCAACACTGTCTCTTAGGTATGAACCATTGACAAAGAAAATTTCATCTGGATCAGTCAGTGGTTCATCGACAATGTCAGGTCTCGGTTTGGTGCATAGTTCAGTCACATCAAGACAATCATGGTCCTCACAATCTTCATCATCAGTATTTGGTATAGGCATTAATGTCGCAGGATTTAAGACAGAGCACCTTTTCAGAGTCACATTCTCTGCAGAAAGTATGACTTGCTCATACCTCGTTAACCTGTTATTCGTTAGGTGCTGGGTCTTTGTCCTGGTCATCAACAATTCAACAGAGTGTGGTACATAAACTGTTAGAGGGTGACCCATAACAATGCTTTCACATCTTTCAATGCTGACACCTGTTGCAGCAACGGATCTGAGACATCCGGGCAACGCAGAAGCTACTGGATCAAAGTAGCTGAAAAATAGGCAACTGGTCTACGGACACCTCCATGGTTCTGAGCTAAGACTGCTAATGCACAACCTTCTCTCTCGCAACAGAACAGTGAGAAAGACTTATTATAATCAGGCATTCCTAACGCTGGTGCTGTACACAACCCTTCTCTCAGTCGTAGGAATGACATCAAGCACCCCTCGTCCCATGGTACCGGGTCACTCACATCCTTGTGTGTGAGTCTCTGCAAAGGCTTTGCTCTCAAGGAAAAGCTGGGAATCCACTGACGACAATAGCCGACCATTCCCCAAAACATCCTGACTTCCCTTTGAGTGGTGGGCGCTGTCATGTTCATTATTGCCTCAATTCGGTCTGGTGACACCTTCCTCTTGCCTTTTTCTAATCTGTGACCCAAATACTGTACTTCATTCAGACAGTACTGCAACTTGTTTGGGGACACCTTGTGTCCATTCTCTGCCAGATGATTCAATAGGGCTATCATGTCTATCCTGCAAGCATCTTCTGTTTCTGATGCCACAAGTAGGTCATCTATGTACTGCACAAGGACTGAGCTCTGTGGCAATACAAGATTCTCAAGATTCTTCTTCAAGATCTGGTTAAAGATCGATGGACACTCTCTATACCCTTGAGGGATACGGCACCATGTTAACACACGATTTTCCAGCCGGAAAGCAAAAAGAAATTGGCTCTCCTGATGGAGCGGTATCGAGAAGAATGCTTGACATAAATCAATGACAGTAAACCACTCAGCTTCGCAAGGGATCTGAAACAGTGTCACTGATGGATTCGGTACCACTGGACAACAAGGGACCACTATCATGTTGACCTTTCACAGGTCTTGCACGATCCTGAATTTCCCGCTCGGTTTCTGTAGTCCCATGATGGGTGAATTACATGGGCTACCCCTTATCTCTTTTAGAATGCCTTGCTTAATCATTGACTCGATTACAGGCTTAATTCCTGTGATCGTTTCAGAGGACAGATTGTACTGTGGCGTCCTAGGGAACTCGACGTTCTGCTTAACCTGAACCTGCACAGGTTCCACTCCCTTAATCAATCCTATCTCTTCTCTTGTAAAGTCCCACACCTCTGGTGACACGGTATCTCTCAAATCCGGTGGAAGTTCTTCCACAGTCACCATGGGATACAAGTCTATACACAGATGCTGATTAGCAACTTTAAAGGTAGCGTCATCATCCCTCGTCTGGACCTCCACTCCCTTGGGTGTGCAATAAATTGTGCAGTTCAATTTACACAACAGATCTCTTCCCAAAAGACAGACTGGACTCGTATCGCACACCACAAACTGATGTCTAGTTTGGAAGGAACCTATTCTCACTGGAATCGGTTCAGTCAGTTGGCTATTTATTCTTTTGTTCGCTACTCCAACAACTTGGATCGATTGTCCCGAGAGGGGTAGGTTGGGGACCACTGCTGATCTTACAGTAGACCGGGTAGCACCAGTATCAACCAAGAGTGTGGTAGGATGACCATCAATGTCTGCCTCCACAAAAGGTCCGCTCTGGTCTACCTCCAAGACTGCTCCAAGTGTGCAGTCTTCCTCCCCCCTCAGGCACCGTCAGGATAACGGGTCTGGGCTGTACTCATCATACCCTTCAAAAAGGGGCATCTGCTGGTAAGTCCGCACTCCTTGCGGAATTCTCGGTGGCTGGGGGACCTGCACCTGTGGGTTATACGTCCCCCCTTTCATTGATCTGGGCCTCATCACAGTATTAGCTACCTCCGATGCAGGTGCCTGAACCACTTCTACCTCCTGCTGCACCTGGTTGGCTGGATTAAAGGGACACTCGCGCTTCCAATGTCCAATCTGATGACAAAAATGACACGCAGTGGTCTTCTTCAATGTCGCCACATCCATCCCTGTCTTGGGATCGATAGGTTTCCCTTTGCCCATTTTGGTTCCCTTGGTAGTTTCCCTGTCTTCTTCCCAGTGTCCCTCCGCTAGGCTGGCCCTGAGCTGTCTGCATCTGAACAAGCATCAGTTTGTCCTTTAGCTTCCGATGCTTTGAGTCTACTTCATCACTACAATACCTTGCGTACCTCAAAATTTCATCTACCGGCTTGTTCTGGCAGCAGATCAAATGGTGCTGTATCATGAGGCTAACCTCCGGTCTCAATCCCAAGACAAATTTTGAGACAAACTGTCCCATATCCTTGGGGTCTAAGGCATCTAGTCCGCTATACTGTTTAAAAGCTTGCAAGAGCCTTTCATAATATTCATGCACTGTTTCCTTGGGATCTTGCACGGTTCGATCTATTTTGACCCAATCTATATCTTGAGGTGAAATCTTCAGCTTCAACCAGGTAATCACTTGCTCAAATTTTTTCATAACGACTGGTGACGGACCATTTGTGACAGCATCCCTTTCAGGTTCAAAGGTCGGCCACTCGACTGCAATTTTACAAGCTGTCCACAAGTCTCCTGGTACCACTATATCAAACAACGTGTTCAAATCAGTCCATAGTACCTTCGAAATTTTAACAAACCGCTCAACCTGTTTGTACCACTCTACGGGTTTTTCCCTCAGCCGAGGAAAATCATTTGTAAATGCAGCCAAATCACCTCTACTCCATGGCACATGCATGTACCCTCCATTCTGTACTTCCCGTAAAGGAAACTTCCCTACTCCCGTCGCCCCTCCCCCCGGCGGCGGCGTTTCTCCTACAATTTTTTTTGTCATCTTCTTCTTTGACCACTTTTCTTCCCATTTATCCAACAATTTCCATATACGCATCCCTACAATTAGGTCTTTAGTATGCGTCCTTAATCCTGTGATCCTTTTCTCCTCCAATTCCTGATCGCTATATTGCAACCTATGTGACCCTTGCAATGATTTCGTTTTGTTCAGATCCACCTCGTATCTTTTAGCCAATTCTGTCAATTTCTCATGTGCGGCTCTTGCTTTACGAGTCACATCTTTTGCCACGAAAAGCAGCTCGTCTGGCCCATAAATCTCTATTCTCTCCAAAGGCAGGTTTCCACTAATCATTTCGTCAACCTCCGCCTTTAATCTTACTATGTCCAGCAACCTTGCCTGTACTGCACTCTTCAGTATTTCTTGACAAGCCGCACCATTCCGCTCGTCATAATCTTTGCTTTGTTCTCGTGACCTGCTCTCTTCTATTGTATTCCTGGAGCCTGATCTATCACCTAAGTTGCCTTGCTCCACATCTCTCGGCATCCTATCGCTCTGATTCCTTACAGGTGGTACCCACATTCTTATGTCTGATCTGGACTCGATTAAAGATCTTGGTCTGACTGGTCTCACCTCCTCCTGTCCAAAAGAGGAGTCTGCGGTGGCTGGCAATGGCGTGCTTGTTTCCGGGGGCTTTGGGAAGTGAACCACTTGTATCCCTAAGCCATTCCCTCCTCCACTAGTCCACTCTCCCCCTGCTGTCTGCATTGGACCATCCTCACTTACTTGCTCTGGGTCATATACCGATACTATAGGACCGATGGTAACAGGTACCGTCAGGGAATCCGGTAACCGCACATTCCCAATGGAAGGTTGGGTTCCCCCTCCTTCCGTCCCTGTGGAAATTTTCCCCACTACCCTAATGTTTGTCTGATTCCGTAACTCGCCGGGTTCTACTGCTGAAGCTGATTTTCCCTCTTCTGAATCTGGATTAAATGGAGGTGGGCTCTCTGCTTACAACCTATCTAACACGCTGTCATCTGTATCACTGTCGTCTTCTTCGACCCTTATTATTTTCCCATCTTTTATTAGCAGTGGGTACAACCTATCTCCTTCGATCATGTTCACCCTCCACCTTTTCTCCAGTGCATCCCATCTCGCATCTTGAAATGCCCTTATCGATTTCTTCACCCTTTCCTGGCTTTGGTCTCTTTTCCTGTCATACGCTGCTCTAATCCATGCATGTAGCGCCTCAAACTGTGTCGGTCTAGGCAGTGGTCGTAAAGAAGCCATCACAGTTTTTAGTTGGTACAACACTTCCAACCTGAAAGTGCCATAACGTGGGAAAGTCAATTCTCCTTCTCCTTCAGTCATTTTATGCCAATTCTCAAGCCAAATTATAGTATGTAATCCTACATTCTTAGCCATATAATGTGCTGGCGAATCCTCGGGAGGGGCTTCCTCTCCACCCCGAGTAACCACCTGTCTGTCACCTCTACAGAGTTCTCGTAAGACTTTAAAACATTTCATGATGAAGCCGATTTCTGTTCGCGCACAAGATTTTGTTTTACTTCCTGATTTCAATCCACCATTGCCAGCGTGGCTCACACCAACCGGCCTATCGCAGCGTGGCACCATCTGACGTCACTCTTCCTCCGCTCGCAGCAGTTCCCCTCCTTCTTAATTCGCTCGTTCTCGCTCGCACGTGTCCCAATCACACGCTGAAGTAACTGTCTGTACCGGACAATCACCTCTCTGACTGTCGGTCCACCAATGACTGAACAGCCTCTCGAAACTGTTGACCTCAATCTGGCAACCGTCTGTCTGCGAACGACCGGACAATCACCTCTGACACAATCGATAGGATCCAAACGCTCAATGTTCTGCACCCAACAACCTACGACCAGCGTCGGTTATTCACACACTCACACATATGCTCCCTATCTTCCGTGGGTTAATCAACGACGTCTCATGACTCCCACAACCTCTGGTAAACAATCTCAGCTCTGGGTGTCTTCTACACCACAATCTATTATCTCTCGGCCCCGTGCGCGATCACGGTCCGATCTTCAATCACACGACTCTCATTCCAACTCCGCAAAACATCACACAACCATTAAACACCGCAATCTACCAAAACATCACCCTGTTCATACTCACTCTACCATGAACTGCTACTTCCGTCGCACCATCCCTCTCCGTCAGTTTTCAACGACCGCCGTCGTCCTCCAATCCAGTTGATCCTCCTCACTCGGGCTCTATGGGGAAAATAATCTCTTATCCTAATCTAGATCTCCCCTTACTATCAGAGGAAACCATCCTACTCTGCTACCAACTGATAACGCTGATCCTGATCTTATCTTTTATAAGGATCTCCGTGTCGCCAGGATCCTTTTACCTGCTGAATAGTGTAAAGGGAAGAAAGGTCTATGCAACTATTTAGAATTCTGTTTATCTTAAAAGACCACTGACTCCGAATTCAATTTTGTGAGTTTATTACTGCCAAAAATAACTGCACGTGCAAGCACCTCAACACGAGGTTAAAGAGATAGATGGGCACTAATACAAACATCATCCTACGCAGGAGTCTCATCCGACTCAGAATAAGAAGAATCGTTAGCTCCAGAAGTATTAAACAAGCGATAACTGCTCCAATCTCTATATTATTCTTCATTTATCTAAATAAGCATAAAATCATTCTGTCCCTACTCTATTACTATGGTGACATACCTACTTAACGAATCTTCCCCAGGCAAGAGTAAAGGAAAAGGTGTCAGCTGTGAAGGCCTCCTAAGAAGCACACTCACCTAGGATCTCAAGCTCGGTCTAAGATGCTCTTACCTAATAGATCTCTCTCTTAGCCCTTCTCTCTCGTCTCCTCTACCTCCTTTCCTCCCTCGGGGCTCTGTCCCTAATACAAAACCCAAATACAATTGAACATGCCCTGGTTACGCCTCTTCGGCCAGGTCTTCATTCTTGTACTTTTCCATCGAAACTCTTACTTCATCCAGGACGGTTACAACGACCTTGAGTCTCAGGCACCTTCTCCGCTGAAAGTATCATCCCTGCATTCCAGTATACTCCCATCTCAATGCCTCCCACCACCCTAGCTCCTGAAACAAAGAACCAGTCTTACACTAACGAGGCATGTGTCCTTGCACCTGCAATGGAAGATACAATTCAACAGAAACTTCTCACTCTGCTAATTAATTCTACCATCGGTGCCCTGAGAGCCTTCCCAAGAGAACACCTCCTCGGCCTACAATATTAAGCTAACATAGGAACTAACAGGCCTTGACGTATATGTAGTCGTATATGTAGTCAGGCCTTTACACAATTTAAACACACAATTCTAATCATTTCTATAAGCATTTGTTCATTACGTTTCATATGCAAAGGAAACTATACGTGCAATTTAATATAGTACACGTTTAAGCTACTGCATCTAGATTACACATGGGCTAATTCATTTATGCATCATTTTGAACACGTTTCGATTAAGCATTACAATTGCATGATTATAATAGCACAATTACTCTTCTATTCACTCTAATAAATGCGGTTCAGAACTACATTTTACTGACCATTCATCGATATACAACTGGATATATGTGGGCGCAGACTAACGGTGAATATGATGCACCCCTACAAATTTCTCGATAACATGGCGCTCTATCAGGGGTCACCACATCAATAAATAAAGGGGAGTTTAAAGTAAATATTTTTAAAAATGAGTGGAAGAAGGCTTTCTCTAGCTTCTACCAATCCGAATGTAGCATTTAATAAATGTTACAATGTAGCTCAATGACTCCCAATAGCAGCATCCAGCCTTGCTACAGTTCAAATCGTTTTTGGGGATATTCACTGTAAAGACATGTTTAACATTCATTTCTACATGCCCTATTCTTAAATATCATGCACTCTGCTTTTATGGGCAGTAAGGTCTACACATGGATGACATGTCAATATTGAAAGGAAGGTTTAGTCCTGTCAGACAGGTATTCTGACAGGTCTAATTTGCAGTTTAAAACTGCTATGGGCAGGTTATCTTTGTGCAGCTACCTGGCTTTGCACAACTGTAGTCTCTCACGTGCACCTGCACCCATTCACACATGTATATGCACGTGCTCATATGTAAGCCGGACAGTGCACCTTGCCATAGCTGCATTGCAGCGGCCTTATCTGAAATGGCAGACACTGGTGGTAAACATGTCCAGTCCAGTTACCATGCAATTGCTGGGAGTGAGACTCAGGTAGTGAGACTCAATCACAATATATGTCCTGAAAATGGGTGATCCAAATGCAAAACATCCTGGCCTACTAAGTGGGCAGAACAAAGTTGCAACATTTAGCTTCTGTAAAATGAATTTGTGTGCTAATCGCAAATGCCCACCTATTAAAATAGGTCTCACTACTGTGCCACTGGTGTAAGAGGCTCTGCGTTGGTTACATGAAACTATGTGCACAAATTTGTGCTAGCTGAGTGAGTAGGATTACTGCTGAAATTGGCCCCATATCTGCACACAGTTAGCTCGCCACAGATGGGACCTTGAGTAAATCTATTATGGCCTGTTCAGTTTTTTCAATTTAAATGATCATCCAAAAAGAAATATCCTCATTTGTTTTTTTGGGCTAGAGTATTAGTATGTAGAGCTTAACTCTATTCACATTCTAGGTCGTGGGTACTCACAAACATTTTCCCAAGGTTCAAAAACAATGGTCCTTGTTGTGACTGATGGCTGCACTTATGCCAGTGGGTGGGGTGCGGATTGTACGGTGGGTGTAGGGGGAGCAAATCATGAATATGGTGTGGACTATAAGTCGTGGAGTTTTGATGTTTTTCTTCCAGACTGCCCTCTGTATGAAGCCCATAGCGAAACAGGGCCTGATTTAGATCCTGGTGGAATCGGTCCCACTGTCCCTTTTTTGGCAGGCTTCCCGCCCGCTGAGTTGGCTGTCCACCTGCTCGATTTAGATGTTGGCTGGTCACAGGAGGGAAGACCACCACAGTCCCACCGCCTCCGCCAGGAATTGTCTCCCACATCTATAGCACCACAGCCAGAAGAGGCTGGTGGCAGGACTCCAGCCAAGATTCCCGCCTAGCTGATTACGATGTGCCTTTCTGACGAGGCAACTGTGTCTTCTACCCCATCGTCCAGGTCCCTACTTTGCTGCTCCGACACCACCACCACACCAAGTGACTAAGTTGTCACCGAGGCCTAAGGTAAGTTAAATGTCCTATTGTCCAATGTATCATCTGTTTCTTGTGTAAGTGGCATGCAAGACATAAAATAAAGGGGTCAGCTTGACGGAGTACTTGGGACCGCCGCCACGGCTGGATGGCGGTAAGTGTCTAACAGGGTGGAGGGGTTATGTGGCTTCTTTGGATTGGGAAGCGATTCCCACCTTCTAGAACTAATGCCTTCACTTTTAAACCATTGCACACTGGAGAAACGTTTTGAAGAAAATGGAACTACAGAAGATGAGGAAGGAGACCTCATGTGGACAAACCCCTCTCTGGAGTGAAAGCTTTAGATGCTGTTGGACTCTTGTGTCCTCCTAACAACCTCTGTGGACAGTAGAGGCAGAAATGCTGGTGGCTCTGGATGTGAGGATTCTCCTATAAATTCTGTTGGCCAGTTCTGGCTTGAGGTGCCCTTGTCAAGGGGTATTCCAGGCGGCTGCAAGTAGCCAGAAGGCTACGGGGTCTAGGGATTGCAGGCAGGCAGTGTTTCTGCCTTAAGAGTCATGGGGTGAAGCTGTAAGGGGTGAGTGAGCCAAGGCAACTGCTGAGGAGCCAAAGGGCCGGGAGAGCAGGCCCCTATACTCTTGCTCATTAGAGGAAGAACACCTAAATCAAAGAAAAGCTGCATCAAGAAAAATATGGAACATTTTAGAGGCCTGGATACTTGAAATTAGCAATCCTGATGGCTAGAGCCAACCACCCACCGTCTTTCCTCAGCCCATTCATAGTCCTTTACCACCCCTCAGCTACTTGTGGCTGAAGGAATGCAAGTTAAGAATAAGGATAAGCTGTGAAAGAAATAGGTGGATTTATCAAGCAAGCGTCCTAATCATTTTTGTCTGTTGACTGGCCTGCAATGCCTTTCTCTGCCACATTGTTAGAAAAGATGAACAGGGAAAGAATGAATATGTCCTGGGGAGTATATACTGTGTAATTGTAACCACTCCCTCACTAGCCTATTGAGAGACCTACTGAGCTGTATTAATTACTTCTAGGGGCGATGTACGTAGGCAATATTGAGAATCGACTAGGAGAGTAAGGTCATTCGCCCCAAGCAATCTCTCTCCCAGCTCATTGATATTCTGTCTCACCCACCTGGGGCATGAGGCAGTGGAGAAAGAGGGAAGGGTTGACAGATGATGTCTGATAAGCCAGAGATACAAGACCATCCTACTTTGTCACACAATGCAATTATTCATCACCAAAACACAACAGAAGCATTTAATATTTTATAAGCAATATTTGAGTGCTTCACTTATCCCATATTGAATGTGCACATCATTGACAGCAATATTTGTTACTGACATATTAAAATAGTTGTATTTCTGGATTTCAAAACAGTTTGAGAAAAAAAAAACGCTTTTTATAGATTTAATTCAATAGAGAAACATCAGGGTAGCAGCTAGATCCTGAAACAGGACTTGCATTAAATAAGACATTTATGGTTAGAGAGACATAGGGGGTCATTACGATGTACGGCGGATCGCCACCGCCCGCATGGCGGTGCCGATCCGCCGTACATTCCCTCCGCCCTCCACCCATTTACCCCCCCGCCATATTAGTATGGCGGGGGGTCAGCGGCGGACGGAAAGACCGCCCGCCGCTCTCCGCCGGTCGACTTGTCGATCGTGCGGAAAACGGGTTTAATATGGTGGCGGTGTCTGTGAGACACCGCCATCCATATTAGGATGTAGGCGGTGAGGAGCCTTTTCATGGCAGCATTTCCGCCATGAAAAGGCATGCGGTATTCGCATTTGGGGGCCCGTTGCGGGCCCCCAGGATGTTGGGGGTCGGGGGCACATGGGGGTACCTATGGTACCCCCTGCATTTGCATGCACAAGGTGGCAGGCACCACGCAGTGCCTGTCACGTTGTGCATGCAAAGCACAACATGCATTTTGTACATTGCGGCGGGTGCTGCTGACAGCACCGCCCGCCGCAATGTAAAACATGCGGGATGCGCCCGCCAGTGTGGCGGGCGCATCCTATGTGCCTGGCGGGACTGCCGCGACTTCGGCGGGCGGTCCCTGGCTCCGTTGCGGTGGCGGGCGGACAAAGTCCGCCCGCCATCGTAATGGACCCCTTAGTTTCTTAACCTTAGTAAGGTTCACTTTTTGGTGAAATGATGGGCATACTTTCAGAAATGATTTAGCAGCAAATCTGAATAATCAAAACAATTCCAACAGACATAAAATTAAAGATATGCCCATATATATATTCATCATCGACAAGAATACATTAAGCTGATGAATAAGTAGCCTGTAACTTGGTCTTATAATAATGAAAACTTAACAAGTTTCAGAGAAAATACAAGGCAAGATACATGTTGTAGATGAATCAGGGAAGACCTGGCTTGGCAGTTCGGGCTGGACTGTTCCATGAGGAACAGGGTCAAGACTGATTTGCATATGGCTGGGTCTGAGGTGGCAAAATGAGCTAAATACGATGATGGATTCAACCCAGATTTGTGTCTGGGGGTGAGCATCTGAAAAGTTTCAGGGCTCCGTCCATCATCTCTTTGTCAACTAACTGCACTAGAAAACAGTTATTAACAGTAAATACTACGACTAAATATTACATGGATGAGTAAAATTGAGAAAAGTATTACATTACCTTAAGCGACAACACTGTGAACCCCCTCCAACCATGATGGTTCCAAACTCAAACTAATGAAAAAAAAGACTAAATCCCTATAGATACGGTGAAGAAATGGTGTACTAATAGAAATTAAAAAATAGACTAATTGATAGAGATCAATGGTATTGAAAGAAAAGATAAAGGTATTATTTTCAAAAGGATGTTGTATTATTTTTCAGTATTAAATACAAAAGTTATGTGAATTCTATGTATGAACATTTTAAATAGTATGTGTACATTAATAATTGAAAACTAAAACTTTTGTCTAAAATTGAATTGCTTGTATGTATAATAAGGAATACATTGTCTAAAATCTAAACATGTGTTACGAATGTGATACATCTAAAAATTATATGTTTATTATAAATAGAAATGTGTAAATAATGTTTAAGTGCTATGAGAATCAATAATAAAATGCAAATATTTTCAATATCTTTACAGTACATCCCTATATGTTTCTTGACATGAAAGAACATATATCTTTATGTAAACAAATAATACAAATGTGTCTGAAAATGAACTATACTTGAAAATTAAATAAAAATTTCAATCAATTCTTTTTGTTTTATTATAAATAAAACAAAAATTATATACCACAATATAAATTGTACATTTTATTTATTCAATATATTACTATTGAAAGATGTCTAAGAATAACCTTAGCTACATTGCGGGGCATTAATAGGTTTCGATTTACTATCCCCACTTCAATATAATCTACATTGGTGAAAACTGATGGTTTAATCTAAATTATTTAAAAGCAAACATATATTATATTATTCAAATCAGAATTCCTAAAGATAAAAAAACACATTTTTAAAAGCAAATCAAATTTAAAGAATAAAAGATGTTTTATTGTATGGTAAAAATATTTTTTAAGTATAGCTTTGCAATTTAAAAAAAAAAAATCATTCTTTGAAACATTACACTTAACTGAATGTAATTTTGAAAAGCGAAAAATAAATTTGTTGAACCTACCCAAGAATAACACCATAAATAACAATCAAACACACTCTAAAAAAATCAAATTCATTTTTTAATATAATTCTTTTTGATAACTTACATTACAAATAAAATTAACTCATTTACATCAAAAATATATTTTGTTGTAACACATACACATTAAAATAAATACTACCCACCCAAATCCCCCATATTTGCCAACAACCCAAAATAATAAAAACAATGCTAATAAAATAAATTATCATTCATATTTTTTATTTAAAAAATCTCTGTTTAACTTATATGATTTGCATTTAAAATATATCCTACCCTAAGCCTCTATATTATCCAAGAACCTCAAAAAAATAAGACATTAATAGGTATAATACATAATTGAAAAAATGTAGCTATATGTAAATGTTATATTTTTAAAATTGTAAGCACATTAATTTTTAAATACTACTCACCCAAGCTCAAAATATTCCTAATAGCCCATTAACAAATAAAAAATGTAGAAGCAATAAACAATGATTTTTAAACCAACAATATTTTAAACTACGATATTTTATTAATTTTCATTAATATATTTCTTTTAAAAATGGTATACCGTACCAAGGATATTACTTACCTTGATATAATTATACTCTTGATATTCTGTCTTTGATATGTTAGTACCATCAATATTGTAACTTCAATATTTAGGGTGCACGCCAATTGTTTGTAATGTCATTCTTCCAAGTACTTAAAATATGTTTTGAATGTGAGTCGTTTTTAGTACACTTTATTTGTTTTATTATTTAATATGTTGTCAATCAAAATCCACCCACATTGTTGTCTCTGGTGTTCCTATAATGTAAAGCCAATGTTTTGCAACATGTTTATTGTAATAACAAAAGCATGGTTGCTTACCATCAATCTATTCCATTTAAATGAACATTTTGAATTATAAAATGTATTATTCTTAATTTGTCCATGATTATGTATTCGTGAATGGTCATTTTCCATCTACAGCACTGTTGCTTGTGTCAGAATTGGTTTTAACATTTGTCTCATCAAATGATTGAATCCTGCTCATTGTGGGCTCAGAGCACATTTAAATCTGGCTAGATTGCCTCAACCTTGGTTGTTTATTGTCTCTATTTATTGTTTAAAGTATTGTAGACCCCACAGTCCAGAATATGTTGGTAAAGAATCACCAAGACTCTAGTGCACAATGAATAACTGTGAATAATTATTTTGCTCACCTCCATTGATGGTTCCTGAAAAAGATATTTTAAATTTAATTTTCACTGTTACATATATTCTTAATGAACAACAGGTATGTCTAAGTCTCTGGAGTTAAAACATAATGAAATATAATTACCAGTTCATTGCAACGACTCCATAACCTTGTACATACCTCAAGAAGCCACCTATGACAGACCAATGTTCTTAAAATTGATCTTTTTCATATTGTGATTAACACGCTCTAGTGAGACAAGTGAGATTCTGGTGCTTGACTAATATTTTAACAAAAATATTGATTAGAAGAACATAATGTAAACTTGTGTAGGCTGCTCCTTTTCCTATTTGATCAACTGGACATTTTGCCAATTGTTAAATATAGGAGGCAAATCTAGCAGACTGGTCTTGAAGTACATTTTAAATCAGTTTCTTGGGCAACATATTTTGATATGCTATACTCTTTCTACACGGTTCAATCCGTACATACAGAAATTTGTTAGAACGTTTTCTAAATAGCATTTATAACAGTTAATTTATTTTTGTTTTAGGGTCCAATAAATTACAATTATCTTATATGTGCATGATATGTTGACATTCTTAACTCCACTTGTATCAATTTTTTTTCAACTCTTTTTATTGCGTGTTTTCATGTACACAATACATTGTACAACATTTCCCATGAATCAGAAACAGTTTGAATTGTTAACAACAGTCAGGTTATAATAAGCATGGATCAACATTAGTTCTGTTCCCTACTATGCCTCAGAAGCTGCTGACTAATGTTCTGATATTATTGGGCATTGTTGTGTGAATACAAGATATGTGGATCCATAAACACAAGTTAAGAGATAAAAATCCTCTTTTTTAAACAGCAACATTAGTTTACATGAACCTGCACCTCTCTTCAGAAGTCAGGAGTAAATCTGCAGACCCCAACACTGAATACCTGCATGTGGGAACAAGTCTATATGACACCCACTTTGCCTTGAGTTCCGAACTGCCATCCATGAGCACTTGTGTGCACCTCCGGTGCAGGTGTAGAGGGTTGATCGCTGTCTCGCGTGATGGCTTGGAATTCTGTCAGGGGGTCTCCCACACAGCCACTATGGGATATTTGTGTAGCCCCTTAGTGTCTTCTTGGTGTAGTGCCCTGCTCTCAGTCTGTGTCCATGTACTTATGAAAAGCAACAGTAGTGGGAGACTTCCATCTATGTGTAATTTGACACTTCGCAAGAAGAGTTGCTAGATCTATGAACCAAGCAGTAGTCCTTTTTCGCCTGGTACAGTGCATATGGCCCAATAATCAGGTTCTCCAGCTATGTAGGTCAGGCTGTCCCATGCATCTAGCTAGTTGGGATATAATCTCATGCCAATACTGAGAAAGCGATGGGCAGTTCATGTGGAGGAAGCGCACATCTACTGTGTGACAGCTTGGACAGGCTGCATCAGTGCATTGGAAGTATTGCTTAATTTTTGGGGAAGTGAGGTGTGCCCTATGTAACACATAACACTGTAAAAGGCAGAAGTGAGCATTGCGAGGCACCAGGGTACGATATTCTAAAATGCGCTGCCACTCCCGGTTGGTATGTGGGCACTTAGGTCTGTGTCCTAGTGCTGGCGCAATGCAGCAAGGGAGTTAGAGGTGTGGGAGCGCATGGAGCTGGCTAGCCAACACACTAGGTGACGGCCGGTTCCAATTACGTGCATGTACTGTGGTGTGAGTAAATGTCCGGCTCCTGTTGCTTGTCACTCCAGTGTGCTGTCAGTGACCAAGTGATGAATTTGTATAGGAGGAATTGTCCTGGGGGTAGCCTGATGTCTGCCATTAGCTCCTCCACAGGCAGGAGGGCCCCATAGCCGTACAAGTCACCGAGCATGTGTATCCCTGCACCATGCCAATGACTTAGGGTCTGATTATGACCCTAGCAGTCTGGGAACTGCCGTCGCTTTGTGGCGGACCCAACCGCCCGCATACCTGGCGGTCAGACTGCTGGATTACAATGCAGGTGGAAAGACAGCCACCACCACCATGATCTGAGATAACTTGGTGGCGACCGTGGGGACAGCAGTGGTCAATGTTGGCAGACCGACATGGGCACCACCGTGGGAATTATAACTTGTCTTTCCGCTGACTTTTTAATGATGGGGACACCACCATGAGTAGGTCGGCAGAAAGGAAGGTAAAGGGCCACAAAAAGGTCCCCTGAGAGAATAAACCCATATGGACTGTGGCCGGGACCCATGTTGTGCCCCCCAATGCCTGCACTGTTGGTGCACGCACTGTTTGCCATGCATGATATGGTGCATGAAAACAGTGCACCCGACTTGAAAGAGGCACAGCAATGCGGCGGGCATTGGCTTCAGGCTCTCTCCTAGAGCCAAAGCATGCCACCACTGTGGCTGCGCCGCTGAGACACCACCAGCCCTGCCGTAATGTTGTAATACGGCCGTCAGGATGCTGCCGGCTTGGCGGCATGCTCCCAACCTCTGCCGCGGTGGGCTGGCGGTCCTCCTGCCAGACTCATAATCAGGCCCTAAGTTCCTGCTGTGAGGTGAGTGCTGTGCCAAATGGCATGCCCAGGTTCAGGAGTACTGGTGCATAAGGCCTCGTCGAGTGTTTGAGAAAGAGGCTTCATCTGAAGCAGTGGTACGCCACACATATCAAGGACAGCTCTGGTATATGTATCCTAATGTGCAGGTGAAATGAATGCAAAACCTGGAGCATGTACCATGGGGAGTATCCGAGGCCGTGTCCTCCAGTTGTCGACCCTCCATCCATCGGGACACCCATTACAGCTAAGAAGCCAAATAGTATTGTTCAAAGTTTGGCACACCCAGGCCACCTTGATCAGGAGGGAGATAAAGTTTTGCTATGGCACTCTACGGTGAGAGGCATGCCAGAAAAAGGCTCCCAGGGATTGTTCCAATGTGCAAAAAAGTTTTTGTGATATATAAGGGAAAGTTGTGGAAGTAATACAGGAGTCGCAGTAGCATGACCATTTTGACAAGGCAATGTGTCCCCCCACGGATAGCGGCAGAGAGTGCCAGAACATCATTTGTGACCGCAGCTTTGTAACTACTCGGTCCAAATGACCATCCAGTAGATCTAATGGGGTATGATACATAAGGACTCCCAGGTAACGGAAGGTATTAGGTTGCCATGGAAAGGGAACACCATTGGTCATATGTCTGGAATCAGGTGTATTTGCCACAAAGGGAAAAAGGCAAGACTTGTTCCAGTTAACCCTAAGTCCAGAAACCACTGCAAACCTGTCTAGTGCATGTTCTATATGGGCAGGAATGCTCTGGACCTCCTGGAGATATACAAGCATGTTGTCTGCATAGAGGGACACTCGATGTTGTCCATTGCTCAAGGGAATCCCCCATCGTAGGCCCCCATTCCTTAAGACGTGTGCCAGTGGTCTAACAGCACCTGGGCCAATGGGCAGCCCGGACGGGTGCCCCTGTGGATCTGTATGGGGTCAGATATGAGTTGTCCCATCTTGTCCCTAGCAGTTGGGTTTGTGTTTAACAGTTGGACTAGCCGGGTGAAACGTGTCCCCAGCCCATAGCGGGAGAACACCTCAAAGAGATAGGCCCATTCCAGGGGACAAAGGTCTTCTCCACGTCTAGCACCAGACATTCGGAGAATGGCCAATCAGTGTGGGCAAATTCAAGTATCTGAAAGAACCTCTGTGTATTCAGGGAGGTGTTTTTGACTGGAAAGAATCCATTCTGGTCCGGGTTTACCAGCTGTGGAAACAAAGGGGCCAGGCTGTCAGCCAGGATTTTAGCTAAAATCTTGTCATTTGTGTTGAAGAGCACTAATGGCCTATATGAGATGGGTTCCTCAGGGTCTCTGCATGGTTTGGGCAGCGATATAAGGAGAGCCTCGCTCAGTAAGGACGGGAGGAGGGGGGGCAGCCATGGAGTCATTGTATAATGTTTTCAGTTTTGGATCAATAACATGGTGTATGTTTTATAGAAGTCAAGCGATAGTCCATCAGGACCTGGAGTTTTCCCAGTGGCTAGTGCCCTATTCGGCCTCCTGAATCTCGTGAAGGGTGATTTTCCCATTGAGTTGCTTGTGCTGATCGAATGTAGCGCTGGTAAGCGACACATGCTCCAAGAAAGCTTGGATGTCCTTAGGTGCAGCAGCAAATGTGGATTGATATTGGGACATATAGTATTGCATGAAAGCCTTGTGAATTGCCCACTGAGAGTGCACGCAGTTGCCTGAGGCCTGGCATATGGCTAGTATGGGGCACCTGGGTCACTCATGGCAGATAAGCCACGCCAGCAGTTTACCCACCTTGTCAGATTCTGAATGCGTCCTGGCTATGCGGGCCGTGTAATTGAGGCAGCACAGTTGCTCCAGCAATGCTGCATATTCCTGCCTCGCCTGTCACAGCTGCTCCCTGCCAATTCCACTTGTAACAATGTATGTACAGCTTAGGAAATCACTGTAGTGTATAAAGTACTACATATACTAAGAATTAATTTAATCTTTGTTAAGTTTTGGAGGCTGAAAATGTTAACTGTCATTATTTTGATGTTTTTGAGTCGACTTTTGAAAATATTTGTGCAAGGCAAGTTGCAGTGCTGTCTTGTATAAAAGTGTTACCTTTAAAATGCATATCAATTAATAAGATATGGGGCAGCCTTGTACCATAGAGTAATGCTTTGCGGGTAAGATAAAGGAGTGCTGTTGTCCTGTAAATTGTTCTTATTTTACAAAATATAATTTCCCACTTTTTATGTGCACTGCAGAATAATGTACAGATGCAAACTTTGAACAAGAATTGGAAAATATATATTTGTTACAAGTTTTGAGTGGCTCCTGGAGCCTGAAGTGTTTCCCTCAAAATCTGCTTTAAACATGTAAGTATATAGGAATATCTCTGTAACACAATGTATGGTAGGATGTAAAGTGTCATCCACCACCAAGGGGTCGATTACGATGCCGTCCGGAAAGGGTCTGAATGGCATCTGATTCGGTCTAATCTGATTCGGAAGCCTTGTTACCGACCGGATCATGAAGTCCTGAAAGCGTTCGAATTGTCAGACTCAGTTCCGAACGGCTTTCAGAGTAACGATGTAGTTCGAAGCCGACTCATACAGGTCTACTGGCCGCATTTCAGGACGAGCGATTAGGATGTTGGATTCGGACAGCCTTTCCGAGTCGGTTGTTCCAACACGGATCGGCTGCCTGAATCTGACTTTGGGGGCCCATAGCAGGCCCTCCTTCACCCAGGGCCCTCCGAATCGGGCCTGTGGGGGTACCCACGGGTCCCCCCTTTCCCTACATGCACAGTGTGGCAGGCACCATAGGGTGCCTGCCACAGGGTGTAAGGTTTTCCCCAACCACCCCTTTTCTCAATGGGAGCCTGTGTTCTCGTTCGGAACACAGGCTCCCATTAAAGTCAATGGGAGTACGACCGAACGGTTTTTGGACACACTGTAATCGGTCGGTTGGACTCCCCGAACCTGAGTCGTTCAGAAAGCATTCCATAACTGAATTGGTTGGACTGATTTCCGGACGACATCGTAATCTGGCCCCATGTAATGGGCCCTTGAAGTTAACTCACAATAATGACTCCCTTATGCTTCGTTGTGTTTCTATGTCATATAACCCAAATCGAAGCAATATTGCTCCATTTAGTCCAATAGAAACATTGATAATTATGAGATACTAATTCCAGCACATCACTTTAATTGTGATAGTCGCACGGGCACTGACACTTTGGCATCATCAACCCACATAATGTGAACTATGGCGACCACAACATGCATAAGTGAGTTGATTTGCATAACCATTCATCCACTATACTTGCAAAGGGAATAACTTAAATGACTTACGAACACTCCTTCCACAGCAACAAGTAAGGGCTGGGTTTGTAGAGGTGGTTTGTTATCTGTGGCAGGAAGATAATTTTGTATTAGCTCTGGAACATTCTAAACGTAAAAAGGGACCACCTCTGTCACAAGCATGTCAGATGATAGTTGAACATGGCTCTTTTTTGTATGTCAGAATACCTGGTCCAAAACTACTTTATACTGAACAAAGAGAAGGTGATGCTTCTATTCCACTGTGTACATAAGTGTGGCCACCCAGGTTTACCACAAATGGAAATGCATTTGCCTTGTTAGATTGTAAGAGTGAGGGTCACCGTGTGAATGTTTACTTTATAACACAAAGGGCCTTCAGAAAAATTGCTTAGGGGATAGTCTGGGAAGGTTTACCACCTGGTTTACATTTATCTCAGGAGACGCAGCCACACATAATCAGTAGTGGCAGACATAAATGTTTGATCCACAACAGACTTCCTCATAGCACTTGCTGTACTGGAGGACGAAAAATACAGCTCAGGATCTGCTCTCCTTGACCACAGAAGGCACTTGAATTAATCAATTTTAGCAGTGTTTTAGGCTGGCAAAAGAAGTGATGTGAAGGGTCAGTTGTGTGATGTGCTGTGTGTCTAAATCCACAATAGAAGCTGCAAGAACACTTTTACCTTGAGCACCACATGAACATTAACAAGTCACCATAATGTTTACCCGCTGGTGTACTCTTTTGGGGTGAGTCCTTACCCACAAGTGTTAAGTGTGGTGTCCTGTTTACTTTCAATGTTCCTGTTTGGGCCGCTCCTACTAGACATGTGAAGCTAAGTGGTGAATCTCGGCCTCCAGACCTCTGGATGACCTTGGCAAGTCTGCACACCAATCCACACAAGCTGCAACTTTACAGAGTCTAAAATTATCCATTCTCCAACTATGACCTTCTCTGAGCATCAACTTTGAATCTGCAGACTTTTGGAAAACTTGTTGCCCTCATCCCCTACAACCTGCTACCTTGTCATGTGGAAGGAAGCATTTTTTTAACTATATACAAAGTTTAAAGATTAAAAGGCCAACCGGGCACAACAAACCTTTCTATCATAACACCACTCCATTGCAAATTACCTGAAAATGGCTCTAGGTCCCCACCGAACATTTTTCCAACATAGTTGCCTTTATTTGTGGGCAACGTACACTTAGGGGCCGATTCTGACTTTTCGGCGGAGCTGTGGCGCAGCGGGGCAAACCGCTACGCCACCGCTCAGCCGAAGGTCACCTGCCAGATTACGACTTACAAGTAGTCTGGCAGGCGGGCGGCGGGCCGTGCAGGAACCTATGTGCATGCACACGGGGGGAACATGTTATGCCCCCCCCCTGTGTGCATCCATGAAAAAAGGAGGCAGCCACGGAGGTAAGTGCCTTCTTTTTAATTTTTAATTAATTTGGGAGGGGGAGGGAGCGGAGCGGAGTTCCACAGAGTTTTTTTCAAACTCCGTGGAACTCCGCATAGAGGCACTACGCCAGCTCTGCCCACCCTTAATAAACACACAGCGAAGGGTTTCACAAACTGTAAAACACCAGTTAGGTATTGAAACTCCAGCAAAGGCCAACAGCAAGGTCCAGATGAGCTCCTGTTAGTAGTGGTCATCTGGACACTTATAGAACAATGACAATTCCATGTTGTTGTTGGCCTTTAGCCTACACAGGAGGTCACCTAACTGAGCCTTGAAATGCAAACCTTCGGGCCTTATTACGAGTTCGGCAGTCCGACCGCCAAAGGACCGCAGCCGTGATTTCTAGGAGACCGCTGCACCTATGGCCTTCCACAGGCTCTATTATGAGTTTTCAGAGGGACTGTGGTGGTCTTGCAGAGGTGGGTAATGTATTTACATATATATTGATGCCTGTGTGTACATTCTGACTGCATGTGTCAAATGCACAGATGTGCATGATATATGTGGAAAAATACCACCTACCCATTGCCGGAGTCCGACCCATATGTGGGCAGTCCTGGTAATGGGTACATGGTACCAAAGCACTTACCTGTATTTTGCTGAAGACAGGGTAAGATTCCTTGAGGTGAAGATGCTCCTGTAGGGGGGACCTGGAGAAAGGGATCCACGTCCAAATCTGCTGGGAAGAACTGGAAAAGGGTGAGTATGCACCCTAAATCCTTCGTTTCCGCTGACCTTTAGGCGGCGGTCAGACCGCCACGGTCGACTCCTCAGGAAGTCAACTCGTAATTCAGATGGCGGTGTTGCACCTCTATACCGTCCAATAGAGGCGGCCTTCCCCCGACTGTAGTGGTCGGCAGTGTGCTGGAAGTGCCGGCAGTCCAGCAAGGGTCTTAGCAAAGCCAATCGGCCCAACTCATAATACGGAGGGGAACTCACCACCGGACTGCCACTGTCGGGGCCGCCGAACTCGTAACAAGGCACTTAGTTCTGGATTCAAGTGTGAGCAGATTTTGCACCTCATGTTTCCTCACAGGTCATAAACAGCATGTGTTGTTGTTCCTCAGTGTTCACACATTTGAAGAGTGTTTAGCAGGATGAGTGGCACTAGCCAGTGTGCGTGTGTGTGTGTAGTTTTCTCGATGCGCTGGTACCGTTTGACCTACACATGCATGGCGTGCTGTGAAAGGAAAGGGGTGTGTCGCAATTTGGGGGTTGTGGTAACATGTATGCCCCTCTGGTCGCTGCATGTGGCATGTGATGAGGTTTTCTCTAATTGAGTTGGCTGTTTTGACTATGCCCTTTCTGGAAGGTTAATTTTTGGGCTACTTTTGGGCACCTTCCTAAGGTCTCTTGTAGTGTAAGTTTTATTGTGGTATACCGGTGGGGGCTCAGAAGCTGCTCTGTGGCCCTTGTGTGATTCAGATGTGGCAATGACTGGGATAGGGCCTATTGCTCCCTTGGACGATGTTGGTAAGGTCTTGTGTCATTTGATTCGAGAAGCTGGGTGTGGTTGGTGAGCATATCCATGCACCTTGTGTGGGGGCTGCAATGCTCATTTACAGAAACCCTTTCCCTCCCGGAGCCCCAATCTCCCTTGGATCCAGGATGCTTTGGGTCTGCCGCCCTCGGCGGCGGTCAGAGACTTCTTGCCGGATAACATGCTACTCTGTGGTATTGGAGGGACATGATAAGATGAGCAGAATTTGGATGTTTGGAAGCGGGGTCCTGTTCCTTTGGCTGCAGTCCGGCTCAAAGAACCAATCTCTCCTATCCGGCTCTCCAAAATGTTGCTCGAATATGAATTTACCTTGAAAAAATAAAAAAAATACAGCATTTGGCAAGCAGGAACAGTTGGCTTAATTAAACACAGCGGCCGGGAGAACAGGCAACAAAGTCGGTGTCTGAAGACTGTCTCAAAGCCACGGCAGTCGCAATGCCTATATTTTGTATTGTGGTGGGTGCTGCTGGCTGTAGCACACGCCGCTGTACAAAAATGGAACACTACACATATCCCTGCACTACGTGGCAGGCACCATGCGGTGCCTGCCACATAGTGGAAGGATATGTAGTGCCCCAAAACCCACAGCTGAGGGCCAGGGTGGACGGGGGCCTGCTACGGGCCCCCAAAGTCCCTTTCAGCCTGCCCTTTCATGGCGGGTTGACCGCCATGAAATGGCGGGCAGAAAGTGACATTGTAATCCTAACAGCATAGGGAATACAACTCCCTCCGGTGGTCTGATGGGCTCGGATCCGTGGCGGCCGGCCTCTCTGACTGCCACCAACCGCCCGCCATCCGAATGTGGCGGGCGGGAATCCTCATTGGGATGGCGGTGGGAGTGCCACCGACGGGCTGTCGGTGGCAGCCGCACCGTTATCGTAATCAGGCCCTTAGTGTGGCATCTGCCTTTATAGTGTTTTGGGAATGCGTGCCTTTCCGGCCAAACGTGTTTTATTGGGGCCATTCTCCTAAGACCATTGGGGCGTTGCTGCCTATCTGTGGAATCGATCTGGGTTTTCCTGCCCACGTGTTTTTGTAAGGGTTACGTATCACCCCACCTGTGATCTGTCAATCAGTTGCTTCAGGCCTAGGCCGCAGGGCCTGTCTGACCACATACGTCTGACCGGGGTTGATGGGGAGGTCATATCGGGTGGATTGGACAACAGCGATACAAGTTCGTTGTTATACATACATATATCATGACGTACATCGACATCATTTTTATCAATAGTAACAGTGTTCTTTTTCCAAACATAACACATATTGCTCCCCCCCAGAGGGAGTGTGCAAAAAGCAGTTGCTCTCTTCGTGTGGGAGAAATGCTGGTACATATATTACATAAGGGGAGAGGGGGCATGGTCCCCCTCCCTGCGACTAATAAGGCCCCAGGGATCCACATCCCCCAGAACTGCCTTTTTAATAAAGGGAATGGGTTGTGTTCCCCCTCCATGAGCCTATAAAGGCCCCAAGAACCCCATCCCCTGGGGTCACGTTGATACATGATGGGAGGGGGTGCATGGCCTCCCTCCCTGAGCCCAATTAGGCCCTGGGGCCCCATTCCCTGGTGCTGAAATGTAACAAAAGGGGAGGGAGGCATGCGGCCCTCCTCCCCGAGCCTTAAAAAGGGCCTGAGGGCCCCATTCCCTGAGCCTTTAAAGGCCCTGGAGACCCCCCCACGGGGCCGGCTCACTTACTGTGTCCCGAGGAGCCCACCCCAGGGGCTCAGTGTGTGCTCCCGTCTGTCAGGAGCATTTTTTAATCTCCCGCCAAATGGGAGCAAGCAATAAGTCTGCTCTCAGCTTGCGGGAGATTTAAAAATATTGGGAGCATGCTTGTGCTCTGTTTCCCGGCCCGCACTGATGTGGGCAGGGAATTGTGTTTGGCCCCGGGGATTGGGTCCCTGGGAATAATAATGCTCAGAGACGAGGGCCACATGGCCCCCCCATTTATATTGACTTTGGCTCTGGAGAATAGGGTCCCGGGCCGGCTCAGGGTCAGGGAGGGGGCTGCACTCCTCCCTTCCCTTACAATTTGGCCCAGGTGGAGAGGGTCCCCAGGGCCTATTCATGCTTGTGGGGTGGCCATGTAGCCCCTTCCACATTTATTTGAATTTGCTCCTGGGTGATGGGGTCCCAGGGCCCTATTAAGGTTTTTGGAGGGAGGGCTGCATGTCCCCCCTTTCCTTAATATATATGCTTTGGCCCGGAGATGGGATCTCCGGGACCCCAAGGCCAATCCTATGCCCATCGGCAAAAGCTTTCCATGGCATGGGGTTGGCTGCAGGCGGGTGGATTGGCCAGAGGGCTCGGCCGAAGGCCAAGCCCTGTGGCCAACCCGCCCTCCCCCGCCGTTCAATGCCAAAGGCCTTGGGCAGCATAGGGTTGGCTGCATGCAGGGGCTGGGTGCTGGGCCTGGCCACAGGCCACCCTTTAAAGGAACACAGACTTCTTTTTTAAAAAATCCCATTTGGGAATGTAACCACAGGGATGGTGGTTCGCTGTTCCTTGCTAGTCACTATCCCTGTGTTTATAGCCATTCCCAGAGGGTCGTAAATAGTGACCTCCCAAATTAGTATTCATTAGGTAGTTAGTTATGTGACCCACTGCTCCTGGAGAGTTTGTGGTACTTCCTATTAGTACATGTGTTGCATTGCAAAACTAGAAATAGGCCGCTAATTGTTGGAGCACTACAACATTTTGCCACCTGTCTCTTAGTACATTGGCCCTTACTCCTGTCCTTGATAGGAGCAAATCCCTGCTCAAATGCAAGAAAGCAGTGAATTTCTATATAGGTTGTAAATAACCAAAACGTTGTTACTGTGTGAGTGTTCATCTACTTGGGCAAGCATCCCCATAGTGAAATCCCCACATCCTGCTTCTGTCTGCAGATTTGTTAACTTTAAAAGCAAGCATCCTTCTCTTAGAATGAGTTACTTTCCTTCGAATAAAATAATTAATTAGCGTTTGCATTTTATTGAAAAGAAAAGATGTTCTGGTATGGGCACATTGCAATGCTTGATGAAAAACATAGAATTCTCCATATAATAGTTATGTAGCGGTTAAACTGGCATATAAACGAAACAACCACCTGTCCAAGCACATACCCTCTTTTATCTTCTTCAAAAAGTGTGGAAGATTTACTCCAAAGAGAACCTCTCACTTCTATAAGTGAGGTTTTCCTATATCCTTGAGATTTCCCTTATGTGTTGTGATTCTCCTTGTGGTACAATGCAATTTTCTACATTTGATTTCATTAATACTATGTCCCTCTACTTTCAAATATGAACTGTTGTGAACGAGAGAATGCTTTCTTTTGGATAAAGGCACTTTACTATTCATCCCCTGTGCACGCAACCTTGAATGTTCGCTTTTTGTGAAAACTAGGTTAGAGACCAAACTGTTGTGTGATTGGGACTCCTTGGATAGGTTCCTGCAGCAAGCATTTTAACTTTCTTAAAGTTAATCAGTTTGGTGTTTTTACTTTAGTTTCTATTGCATAACCTATTCATGTTTGCTTTCCATCATCCTTGTTTATGGTATATTTACCCTAGCTGCCCTTTTTAATTCCACAGACATGTTAGCCAGTGAATGACTATATGCCTGATTCACAGAGTTAAAAATTCTGGGGCATATTAGCAAGACCCACGTTAAAATTATCGCCGTTTTAGCGGCAGGAAACTGCCGCTAAAACGGCGATAATGGGCTTGCTAATATGCGTTATGGAATTCCAATAGAAGCCCAGGTTAGATGTCCTGCACATCTAACCTGGGCTTCTATTGGAATTCTATAACGCAAATTAGCAAGCCCATTATCGCCGTTTTAGCGGCAGTTTCCTGCCGCTAAAACGGCGATAATTTTAACGTGGGTCTTGCTAATATGCCCCACACTTTTTGGTAAGTTTACAATTCTTTGCTATTCACAAAGGGATTTACGAGTAGCATCTTTAATAGTCCGGAGTCTCGGCAGAGACTCCACACTGGTAAAGATACTACTCGTAAATCGCTTTGTGAACACCAAACAATCGTAAACTTACATAAAAGTGTAAGTTTTACCTTTGTGGGGGGGTGCTAGAGGGCGCGTGACAAAGATGGCCGCACCTGCGTGAGGCTCTGGTGGCCTGGGCGAAACAATCCGTAATTATCCTGCTCCCATGAATTGATCGACCAGCAGGCCATGGTCCCATAGCAACGGACCCCCATAGGAATCGATTGCAGTGGCTTGTGCTGCCCACATATGAACAGCTGATGTGCAGGGACGAGCCCGGCCCTGCCGCGGTGGAGACGTGGTAGAGAGAACTCGGACGTGAGACGGAAAATGCGACACCCAGTTTCGCCGTCGTGATTAACGGGGTGACCCCCTGCCTCGCTTGCTGCTGGGCTGTGTCGGAAGGGGCGCCTGCTCTGAAGCTGACAGCGGCGGCCGTCCCACGAGAGCCTCTGCCGGGCTGGGAGGGCTCGCCTGACTGGAACACAGGTGCGGGCAGAGACGGCGCCCGGGGACAGAGCGCGCTGCCAGGCTGCAGGACACAGAAAGATTCGCTACGCCGGCAGAGTTTCAAGTAAGGCGTGCGTGGTGGCGGAGGACTGTCCTCGCATTGCAGGCGAGGCTAAAGCGGTGAAGGGCGGCGGGGCCTGGTTGCGGCCCACACACTGATCTGCAGCGTGCCCCATGGAGCCGTGAGGGCCTAGCTCAGTTGATATATAGCTGTGTGCCGGTGCCAGAGGCCCGATTGTGCTGCAGGGCGAACGCGAAGAGGCGCCCATACCTGCACCGAAAGGAGAAATCAGTTCAGAGGGGGGCCACACGCGGCAGCGGAGATGCATCCCCGCATTGAGTGCAGCCGTGAAGGCAGTGACAAGCGGGATCTGCTGGGGCCATCCTGCAAACTGTGGCCAGCGCGGCCGTGTTTAGGGACCTGCGGCCGCGCGACTAGACGTCTGCGACCCCTGACTGTGCTGAGAAAGGCTGGTGGCCTGGATTACTACTGGGTGAGGAGACTGAATATCACGCAGGCCCCGGGGGCCACCCGTACAGAGTCGACGGAGTTGCGGCCTACTCCGAGGGATTACCACGAGGCAACATCCCGGGCTCAACGCCCATACAGAGCAGTGCCATCCACCGATATAGAGGGAGACTGGCTGGCCTGGAATAGCGGCACTGCGCATCTGACTAGAGGCGGCTCCTAGGACGGTGGCCCCTCATTATTGGGGGGCTCCACTCTGGGAATGACACTCGCTGACCCGAGGTCTTGGATGCGGGCGGGGGCGTTGCGAAAATATCAGTGACATAGTGGTGCCCCTCCTCAGATGCCATAACGCCGGGGCCTGCAGCATTCACAGCTATACGCTCACATTTCTGAGAGTGCGTTGCCTGACTGTGGCTAGACTCGATGGGCAAAACTGACCCAAAGCAATTGAAATTGTTGTTTGAGGCCCGCAGGACGCTGAGACATCAGAGTGACCCCGAGCAATTGCCCACAAGCCAGCATGTCGATGACATACAACACTAAGACGAAGATCTTAAAACACTGCTCGTCACTATGAAACATAGTTTAACCTCCATCGAATCTAAAATGGACAATATGTGCAATCGCCTTGACTTTATGGCTCAAAAGTTAGAAAAACATGATGCACGAATAGAAGAGGCGGAGCACAGAATCTCGGATTTGGAGGACGCAGCAGCTTCCAAGGAAAAGCAATTAGCCCAAATGGATAAACTACTAAAGGTCATAGCAGCCAAGAATTAAGACATTGAGGCGCGCTCCCGACATAACAACATCCGCGTTTTGGGAATATCAGAGAGCGCCAACACGGGCAAAATGGAGGAATATATAGAAAAGATGCTGAACGGCCTCTTTGGTCTGGAGGCTTTCTCGACACAGCTGGTGGTGGAAAGAGCGCACCGCTCCTTGGGCCCCAGACCCCCCCCCGGGGGCACCAGCCAGACCTATCATTGCAAGGCTCCTCAATTACAGAGACCGGGACGTGGCCTTGAGACTGGCGAGAGCGAAATCTCCTTTGGTGTATGAAGGCCACTCTGTCGCTCTATTTCCAGACTTTACTATGGCCGTCCAAGAGGCCAGAAAGAAATTCGCGCTGGTGAAGCGGAAGCTGATGCAAGCAAACATAGACTATGCAATGCTATACCCTGCACGCCTACGAATCACGCATCAGGGGAAACAGTACTTCTACACTACCCGGCAGCAAGTAGAAGACTACATACGCAAGCTGAAGAAGCAGAAACCAAGCCACGAAACTGACGACTCAGAGACTCGACCTTCTTCGCAGCTCTCTGATAATGATTGACTATTTCTCGGTGGGAGGTGCCGTGAGTAACAAAGTCTGTTGCTGAGAATAGAGAGCGCTGCATTCTTCGAGCCGGTTCAAGACTATACAAGTTTTTGCACTGCCACTGCATAGAATAATATTGATTAAGTGATAGACTTGCATCTGTTGGGAGGGCATGAGAGAGCACAGCTCCTTGAACCCCAGGCACCCCGCTCCCTCTCTCTTCCGGACAACAGAGAGGAGGCCAGCAAGTATCCGTGCCCTCTTACGCTACCCCCATAGGGTGAACCCTCTGACCATGGCAGTGGTTTTCTGATTTCTCACCTCTCTCCATACACACCTCTATAGACCCTTAGGAGACTGCTCTCCACTACCTCTTACTGTCCACTTCTCTTTCTTTCCTCTCCGCCGCCAAATAGCTGAGTCAGCCCCTTCTCCCCTTCCACTATCTGCCCCCCGCCCCGCCTCCCCTCCTTCCCACTCTTACCTTTCTTAGTATACTTGAGGTCTCCCTCTTTCCCTGTCCTTTACCTTCCCATCCCTGTATAACTCTCACTCTTCCCCTCCCTTCCTTTCCGTCTGGTCTACATAGTCTGGTACTATTCCACTTAAGTTTAGCTGTTAGTGATAATGCTTTTGATTGCTGTGTTTTTGGGAAAAGAGGGTGGGAATGACTTTCACGACAAGTTGGGGATGTCGATGTGGGAGGGGGAGAAGAAGGGCAATGTTATTGTTCGGATGGACCGCAGCATAGCACTTTGCATGTCATTAAGTTCCCATACTGTGAAGGGCATGAACATATAGATATATTGCAAGATCTCTATAGCCCAGTCCACCGCGCGCAAGACTGTGTCACATGCAGTCCTGATAGACTGAGACCACACGTCAAGACACTCTGGCAAGATGACTGACCCTGGCGCTGCCCCCGCGATACGTTTATTGACCTGGAATGTTAGAGGGCTGGGGGATCCACGCAAACGTAGGCAAATAATTGCATATCTAGACAGAGACTCAGTCGCAATGCTCCAGGAAACTCATCTTGACCCCCAATGACAGCAGAGGTTCTCTGCCAGATGGGCAGGATACAGTTGCTTCTCGTCCTACTCCACCTATTCCCGCGGCACGGCCATCCTAGTTCATAAGAATGATCCATACATGCCGGCTGGCACGTTATTGGACCCGCAGGGTCGCTTCTGCCTGACATGGGGGCACTCGCCTCCCGCTCGGTAACTCTGGTTAGTTGCTATGGCCCTAATATTGACGATCCCATGTTCTTTGCCACACTGTGGGGGAAAATAGCAGACATCGGATCTACGCACGTGCTATGGGGGGGGGATTTTAACATCACTTTGAATCCGATACTTGACAGGTCAACACAACAACCGCACCACTATACCCGATCCCAGCGCCAAATGGGCGACATTATGGAAATCTCTGGTCTGTTAGATGCCTGGAGGCACCTGCACCCGGAGAGCAGAGAAGGCACATGCTGTGCCGCAGCACGTGAAACTTGGTCTCACCTGGATTACTGGGTGGTTGCTAGGGGACTAAGTACATGGCTAACTGGGGCCGATCACTTGGCACGCACTTACTCCGACCACTCCCCAGTGCTCTTGAGCATATCGCCACCATCGACGTATACCCCCTACATAAACTGGCGCCTAAATCCCACCATACTCTTAGACACGGCATTCAGAGCTGAGATGGATCAAGAAATACAAGATTTCTTTCAGCGCAATCTGGGCTCGGTCGAGATGGTGGGGACAGTGTGGGAGGCGTTTAAAGTTACCGTTAGGGGACTCAACATTGCCAAGGGGGGAGGGGTGCTCAGAGCCTTGTGACAAACGCTCACCCGCTTAGAGACAGAAATTAAACACATTGAGGCTGATATAACTTATTCGCCATCTCCTTAGAAATATGTCAAACTGTGGGACAAGATATCAGAATACCAGGAAGAGGCAGACAGAGAGTGCCGATTCCATGGGAAATACTTTAAAGCCCGGCGTTATGGGGAGGGCAATAGGCCGGGGAGGGCGCTAGCCGAGCAAATACGAAAACCCAGATTCTCGAACAACGTAATGGAGATACAAACTCCAGAGGGTGAGAATGTTAGGGACACTTCGGATATCCTCCGTACATTCCAATCCTTTTACACCACTCTTTATACTTCTATGCGACAAAAACCGATGTCCCTGCAACAATATTTAGAGCCAGTTGCTCTGGGATGGCTGGGAGATTCGCAGAGAGAATTCCTAGCCGCGGAGTTCAAACTAGATGAAATTAGGGCTGCTATAATGCAGCTTCGCTCTGGCAGGGCCCCCGGACTTGACGGCCTACCTGCCGATTTTTATAAAACATATATAGAGCACCTAGCCCCCATACACAAGCAAGTATACGACGAGGCCTTCGAGCTAGGGGAGCTGCCACCCACTATGAGAGAGGCCAACATTATCTCACTACTCATACCTGGCAAGCCAGCAGATAGGTGCGATTCATATAGGCCTCTCTCCATGATTAACTGCAATGCGAAAATATTGGCCAAGGTGATAGCAAACCGTTTGAGTCTGCTCATGACGGCGCTGGTCTTGCCCGATCAAGCGGGATTTGTACCTGGCCGCGCCACCTCTCACAACTTACGAACCCTGTTTGCGGCAATGTCAGATATGGACCCAGACCTTGAGGCGGTAGCAGTGTTTTTAGACGCAACCAAGGCATTTGATTCGGTGGAGTGGGACTACCTATTCAGCATATTGGGACGTATGGGAATGCCGGATAGTTTCCTAACATGGATACGGTTGCTCTACACGCATCCACGTGCGAAGGTGATAGCGAATGGGGCCAGCTCGCCTTGGTTTGACATCACAAGGGGCACTCGTCAGGGGTGCCCACTGTCGCCTCTGTTGTTCACCCAGTGGTCGAGCCACTGGCGGCCAGACTTAGGCAACTGCACAGAGAATGGGCTCTAGAATACCCCACACGTCATGTATTGATTTCGCTATACGCGGATGATATTACGCTATTTGTACGGGAGCCCCAGACCAGCCTCAACCCCATTCTGAGAGTTTGTCGTATTTGGAGAGCTGTCAGGAATTAAAATAAACTGGGGGAAATCCCAATTGTTCCCGCTCACGGACGCTGTGCGCCCTTATCCCCTGGACTACCCCATTGAGTGGTGCCCTAGCGAAGTTAGATATTTGGGAATAACAATTACCAGAGACGGCCCGGAGCTTATGCGCGCTAACTACGGGAGAGTGATGGAACACATCACGGAGTCAGTGGGGAGATGGATAGCACTGCCTCTGTCGATGGCAGGAAGAATCTCTTTAATGAAGATGGTTATCTTACCCAAACTATTAAATCTATTTATTAATATCCCCCGTGCACCTGGATCGGCCTTTTTTAAAACTCTTAAAACCCAGATGATACGCCTTGCCTGGGGAGGGAAGCAACCCAGACTGAAATGAGAGACATTGACGTTGCCATATGCGCAGGGAGGGTTCGATGCCCCCGACTTTAAATTATACTATCTTAGTGCGCAGGCACATTATGCGACATGTTGATTTAATCCGCCCCCTTTTATGCCGCATCTGGCGCTAGAACAATACTACATGCAGCCCACCCCGCTATCCGGATTCATAGCTACGCAACCTGGGCTGAGCGATGTGGACTCCACCACTGTGAAGTGCACTGTGGATGCATGGGGCAAAATCGCGAAACAATTGAATATAAAGATGTTGTACTCGCCGCTGCTCCCAGTGGCCCGGCACCCCGCTTTGGAGGTTACCCGGGAGCTGCGCTGCCGTCAACTTCTCAATAAACTGAGCATAGCTACGTGGGGCAACCTGTACTTGGACAGTACATTTCGCACCAAAGAACAGCTCTTCATTGACAAGGAGCCCGATTCGATGGACTTATTTATGTATGTCAGACTAACGCAGAGTGTAAGAGCTGCGACCCCTGACTACCCCAATGAACCTCCTACGATGGATCCACTGCATAGCCTACTCCAGACTGCAAATCCCACCCACGTGGTTTCCCTTATATACCACAGCATACAAAAGGAGACGGGTGCGCACGCGGGGACCGCCAGAGAGCAGTGGGAGCAGGAGATAGGAGAACTACTGGACAAGAGGAAATGGGGCTACTGTTGGGAACAGACAGGCAAGATATCAGCTAATAGCCGGCTACGAATCATTCATTATAAATACATCCAAAGTCTCTACTATACTCCGGCCAAACTTTTTAAGTTCAAACTGCGAGATAGCGATGCTTGTGAAAGATGCGGGCAGGAGAAGGTAGGTTTCCTACACTTAGATTGGGAGTGCGGAGTGATTCGACTGTTCTGGAGGGAAGTATTCAAAGCGCTAGGACTCATGATCGCGACAACAGTCATGCAAATGCCGTTAGTGGCCCTTTTAGGCTACACAGCAGACATACCCCCAACATACCGTAGATATACTGCATTCGGGCTTTTACTGGCTAAGCGAAGGGTGGCGTGCAGGTGGGGCAGAGGGCGGGCTCCCAAATTTAAGGACTGGATGGAAGATCTCCTCCTGTGGCAGGAACAGACACTAACATATGCAGAACTGCTGCACACTGCCCACTGCCTCTAGACCGAGGGACATCTGGGACCCATTGCGCACATATATGCTTGCACATCCGGGGGCGACTAGCGGCAGCAAGGATCCCCCTGCCTCCATTGATTAGTTAGAGTGGGCCAGTGGGCAAGCGGCTTGGGATAAATGTCTTCAAATATACATGACCCCTTTTTGGGTAAAATACATCCCCCTATGACTTGCAACTGGGTGTCGGGGACCTGTGGCAGCGGGGAGTGTAATTGATGTATAGCGTATGGTCAATCTATTTCAACGTTTTCAACCTGCGGAGCGGACAAAGTACCGGGCAGTTAATGTACACAAAATGGAAGAATATTAAGGTTGCTCTTGCACGTTACTATTACTGGAACTTTCAGAAATATGTTATGTTATGTTAATGGGAACTTTTATAGCGCTCGTTCACCAACAGTTTCTTGGCGCTGACGGAGTTGCTTTCCTGAAGGAGTTACTGGTACGGATGGTCCTTGTCTAACTGTAAGCTTGGGTGAAGAGCCAGGTCTTCAACGTCTTCCTAAAATGAAAGAGATCTGACGCAAGTCTCAATGAGGGCGGAAGGGCGTTCCAGAGTTTGGGTCCTAATATTGAGAAGCGTGAGCCTCCTGTTCTTTTTCGTCTACAAACTGGGACCTCTAGGTAGTTCATGTGCATAGATCTTAAAGTACGGTGGGGGATGTACTTATGAATTTTTGATGAAATGTACTTAGGGCCGATCCCGTGCAAGGCTTTAAAATGAATACAGCCGGCTTTAAACTTGAAACGTTGCTCCACTGGAAGCCAGTGCAACTCTTTTAGCAGCGGCTTGATGTGACAACGTCTGTCTTGTTGGAATATAATTCTGGCTGCCTGATTTTGTATTAGCTGTAGACGATGTATCTGATTGCGCTGAAGACCTAGGTATATAGAGTTAGCATAATCAATTCTTGACATAATCAAAGAGATGACAATTTGGATACATGCCTCTCTACTGAAAAATCTTCTGATTTTCCTCAGTTTACGCAGTTGGAGGATACAAGCGGAGGTAACTGATTCAATCTGCATATTCATGTTTAGGTCTGAGTCAATGTGTATGCCTAGGCTTTTTATCGAGTTTTTTAATGCCGGAGGCGGGCCTAACTCAGAGGGCCAGTGGGCGGGGGTCCAATGCTGGAGTTTATTGTGGGGGATAATGATTTCTGTTTTTTCAGCATTTAGTTTTAATTGATTTTTGTTCATCCATTTCATGATGAACAGCATGGATTTTTTAAGAAATTCCTTAGACTCTATAGATTCATTGATGGGGAAGACTAGCTGCATATCATCAGCATAGTTGTAGATTTGCACTCCCATCTGTCGTAACGCAACGATAAGAGGACGGATATAAATATTGAAAAGATGTGGGGATAGGGATGAGCCCTGTGGCACTCCACACTTCAGATTTACTGTGCCCGATTTGTACGGAGAGAGCCAAACTGACTGTTTTCTATCTACAAGAAATGATTGAAACCATTTCAGGGCCGTACCACTGAGACCTGCTGCAGCCAGACGGTCCACCAAGATGTTGTGGTTGACAGTATCAAAGGCTGCAGACAGGTCCAGGAGAATCAGTGCTTGAGTTCTGTCGACATCTGCCTTCCCCTTTAGGTCATCCATTACAGACAGAATAATGGACTCCGGGGAGTGGGCTGCGCGGAAACCAGCCTGATGTGGATCTAGGAAGTTTGTTTTTTCAATGAAGGAGCTAAGAGTCTTTGCTATGTGTTTCTCCAACACCTTAGCCGAAAAGGGAGGAGAGATCTTGGCCTATAATTGTCCAGCCTTTGGGGATCAACTCCCTGCTTTTTCTGAAGTGGAATAATCACTGCTTCTTTGAAAGCTTGTGGTACTGTTCCTTGAGTTAAGGATAGATTCAAAAGAGAGAGAGTGATCTTAGGGAATGCTTTGAAAATGGATTTTTGTACTTCAGGTGGACAGACATCATTTGGGGAGCCCGATTTTATTATGTTTTGGTACTCCAAGAATAGATCTTGGTTTATGCATGGAAAAGTAGTCAGGATATCAGTGTTGGTATTTACAACCCAATTTTCCATCTCCTGATGTTTGGTATCTATGGATTCCTGAATTTTCTCTATTTTTTCAATGAAGAAATTGCTTAGGTCATTGCAAAGTTTCTGAGTAGCGGGAATTGGTGGAGTAACACGATCAGGGTTAGATAATTCCCTTACTGTGTTAAAAATATCTTTGGTTTTATTAATTGAATTCAACACCTTATTGGAGAAGAATTGTTTTTTGCCTCCATTATGGCGTGTTTATATTTCCTGAAATTAGTTTTATAATGTTCTTTGGATTCAGGTGAATAGGAGTTGCGCCATTTCCGCTCTGCCTGGCGAGTTTGGAGTTTGGCTAATCTTAAGTCTTCCGTAAACCATTTAGGTGCTTCATGTTCCCTAATGCGTGAGGTTTGAGATTTTAGGGAGCATGAGAATTAATGGCTTTTCTTTGCCAGTCTGCAATTTCTCGCTCCAGATTATCTACATTATCCTTAATTTTAGGAGGTTTCTGTTTTAAGGTGTCACATAATGCTTCCAAGTTAATGTGGTGCCAGTTTCTTGATAGGGTCTTTTGAGAAGGTGTTGTTCTGGACATGTAGATATTGCCTATTGCAAACCTGATTATATAAAGGTCAGACCATATACATGGTTGTATTTCCAAATTATGGAGGGTCAGATTGATTGACCATACTTTATTGTGTGTTGGCGCTTGAATATGTTGTGAGAGATTCAGGCTTTGTAGGGCGTCGGTCAATTCCCTGGCACTTTTGCCCCCTGTTACTTCATTTACCCAGTAATTAAGATCACCAATGACCAAGACTTTGGAGAAGTCAATTGTCAGGGATGCGATACAATTTGCAAACGTTTTTGGGAAGTTAGGCATAGCAATTGGAGGTCTGTACACAAGTACACATATCATGGTGCTGTTGTTAAAGTCTAACTTGAAGACTAGGCTATCCACTAATTCTATCTCCAATGGAGAGACGTTGATGGCGGATAATCCTTTTTTTATAGCAGCTGCCACTCCCCCCCCTTTTTTTCCTATTCTATTTGCGGAGAGCAGGTAATAATTGTCTGGCAGTGCAGCTAAAATATCAGGCGGGGCTTCTTCCGTCAGCCATGTTTCTGACAAGAACAATATATCAGGTGAATCAGTGTCGAGTAGGTTAAACAATTCTAACTTATGCTTTACTGCAGACCGGGTGTTTAAGTACAGTATGCTCAGTTCTTTTACCGAGCGTGCTGTGCTTTGGCTATTTGGTGCAGTAATCTGACTAGAGATTTGACCAGGATCTCTATTTTTGCCAAACTCAGATGACTGACCAGATTGAAGGAGGCAGAGTTCATCTAGTAATTGTTGGCTGTCCAAGTTTAGGGGTTGTATATTCCATGGGGCTAAGGATTTAAGATCTGTTATGGTGTAAATAATTTTTGGGGCATAATGACTGGCCCCTGGTCCCGGCCGGCCGCGGACGGGCGCAGACGGGCTTGCCTTAGGCGCGCCTTCGGTGCTGCATTTAAGAAATGTCAATAAAAAAAATAAAAAGTTTTACCTTTGTGAATCAAGCCTTAAATTGGGTCCAAGTTCATTTTTAGAGAGGCATTTGACCCTATGCTAAGCTAGAAAAATCGAAGGAATTCAAATGTTTTCTCTTAGTAAATGGTTAAACAGTTAATTCCACCACATTTTGGTTCTGTACAACATCAAATATAGATATCATCATTGCAATCTTCTCAGAAATCTATATTGCCTGTTGTCACAAAGTCGTTGCTACCCCGCACAGGGAGATGCCCCCTATTAAATAAGTGGGCAGGCTCTCCACCTCCTATTGGGTTGTCCACACAGATGAGTCAGTCTTCGTGCTTTTGTTCCTTTGAGTAAAGATGGGTGAGGTCAGCAGTTGAGGAGAGTTTTGGGTTTTGTTTTAATTTGAATTTATGGAAAAGGATAATTGTACCATTCTACATTTCAACATTTATCATATGTATATTTGCATAATTTAGTGCATGTGAAACTACCGGTTTTGCTCACGTGTCTACATTTGCTGTACCACCATGGAGAATGTTCTCTTCCGTAGTGCGTGGATTGTACAGCTTGTCTGTGATGTGAATATACCTAAGAACATTGTTTACATTTTCAGAGGCTGCATTTACACATTGTTATAAACATTGGCAAAGGGACAAGGAACCGTTTACATCTGTCTTTACTGAAACGGAGCATTCTTGTCAATGAAGATGAGCTGTGTTTTTAAAGAATTTACGAAACGTAATAAAGAGCATTTCTTCTCATACTTGGATTTTTAATCGTCATAAAATGTGGATAAAGTTCCCCATTTCATTACAATGGCTGTCTGATAGACTGTCTACTTTTTTAAATTAAAATATATGACATTTACTTTTTCTAAACATAGACTATTCCAGGAAATTTACACAGATTTATACTTATTTACTGTTGATCTATAGATATATTTTAATATAGTGGGTTCTAATAGGGTCAGACTCCTACAACTCCCAGCTATCAGGCTAAAGTCTATGATTTTTGTACATCTCGAATGGGGTCCATTGTCTCAGGAGAAAAGTTCATGCAGCAAAATCAGTTCTTTTAACTCTTGTAATAAACCAACTCTGATTTGTGTAGCGTTTCTAATCCCCCGAAAGGGTATCCAGACACTAGGTTCTTGCTGGGATCAGTCGAAAAGCCAGGTCTTGGGTCCCTATCTTAATTCTGGGAGATAGGATGACGTGTGGAGGTGGAGGGGAAGGTTGTTCCAGGACTTGGCAGAGAGGTAGGAGAAGGATTGTCCTCCACTGTGGCTTTGGCAGATGCAGGGAGTCTGTGCAAAGGCGAAGGAGGCGGAGCGCAGGTGTCTGGTGGGTTGGTGAACGTTCAGGAGGTGGTTGATGTGTGCTGGTCCTTGGTCCTGGAGGGCCTTATAGGCGTGTGTCAGCATTTTGAATTGCCATCTTTTCTGGATGGTGAGCCAGTGGAGGTTTCTGAAGTGGGGGGTGATGTGGGTCCGTTTGGGGAGGTCGAGGATGAATATGGCAGCTGAGTTCTGAATCATCTGGAGTCTCTTCAGGATTTGGTTGGTGATTCTAGTGTAGAGTGCATTGCCGTAGTCCAGCTGGATGGTGACAAGGGCTTGAGTGGCGGTTTTTCTGGTGCTGATGTGAGCCATCTGAACATTTTTCTTTTTACATTTTAGCTAATGTACACAGGTGATTATTACACTTTCATCGGAAATGGAACACCAAAGCCCTTCATCTACACACCTCAGCACACAGTCTCCTGATTGTACAATATCTGCATGTTCATTATATCCAACAATGTGTGTTATGCAGAATAGCTCCAGACTATTGCACATGTAACTCCTTTGATAGACATCTGAGATCTCATGGATTACTGTAGTATTCTGAATGGTCCAAAAAAGCACGTCAACAATGTTTGTGAAAACACCTTCTTGGAAGAAGAAAAAAGAAGAAGAATAAAGCTGTGAAATTCGGTTTAAATTGAGTGTTTCTTCTTAAAACAGTGGTGTGGTGACCATTCCACACTTGGATGTTATGTTAAAAATAGAAATAAAACGCACATACACCAACGTGTTTCTTGGCACTGATTGAAGAACATAATTTGCAGCTCATAAACTAATTTATATGCTTGAGTAAACAACCATGTTTTCAGGAGTTGTCTAAATCTGGAGGAATGGGCCATTGATCGGATATTAGATGGAAAGGAGTTCCAGAATAGAGGGGCTAGTATAGAGAATCTAGCACCTCCTCGCCTCTTCTTCTTAAAAGGGGGAATGACCGGAAGGTTGAGTTGCGATATGATATGAAAGAAAGTGTGCAATCAGCCTTTACATAGAAGAGCATTCTGAAAATTGATTTTCTATATGACTATTGTCAAGAACTATCTTTACTTGAAACAGTTATGGATTATAAAATATTCTTAATTACTGGTTGGCTGCCATTATGCAACACTAGGCCCTTGATCAGTTGGTGATGGATCTTCAAGCCTCATCTCATTCCACCTCTCATTTTGGCAGAACTTACACACTTTCATTCCTCGCAGGGCTTCTTCCATCTTCTCTTGGATTCTTAGTCTAAGACATTTAAGGTTTGATAGTTCCATATGAGACTGCATCAGGACTACATATGGTCCTTCATACAATTGCAAGCCATAGTATGAAATATTTCTACGAGCAAAGTACAAAGAAGAGCATGTTATGTTAAAAGATTTTGTAAAGCGCGCGTACACTGGGCTGGTTTCATGGCGCTACTCTGAGAGATGCCTGACCCTAGGAAGTTACTCATAAGCTTGTCTAAATAGCCAGGTCTTAGGGAGCCTCCTGAAGCTAAGGAGGTTGTTGCATGATCGGATTTCGGGGGGGAGAGAGTTCCACAGTCTGGGAGCTAGAACGGCAAACCTGGCACCACCCAGGCGCTTTAGTTTGAAGTCAGGGGTTGACAAAAGGTGCTTATGGGCCGAGCGCAAGTTGCGCGTGGGTATGTGCCTACGAATAAGGCTGTCCAGGAATTTTGGGCTCCTTCCATTTGCATTCAGCATGAGAATAGTTTGGCACTGAATTCAAATACATGACTAAAAATGAAAATGTCTGGAAAGCGAAAACCACAGAAAATGAGCTGAAAACTCTGCGAAGCAGATGCAGGTCTCGAAACCCCGTCCTATAAACACAGACCATTACCTACAATTTGATTCACGTTCCCCTGCCTGTATCATAGCATCTGTTGCGAGCAGCCTCCCGCAGCCATGCTGTGAGAATATGCTCATCAGATATGCAGCTGGAGGAGGCATACGTCGGATTTCGACTTAATGAGAGAGCGTGGTATTCGCATGTGCTAATAAAGAAAGTACTAAGCAACGCCAACAGTACCAACAAAAATACAGCAGGAAATTAACAACTGTGACACTTTGTCTTAATGACTTAATGACAGCACATTGCACGCCAACTGCTCTAGGTAGGTTAAGCACAGCATGGGTGTTCTGTAACTGCTTCCACGTGACGGTGCTCAGGCTCAGCAATATGTATGAGAAGCGCTGTGCACATGTCTCGGTTCTAGGAAGAGAGCTTTGAAGTTTAGAGCTGATTTAACGTTGAGAGCTGCAGAATATACACTACTGTTCAGGACCGGGTTGGCCATTTATTCTGTTCGGCATTTCCCCAGGGGGCCGGGGCTGGAGACATTGGAGGCCGGTTTATGATGGTCAACGGCCACTGCCTCTGTGCGCAGCTCCCACGGTGCTTGCAGCAGGCACAACAGACAAAAGAGGAGAGAGAGAAATAGAAAAAGGGAGAGAGAAAGATTGAGAAAGGAATAGCAAGGGGTATAGATGGTTTGAACGTTTTAGTTGGAGCTGGTGTGAACATTTTTGCCAGAGCTGCGTTTGGTTCGCAGTTCGACCCTGGTACTGCATAACTGATTAACAAAACCACAAAGTCGCTAATGCTTGTGTAGTATTTATTTTCTGGATCACCCCTCAGGAACACAAAATCAATTATAGTTGTTTTACTGATATGAAAAGGATAGTTTAAGTAAGAGGAAACACTATTGGTTGCGGAAATGGAAATCAGGCGTTTGGTTAACCTTCATATAATTGAAAGGGAATTTACACCACTGTGTGTTGCGTACCAACATGCGTGATGTTTGGGCTATTCATCCTCAGTGGCTAAACAGCTGGGAGCACATGACGAAAAGCATTTTAGGAAGCTGGAACGGATGTATATATTCCAACATTCACTGCGTAAACACCGTGCGTTAATGAGGTACTTGCAAAAAGACTAAATATAGAACAGAGCTATAGAACATCTGCTCACAATTTCATGCCATACTGGAGAGCCACAAAATGAATTATGGGGTGCTCGAACTTTTTTTAATGTATTTCTTTATGTTTTTCTTGCTGAAATCCTTATCTGTATCCTATGGACCTTGGACTGTGACTTATGTCTATGTAAAAGGGATACATTGCTTGTCTCATGAAATTAGCGATAACATAGAATTCGGAATAAGGTCCCTTTAATTGAGGTTTCTGACAGAGGCTTCAAAATACTTGAGATCCTATTATTTGTGTGGCGTATACAAAGATACTATGCCAGTCGATCAACCAATCACAGGACAGACCAGGCACGCAACGCCCATTGGACTGAAAGGGCTTAAGCCCCCCCCCCCCCGCCGTGTGTGTCAGCCCGGGCTGAGGCAGCTTCCCGGGCACACACAGCCGCACCCGAGTACTTCACAGGTCTTTAAAAGACCATTTACTTGCTAACGAGGCCTTGTTGCTTTTTCACCCCTTCTTAGAGCCCCTGCAACTCCACTCTGACTATTGCTGGAAGAATTAGCCCCCCCCCCCGAAACTTTTAGTAGCCCCCCCCCCCCGAAATGTGGCTCTAGTTGCGCCTCTGCGACAGACTAATTAGTAATGAGGCCATACATTCATGTGATAATGTAATTGAGTCCTTCTGTTAGCCTAGCGCACAGCGTTCAGTCCTGACTTCATAAACCTTAGTTCTGAGTTATCAACAGTCTTTTAACTACCAGTGATTGCTTCTTTTTTCAGTTTTGGGGTCCTTATACCTATCAGTGTTAAAGTTAGTTACCGTCGTTAAGAAATGAAAATGAACCCAAATACCATTTCACTTTAGATTATTGGAGTGGAGAATCAACATTAATGAGGAAGACCTGAAGACTCAGCAGATCTAGTGACAAAGAAGGTAAAGTAGTGACAAGGTAATATGCGTGGTGGAATGATCACTGACATAATATTGGAATCAACAATATGGTGTAACAGAAATATGATGTCAAAATATTGGGCCCGATTCACAGAACTAACTTAAGACAAAATCCTAAACTTACTACCATTTTGGTATTCACAGAAGGCACTTAACTCATTTTGGTATTCACAGAAGGCACTTACTTACTCATTTTGAGTAACTTACTCATTTTGAGTAACTTACTCATTTTGTGTAACTTACTCATTTTGGTATTCACAGAAGGCACTTACTCATCAATGAGTAAGTGCCTTCTGTGAATACCAAAATGAGTAAGTTACTCAAAATGAGTAAGTAAGTGCCTTCTGTGAATACCAAAATGGTAGTAAGTTTAGGATTTTGTCTTAAGTTAGTTCTGTGAATCGGGCCCATTGTTTACAAAAATACCAATTTCCTATCCTTATAATGGTAAGTACAAAAATATCCAAAAAATAGTGTTCACAATAGTATTGTTAAAAAAAATACAAAAGTATCGCTTAATATGTACATAGTTTAAAGTAGTACATCTTAAATATTTTAGTATATACCACTTATATAATGTAAATTGAGTAAATCTCTCTAATATTTAATACTATATATAAATATCTACTTGTATAAATACACATACATATATGTGTGTATGTTTATATATATAAAGATATATATAATGTAACACAATTATTAAAAATATAGTACATTAAATATTTTCTTTTCTTTTTAAAATGTACTACTATAAAAAGCACAATATATATATATATATATATCCACTCCAAATGCCTGCCTTCGGATTAAGACAGACTCCAGCACGCTCGGATTCGCTATGAACACAGGATTTATTTGGCAAAAAAACAACGGTGACGTGTTTCAGTAGCTTCAGCTACCTTTCTCAAACCAGTTGCGGTTGCCATTTTGGTTACTTATATATGTGTGTGTGTGTTTTAGAAAGTTTTTCGTCAATCCCTCCAGTGATAGATGAAGCGGCACACCAAATCTTTGCACCAGTTTATTAGCATGAAAAACAATGAGGTCGACCACCAGTTAGACATCAGCAACTGCATTTTTGGAAGTAGCAGTAATTCCAGTTCCTGTCGGTTCTTCAGGCATAAAGTTGGCATATTAATCTAAGTCCCACTTTTCATAGTTTGGAGACAGGAGGAGCACACTCTAATGCCAGTGAAGGGTCCAGGACCTCTGGATACAATTGGGGGGGGGGGGTTAAAACTCATCCCAAAAGAGGCCAGCAGCAGGGTCCAGGGCAGAACAATTTGGAAATGGTAGTTGCAGTGAAAGTATCCCTGGAAGCTTGTTGTGTCCCTGTAGCTCAGTAGGAGGTCAGATATCTGACCCCTGAAGTCACTTTGGGATCCTGGGTTCAAGGTAAACAAATTCAGTCTTCCCTCAGGTTCTTCAGACAGCAGGGCAGTCCTTCTTCTGATTGGTCAAAGATCCACTTGTATGTCCAGTGCCAGCCTGTGGGTGGAGGGCAAGCCTTTTTCCACTCCCAAACCAGTTCTGGTCAGTTTCTCTACCCACAATGAGTTTGGTGCAATCCTGAATAGAGAGATAAATTGGAGGCAGGACAAGGTTTGAGGTCCATTTGCAATGATAAGGTAGGCATCCTTAGAAGCTCAGGAAGGGACTTTGTACAGCCCCCAGTCCATCCTGTCAAGGGAAGAGCCCCCTCCCGACTCCCAGGGTCTTTTGTCCACTGCCTGGGGCATACTCACCACACCACAGGAGAGCCACCAGGAGCCATGTGACAGTAGGACACTGGCAGAAAAGCCTTTTGGTTTTAGGGAGTAAACTGACAACTTTCTAAATGTCTAATTTCCTAAATAGTTATATACAACTTGACCACTAAGTTGGATTATGAATTACTATTAAAATGAGTCCTTGAACCATTTTTCCAGCTACTCCCAAACTGAAATGAGCACTTATTAAAGATAATATTGTAAACTAGTGTTAACCTATGAGAGATACATGACTTTGCAGGTGTTTCAGTGCCAGAACATGTAAAGCATAAATAATACATGTCCTACATTTTAAATACAATGCGCACTGCCTTAAAGGCATTTAGGGCCTACCTTAGGGGTGACTTATACATTTTAAAAAACACAGTGTAGGCCTTGCAGAAGGTTTGCTTTGCCAGGTCGAAATGGCAGTTTAAAACTGCACCCCCTGGTTGCATTGTCAGGCCTGAAGACGTTTTCCAGTGCTACTTTAGTGCGTAGCACAATTAGTGCTCATGCCCATTCGTAGCATTTACATTACAATCCCTGGTACATGTTGTAAAATATACTAGAGACTTTTAGGCAAATTAAATGTGCCAAATAATTATGTGCCAATTTTTAACATATTTAAAAGAGAAAGCACAAGAACTTTACCTCTGGTTAGCAGGAGTAAAATGTCCTATTGCCAGCAAAAACAAGTTCAGCAAAAGAAGGCGAAATCTGGATGACCCTGTTGTAAGGGCAAATTTCCAACACATGCCTCCCTAGCCAAAAGCTAGAGTTGACTAATCAATATCTTGATGCTACTTTGCCTAGGCGATAGACAATTTACCTCCTCTGCAGTGGCACTTTTCTGTTTTATGCTCATCTAAACCTAACTGTACTCCTCTGCCATCAGCCTCCTGTGCCTCTGGGTTTGGCAAGGAGAACGCTTTTCATCATCTGAAGACCCCATCTATGAGGCACCTAAACTTCTCTTGCCCACAGATGGATCCCAGTGTGTAGACAGTTCCACCATGGCCAACAATGTGATACAGTCCACTTCTGCCCCCTATGCCAGGCCTCCGCTCCCACCCAGGAAAAACTTTGAACATAAGAAAAACAACCAACAGAGGCCACTGACATCTGTCAGTGTCAAGAGCCAGGCTCCTGGCCATCCACTGGTTGGTGGAGTCTCCAACCTAGGGACTTGGGAAAACCTCACTCTCAGCCTTGGGGCTGGTAAGGAGTGCTCCTCTTGAACTTAAGGTTTTGTATCTATCGTGCATGGATTTACAGCAGCTAGTAATATTGGGTGAGATTTTGCTCAGTGTAAGTTTAGTGTACCTGGTAATTTTACATATTAAATGACATTGTGCAGATTCTGCATATATGTGATGAAAGAGAGTTTATAGGAGAATAGGTACTCCTGTGTGTATAGACATACCAACTATATAAACACATGTGAATGTGATAATACAGTCGGAACACATACAGGACTACGTAGAATACAAGTAGTTAAACACCAATATATATATAGTGGGGTGTGTAAACGGATCTTAGTATAATCAGTAAGTCTTGCTCGCTCTTCGCATCTGGAAATATAAAAGCTGATTGGGCTTAAGGATTACCATCATTAACATCTATTTGTAAGAGAATATTTATCGATATATTCATCAATGATATGGTAACATACAAAAGGGTTATAATGACACAAGAACATGTAAATACAAGCCCTAGTCTGTCTTAAAAATGGCTGACCGGGTGGGACGCATTGATAGTGCGCATGAACAAAGAAGGCACGCACCGTAAGCCAATAAATACCAAGGTCGGGATTCAGAATGTTGACTAAGGTGAAATATACGGAGCCGGACATTCTGCGGTCAAGGTAAGCACAGGGATATATTTAGTATCGGTAACGGGCATAATAACAAAGCCCGTTTTAGTGGACACCCAGTGATAAAGATGTATATTAGTTGCTGAGGTGGAAATGTAACGGAAACGAGAGGATTTGTATCCTAATTTTAGATAAATTTTATTTGGGGGACCGATCAGCATTTTGTTATCTACGATGGGTGACTTAGCGGGTATTGTGGTTTTAAAATAAACGGCCTACTTTCCCATGACTGTAGTACATGTGAAATTCTCGACGGGCATTGTCAGCCAAACCTGCGTTATTACACATATTGTGCCGCAGGTTAACTTCAGGATGGATACCTAGCCCAAACTAATCGCTGAGGTCCAAATATTTTGAATGACTATATCCATGATTTATTAAAAGGCCTTTGAGGCACGTGGTGATCAACGTTTCTGTAATTAGGCCTTTAGGGTTTTACATTTTAAATCAGTTATGCCACCGGTAATTAACATATACGCCTATTAATATGTCCGGAGATAAATAGACAAGTGAATGACTGATTGTGCGAATAAATATGGTTTTGTGCCATAACAAAATAGAAATAAAAAACAAAAACTACAACTAGCAGGACTTGTGATAGTGACAATTGCCTAACCAGTCTGCACTTAATCTCCTATTTTTCTCTAGTGAACTCTGGATCGCACTCGACCAGGTATTATTAACTGTATAGAGAAATGATTCACGGATTTAAAATAGTACATGCGGAAACATATAATGATTGTAAAGAATCGCCACTATCCAATTAAGGGAGCAAGATTGACCTGAATGAAAGGGTAAGCGATGGACCACGTAGTGTAAGAAATAGGTTGTGGCCATACTATATTCAAATAATTCTTATATAATTTCTATATGATATCAAAAGGGACAACACAGCAAAGGACTCACTCTGATTTGAAAAACGTTATTGAACAGAGCATGTTTGTCCTCTAATTTAAGTAAGTAATAATTATCAAAAGGACTACAGAGTATAGGCGGTCTACAAGTTGCAATGTTGAGTAAGCAGAATGTATATCTCTTAGGAACGATTTGGTTTGGGAGAGGATTGTATCCATATTATTGGAATAAACCTCTGAAGGAAAGAGTGAATAAAGTCTAAAGAAAGGTATTTATTATTTAATAAACCCTGGACATCATTATCAGGCCATGATATTGGGCCACTATCAATATAGCATGAGAGTTTATAAAGGGGCTTTGTTTTTTGTTTTATGTTTGCCAACGATTTGTGACAACGTTGTCTGCCCAAAGAAAGGGTTTTCAAATATTATGACACATCCTACCCAGTAGGATTAAAAATCAATAGTTTGCACTGACCTAAATGGATTTTTAGCAAAGAGGTTTAGGAGAATTAATTTAAAAATTTGAACTGATTGGGGTTTCTTTCTGTTCTTCTTTTTGTCTCCTTTAGTTATGACTGTTTTTATAATTAAGCTTTTAATATATGTGAATTTGTCCTGAAAAAGGCAGGAGATTGACTACAGGAACTGCCGAAATGCTGCGTCAACATAATTTGTATATTATATAAGGGACTGAACCAGTGAATGTATTTTATTGTATAATAATGATTTGTTTTTTACTTTTATGTATATGTATAATTAATAGTGCATAGACGGTGTTCAAAAGTAACAGAATATTTGCCCTAGAAATATTCCAGTGAGAATTATGATGATGTATAGATGATGATTTTAAAGATACTGTGGGGTGTTAGAACTTTTGTATAGAAATTTCTTGCACAATATCCAGATTGAATTGTATACTGTGGATACAATTATAAGTATATTGAGTGAAACCATTTAAATAAATATAAATATATATATTTTTTAAACTAAGGAGACATTCATAATTGAATGAGTAGCTTGGGATTAAGGAATTTATTCAGGTCATTCTAATTCATTGGTGAAAGTTTGAATTAACAGAAACACAGTATAAACACAAAAAGGAAGATTGTTTTCATTAAGCTTTATTTACCCTGTCTGTTTTGGCTATCTAAGGGTTGCTCTTTTTTTTGAGAGGATTGTGAAGATTTGAACCTGTTAATTCCAAAGTCGGTGGCACCAACAAAAACACACACAATTACATCTCTAGGATTGCATTTTAGAAGCAGAACTGTAATTATCTGGTTTGAGGTTTCCATACTAAGTAAACAGACATCTTGTAATGAAATGGTATGTAGCTTCCCATCTTTTTATCAGGAAGGCATCCCAAGATACATCACAGTAGTCAGTGTAGGAGAAGACATCTGCAAGAACAAGGGGATTTAATAATTCAGCAGGCTATAACAAAAGGACGGGTGGGTGGGGGGGGGCGTTTGTCAGGGCCCAGTAGATCCACCCTTCCTGTTGGAGGGGGTTGGCCACAGTCAGCATTTATGTTCCTTTCTGCTCTACACATTTCAAGAGTATACAAATTGGAGTCACATTTCCCTGCTTCCAACTATTCTCATGTATTCACATTGTATTGCAGGAGATTTTTAAGTGTGTTGGGTGACATTAGAAATGGTCATGTTTCTTGGTTTTCCCCAGGGTTCCTGACCTGCGAATGTGGTATTTAATTCTTATGTATAACTTGGTCGACATTCTGGAACATCCACGCAGCCTGCGAGTCAGTTGCTGGATGTCACATAGCTGGCCATTTACCTACCGTTTTGGGTCATCCTTACTTACTAGACACTTACTTACTATAAAGATGAAATATGACTTTCATAATGTGTGCATTAAATACATTGAATAACATTTACTGCTAGGATAACTAGAATACGAACCATCCTTCTATATATGTAGAATGTGATTACATTAGAAACGACAAAGAGTTTATGTAATGTGTGCACTAATGTTTCATATATGTCATTTAAATGTAGTACTTAGCTATGCTTACACATGATTATCCAAAGGATTTACTGTATACTCTATGTAATCTGAGTCAAATGTACTAATCTTTAATATTCATTTGTGTTTAAATGTGCATACACATATTAAATGTGCACTCTTGCTAATACTTGAAGTTGACATTTTAGGCCTATAATTCTTCATGCTGCATAAATACTGGTTTTTATTTTCTGCTAATGTGACATTTCTTGCAGGTATCACAAGCATTGTTAGTGGAATAATAGATGCATTACTGTACTAGTGATAGAGGGAAAGTGCTGAGGAAGAAGACCTTGATGAAAGAACATGGAGAGCCAGAGCATTAACTGAATGGCCTATTCAGCATGTTCAGTGTGGGATACTTTGCAATGATTGCAGTTTACAATGTGAGAAATGGAGAAAGAAAATAGAACCCTGAGGAGGCTTGCAAAGGGGTGTTGCCCAAGAAGGCTCTTGAGTGTTGTTGGAAGTGGGGGTCCTAATCCCTCACCGCCACCACCAAATGTTGGAGGTGGGAGCCCCTGTCCCACCCCACTGTAACCGGGTGCGGGATCTACCTCTCGTTTCAACGTTAGGCTAAGTAAGGTCACCGTCTGAGATAACCCTGCTCACCCCCTTAGTAGCTTGGCATGAGCAGCCAGGCTTATCTCCAAGGCACGAGTGTACAGTATATGCAACCACACTCACAGCAACCCAATGATGCTACCACAAATGGACTCCACACAAGTTTTTATAAAACGAGTATAATCTTTATACAAGAAGATATACGATATGACCACACGTTACAAAACCAACATATAATAATGGGTAGTATTTCCTCCGGTGGGTTGGTAGGTTCTAATCCCAACCACCGCTTCTAACCAACAGTTAAGCTGACTTCTAACCGTTTCCAAAAGGTTAGGCAGGTCGTATTGCTAGAATCACACACGTTGCAAAAGAAACAAAATACTGCAATGCGTAACGATATACTCCTGAGCTGTGCAATTGAGAAACAATGCAACACGTGGCACCACAAACATGTACTTTGCAGTAGAAGCAATAATGCAAATGCGTATCACCACCAGCATGCCCTGTACAAGGAAGAAACAAAGCAATGCGTCACACTACCATCATATACTGTGCACTGAAGAAATAATACAATGCGCCATGTTCCAATCAGGTACAGTGTGATGACGAAGTAAGGCAATGCGCCACACTTACAAACATGTACTCTGCAAGGGAAAGAAATAACGCAGTGCGGGGCGTACCCCGCCTGCTGTTCGTTAAGCACAAATTGAGTCAGGCGTCATACGACAGTTCGATAGTTCGTTAGCAGCAGTAATGCAAAGTGTAATACGACAGTCTAGGTGCTCCGTTCACAGTTGCCCCCGACCTGAATCAATGATGACACAAAAGTACCGCTTCTACTCCGGCCCCAGTACTGCCCCTCCCTGGGCCAGCACGGGCCTAGATCCGAACCGAAGCAACAGGCTCACACAGCTGCCAGGAGCGAGAGGCCGAGAGAGTGTCCCTCCGAGCCCGCACCCGACCCCAGGTGGTGATCCACGTTACCTGGCGGGTGGCGCGACCCCACTCTCCTCTCCTCCTTCAGCTACTGGGCCTTGATCCAGAACTCCGTCAATGGACACGGCGAGCTCGGGCCGGCGACTCCTCTCCTCCGGGACTGCCGGTCCGGGCCGCTGCTGTTTCACTCCGAGGGCCCGATTACCTGGCCCTCCTTTCGGCGGTCTCAGTGGCCACCGAGACCCGCCCTCAGCACTCGTAGACTGACTTCGATTTCGGTGCACCCGCTACCCCGGCACTCCTCACCAGCGCCTCCGGGTTGCACCACCACACGCACTCTGCGCGTCTGAGACTCGCCTCTTCTTTGGTGCACACGATGACCAGACGATCGTCACCACTCCTCAGCTTCACCTTGACACGCAACCTGCGCATCCGAGTCTCACCTCTTCTCTCGGCGCACACAACGACTAGGCGCTTTCCACCAGCGCCTCAGCATGCACCACGACACGCTCCTTGCGCGTCCGAATCTCACTTCTTCTCTCGGTGCACACGATGACCAGGCGCTCCAACGCCTCGGCTTGCACCACGACACGCGCCCTGCGCGTCAGAGACTCAATTCTTTTCCTGGTGCACACCACAACCAGGCGCTCCTCACCAACGCCTCGGCCTGCACCACGACACGCTCCGTGCGCGTCAGAGTCTCACTTCTTCTCTCGGTGCACATGATGATCAGGCGCTCCAACGCCTCGACTTTTACCATGACACGCGCCCTGCGCGTCAGAGACTCACTTCTTTTTCCGGTGCACACCACGACCAGGCGCTCCTCACCAACGCCTCGGCCTGCACCAAGACACGCTCCATGCGCGTCAGAGTCTCACCTCGTCTCCCTGTGCACGCGATGACCAGACGATCGCCACCACTTCCTCAGCTGCACCTCGACACACTCCCTGCGCGTCCAAGACTCGGTTTACTCCTTCGTGCCCAAGATCACAAGGCACAACTTCTGAGGGTCTCAAGCTGCAAAAGCACGCGCACACCGCGTTGCTTGGGATTCCTTCGGAAACTTTTATGTTCCTGTGTTTCAAACAGGGAGCCAGCTCACCTCGGGCCCTTGGGGTACAGGACACAGCACAAAGCACAGTCCTGTTCAAGAAGGGGGGGACACCACCCACTGCAATGTCCCTTCAGTCTCTTCCTTAGTAAAAGCTACAAACTGCAGGCCAGCCCCAGATCACGAAGTAAGGGTCAGTCCTATTCAGCAGTCTATTCAGCAACTTCTTCTTTGGCAGAGGTTCTTCTTGACCACGAAAAAGGTCAGAGCCTCTGCAGACTTGACCTGTCCATTTCACCATTCAAAATTACACCAAATTCTAGGGGATTCAGTTCTCTCAGTTATACCCCTTCATGTCTTTGAAGTTCTTTGTGCTCAGGGGTCCCTGACCCCTCCCTAAATCAGTTCTGGGTGTCTCCCTCCCAGTGTCACCTCTCTCTCTTTGATACTGGGGCTCTGGACACTAAATCACTCAGCAGGAGATGGGTCAATTGTTTTATGGCTGCAGCCCATGCGCCCTTCACCTCCCGGGGTTCCTCCTCGCATACTCTCCAGATGCAGGTCAGCCAGGTGCCATCTCACCCCCTCCCATCTCAGATCCAGACAGGCAATTCACATTCAGCAGAGACACACAGAAGTGTTTAAAGCACAAACTTAGCCACTTTCTAAAAGAGTGGCTTCTGAACGCACAGTGACAAAACCACCTTCATAGAAAGATGTGTTATGACACTGTGAGTTCATACATACCAAACTTCAACTCTCCATTTTAAACTTAAAGGAAACTAGGTTAATAAACACACTACCCAGCCTCCCCCATTCTGTCCTATGGGCAGAATGGCCTTTCAACAGTGAAAACGAAATGGAGTGTTTTTTTCACTGTCAGGACATAGCACACACCTCAGTATATGTCCTGCCTTTTACTTACACTGCACCCTGCCATGGGGTTACCCAGGACCTACCACGGGGGTGCCCATAGCATACTTAAAAGGGAAAGTAAGGCCTGACAAGCGGTTGCACTTGTCAGGACACCCTGCTAACTTAGCAGTCTGCGCGCGGGCCCTACACTGAAGGCCTGTGTTCCCTCCTCTGCGCGCTTTTGCATTACTAGCCCTTGCACACACAGTGCACATCACTAGGGACTTTTACTAGTAAGGCAAACATACCCATCATGGCCAACCAATTACCATTGTACTTTACATAGGGAACACTGTCCTTTGACACTGATCAGCAGTGGCAAAGTACCCAAAGCATCTAAATTGGCAACTTTATGTCAGGAAAACGGTCTAGGGGAAAAGCAAAAAAGTTGAAGGAACTGTAGCCAAAAAGGCCAAGTCCTACAAGTGTTATAACTTAGTGCCTGATTACAATACCGTCAGTCGCAATGACCATCCCCCCACCATCCCGGCGTCGCCACTGCCCGATTACAATCAGGTCGGTGAGACTGCTGCAAGACCGCTGCCTCCGCCGGGATCTCTGATCCTGACGTTGCGGCGGTGGCCAAAGCTGCGGCCTATGAGGGCAGTGCTGATGCAATCACCTTTGTCCAAATTTGAGATTGCTTTCCTGCCAACCCGGGATCCCACCATGAAAAGGTTGGGAGGACAGCAAGGAATGCCAACAGCTCGGTGATCATCATCGGACCACCATGGGGCGGCCCAGCTGGAAATCGGCTAAAGTCGTAATCAGGCCCTTAGTGTTGACACTGTTAGAGAGCAGATGCCTTTCAGATTCTCCCCAGATTCCTTTCAGATCCCTTCTGATTTTGTTAAAGCACTTTACCCTGGACTTGAGAGGTTTAGACCTCTATGCTTTCCTCGATTCTTTGCTGAGTGTGGTTTAAGCTAACACTTACTTCCCTCACCCAAGAAGACTCTTGACAGAGCTTCTGAAATGCTGACACCTTCCTACTTATTTTTTCTTGCTTACTTCAAATTTCCTTTATGGAAATTCCTGATTTTTGAGATCCTTTAGATTTTTAGAACCATCCTTTTAGCTTGGACTTTACTTTAGGTGATTTAGGTTTTCTCATGTATAGAAAAAAGAATGAGACTCTTCTCTGAACATGAGATTCTTTTACTATTATTTTATATTGCTGTGACTGAATTGCTTGTTTACGTAATATTGATCCGCATCAATTTATTCCGTAGGTTGTGCTTTCCTTTATAGCCTGATTCTAAATTTGTAGTAAACCTTCTTAATCCTAGCTAATAATTTCTGGTCCTTTTTGTGTAGCCAAATGGGTTACACGGTTAATTGAAATTGATTGATGTAAATATTAACTCCCATCACCTCTCAGGTGAAAATAAATGGTCCATCGGAGGACCAATGGTAAGCGAGTGGGCCCAGAAAATACTGGATCAGAAGTAAGGTTGAAGAGATAACTCGAGGATGTGGAATTCCTGTCGCCCAACACATATTGCTTGGGGTCAAGGGCATGAAGTTGTCATGGTTATTTTGTCCTTTGGACAGGTAGCCTCAACCACTACAGTACTTTCTTTGGCTTCCATTTCACAGTTCCACATTGTAAACCTATGAAAGAGCATTATCTGCAGTTATGGTAAGATTTGTATCCATATGTCCACCATGCTTTTAACACACATTTATGGATCATTAATGCAAAGTCTTTAATAATAGGGTGAGCACTGTAAGGAAATGCTGTGAGCTCGGCTAGCACTACTGACAGTGGTTCCAGTATAAAAATGTGCACACATGTTTGCAAACTTTAAGCATTTGAGGCTACCTACAGTGCTCTCAGAATGCTCTCTAATTAGATGAAAATATTCACAAACCAAGATTGATGATTCCTTGCTTTCAAACTAAAATGTACTCAAAAATAGCAAACGGAAGAAAAACATTTTGCTAATCTGTGCAATTTTAGGAACCATTTCTTTGCGGCATCATTCAGTAAAACATGTTAATGGAAAATTATTGTAAAACCAGTTTCTGAAAGATTATGGGAAGCATGAAAATAAACAAGCATTCATAAATACAATAAGTCTGGCGCTGATTGCCACCCTTTTGGTTTTCTCAATGTTTGTTTTGTCATCGTTTTTGTAAAACATTATTGTTGTAGGAGCTGCTGGTCCCCCAGCAATGTAAAGAAAACATTGACAAAAAGCACAAATGTTTTTGGTCTCAAAAAGCACACATTGCCATAGTAGTCCGTGGCCCTGAAGAAAATAACTGTGGGTGCTCATGTGCTCCTAGAAAGAGCAGAATGCCATCACTCACAGTGAAGTGAACCATATACAAAATTATAAATATATATAACTTTAATAAAACCAAAAGATCTTGGTCAGCGGTAGACGTAACTAGGTGCCCAATTATTAAAGAAAGTCACAAAAGTGCATCTATAGTATATGTCCTTGTGTTAGTAGAGATTTACGACTTTTAAGAATCATAAGAAATTTCAGAAGTAGGCTGAAAACAATACTCCTAGAAAACGTTTTGTGAAATGAATTTTAGTGTGAGGAAATATGTGTGTGCATTTGTATGTTTGCTGAAGTGGAAATCTGCTGAGATTTTGCAAGTTGAATTTCCCTACAGCCTCTTTTTTCCCACCCTGAAAAAAGTTTTACTTCTGTCCTTGTCAGGAGTAAATTTCCAACCTTTCCCAATGTGGGAAGAGTTTAGAGAAGAGTTGGTGAAAACGCTTAAACATGAAAAGTTGTAGGTGTGCACAGACACAAAAATGTATTTCAACCTTGGGACTACCACCTCTCACTACTTCCAACCCCAGTATGTAGATTTGCAAATAGGTGACACAATCAGGATATTGCTGCAATACAACCCATGCTATAATATATGTCCTGGCATAATCAGAGAGGCTATTATGAGAGCCCTGTATATGGGAACACTGCCATAGTTTTTCACCTGACTGCATGGCACTAAAGGGACAAGTGGAATTATTTTCAGAACTACTAGATTTATAAAGTATCCAGTCCCACGGACAAAAATATATTTTACAAAATTTCACACCCCTGTTTTAAAATTACAGATGTTTTAAAAGATGTGATTGGTACAGCCAAGGGGTTTGAACTGTGAGGGTATTGCAATTTCAGTAAAATCTGTCAGGGACACTAACATCGTTCAGGACAAGGGAAAGTAAGAAGGGGGTGGTTGCTCTATGCAAGGATAATGATTTTCTGGAGAATGGTCTAAATATAAACAAGAGACTACCTGAAGGTTGGGAGGGAAGTAGGACTGAAGCTGAGGACTGAAGAAAGTTGAAATAGTCAGTGATCAGGGATCTAGAAAGTCTGCAGTGGAAACTATGAAGATAAGATGACCGCAACTAACAGGAAGGCGGATGCATGGAAACAATAGACAAATCATAATAAATGATAGTTTGTCTGATTCTCTGAAGCGATCTCTCTGGGATGTGAAAACAATCTTACAAGAAGGCAAGAAGCAGATTAATCTCACAGCATTTAGGGAGGCACCCAGCAGCTCCTATGAAGAAGTGCTTGGTGGTTCTCTGTGGCAAAGGCACAAGCCTCTCAGTCTAACTGGCACCTTTGGAAGCAATGAAAATCAGGATAACACCATCAGTAACAAGAAGAAAGGGAAATAGTGGAAGGTACACAGAAACAGGAACTGGGATCATGGAAAAGCTGGGTAGGAATACATTGAAGTTTCAATACTCGGAATCTGCCCACTAAATAAAACAGGACAGGAATATGCAGTCAGAACAGGAACACGGACTACAAGACTAGGAATATGCATATGCAAGACAGGTCTGGATATGTGCAATCAGAACTAGGACTAAGCCAAACACTGGAACCAAGAGGCAGGATAAACAAGAAAGAGACACAAATAACTAATCAGAACTGGAACAGTGAATTAAACAAATATGAAAATAGATATCAAAAGGGAAGCCTGGAATATAGTAACAGGATCAGGATCAAGAGATTCAGCAACGAGGTCAGTTGTGAGCCACTGCCTTCTGGGCTCACCAGGTGGAAATAGCAGGAGGCTCATGGGAAGAGCATAGGTGCAGGGAGAGAGCTAGGTGCAAGGAATCAATCAAGAGCAAGGACTCAGGGAACCACTGATGAAGGGAAGACATACCTGGGCCTTGGAAAGGAGAAGACAGTGAAAATTAGCAGACACAAGACAGGACACAGGAAAGCCAGGAACAGAGTATGGGTCAGAGACTAGAAAGTGAAAAGTCCAAACAGCAGGCATAAAGAAGTCAGAAAGGACATAGAATTCAGTAATGTTTACTGACTACTAAAAGAAATTGCAAATGGATACCAATTTGCAATTCAGAAGGTGGTTTGATAGGTGTTACTCCCAAGTTGCTATCAGTATGTGATAGGTCAATGCATTGCCACTATAATCCAGTTGCAAAACATAGAAAAATGTGTGACTTTCAATTTGAGGTGGTAATCCATTTGCAAAAGGGAAGGGGTTATCATGGGACACCTGTTTGTGATCGTAAAGAAAAGTTATTTGGTGAGTACGCAGTGGTCCAGGGAACCACTGCCAACTCTCAAACAAACTTTTTAGAAAAGGGGGATTTGGGGGGCAGCCAAGCCCCGTGAGGTCTGCCCCCCGGGCAGTTTTGGGAGGGGGAGGGGCGGCCGGCAGCGGCCATTTTTGTAAAGTTTTGGGCTACGTTGGGAATAGCCCAAACGTAGCCCAACTCAATTTGATAGCCCAAAGGCTATAAGGGGTTAGCCCACCCTCTCCCAGCCACCATTTTAGGTTTTGGTGACCTGGTGGTTGGGGGAGTAGCAGGATTTAGCTTTTGTTAGCTAGGGTGAGTTAATAGAGGGGAATTGAGTGGGGACTGGGTTAAGCTAGCGACCATGGCCAGCGAGGATTTCCGCGTTGTGGAGGCGGTGCGCCTCCTCCGTGAGGCAGGCCGGCTCGACCTCTTGTTGCCGGAAGCCTCGGGAAGCACGCGCACTGTGAGGGGTCAGCGGGGGTGGCGGCCGCCGTCGCGGCCTGCTCAGCACCCAAGAGGAACAAGAAGGGGCAGGTAAGCAAAGGGGGCCGCACGCGTAACAAGCGTGCGACCCCAGGGGTCCGTAAAGCGCCACAGCCTCGTGTGAGTAAAGAGGCTGCGGCGGGAGCAAATGGGGGCGGGGCCCGCCGGAGGAGCGCGTTTCGCGTCTCTCCAGCCGGGACTACGACCTCTTCCAGGAGAGTGGCCCCGCTAGTGCAACAAATGACGGAGCCTCTGGCAATGCGAGAGGCTCCGGCTGACAGGGAGGGGGGAGGGGCCCGCCGGAAGAGAGTGCCTCGTGGCTCGCCGGTCGAGTCCCCACGTGGGGAGAGACAGCATGTCGAACAGGATGGCACTGGGAGGGTGGGAGCCCAGGGGGGGGGGCAGTTGGCCGGTGTTAGGGCCCTGGAAAAAGGGGATTTTCATGGGGGCAATGCGTGGTGGGGCGAAGGCCCGGGTTTTGGAGGTTTGACAGGCTTGGTGGGGCAACGGGTTGGGGGGAGGGAGGGCCTGTGGCCCTTCACCCTGGGGTCGCTGAGTTGTCCTTGGGGGACGATGCTGGTTGGGTTGAGGCAGGGGGCCACTCTGAGGGTGTAGAGGGCATGGAGGGGGTGGGGGCCGGCGGGGGCTGGCTCCGGGAGGAGGAGGGGGATTGCATTCCAGAGGAACTGGAGCCCGAAGGGAGGGGGGCGGCATGGGGATGGCTTGGATATATTTACATCCTGGCATTAGGAGGTGCAGGGGTTAGACAGGGTGGGGCAATTGGATGCCTACATGGCGCAAGGGGGGGTCGCTGGGGCTGGAGGCCAGTATGCAAGCAGTTGCGGGGGACCCCCTTCAAGGGGGGATGGGGTGGGGTCAGGGGGCCCGTGGGGCGGAGAGGCGGCCCGGGAGCCCCGGGGGGCTAGAATGGAGCGGCGAGGAGTTTGAGGACAGGGAGATGGGGCAGTGTTAGATCTGAGCAGGGTGGGGCGGCACTGGGCGGCTTCCACGCTAGGCATTGGTAAGAAGAGGAGCTGGGAGGTGAGGGATAGGGAGGTTAGTCCCGGCACACCAGTCCATCCCTTTGTATTGCAGGCGGTGGAGCAACGGCAGGAGCCAGACTTGGCAGAGCTGGGAGCGGCTCGTAGACGCCGAGGTGAAGGGAGGGTGGAGCCCCGCACGGTGCGCCCAGTATCGGCGGGGGAGCCCGTCGCGGCCGGCATAAGTAGGCCCCGAACGGTCTTGCTGGCCCCAACACCCGATAGCCCTCAACGGGACACGGGACATTGAGGATGCAGGACCATGCATGGCTGTTATATTGGGGGTCAGAGGAGAGGGCAGTCGGCGCATCCTGTAGGCAGGAATTGGGGGCATCTGGAGCCCGAAGAATTAGACTATGAGGAGGATAGTCTTGAGGAGGGTGAATTGCAGGAAAGCGAGGAGGAGGGTGCGGGGGGCCGAGTAATATTTTTTCTAGTACCTTGCAGATGTCACGACGCCAGGCGGAGCCCACGGGTCGGACAGCTGGGTTGGTGGAAGCAAAGGCTCATGTGGCGAGGCGGACTGCAGCGAGACGGGCACCCTCCTTGGAGCCAGGTAAAACGCAGGACGGAAGGGTGAAACCTGTGATGGTTTCGGTGGGGATTGGAGGGGGGGAATGGGTGGGGGAGGAGGGGGGAGGTTAAGCAGAGGTAAATATGTGTTGGATGTGGGAGTAGGCACGGAAGATGCAGGCAAGACGGCGGTAAGTGTAGGGGACGATGATAAGTCAAAGGGGGCAGGGGACGCAGGGGCAGCAGGGACAGGAGAGTCGGACAGAAAGTTAGAGAGCAAGGAATTGAAAATAAAGAAGCTGCCATATATGGGGGTAACAAAGCTATTGGGTGCGCATCTGATGTTGGCCACTAAAGAGCGCATATGGAAAGGGGAGTATGTTGAAATGCTCAAGCTGCTGCACAGGGAGGTGCGCGCTAAAGAAGGGTCAAAAGAGGAGGAATACGAATTGGCAAAGCGGCCAAGGGTGCCCCTCACTATTGAAAACTGGACGGCAGCTTTTCTAATATATGCCAGCGTATATTGCGAAAAATACCCAGAGCGATGTGTGGCCCTCTTTAAGTATATGGACGTCATTAGGAAGGCTCAGATCACGGGGGGGATACGCTTGGGCCCAATACGACGAGGAGTTTAGGGCTCGTATGGCATGGGACACTGAAGCTAAATTGGGGGAGTTGGATACGGACCTGTGGCAGCACACGATGGGGTCCTCCAGGGCGGGGAAGACGGTATTCACAGCCAGTGGGCTACCGCTCGTTTATCGGCACTGAAATGGTGCGTTATTGCAGAGAATTGGGTTTTTCCAGGATTGCGCATAGGGAGATTAAGTTTGACACAGTGGAATTTTTTAGAGGTGATGGAGTCCATTTGTCTCGTTTGGGTATGGACATGTATTTGCTGGAGATTCGGGAAGTCTTGGCCAGGATGTTGAATGTCCAGAGTCGTTAAGAAAACACTCCTATTAGGGCAAGGGGGGCAGAAAAAAGGGGAGGCGGCTCTCCGCCTATGCTCCCGCTTTTTCCTGGGTGGCGGGGTTGTTCAAAAGTTGGCCAGATTGGCAGAAGTTTTTAGTTAAATGTTGGAAGTTTTGTGGGCAGGGCCAGGGAAAGGTTAGGCAGCTAGGATAAGTTTAGAATAGAGGTTAGGTAGTTACAGTTGCAGAAGAACAGATAGGGTTATAGGTTTTTATTAGATGGCAGGAGTTTGGAACTGCAATACTGTGGAATGGGATTGTTATGGAATGTTATGTAATGTTATGTTATCGGCAGGGTGGGGGATTTTATGTGGGGATCGTAGGGGTGGGGGTGGGGGAAATGGAGGATCAGTTATTTTATGTATAGTGAGGTTTTAGTTTGTAAGGCAATGGCCTAGGTTGGACATTGTGATATGCACCTGTTTTCAATAAAGCAGTTTTTTTCACACACAAAAATGGGTCTCGGTGTTGGCTTGCCCCCCTCCCTCCCAAGGAGGGTTTGGGGGGCAGCCGAGCCCCGTGAGGTCTGGAAGGTGGCGGACTGTGAGTGCGCCCCCTGAGAGCTTCTTTGCCTCTGCTCCCACGTCTCCAATATGGCGCGGGCGCAGAGGCAAAGGAATTCCCTCATTTGCATAGGGCACACCCCAACGCAAATGAGGGAATGCCACCCTGATGGTAGAGCGGTATTACTGAAGGGGACACACAAGCATTTGCACCCTCTTCTGTAATATCAAAGTGCCGCGGGGTGCGCAAGCAGGCGCAAACGCCCGTTGCGCCCCGGGGCATGTATTGTAATACGGCCCCAGGCGTTTTTTCACTGACCTGATATCATGTGAGGGAGAATTCCTAATCCTAATACCAGCTACAGTAATTCCGTGAACAGCAGTAGAAATGTATGTTTGCATCAATCAGCCCAGGCCTCATGAGAGAACACTCTATTTGAGCATATTCGCTAGAGTATTGTATTTATTTATTTAGTTAATTTAGATGGCAGCTGTCACCCTATAAGGCCAGTGTTAGTATTTGGCCACAAATAAATTAACGAGATAAGATATTCATTTTACCAAACTCTTGTTAAAATGTACAGTCAGTATTTACTACTAGCATTTATTTGTGTTATCAAGTGATTAGGTTTTAAGAAATTCGCTAAAACTGCTCTCTGAAAAATGTTGGCCATTTTATTTCTTATAACATAACTTCAAATAATTCTCACTTATCTTTATCTGATGCTTGGCCACTTGGCAAAACATTTACATCACATGATAGCTGCTCACTTCGAGTGGCTACGAAAACAGTGTACTAATAGTCCTCTGAATATGGGATTTTCAACTATCTCAGGCACTCTTATCTCTGAATTTACGTCTTTAGTAATATAAATTTTGAGAACATCCTAAAACGCTCTTCATATGTCTTCCCAAGTTTCAGTAACTACATCAAGTGATCCTTCACCCTCTTAATAATGAGCTAGGTATATTGTATAAATTCAATAGGTCACACAGAATGGGGGTGCCCTAGGCAACGGTGACTGAACAATACCAGATCGTGTATTTGTAAAAGTGCACATTCACCTGCGGGTTTTTTGTCACTAAATAGCAAACTTATTGTTACCCCCCACTCAATGCACTTATTTTGGCAACCTTAGAAGGATGAAAGGATGAGTGGACCCACCAACATTCTAACTTTAGATCATTAGGTCAGACACAAATCCTTGGTGTAGGTGCATTAGCCCCCTGAGTACCTAGATCTGGCAAATATATGTTCCATTTTCAAAACCAAAATTAAGAGTACTGTACCTTTCACGATTTTATCTACTTCAGTCTCCGAATCACTACTTTTTATTAGGGATGTATTATAAATTAGTCCAAGTGGAAGCGTTTTTAGCACTCTCTTAAAAACTGCAAAGCAAGTTTCCTTGCAGCATGCTGAATCAAGGTTTTAGTTCCAGTTGTGTTATACTTTTTACATCCAAAAAGTGCTAAGATTCATTAGTTTGTCATTTATGCACATTTCCAAGTTATTTCAGCTAACCCAGTTAACAATTATTCTCTCTAGCACCTATGAGCTTTGTTAAAGTATAGTTATACTGGTATAGCCCTATTTCTGTTAGTGCCCATGCAGCACAACCCAGCCTCTGCGGTCCAGGATTTAACTTGCTTCTCATTAGTGTATAAAATGTAATGTTAAAAGGACTATAAATTGTATAGTGATGAAAAAGGGGACAAGGAAAGGACACAACGAAAAGTACTCACCATTTCCAGCGCTCATTAAAACCTTTTTAGGCTCCTAGAGATGTACTTTGGCAAATAAAGTTTTTTAGCACTCTTTACCCAGGCAGCTCGGTTTCAATTGCATATATTCGGAGCCCCTTTCTTGAATTTTATTTTGTTTGCAGTTATGATTTCTGGATATTCAACAACCTATCTGGAGATTGGTATCTGGGATAAGTCTGACATTCATATCGCCCAGTTCCAAGATCAGAGTGGTTCATGCATACCTTTCAGAAAAGCTGCAAACATCTCGGTCCCCACCTTATTTGATGAGACTCTGAAGCTAAATGATATATTCATAGGAAGGAACCACTTAGTTAAGTGTAAGTAAGTTACCTTTATTGTATATGGTTAATTAAAACCGTTTACAAGGTTCATTTTTAAAAGCTCAAATTCAATAAAATAAAACATTTTTATAAATACGTAATACAAAAAGGTTTAAAATTAGAGTTTAAGTATTATGAGGCTCGAACAGTCATCTTGGTCTGATTACCCTTGGATTGCATAGTTCTTTATTCTCAACTGGCCGTAAGAGTCCCCAGTGTGCAAGCTTCTTCCAGTTTGTTGTCTACCTTGGTTAAAAGTTTCACTAGCTTGCAGTTCAACTGCGGGTCGTCAAATTTGAAGCATGCTATCTCTGCTTGCCGCCGCATGTGACTCCCACGGACATTGAATTCTGATTTGAGTATTCGGTCCCTTTCTTGCTTTAAGTGCATACAGGTACAGATCAAATATGCCATATCCTCCGTTCCGTTTCTACACAGACGACAGTTCGTTGCAGCTTGCCCCCTCTGCCATGGTGGAAGGTGCAGGATAGATGACAGTTTTCCTAATCGATGTTTAAGGAATTTTTCTTTTGTGCACCTCGAGTACCGCAAGCTACAGTAAGTTTGTGGGCTTAGGGCCACATGCATCAACATAAGGAATTGCGATTCCTAAATAGCGATTTTTAAGAAATTGCTATTTAGGAATTGCAGTTCCTTATGCATGAAGGAATCGCAAAATAAATTGCGATTCCTAAACATTACCTAATAGTGATTCCCAAATTGCGAATCGCTATTAGGTAATGTCACTCCATTCATTCCTATGGGCCTATAAGGCATGTGTGTGCGCCACGTGTCACTTTGAAAAATGCACTTTTGTGCATTTTTTCCAAAGAATTTGCAAATTACCATCAACTTGAAGTTGATGGTAATTAGCCTTTTCTAAATGCACAGTTTGCATCTAGGAAAGGCTTGATGCATCGCCTTTAGGGAATCGCAATTTGCGATTCCCTAAATGTGCAATTTAGGTAATCGCAAACAATTGCGATTACCTAATTTGCGAATGGAAATGGGTTCATGCGTCAGAAAAGGGCTTTTTCTGGTCGCAAACAGGCCGATTCTGCGAATCGGCCCGTTTGCGACCGGAATAAAGTTTGATGCATGTGGCCCAAAGTGTTTTATAGCCATTGATGGTCATCCATGCGTGGCTCCGTTTTGCAAAGGCGGCTTTGTCGTCTATTAGCGAGAGGGTCCTAATGGTCCTTCGTGATACTTTTTTAAAAAGTGCATGAATGGTTGGTGTATCCCAAAGCTGGGAGAGCCCTGTGGTTGTCAGGCTGGCCAGCAATTGTGAGCTATGCTGTAACTCCTTCCATAGTAGATGGTTTAAGGTGTTCTGGGGGGGATCCCTAATTTTGTGCCAGTTGGTAAAGTAGGACCCCTGTCGTGCTGGATGTTGATTGGTGAGCCCAAATTCCAGTCTAATCTGAGCTGCTGAGGCATAAGTTGGTATGGTAAAGAGAATCCTGTAGGCTCTGATGATAGTGCTGTCTAGAGTTTTAGAGTCTCTTCCTCTCAGAGCTCCGCTTCCATGTGAGATGGTCGGTAAAATGTTTGCTTGAGCGACCTGTAGTAAAGTTTTTAGTTGTTTCAGAGATGTTGCTAGGGCCAAACCTTTCCTTCTGAATGATTCAAGCTGCTTGAAAAATTGACCACCGTTATCACTGTTTATGCCTAAATATTTATAGTTTGTGACATTCTGAATTTCTACATTCCCCAGATGCCAAGCAAAGGATCCTTTTAAAGTTCTTTTTTATAGACCTGGTTTTAGTTTTGTCAAAATTTACTTCCAGGAAGTTCTCTGTGGCATTTGTCTCTAGTGCGTTCAGAAGGTGCTGCAACCCTACTTGCGTGTGGCTAATCAGGACCACGTCGTCCGCGTATAGAATGCTGGACAAGGCCTTGCCACTTATTCTTGGGGCATATGCATTGGATAAGTTTAGGGATTGCTTTAAATCTGCCACGTACAATTTGAATAGCATTGGTGCAAGCACACAGCCCTGTTTAAGCCCATTAGTCGTGGGGATACGCCTCGATAGATGTGTGGTATTGCCCAGTTTCACCGGCACCCAGGTTCCAGTATGTAATTGTATTTGCATATCTAGGAGAGAATTCGGGATATTCCAACCGGCTAGTTTTTTCCACAGCCTTGACCGATCTATATTATCGAATGCAGCTTTGAAGTCTATGAAACAGAAGTGCAATGCCTGCTTGGTTTCCCTGGCCCTGTCGATAAGAAGTGACATTATTAAGATGTTAGTAGTTGTGCCGGTTTCTGTGCAGAACCCTGTGTGGTTGAATGGAATTATTCCTTGATCCTCGGCCCACTCTTGTAGCTCAGCTAGTAGGGTACCTGCAAAATATTTTGCTTCTATATCGAGCAAGGTGATAAGGCGGTAATTTTTCAGAGAGGCTTTGTCACCTGATTTATGGATTGGTGAGATGATGGAGCCCTTCCATGAAGCTGGCCCGTTTGCCTGATTTGGCAGAAGATTGGATCTAACATGTCTGCCCAAAATGTTGCATCCTGTTTAGTTTAAAAAGGCTGGTGGAATTCCATTTGGTCCTGGTGCTCCCTCTTTTTCGCTCTTGGAGATTTGTTGTTTAGTTCTAGCTAAGCGAATTGATTTAACTTCCTCCTGGTGCCGTGTGGTAGTGTCCGGGGGGCTTTTATTCTTCTGTTTGCCGGTTGCGATAGAGCCAGACATTGTGGTCGCCCGTGGGTTCCCTGATTGGAGATTAAAATGAGACTCCAGATAATGAGCCCACGTCTCCTCTGGGATATATGATGACACTCCATCGTGTAGTGGGCGTATTACTTTGTACACAAGAGTCCAGAAGCGCTTGCTGGTGTTAGTTTTGGAGTTGTGGAGTAGTCTGGCCCAGAGATCTTCTTACCTGGATCTCTTAATGTCCCCTTCGAGGAGACTAACTCCACTGATCCTTTATTAGACTTCTTTGCTGAACTCCTTTCTAGGACTCCTTGCCGGCCCCCTTTATGATTCCAAACCACCCTTTGAAAGGACTTTTATAGGTTTAGACCTCTATGTTCCCTTTGAACCTTGCCCTAAGCGGGGCTTAGGCCAAAATTTATTCCTGACCTACTAAAGACTCTTGACAAAGCTTCTGAGATGCTAACGCTTGTGCTACATAAGTTTCCATGTCATTTCCCTATTTCTTACATGGAACTCTTTGATTTCTGAGACTCTTTAGAGAATCAAATCATTCCTGTGCTTTGGACTGTGCTTGGAAGATTTCGATTTTGAGAACTTAAGATTGTTTTCTGAGCATCAGATCCTAATGTTATTGTGCTGCATCGCAGCCACAGAATTGCTTGCCTGTTTAATATTGGTCTGCCTTAAATTCTTTAGGAGGTTCGGACTCCCGATGTAATTTTGTATCTTCATAGCATGGTCTTAAGAGTGATCTCTTTGAATCTGATTGCTAATTTTTAATAAACATTCTTAAACTTATCTATGGATTCCTAATCCTCATCGGTCCGCTATGGGAGAAACGGGGAGTGTACTCGGTCATTCAAGATCCTCAGAGGGGTAAGGCAGGGCTGCGTCCTCGCACCGTTTCTTTTTTCAATCTACACAAACGGTATAGGTAAACATCTCGAAGACGCAGCCCTGCACGTTCCAGTATCTATAAACTGCCAACGATTACCAATCTTAGCTTACGCGGATGACGCTGTTTTAATGGCCTGAACGGGGATGGGGCTCCAGCGTTTGATATTGGCTTATTCATCCTTTATGCACTCACTGGACCTACAGGTCAACCAGTCTAAATCATTCATAATTGTGGCTGGGGCAGGGAAACGGGAAAAAACCCCACCCTTCTTTAGGGAATCAGGGAAAATTGAAGTAGTGGAGTCTTTTCCTTATCTGGGTATACTCTTTGACAAAAATCAATCGTGGTCTAGTTTGGTGGAGGGAAGAGCAATGGGCATGGAGAGAAGCCTAATGGCATTAAAATCTTTCTCAAAAAGATTGGGAGCAAAACCCCTAATTCCTATGAAAAAGATTTACCACGCCAAAACTAAGGCTGCAGCCCTATGTGGGGCGGGGGTATGGGGGCTGGCACCTAGTGACTCCCTCCAGGCTATTAGAAAATAAATTTTTTAAAGCTTTCACCTCTCTCCCTCAGTCCTACTCCAACTACGTCTTACACTTAGAACTGGCCTTGCCCTACATATTGGATGCTACCAAACTAGCGCCACTCCTCCTCTGGTTCTCTATCTGGCGGAGGGACACTGTCCCACTTACCCAGAATATTATAAGTAACATCTTAAATTCAGGGAACTATACCAGGATTAGATGGTTGCAATATGTAGAGAAGGAATTGACGGATATTGGCTTGAACCAACTTTTTAAGGACCCACCTACCTGTATGACCATATCGAGATGTAGACTGATCGACACCTATATGTCACGGGCTCGTTATCAGAGGAGGGAAAGGAATTACCAAACAAGGTCAGCCCTCATGTACAAACTAATTCCATCTGTGCACGAGGGAGGTTATCTCTATCTGGCAGAGGTTACTATCCCACACCATAAATTTATTTAATTGAGATTCCGTCTTAACTTGATCCCATTGATGTTGGGTTACCCTAGCAAGAAATTTAAACACTCAGAACTTTCTGCGTGTCCGTGTGATAGCCATTCACCCCAAAGTTATTGGCTATGGATTCCTAATCCTCATTGTGTAGCCAAATGGGTTACACTGTTAAATGTATTTGATTTGACAAAGAATACTAACTCTCTTTCCTCTCAGTGCGACAAGTAAGGTCAATCAGAGGACCAAGAGTAAGTAGAGAGAGGTAGAAAAGGTAGAGTTGTGGGCCCAGAAATGCTGGAACACTATCATTGATTATATGTAAAATCAACAGTTGACTAAATGATCACTCCTGCTGATCGTTTCCTAAATTACATTCATAACGACTCTAGAAGAAGACATGTCTGTTTTTGACCCTTACTCAACTATGTCACCTGCATCATTATGTTTCGACTGAATTCCTCTACTGAACATATTTGTGATCTTCCTGATGGAGCTTACATCCAGTAGTGTATGACTAGATATTGTTTCTGTTTGTGACTGCTAGGAATAGTCTGCAAGCCTTTCTTTCTCAGGTGTATAAAATTCAGATTCACTAATCTCCATAAGATTATAATGTGGTATCTAAACTTCGAAGTATCGGGGGCTGCCATAAAAGGCTCTGTAATTTCAGGTTTGGCACGTTCTTTGCCTTTCTGGGGAGTTTAACTCAAAATCTCCATTAAATTCAGGGGATATACAGGGTAGTATGGTTAATACTGACCCTGCTATCTCCCTGTAGAATTAACAGGAAATTTGAAATAAGGGCCTAAGTAATGGGCTTATTCACCATCTGCCTTCAATTTGGTTTTTCTTGTCAATGTTATCTTGGTTAGTCCTCAGTTTTGTGATTTTGACTTACACTTCACACCAGTCCCTCTTCATCTTAACTTTCCCAAGTGATATTAGTATTTCATTTATTCTCAGGCATAAACTCCTTCATTTATTCCCCGACAATAGCAACATCAAATTATCATTTTTTTGTGTAGGTTCAGGGCATTTAGCACTTTTTCTATATCAACAGGAATAGAAGATTACTTATTGCAAATTGAGCTTTTGTTAGCTATCATGATTTGGGAATGCTTCGGGGTACTTCTTGCTACTATAACTTTGTGAGTAAAAATTCATTATCACTCACTGCATTCTGGTGACCTATAATGACTGCGGAGGCATGAAAGTTAGTTTACCGCATTTCTATTTGCAACTCTTCTTAAATCTAATTATCCTTCAGAAACAGCAAGTCAAACATTTGTGAGAACTTCGAGAGTTGAGTGGGTTTCATGAGATTAATGTTTAAGTGGCAAGGGAACTATTACAATCCCTACATAACCATCATTTGGGTCTCCAACCTCTACTAAATTAGCAACCCTTCCCACTCTCTCCATGGGCCAGCCAATGCCTATGAGACTAAGGTTAGGGGTTTAGGGACAAATTTAGAGCTCTCCGGATAGGTTACTCCATCACAAATGTGACAGATATCCTGTCTGCTGTATTGCAAGTGCATTATATCCAATACCACTTGTAAAATGGCAGACAGGATATCCAGCACGTTTGTTACAGAGTAACCAATATGTTGAACTCTAAATCAGGCCCTACATCACTCTGAATCTGCCCCCCCATGTGCCCTCTTAAATATGACCAAGCATGTGGCCATACACTCCAACACCTCCCCTCTTAGAGCAAAGCCCTTCTTTATGTGGAAATGGCCTTGGGGAATGTATGAATTCTGCTGGTTCCCTAGACCTCTCTGAAGAATCATAACCCTTCCAAGTCAATAGGTATTGCAATTGCCCTTGCAAGATTGCGAAGTCAAGAATATCACTAACCTCACACCTAGTGGGTTCCTTCTGCAATAATACAAGTAGGTGGTGCATGTCCATAGGGATCACTGACAGAATATCGAGATACAAAAATATCGGGACATAAATATCGTTGTCAAAAATATCGACCTCCTATCTTCATAATGGTAAGTACAATAATATCGGAAAAAATATATCGTTGTTAAAAATATCGAAGTACAAAATATCGTTTTTTTATATGTATAAAAAATAATGTAAAATAAATTAAATAATACATTTAACTTAAATAAAATATTTAGATTTATTTGTAAATTTTAACAATTATAAGTAATAAATTTAATTTAAAAATAAATTAAACATACATATATAAAATGTAATATATATATATTTACTTAAAAATAATTAATACATAATAATTTTAATTAATTATAAAATGTTACAAATATATTAAAAATTATAAATAAATATATATATACATACACCTGTAACATAAAAATTATTTAAAAAAAATTATATTATAAATTAAAATATTAATATATTTAGGGGCCGATTCCGATTTCGGCCGGAAGGGCACCGAACGATGGTTGGAGCCCTTCCGACCGAATCGGAACGTGCCGCTCGGATTCCTTTCCGACCGAGCCATTCCGATGGGCTCGGTCGGAAAGAATCTGACTCGGATTTCCGGATGGCTCACGACGGGTTCGGAGAGCCCGTCAGCCATCCGGAAATCCTCTGTACTCCCCGGCTGCCTCTTTGCGACCGAGGGAGTACGATGGCAGTTTTCACTGCCTTTTCGTGCCGGTCTTTCCGGCACGAAAAGGCAGTCGGTCACTGTCTTTGGGGGCCCCCAGTGGGACCCCCATGGGTGCAAGGTCGCCGAATGGCGGCCTGGAGGCACCTATGGTGCCCCTCTGTTGAACCCTGCACCCGGTGGCAGGCACCTTGGGGTGCCGGCCACAGGGTGCAGGTTTGAACTGCACCCCTGTTTTCTCCAATGCCAGCATGCATTCCGTCCGGAATGCATGCTCCCATTGTGGGAGATACGAGTGCGACCGAACAGGGTTCGGTCGCATCGTACTGCCTGGGCCGTAACCGACGACAGCAGGTCGGTCGGTTACGGCTCCGGACCGATGTCGGACGGACCTGAGTCCGTCCGACATCGGAATCGACCTATAATATTTTTAAACCTACATTTTACACTACATTGAGTGCAACAGTAGGGAAAGTGTTGGATAGCGTAGGGGAAAAAATTACAATTCCCACTCCAGCGAGTGCAACAGTAGGGAAAGTTTTGGACAGCGGAGAGGAACAATTTACTATTCCCACTCCAATGAGTGCAACAGTAGCGGAGGGGAATAATTTACTATTCCCACTCCAATGAGTGTAACAATAGGGAAAGTGTTGGATAGCGGAGGGGGAAAAATTACTATTCCCACTCCTACGAATGCAGCAGTAGGGAAAGTGTTGGATAGCGGAGGGGTAAAAATTACTATTCCCACTAAAGAAAATTCAAATTTAAAAACAAACAAAATATCAACTACAATACAAAATATAATAAAAAACCCCAAAACAAAACAGATATAAAAATATAAAACTTTACAAAACATAGAAGCATATTATAATTTAGAAAAAATCTAAAATTTACATAAAAATACTAATTTTTTTAATTTAACAAAAAATTAACAAACAAATAAATATTTTGTAATAGAAATTAATTGTAATCAAAAAAAATATTTATTACATAAATGTACTATTTTGTTTCCTACCCTATAACACCACACAATTTACAACACACATCTAAATTAAAAAAAAGTGTACCTCCATAATTAACACAATTAATTATCAATTAAACAATTATTAATAATTTAAAAACACATTTAAAAAGGTAAAAATTAATGTACTAACCAAACATTGCAGCTATAGAACCTAAATCCCCAAACAAAAAAAAATAAACAATTACCAAAAATATTTATCAATTAATAAATTAATATTAATGATCAAATAATGATTAATTGATTTAAACTAAATTACTTTTCACCCTCTACCCCAATAAACACCAAAACACTCACCTAAAAATATTTACACAATTTCCATAACTATTTTACATTAATAAATTAATATCAATTAACAACAAATCATTAATTAATTTTTTTTTTTTTACTTCCCACCATTTACCACTATAAACCCCACAACTCACACATCAAAATAATTACACAATTGCCATATTTAAATTTTAATGAATTAATTAGCATTAATTAACAAATAATTAATTAATTGTAAATAAATTACCTCCCACCATATTCCCCTATAAATGCCACCACCAATTTCTTAAAACTTAACACAATTAACAAAATTAATTAACAATTAATTAATTAATTAATAACAATTAACAAGCAAAGTATACATAATTATTAATAAATTAATTCACACAACACTATAAAAGAAAATTAAATAAATATTATATTAAAAATATTAATAAATGTATTAAAATTAAATTACTTCCCACCCTACTCCCCTATCAACCCACAACCCGCTCCCAAAAAAATAACACAATTAACATAATTACCAAATAATAAATAATAATTAATAATACATAATTAATAATTAATTAATTTCCACAATTAACAATATAAAATATTGAATAACTAAATATTATTTAATAAAACCATATTAATAATTTAATTATAATTTAATGACTTCCCACCCTATTTCCCTATAAACCCACAACCCGCTCCTAAAAAAATGACACAATTAACATATTTACCAATTAATTAATCAATAAAAATTAACAGCCAATTATTATTCAATTAATAATACATTATTTCTCACAATTAACACTATAAAATCAAAATTAAATAAATACTAATAAATAAAAATGTATATTCAATTTATTATAATTAAATTACTTCCCACCCTATTCCCCTATAAACCCACAACCCGCTACGGAACTAAAACGCAAAATTTAATTAAAATAAAATTAATAACTTCTAAAAATTTAACACATATATTAAAAAACAAATGCAATACTTAGACAAAAAAATAGAGCACATACATTTAAAATACATACTAAAATACATAACACTAACTAAAAAAACGATATTTTTAACAACTATGGGCCTGATTCTGATGCGGGTTGGAAAAGCTTCCCGACCGAGGGCCCAATTCTGATGCGGTTAGGAACAAATGTTCCCATTGAAGTCAATGGGAGTTCAACCAAATCGTATCTGGAAGCATCCGGATGCATCCTACTCCGCCGGTCGGACTTTCCCGATCCGAGTGGGTCGGACACCATTTCCCAACCGATTCGGTCGGGAAGCTTTTCCAACCCGCATCAGAATCGGCCCCTTAATTTTTGCAAACGATATTAATGACTTCGATATTTTTGCAGTCGATATTTCTGTATCTCGATATTCTGCACTCGATATTAGTGCAAGTCGACATTTCCAACTCGATATTCTGACTCTTTACCGTCCATAGAAGACACCATGCTTGGCATTAAAAAAACAGCTCACATACTGTTCAAGGGATTGTTTTAACTGCTGAGTCTGTCTATATAGTTGAGAAGGGTAACTGTGGACAATGGGTGAGTGTTCCTAAACTCTTCAAGAATTCTTGCTAAAAGTTTGAAATTAACTGAGCCCCAAAAGTCACAATACCATCTGCCAAACCATAGAGTTGGAGAATATCCTTAATAAAAATCTTGGCCTGTGTAGGGGCTGTAGGTAATTGTTTTAAGGGGTAAAGTGTCCTACCTTGGTGAAACAGTCAATTACTACCAGAATGGTGTTACACCCTTTGGAGATAAGAAGTTCCACAATCAAATCCATCAATATAAGGGACTATAGTGTACAAAGTGTGGAAAGGGACTGAAATAGTCCTAGAGGATTTTGATATTGGCCTGCTTGTAAGTTGTTCACATGGCTGAACAAGAGAAGAGTAATTTCAACAACTCAAGTTTTTTCTTGACCCAGGGTGTCTGGCAATTAGTGACTCATGGCACCACTGAACACTCTGATATTAAAGTTTCTGCATTGGCAACTACAGCCAACCTTGATGCAACACAAACTATCTTCAGATGCAACACAAACCCTTCTTCAACTTTTCTCTCACTGGGTTTTTCTGATAGGCATAGTTAAATAGCTATTGCTCTGCAGCTTTTCTTCACCTCTTCCAGAAACCTGATTATGGCTCAAATCAAGGGAGGTATTTGTTTGACCTCTGTCTTCTCTGTTTGCTGTGAAAGTGCATCAGAATTCTCAGGTCAGTTTCCAAGACAGTATGAGATGTTATATTGAGACTGAGAATAAAACAAAGGACATTTGGCATGCTGTGAATGTGCACATTCCATTGATTTGAGAAACAAGAGATTTTTATGATCTGTCCATGCTAGAACTGGGTGTAATGATCCTTCTATGTATTGTCTTGAGTGTGCAAAAGTTTCCTTTGTTGCAAGTAACTCTCTATCATAGATGGCATAATCCAATTCAGCAGTGTTAAAGGATCGGCAGGAAACGGCAAGGGGATATAATGCTGCAGTCTCAGGATGTCATTGTGACAAGGTAGCCCTTATGGCTACTGCGAAAACAGCTGCCTCAACTATAAATTGTAGATTTGTATCCAAGTGTGTTAGAATATGAGACCTAGTGAATCATGAATGGTGTGTTTAGTTGCTAAAATGCTGCCTCGTGTTCAGGTCCACAAATATAGGGAATTCCCTTTTGGGTAAGGGTGATATCAGAAAAGTTAGATATGAATTTCTAGTAATTCTGTAAGTGTTAGGTTTTCTTTTACATTCTTATATAAGGCCCTTCTTTGACTGTCTTGATTTTGCTGGGGTCCACACTGATTCCCTTTTCCAAGGAAACAAGCCACAGAAAAAAACCTTCAAATGCACACTCTTCAAGTTTTGCATAAAGACAACATTTCCGGAAATGTTAAAGGATTTCTTGAAGATAAATCCAAAGTTGATCACTGTTGTAAGAAAAAAACGGATGTCATCTAAATAAATGATAACATACATGTCTCTAAAGATTGCATTGACAAGTGTTGGAATGCCGCAGGGACATTGTATAGCCTCAATTCCATGACAAAATATTCAAAATGTCCATAACGGATAATAGAGGAAGACTTCCATTCCTCTCCTTCTCGTACCAAATTGAAGGTACTTTTGAGATCAGGTTTTGGTAAAAAGCTTTGCTGTCTTAATTGAGCTAAGAGAACAGAGATTAACTGCTATGTATGGCAGTTTCAGACAGTAATGGAACTGAGCTCTCTATGATGTATACGAGGCCTATAATCACCTCCATCGTTGGGGATAAAAAAGATAGGGGCTCCAGCCGCAGAGGTAGAATGACGATGGAGCAAATTCTCTTTCAGATATTCCTCAACACCTCATCTTTCTTGACAGTCAATAGCTAAATGCAACCATGCACTATCTTTTCCCCAGAGACTAAATCATTGGTGCAATCAAAATCTCTGTGTGGAGAAAAAGTGTCTGCTTCTTTGACAATTAATACATTTGCCAATTCCAGGTAAGCTTGTCTGTAGAAAAAGACACACTAATGGCTGAGTCTTTGTAGCCTGCACTACTCAGTAGCAGTATACTTGGCACAGAGGAGAGACCAGTTGTACCTTCCCTATGGACTATTTTATAACAGAGTATGGATTCGAAGCCAGGATATTACTAGGATCATAGTGAATCCAGTTGCATCTATGATATCACATTGTAACTCTTCAAGATTCCCTGAATTATTCACCATAACTAAAGTCTTGGGGGCCCATTACGATACCCGGCGTAAATAAATCCGCCAGGCATGGAAGCGGCAAAAATCCGCCCGCACACACCGTCTGAACACCGACCACGCCATTACGATTACACAAACCGAAAACCGCCATCGGCGGAAAAATCACACAAAATACCGCCCGCCATCGTCCGAGTCTGAGTCAAACCGCCCGCCACGGACGGAAACACGCACGACAACACAAAACCGCCCGCCCACACGGCCGACACACCGCACGTGAAATTACGATCGCACCGCCATGAGCGCGGAAAAACCACAAATATACCGCCCGCCAGCGCAAACAACGCCGATGAGAATCGACACGGCAGAAGCCATGGCGCCAACGTACCTGCACAGAAACCATCCGCACACAAAACCAATAGCACACAACATGGCCAACAAGTCCACACAGCAAGGCACGCACAAATACACAAGCACAGTACACATCCCGAAAACACCCCCGGACAAACAAAAAATACAAAGGCCAGAACCCCAGACACAACACACCTGAAAACAACAGACCATGAGGACACACCCACATAGGTGAGTACAAAAGCAGCACTCCCACAGACTACAACCCCTTGCTACATTGCAAACCAGAGAGGAGAGGAGAGGACACAGTGACACAGCAAGGACAGCAGCACACCACAGAAACGCACACATCACTACCACCACCACCACCACCACCACCAAACACCACCACCACCACCACCACCACCACCACCACCACCACACCCCGGCACCACAAACCCCCTGCACATTACACAACACACACCGCACCAGCACCACAAACACCATGGCACCACAAAGGATGCCCAAGTTCACGCCCATGGAGCTGACGGTCATGGTCGACGAGATCATCAAGGTGTACCCACAAATCTATGGGAACATGGTCCAGCACACACCACTAGCCACCAGAAACAGAATGTGGAACCGGATCGTAGACCAGGTCAATGCAGTCGGGACCCTGCCCAGAAACAGAGTCGAGATTAACAAACGTTGGAATGACGTAAAGAGCCTGGTCAAGAAGAAGGAGGGCAAAAACAGAGAGCTGGCTGCCGTCACTGGCGGAGGGAATCCCGCGCTCTTTAAGACCTTCAAAGCGTGGGAGGAGAAGGTGCGAGTCGTAATCCATCCGGAGATCCTCGCCGGATTAGCAGGGGAGTGGAGGCTGGTAAGTACAAACTAATGTATACCAGCACACCGCTATGTACTCACATGCGCAACTACCATGCCACAGCTCCCAGGGACAAACACCCCCATGTCCAGCACACAATACACAACACATCACACACACATGCAACAGACACTACCACACACAGCCCAAACCGAACAACTGTAAGATGCGTGGGGACATGTGTACACTAAGCCAGCCACGTAACCACCAACAGGTCCCCAAATATGCCAGAAGCGCCACAACGAGCACCCACCACACCCATGTGTCCGCCACAGCTGCACTAACCGACAAGTAACAGGTAAGTGGCAGGAACACAAAGTGCAGTGGGTGGGACGGTGGACAGCCCAAGTACAACACACACCAGGCCCCAGTCCCACAGCACAGCAAGGAGGAGCATCCCCCACACCCCACAGCCACGTGTCAGCCACCGCAGTGCACAACGACAGCCGAAAGGCAGACATCACGGTCCACAGCAATCGGTGTCAGTGGGTGTACAGCCACCCCCACGACCCACAACACCCCCCACCCCCACAGACCTGCAACATGGAGCATCCCCCGCTTAGAGCCATGTGGCATCCAGTACAGTGCACGCACGAACAACTTGCAGGTGGGAAACTGGACAGGGCTGGATTACTGGAGGCATGAGGACCATAACACCACCAACACATGGGACATGTCACGTAGCAGACGAACACGCAGCACCGCCCACCGTCACGAACAAGTGAACAATGTGCACACGGACATGAACAACAGACTCACACCCCACATGACCCATCACAGACATAGCAACACCCAAGGAGCCACGTCTGCATGCACAAGCCACACTGAATATAGTCCCACACGGCAGCCACTGTGCAACTCATCACACACAACCGAAACACCATTGAAGTCCTGTCCATGTAGCCCCCACTGCCTGTCAACCCCACACCCCACAACTACGCCTATGTAAGACAAACAACACTAGACGCAACAGAGCGGAACAACATAAATGCACACGAACACCACTGAACCCATCAAACTCACAGACACACCATGCACATACAACATACCATCCATCCCATCCGTCAGCCCCAGTCTCATGAAAGGCATGTCATCCGCACAGCTGCCACACATACAGCAGTCTCGCTAAGACACATGCCCATGACCAACCATGTGCCAGAAGTCAATTAAGCGCACAACACACTGTGAGCAACAACACACAACATGGGCCACACCCCCCGAGCACTGCAGTGATGCACATGGCACAGGGCAGCACGCACACCAAGGAGATGGGACAACTGCAATACGTTGGCTGGCACACAACTATCACTCACTCATAACGATGCGTCCAATGCCATGTCCAGTAATCACAACAGACAGCAAATATGCAGGGCATGTCAGGCATGCACACACCTCAGACCATGCACTGTCATGCTGCCACAACACATGTCACGTTCGGCACCCATGGCTCACAGCATGTACCCCAAAAGCATATCCCCTCCCAAATGCGAATCTGGGGCATGGCCCCCATGTTGCCATATGCGTTCCTAAGCGTTCCATTTGAACCCCAAAAGCATATCCCCTCCCAAATGCGAATCTGGGGCATGGCCCCCATGTTGCCATATGCGTTCCTAAGCGTTCCATTTGAACCCCAAAAGCATATCCCCTCCCAAATGCGAATCTGGGGCATGGCCCCCATGTTGCCATATGCGTTCCTAAGCGTCCCATCTGAACACCAAAAGCAAAGTACAAACCAGACCCAGGATGGGCCAGGAGCCCGCATACACCAGAGTCACAATGAGTAGGGGCACAGCAACACACCCATCGGCATGGCCAATCCGTCCCATGCCACATGTGCACAGCACACAGTCCCATTGCCTAGCACACACAACTACAGATGCCACAGCCACACACTCGCCTCCGGGAAACCCATGTACGAGATTGCACGAACTGCCAATGTCAGACGACTAATACATACTTCGCCAGGTGCAACACAATAACAAATCTCATTCTCTCCACAGGTGACGAACTGCTGGATGCTGGGGATGGAGACAGCAGCCAGCACAGCCAGCCCACAAGCCCCCAACGAGGACACACGGATCTGGAGGATCTGTCCTCCTCTTCGGACACGGACCACCAAGCTGGCCCATCTGGCGTGGCAGGGCCCAGCCGCTCCCCAGGACCCCTCCTACCCACCAACCCATCATCCAGGGATGCTGAACAGTCCCAGTCCCCTGCTGCCACTGTCGTTGCGGCCACACCCACGGTCATTGCGGCCACTACCACTGCCGCAACCGCCACCATCGCCGCACCGACCACCACCGCCTCCACCACCACCACGTCTTCGCTGGCACCAGCCCCAGCGCAGGTGGTGGCCCGGCCGACTGGATCCACCCTGGGAGCCACAGCGAGGACCGTGGTGTGCAATGTGGCTAGTGGGCAGGCCGGTGGCAGCAGGACTGGTAGGAGGAGCAGGGTCAGGGAAACGCCAGCCTCCCCTGGGAGCCATGCCCTGCCTCAAATGGCCAGAGTCCTTGGGGCCTATGAAGAGGCCCAAGGACAATGGGCCAGGTCTGCTACTGACACGCGGGAGGTGCTGGGGGTGCTGAGGTCCATGGACGCCCATATGGGCCAATTCGTGTCCCGTATGGACCAACTCGTGGACCTCATGGGCCAGCTGGTGGTGGCGGTGGGGTCACAGGCAAGGCCAGCAACACCACCTCCGCCACCACCTGCTAGGGCGCAGGGTCGGGCAGCAGTGTCCACTTCCCCTGTGTCCACAGCCAGTGAGCACACCTCACCCACCACCAGCAGGTCGCCACCACACACCCCCTCCCAAACGTGGAAGGGGCCGTCCGAAGAGGAAACAGATCTCCCGGGAGGACTTCGCACGCTCCAGTCGCAAGTGAGGCAGCCAGCCAGCCTTCCGCCAGCCTTCCTTGACCAGCCACTGCATTGACTTGCTCTACGATCCCACTCCACACAGCCAGCTGGATGGCATGTGTGTGTTGGACTATGGACATAGAACCAGTGGGTACACCCTGATCATCACGCAGCCATGACCGACAGCTCATTGTCACTGCACGCACCACTTTTGTCATCACCTTACACACAATCACATGTCACAGTTTGTAATAAATGCACCTTTTTCACTAACTGCTGTTTGTGCCCTGTGTTTTATTTGTACGGAATACAACGGCCACCTTGGGCGGAAAGGCACCTGATGCGTGGCATGGCAATGGAATCCGGAGGGCCTGTAGGGACCTAGGGGTGGGAGACAGAACAGGAGCACATTCAATGAGTGTGTCACACACCCATCACACAGTACATGTCAACAACTACAAGCAATGTACACACATCGCACAGAGCAATAGGGCACAATGCCACAGTCACCAACAGTGGCATACTACCCTGGCCATGGAGTGTTGACACACTGCACGCAGTGAACATACGGCCACCCTGACACAGCACACACACACCTGCACAGATACAGACACATCATCCGTCGTACATGGACACTCACCGTCAAGTGAAGTAGCGGGCGATGAGCTGCTGGCGCACATTCCCAGCTTCCTCCTCTCCGCTGTCCACCTCACTCGAGCTGTCCTGGTCTGCGGGCTGGGGCCCTGGTTGATCTCCGTCATCCACAATGAGGGGGATCTGCTTCCGAATGGCCAGATTGTGCAGCATGCAGCACGCCACCACTATCTGGCACACCTTCTGTGGGGAGTACGCCAGTGCACCCCGGTGCGGTCCAGGCACCTGAACCTGGACTTGAGGAGGCCAAAGGTACGCTCGACCACACGTCTGGTCCTCCCATGTGCCTCATTGTATCGATCGTCTGCTGGGGTGCGAGGATTCCTCAATGGACTGAGCAGCCATGCCCCATTCGGATACGCAGAGTCACCTGGGTGTGAGGGACACAGAGAACCGTTGCTATTCCAACTGGACAGGGGACAGCATCGCACAACCAGCACGCTACACCACTCCACATACTCACCGACAATACAGCCACGATCCTGTTGCAGATTGGCCATCAGTCGTGGCAAGATGCTGTTGCGCATTATGTGTGCGTCATGTGCCGAGCCTGGAAACTTGGCACACACGTGGGTGATCACCATGTCCGCAAGGCACACCACTTGCACATTCAGGGAGTGCGTGTGCTTCCTGTTGCGGTACAGGTGCTCAGTGGCCTGTGGTGGAACAAGGCCAACATGTGTGCAGTCAATGGCTCCCACGACGTGTGGGATTCTGCCAAGGGCATAGAATGCACCCTTCACTGCCGCCAATTCACGAGCCCTGGGGAATCTGATGTACCTGTTTCGGTACAGCATCATGGCTGCCAGTACATCCCTCAGCACCTTGCTGAACATGGGCTGGGACATCCCTCCTCCACTGCCCACTGTGTGCTGGAATGACCCAGTGGCGAAGAAATGCATGGCGGCCATCACCTTAGCCGTGGGGGTGACAGCAGTCGGATACACCCTGCGGGGACGGAGATGGGGCTCTAACATGGCACACAGTCGATGCAGGGTTGGCCTGTCCAGCCGAAACTTCCTGATTACCTCTGTATCGTCCATGTCCGCCAGCAATTGGTATGGGCGGTCAATGTTCGGTCTCCGCCTGGGTTAAATGGCAGAGGACACATGTCAAAGCAACACGGCACATAGCAATTTCGCATACACATCACTGACATGACTGAGCAAGCACATGAGCCACAGCCCAGCTGTCAAGCTGGGACGGCACGTCCACAATACACTTACACAGGTCTCCCAACAATGGCAATGGCAAGTGAGACATACCACTGCCATGTGCATGCACATGGGGATCTAGGCCCCAATGACTTGCGGGGCGTGCTGATGGGGACTGACTGCATATTCGTCAAGCGGCAACGCCACGGCAACATGAGTGTCTGCTGAGCATGGAACTGCTTCCGAGGCTGGATGAGTATGGCACACGACGACGACGATGTGGGCACGGGCTGAGCGGCCAATACAAGTGGGACCTGTGGCACGAGGGGATATGAGACAGTAGTAGGTGTCAGCACTGCACCCTATGTACAGCACTGTACGGATCACAGCTCCCGAAACATTGACTGGTGTCCACATTGACAGCCCCATGCCAAGACGGCTGTGTGCTTGCAGTCACACGTCACAGGTGAGAGGTTACATTGCACGTGCCAGGTGGCAGACGTACATAGTGGGAGCTGGCATGTGTGTGCATGTGTCTCCTGTTCAGGATCCACCAGATGGGCGCTGACTCTGTACTGACCATTGGACACAGCATGTTCCGTGGAAGGCTTGTGTGTGTGGGATGGTGGCACTGGATGTGCCTCCGTTGGGTGGGGGGCCATGCACAGGGCGGGTACGTCGATGATTGCGCATTGTTGGTCACGGTGGGTGCACCAACTAAGATGTGTTGCCCTGTGTTCAATTCCTATGTCCGCATGATGATGGACTGTGGATGTGAGCAGACTACACATTGGTCGATGTGCTGTCTATATGCATGTGCCTTCACACCAGGCACAGCTGCCCCTGCACATGTGACCCCTGCTGGACTCGCTGCTGGGTCTGTGGAGCTGATGCACCTTCTGCGCGTGGGGCGGACAGCTCTCCTCACTTTCCTCATTGCGCATGTCATGTCTTTGCCGCAGGTGACATGGATCATGGAGGGCCCACATGTACGCGTGGGTAGGCTACACATGATTGTTCACTGGTCGCCACCCCCAGTCAGTGTTTCGAATGGGAAGGTTGTCGTGCTGGTGGTATGTTCGATGTGGCGGATGGGCGGGCCTAGGTGCGGGCTTACATTCCGGACATGGGGGGTAGTTGGATTGGCGACTAGTTGCAGTACACACGGGACACGTCTCTTCCTTTCCACATCTGGGTCATCCCTTGTACTAACTGACAGTGATACAGTCATCTTCGCCCCAGCCCTCATGTCCTCCCCTCGCCCCCCAATATGCATGCTCACCTGCGAGGCTAGCGCTTGCACAGGCAGCCCCAAGCTCGCACCAGAGAGGGCAAGGAGTGTATGTGTGGGTCCAGTTGCACGAGTGGGCTGTCTCAGGGTATGATGTGTGGCGGGACGCCGTCCACCTGCGTGGTGCCCCAAATGGAGACCCGGCCTGCATGGACTATGCATCACAGTCTTCGCCTTCCGGATCCGCCACCTGCGACACCCAGTGGCTGTGGCTGCCCTTGCGGCCAGGCCGCGTCCGTCTGTGGCCCACACATTCACTCTTTGGCCTCTCTGGGGAGGGCTCGGGGGTGGTGGCGCACGCGCTTGCACTTAGTCGCAATGGCATGTGTCGTGGTTGGTATGATGGGCAATGGATGGGATGGTGCGAGCCACCTCCCGTGACGTCAGTGCTGCTCGTGCTGTGGTGCGTCCCCCTACACTTCCATCTGACTTGTGCCATGCTAGACGTTGAGGTTCTATTGCCTGCGTGATATGACCAGGAGGAGCGCGAGGAGACCTCTCACACACCATGCTCCACTGCCATCCCGTGCCCTGTATCGCCTGTGCGGATTGACTATGTTGGGGTTACACCTGGTCGACTGGGGCTGTGTGTGCCTTGTCAGGGGCATGGCGGGCGCACAACAGGATCCAGCTTGTCCACAGAGGGTGGGCTGAGGTGCGCCTGGTACCGCTTTGTACGTGTGCCCGGCTGCTGTGCACACACGTGTTCACTCCCCCCGACAGGTGTCCTCTCACAATGCCCAGGGAAGCGGTGGTGTACTGTTCATGACCCCTCCCAATACGGCGTGCTCCAACTTGGCATGTGCGCATCTACCCGTCGCACCCACCCACCTGAGCACTGCGTCCATACGACTTCACACGACACATGTGTGTCTTCCACAGTAGTGCTACTCATTTGCGTTGACATCCAATACCAGTGGACTACATGGTCATGTCACGACTGCCGTGTACTTCACATACTCTCATTCCTCTCTCATTCGTACTTGTGAAATGAGTCAGCGGAGACAGTTTTGGTTTCAAACATTATATTGAGTCTTCTGTCCTCTGTGATGCAGTATAGTGGACACTACTGGCAGCGGAATACATGTTGAGGATATACTGAGCATGATTACAAATGGGATAGGGTGTAGGGTTACATGTGATTAGCTGTTGCATGTGGGATGTGGGCTTCAGAGTGACATCTGCTTGGTCAAGGCTGTGCTAATGTACATTTACGTATAGCTGCGGAGCTGCGGACTTTGACACAGACGGTATACATGTAGCCTACCAGACCGCTCGGCATCATGGGCACAGTCCATCTCAGTTCCATGTGACAGGTTTGCTGCGGTTGTTCCTCATGCACGCGTGCATGTGAGATGACATCAGGGCATGTGCTTGCGTGCATGCAGCGGCGTGCCACTTGTTGTTGCACTGTGGTGGTTACTGGACATGTCACAGTCACTGGGGTCGTGTTGTTGTTGTATGCACTTGTCGTCCATGCAAAGGTCCTGGTATGGGATTCCCGGGGCGGGGGTGGGAGGGGTGCAGCACCCACAGACTCCAGGCGACCTATTCATGTCCACTGAGCGGTGTGTGTGTCCATGTGCGCTGGATCCATGTCGTGTCCTGGTTGTTCGTGCAGTTCCGTCCATGTGGGTGCGATACACAGAGCCCATGCCACTGCCTCCCACGATGCATGCGGTGTTCCTGGATGTGATGGGGAACAGTGTGCATGTCCCGGTCATATCCGATGTCATGGCGATGTCGTTGATGGTGTGGTTACAGTTGCCGGTCGTTTGGTATGGCTGTTGTGGTGGTGACTGGCCAGTCCGTGCGGAAGCTGAGCATGGGTGCGGGGTTGGACATCATAGGTCACTCGGGGAACCTGCGTTGTGGTCCGACGTATTTACAGGTTGTCAGGTATGCGATGCCGTCCAGCAGGGCTTCCATGTCATTGGTGGTGTACATGTTTGCCAGCCAATGAAGCGGATGGTGGCTGTCAAGGTGTTGTTCGTAGGTTGTCCCTTGGAGGACCATGATGGGGCATGCTGGGTGACATTCGATGTAGCTGTTCTCGATGATCCGTCGTGTGGAGGCACAGTGGTTCCATTTCAGTGCGGGTGCGATGTTGGCCACATACGCCATGCCCCCATAGGCAGAGCAGGCCCTGTCGTGTGCGTCCAGAGGGAGGAGTAGTGGTAGCAGGTCCGCCTTCAGACATGCCGGGTTGGAGAGGCATATCTCGACGGGATGCTGGTAGGGACACCTCCGACTGTAGAAGACGGGCATGACGCAGCTGAACAATGTGATGCGGTAAGTCAGTCGGTAACTTACGTTCAGCAGGGACAGGAGATCGCATCCCAATGTATGGCATCAGTGTTGGTTTTGTACAGCTTGAGCTGTTCGGCGTAGTTGGGTAGGTGTGTTGCGGTTGCCATTTCGCAGCGGTTCGTTGAGGTGGCGTGCTCCGGCTGTGTGTGCAGTCTGCAATGTGCACGCTCCGGGGTTGCTGTGAGCTCTGTGTAGTCGTAGGGAGACAGGACTTGTGTTCTGTTGGCTTGTTTGGAGGACACGGGCCCTCTTCCCACATGCTTCTCAGACAGTTCAAGGTCAGTGCTGTGTGACTCCTTCCAATTAACTTGCATGTGGCCGACATGGGGGAGTGTTTTCTTCTTTCTTCCCCGTCCGTTGTGTGCTTCTGTGATATGCGCTGTCTGCCCTGTGGTTGGTCTCCTCGGCATGCCTGTGTTGGTCTATTCTTGGACAATGGCTGTATTCACCGGCTTCTGTCGTAGGGCTGTGGTTTCGGAGTTGGAATGGAAGGTCATTCAGTGCTGTCTGCTCTCCCCTGTGTGGGCGGCAGCCTGCCTTTCCGCTCTGCGTTGGGCCTTGTGTGTGGATGTTATTCTTGGGCCACCTGTTGTCGGTCCCCGGGCTCTTTGGTGTTCCGTTTCATGTGTCTTGTTCATATGTGCAGGGTGGTATGGGTTTTTCAGTGTGGTACTGGCGTTCCTCTTCCCGAAGGGGCCCTGCTTCTCCTAGTTGGTGTTGCCGCCGCTGTGTGCTACGCCATGTTTGTTACACTGGGGTGTGTCCTGCTGTTGCGTGTCTTCACTGACATGTGTGCGTCGGTTGTGTGGCGTTGGGTGTTGTCCGTGAATTGGGCGTTGGGGACATGTCTGTGGCCGGCCTGTCACGTGTCATGTGCGTTCGGGGTGGGGCTGATGTGTGTGCTGCTTGGTTGTGTCCCTGTGTCTGTGTGCGACGCATGCATGGCGCTGCGGTTGGCCTCTGCGTTGTGCGCATGTGTGGCGGCGTCATCGGCGCTTTGGGGCCGTGACGGGGTGGTTGGTTCCTAGTCCCAGGTGGTGTGTACACATGTGTTCTGCGATGTTACGATTTGGCCTGTGTGTCATATGTGGATGCGATGGTGGATGTGTTGTGTACACGCGCTGGTGGGGGTTGTCCGCTTTTTCCGCCCTTGCACTGTGTGCGCTGTTTGCGTGCACTTGTTGTGTGTGTGCCTACCTGCGTCTCCGCGGTACGTTGCGTCCTTGGTGGTGCATCAGCAGAAGCATGGGGAGGGCCTGCAGTGCTGGATTCATGCTCGGGGTGCCGCTTCTTCGTTGTCCGTGCTCTGCGTCCGTGTTACCGCCTCTCTTTCACGTGCGGTGTCTCTTAGCCGTGGGAGCCGTTTGTTTGCGGCATCGTAATTTATACGCCGGGCGGGACGTGTTTCGTCGGACGGTGTGTGTCAATTGTGCTGCGCCGCTACGTGTGCGGACGCACTTTGATGGCGGACGGGGTTGCTGGCTTGCCGGCGGTGTTTGGCCTACTTTTCGCATCGTAATTGGGCGGGCGTGTGGACTGCTGCGTGCCGGCGGTAACTGGTGGTTTTTGCATCCGCCAGCACGGCGGTTGTGCTTCCGCCCGCCATCGTAATGGGCCCCTATATTTTGTTAAAATTTCAGAAATACATAAGTGTCTTTCATACCGATTTTTCCATGTATATATTTTCCCAAATTAATTTCTATATACCCGGTACATAATAAAAAAACATTGCAAGATGCTGCTCAGTTATTGGCTCTGGGTTCGTCGGGTTCCTGGTGAACCTACAAGTCCTATATATCCCCACAACCAGAAAGGTCCAGCGGATGAACGGTATATTGCTTTCAAACAGCTGTCATAAGTAGAAGAAGTTACAGGTGAAAACGTTGACTCAAATGGCTGTTTTTTTCAACTAATTTTCAATTTGTCCTATATTCAACGGTTAGTTTCTATGAAGAAACCTTGAAGGGTCTACACAAATGACCCCTTGCTGAATTCAGAATTTTGTCTACTTTTCTAAAATGTATAGCTTTTCAGGATATATTATTGCTTTCATACCCATTTCTACCATTAACTGGAAAGAGGTTGAAAGCACACAAAATAGCAAAAATAGGCTATGTCCCAGAAAAATGCCAAAACTGTGTAAAAAAATTTGGTTTTCTGACAAAAGTCTGCTTGTCCCTGAAAGCTGGGAAGATGGTGATTTCAGCACCACAACCCCTTTTTTGATACCATTTGCAGGGAAAAAACCAGACGCTTTCATCTGTAGCCCATCTTTCCCATTTTTCAAAAAAAATTTAGCTGTATTTTGGCTAATTTCTGGGTCCCCTCCAGGGGAATCCACAAACCCTGGGTACCTTTAGAATCCCCATGATGTTGGAAAAAAGGGACGCAAATTTGGCGTGGATACCTTATGTGGTCAAAATGTTACAGGGGCCTAAGCGCGAACTATCCCAAATAGCCAAAAAAAGACTTAGCACAGGGGGGGGGGAAAGGCCTAGCAGCGAAGGGGTTAAAGATAACAGTATTTCCTATTTGTATACATTGATGTTGGATTTTTATTGTATGTTGTGTCTTAATTATTTACTGAATTGGTGTTTTTAAATGCTTTACATTCCTGTCTTTGAAGTTAAGCCTGCCTGCTCACAGCCAAGCTACCATTGGTTGAGCATGGGAATAATTTTCTTAGACCTGTTCTGAGCCCTATAGAGTGTTAGTGGCCATATTGCCAGTGGTAAATGCATATCTGCCACTACTAATAATCCACTTTCCAACATTTGGTGCTCAGCGGTGTGGATGAGGACTTGCGTTTAAAAGTACACCTTTCAGTAAAGTCAATTAAGATTTTTAAAATCCTCTATATTGCCTTAGAATAAAACGTTTGAGTTTAATTTTTGGAATTTGGAGCAAAACTGTTTTTCATCCATTGTTTTGATTTTTTCAAATTGTTCTAAGTCTGTGTGCCTAGTTGTTGTGACCCAAAACTAGGGAACCATGGAGCTGGACCTGGCTAAACTGTCCCAGTTCAGGATGGCTGATCTTACGGTACAGTGGAGGCTGAGGGGGCTGCCTGCTTCCAACAAGATTAGGAAGGCAGGTTTGCTTAAGTCCCTAAAGGCCTGGGCGGTGCACAGACAGAATATCGAGTTTGAAATGTCAACATACACAAATATCGAGTTGGAAATATCATGATGCAGCAATATCGTCAGCAAGAATATCGTGGTCAAGAATATCGACTTGGAGGTAAGAAATATCGTTTTTCAAAATATCGAAGTCATTAATATTGTTTGCAAAAATATAGGGGCCTATTAGGATGGCGGGCGGATCGCCCCCGCTGGGCCGGCGGTAGCCACTGCCGGCCCGGTGGGGGCAATCCGCCCGCCATCCATGCCTCAGTGACCCCCCGCCATATTAGGATGGCTGGGGGTCCGCGGCGGACGGGAAGACCGTCCGCCGCTTTTCCGCCGGTCGACTCGTCGACCGGGTGGAAAACGTGCACAATATGGTGGCGGTGTCAGCAAGACACCGCCATCTGCAGACACCGCCATCCATATTGTGATGCAGGCGGAGATGTGCCTTTCCATGGCGGCGTTGCCGCCATGGAAAGGCATACGGTCTTTGGTAATGGGTGCCCGTTGCAGGCCCCCGGGGGGCTGAGGGGGTGGGGGGTGCACTTGGGGGGTACATTGGCATGCACAGGGTGGCAGGCACCGCGCGGTGCCTGGCACGTTGTGCATGCCAATGCGCAACATGCTTTATTTACATTGCGGCGGGTGCTGCTCACAGCACCGCCCGCCGCAATGTAAATGATGCGGGATGCCACCGTGGCGGTGGCATCCTAATTGACATGGCGTGACCGCCGCACCTCTAGCGGGCGGTCCCGTTTGCCGTTGCGGTGGCGGGCGGACTTTGTCCGCCCGCCATCATAATGATGCCCAATGTTGTTTAAAATATCAATGTTTTAATTAGTGTTATGTATTTTAGTAGGTATTTTGAAAGTATTTGAACAATATTTTGTATAAGTATTGCTTTTGTTTTTGATTATATGTGTTACATTTTTAGTAGTTATTAATTTTATTTTAATTAAATTTTGCGTTTTTTAGTTCTGTAGCGGGTTGTGGGTTTATAGGGGAATAGGGTGGGAAGTAATTTAATTATAATGAATTAATTATTATTTTTAATTTATTAGTATTTATTTAATTTAGATTTTATAGTGCTAATTGTGGGAATTAATTTATTATTAATTCATTATTAATTGGTTGTTAATTATTATTAATTAATTAATTGGTAATTATGTTAATTGTGTCATTTTTTTAGGAACGGGTTGTGGGTTTATAGGGGAATAGGGTGGGAAGTAATTTAATTATAGTAAATTTATTTAAAAAAATTATTTATTAATATTTATTTAATTTACATTTTATAGTGTTAATTGTGGGAATTAATTCATTATTAATTATGTATTAATTGCTTGTTAATTATTATTTATTATTTAATTGGTAATTTGTTATGTTAATTGTGTTATTTTTTAGGGGAATAGGGTGGAAAGTAATTTATTTAAATTAATTAATCATTATTTCTTAATTAATGGTAATTCATTAATAAAATTTAAATATGGCACTTGTTAATTAATTGTAGATGTGAGTTGTGGGGTTTATAGTGGTAAAGGGTGGGAAGTAAATTCTTTTACATTAATTATTAAGTTGTTAATTAATATTAATTTATTAATGTAAAATTAGTTATGGAAATTGTGTAATGATTTTTAAGTGTGGGTTCTGGTGTTTATTGGGGTAGAGGGTGGAAAGTAATTTATGTTTAATTAATTAATAATAAGTTGATCATTAATATTAATTCATCAATGCATAAATATTTATAATAATTGTTTATTTTTATTTTGTGTGTGGGTTTTGGTTTTATAGGGGTAACGTTTGGGGAATAAATTAATTTTTATCTGTTTTAATTTGTTTTTTTATTTAATAATATTTAATTAATTAATAATTAATTATGGAGGTACATTTAAAAACATTTTTTAGATGTGTGTTGTGAATTGTGTGGTGTTATAGGGTAGGAAATAAAAAAGATTACATTTATGTAATAATTAATGTTTTGATGATAAAAAAATTATATTAAAAATAGTTATTTTTGTGTAAATTATTATTATTTTTTTTAAAATCTTTCTAGGTATTTGTTAGATCTTTTTAACATTATTATATTTTTCTATCTTTTGGAAATGTTTAATATTTTTATACATGTTTTCTTTTTTTGTTTTTTAAAACTTTTTCTGTTGTACTTGATATTTCGTTTGTTTTTAATTTTGAACTGACTCCAATGAGAATATTAATTTTTACCCCTCTGCTATCCAACACTTTCCCTACTGTTGGACTCACTGGAATGGGAATAGTAATTTTTACCCCTCCACTATCCAACACTTTCCCTACTGTTGCACTCACTGACGTGGGAATAGTAATTTTTACTCCTCCGCTATCCAACACTTTCCCTACTGTTGCACTCACTGGAGTGGGAATAGTAATTTTTACCCCTCCGCTATCCAACACTTTCCCTACTGTTGCACTCACTGGAGTGGGAATAATAATTTGTACTCCTCCCCTATCCAACACTTTCCCTACTGTTGCACTCACTGGAGTGGGAATAGTATGTTTTACCCCTTCGCTATCCAAACTTTTTCCCTACTGTTGCACTCACTGGAGTGGGAATAGTTATTTTTACCCCTCCGCTATTCAACACTTTCCCTACTGTTGCACTCAATGGAGTGCAAAATGTAAGTTTAAAGACTATTAAATATTTTAATGTTTTATTTATAATATGTTTTTTTATTAGATTTTATGTTATAGGTGTATGTATATATATATTTGTAAATTTGTATATATTTATAAAATTTAAAAATAAATTAAAATTAATAGTTTATTAATTGTTTTAAAGTAAATATATATATATATATATATATATTACATTTTATATATGTATGTTTAAATTGTTTTAAATTAAATTTATTTCTTATATTTGTTAAAATGTATATTAAATCCAAATAATTTTTTTAGGTTAATTTTATTATGTAATATATTTAATATTATTTTTACATATATAAAAAATCTATATTTTGTACATCTATATTTCTGACATCGATATATTTTTTCTAGATATTTTTACACTTACCATTATAAATATAGGATGTCGATATTTTTGACATCAATATTTATGACTCGATATTTGTGTATGGGGATATTTTGGGCGTCGATATTCTATCAGTGAACCGGCCTGGGTTGGCTGAGCTGAGGAGATTTGGGGGGGGGGATGGGGAGTGCCCCCACCCTCACCCGGGAGGGGGGTTAGGATGTTGCCTCTTCCATTTTTTCCGTTGTTAGCCAGGTGATTCCAAATGGTGGGTAGAGGGCAGGGTCCTTTACTCAGGAACAATCACTGTCCCTTGCAGAAAGGCAGCTTGAGGCCCAACTAGCTTCCATTGCCTTGGAAAGGGAGAAATTTGAATTAGCTAAGAAGAAGTGGGAGAGGGAGGAGGAGAAAAGTAATGGTGGCAGTGAAAATGATGAAGATTGTGAGATGTCAGGCGTGGTGGATTTGATCACAAACTTCCCAAGGGTATGGTACCCAGGTACATAGAGGGGGATGTCCTTGTCAAATGCTTGACTGCATTTGAAAGGGCCCTTGAGATGTGGGGAGTCTGCCCAAAGCATTGGGATTCACTCTTGTGGGAACTGATTACTGTGGCTGGAAGGGATAGGCTCCTGACCTTGCAGGGAGAGGAGGCGAAGTCCTATACTCACATGAGACAATGTTTAGTTAAGAAATTTGGTTTAACCCCGGAGCAGTACAGGGTAAAGTTTAGAGACACCCAGAAAGTGAATTGAAAGTTATGGGTAGACTTTTTGGATATCTCACAAAAAGTACTGGAAGGCTGGATGGTTGGTAACAACGTTGACACATATGAGGGATTGTATAATTTGTTTTTGAAAGAACATATTTTGACTCATTGTGCAGAAGAGAAGTTACACCAGTACCTAGTGGACTCAAAGCTGTCTAGTCCTAGAGACCTAGTCAAGGCAACTGATGAGTGGGTAAGAACCCGGGTTTCCACTCAGCACCAGGAGGGTGACCAGAAGAAAGGAGGACAGGTCCCTCCCCAGGGTAAAGCCCAGGGAAAAGAAGGTCAAAAATCTAAGGAGTCCTCCAAAGACCCACAAAACCCTGAACAAGGAGGGGGGCCCGAGTCAACCCAAATTCAAAGGGAGGGGGTATCAGGGAAAGAATGGCAAGTTCTTTGATCCCTCAAAAGTGGGGAAGTGCTTTGACTGTAACCAGCCAGGGCACAAAAAGGGAGATGCCATTTGAGCCAAGAAGCTCCCCCCTAAGGGGCCATCCCCTGGTATTGCCAGTGTAAGTGTGGGGGTGGTGAGTGATATCCCGATAAGGTAGGTGGTGGAAGCAACCATAGTGTCCCTGGGTGGGGTGAATATTGCCACCCTTGCTGCCTTATCTCCAAACATGGACAAGTACAGGCAAAGGCCTAAAGTGAATGGGACTGAGGTTGAGGCTATCAGAGACACAGGGGCTAGTGTAACTATGGTCCTGGAGGAGCTGGTGCCTCCAGGAAGGTTGCTACCTGATGAGTTTCACCAGGTGACTTATACAGACAGCCCTACGAAACTCCATCCTATGGCTGTGGTGGATTTGGAAAGGGGAGTTGTGACAGGTCCTATGAAGGTAGCTGTGTCTAAGGTGCTTCTAGTCCAGTGTTTAGTGGTCAATGATATTGAAGCCTCTGAGTGGTCACAGGTGGAGAGAGGACTCTATATGAAAATATTGGAGCTTCCTGAGTGGGTATGTGCAGTGACTAGGTCACAGACTAGCCAGAAGGGAAGGGCTGGACACTTGAACCCTGGAACACAGGGCCAAGCATCCAAGGACAAGGGCACTGGGCCTGGTGAGCCAGTCCAGGGAACTCCAGAGGTGTAGGAGGAATCTAACCCTGATAGGGAGGATCTGGCCTCTGAGGGAGGGACTCCATCCTTGCCAGAGCTGTCAGATTTGGCAGACCTGACAGGAACAGGTGGACCCTCCAGAGCGTAGTTCAGTAAGGGACAGAGAGACTGTCCCACCCTTGAGAGCTTGAGGCGGATTGCCTCTAAGCAAGAGGAGAGGGATGACAGTGGGTTTCATAACATCTACTGGGAACATGGGCAGCTTTATACTGAGGCCAGCAACCTCAAGGAGGGAGCCACCAGGAGGTTGGGGGTGCCCCAGAAGTACAGAGAGTTCATCCTGACTTTGGGTCATGATAGCCCCTTGGAGGGACATTTGGGACAGACAAAAACATGGAACCGGATGGTGAACCATCTCTACTGGCCCCATATGTCTGAAAAGGTAAAGGAGTTTTGCAGCTCCTGTGTCACCTGTCAGGCCAGTGGCAAGGCAGGGGGCAAGACAAAGACTCTATTGATACCACTGCCAGTGGTTGGGGTTCCTTTTGAAAGGGTGGGGATGGACATTGTTGGCCCCCTGGACCCACCTATTGCATCAGGTAATAGGTATATCTTGTGGTAGTGGACTATGCCACTAGGTACCCTGAAGCAATCCCTCTTAGAACCATTGATGCTCCTGCGGTGACTAGACCACAGCTTGGTGTGTTCACCAGAGTGGGTTTCCAAAAGAGGTGGTGTCAGATAGGGGCACAAAAGATCTGTCCAGCTATCTGACTGCTATGTGGGATGAGTGTGGTGTCAACTACAAGTTCATCCCCCCCTATCACCCACAAACAAATGGTCTAGTTGAGAGGTTCAACAAAACCCTGAAGGGCATGATAAATGGGTTGTCAGAGAAACTCGGGAGGAGATGGGATGTACTCCTCCCATGCCTACAGTTTACTGACAGGGAGGTGCCATAGAAAGGGGTTGGATTCAGTCCCTTTGAGTTGCTCATTGGACACTCTGTGAGGGGGCCATTGTGCCTGCTGGGAGAGTCTTTAGAGAAGCCTCTTAAAGAGGCAAAGGACAATGTGCTTGACTATGTGCTAGGCCTGAGATCTAGAATGGCAGAGTACATGTACAAAGCGAGCAGGAAACTGGAGGCCAGCCAGGAGCTCATGAAGCACTGGTATGATCAGAAGGCTACTATGCCTGAGTATACTCCAGATCAGGAAAAAGGACAAGGGAACCCTTAGAGTCAAAAAGGGACCAAGGGTAGTAGTGATTTCTAAGAGACAATGGTCCCTTTAAAGTGGATTTAAGTATGGTAGCCACAATACTTCAATCAAGCTTGGGTCTAATGGTGTCAAAATGGACAAATGTTTAATTATAAAAGTATATAACAAGGCACGACAATATACAAACAGTAAGTGAGCACGACGTGACAGGGTATTGGAAATCAGCTGATTTCCTTACCACAGGCAAGTGACTTAAAAGTGACTTTCAGTGAGGATATATGTTAATGGTAGTCACAGTAACATAGACATATTATACTCCATAAAATTCTTAATTCGCAGTCTAGAGTTTTAAGATGTAGTTGTCGACGACGTTTCGATCCCCAACAAGGTTATGGGATCATCATCAGGACTGAGCAATATTGCAAATGCCTGGGAAGTCGCCTGGATAAGGTAGGGAGAAGGTGGGAGAGAAAAGACAGAGGGGAAGAATTAGGGTACGAAGGGAATGGTAACAAGCTAATTAAAACGCTCACCCACGCGTGAAAGTTAAATAAGAATGAAATTAAGCTCAACCAACACCTGGAACCCCAGTGTGTTGTAGCAATCAGGAGAAGGAAATTTATATTTAAAAGGAACAGTGGGCTATCTGGGGTGCAACCTGGGTCAAATTCCACTGGGAAGTGGAAGAGGCGCGTGTATTCAAATTTGGAAAGGGTCGTGTCCTACCACAGTACAATCGTGAGAGTTGGTGCTCAAAGTATAACAAAGTGGTTGGCTCTATGGTGTGGTATGTATTCCGAGGAGAGGTCCAGGCTCATGCAGTGATTAAATAATCAAGGCAATGCTTACTTGGTCGCACGGGGTGCCAAGGCAGGGGGGTGAAGAAACCCAAAATAAGGGCTTCTTAGCAGATCGCAGTCCGGGTCCAGGTGGCCTATACGGGTAGAGAAGGGGTGATTGAGTGCATGAAGGGCATGGCAGGCCAAAACGGAGCGAGAGGAGCAGGGACGCTTACCGGCTTGGGGGTGAAGAAGGATTAATGGTCACAACAAAGGGGCCGATTCCGATTCGGGTCGGAAATCTCTCCGACTGAGCCGGACCCGGAGAGATTTCCGACCGAATCGGACCCTAGCAGCCCGACCGAACGAGTACGATGCGCACGTATGCCATCGGACTCGAGTCGGTCGGACTCCCATTGAAGTCAATGGGAGCCTGTCGTACAACGCGTACGCGGGCTCCCATTGACTCAATGGGTGCGAGGCGGAGAAGGGCACCCCCTACAGCGTGTACGTGGCGAAGCGACTCGCGCCGTACATGCACAGGTAGGGGGGACCCATGGGTCCCCCCTGTGTGCAACTCGTGCGGCTACGCGTACAGGGGGGTCCGACACGGACCCCCAAAGTACGGCTCCGACTGCTTCTTCGGGCCGGACGGCGCGAGTCGGTCGGACTGCTCGCGGCGCGCATCGTACTTGCCCGGCCGGGGAACGTCTCCATTGCGAGGTGCGCTGCGCATCCATGCGAGTCGGTCGGTGCGGTTGGGACGGGCGTATGAGTCGGTCGGCAAATTTGCACGCGCTCGCATCGTACTCGTTCGGCCGGATGCACGTACGAGTCGGTCGGGAATAAGGCCTCCGAATCGGATCCGGTTCAGCCGAATCCGATTCAGTGCCCTACCTGCCGAGATCGGAATCGGCCCCAAAGTGTCATCACTGGAATGGTGGAACCCAGATAATTGGGTCATAACGTAGGAACTGGATGAATCTCCAAGTCAATATACGGCGATCACCGGGGAGTCGGAACCTGTGATGTCGCAGGGTAAGGAAAAGTATTAGCCATGTAGGGAGCGAAGCCGTGGGGGAACTATGGGGGAAAAAAGTGTGGAGTGACGCGCTTACCTGTAATAGGGCTCGGGGGAAGGGCAATTGGAGAAAGGAGGGAAACCACAATGCGGGTTTCCCAGCAGGTCGATGTCCGGGTCCGAGGAGCCGAAGTATTCACAATAGGATCACAAGAAGGGAATGCCTAAGGGAAGTGGATCCCAGAATTAAAATGTGGGGCCGGGAATTATCCGCAGGTCCGTATAAGGGATCATTGATGGTTATCCGGAGCCTGTAGGGTCACGAGATAAGGAAAAAAGGGCATCAGAGTCCGGCAGAGGTAGGGTTCTATTGGGAGTGTGAGGGGGGAGACGGAGGTGCTTACCTAGAGTCAGGCTCAGAGGAGTCGCAATGCGTCCTAAGCGGCGAGTGCACTGTCGATCAGTTCCGGCTATGAGTGAGCAAGCAGTCACTTATGCACTGGTTCCTAGCAATGGCGAGGCGCCAGAGTGCACATGCGTGGAAAGTGGGGAGCTGGGCCCGCAACCTAGGGAGATGCGAGTGAGAATTGGGCACCATATTGGGAGTGAAGAAGATGGCTAGAATAGGAGGGGTGACTGTAGCCAGAAGCAGAAAGGCGAAGGAAAAAGATATTATAAACATTGCATACAAATGAGCAATTGGGTTCATGCAAAACTCAACAAGTTATATGTAAATACATCGAACCAACAATAATGAGCAGGGGTTATGCCTTAAAGCTACTTCAATTGGTGCGCAGTCAAAATATTGATTTTTTTATATCGACCTACACTAATATCGAGTTTTTAATATCGTAGGGACAGAATATCGATGTCAACAATATCGGTGACCAGAATATCGACCTTAAGGTAAGTAATATCAATTTTTTTTTATATCGAAGTAAGTAATATCGAAGTAAGTAATATCGAAGTAAGTAATATCGTTAGCAAAAATATCGTTAGCAAAAATATCGATATTTATATTAGTGTTATGTATTTTGGTATGTATTTTATATGTATGTTTAACATTTTTTGTAATGTATTTTTATTATTTTTAAATATATGTATTAAATGTTTAGAAATTAGTAATTTTTAAGTAAATTTAGCGTTTTAGTATCAGAACGGGTTGTGGGTTTATAGGGTAATAGGGTGGGAAGTAATTTAATTATAATTAATTAATTAATATGTTTTTATTTATTGTTCACGATTATTAATTTATTAATTAATTATTAACTGGTAATTATTTTTTTTAATTGATTAATTTATCATTATATTAATTATAATTAATTTTTATTTATTTATTGTTATTGTTAATTAATTTATTGTTAATTAATTATTAATTGGTAATTAATTTTTATTAATTGATTAATTGATAATGAAATTAATTATGTAAATGTTTATGTGTAGCGGGTTGTGGGTTTATAGGGGAATAGGGTGGGAAGTAATTTAATTATGATTAGTTAATTAATATTTTTTTATTTATTGTTATTGACAATTAATTTATTGTTAATTAATTATTAATTGGTAATTAATTTTTATTAATTAATTAATTTATAATTATATTAATTATAATTAATGTATTATTATTTTTTATTCATTGTTATTGTTAATTAATTTATTGTTAATTTATTATTAATTGGTAATCAATTTTTATTAATTGATTAATTGATAATTAAATTAATTGTGTTCTTTTTTATGTGTAGCGGGTTGTGTGTTTATGGGGGAATAGGGTGGGAAGTAATTTAATGTTATTTAAGTAAATATTAATTTAATTTTATTTGCAATTAATTATTAATATGTTATTTATTTTACAAAAATGATTTAATTAATAAGTATGTTAATTTAACCCCTACGCTATCCTACATTTTCCACACTGTTACACTCACTGGAGTTGGAATAGTAATTTTAACCCGTACGCTATCCAACACTTTCCCTACTGTTGCACTCACTGGAGTGGGAATAGTAATTTTTACCCCTACGCTATCCAACACTTTCCCTACTGTTGCACTCACTGGAGTGGGAATAGTAATTTTAACCCCTACGCTATCCAACACTTTCCCTACTGTTGCACTCACTGGAGTGGGAATAGTAATTTTTACCCCTACGCTATCCAACACTTTCCCTACTGTTGCACTCCCTGGAGTGGGAATAGTAATTTTTACCCCTACGCTATCCAACACTTTCCCTACTGTTGCACTCCCTGGAGTGGGAATAGTAATTTTAACCCCTACGCTATCCAACACTTTCCCTACTGTTGCACTCACTGGAGTGGGAATAGTAATTTTACCCCTACGCTATCCAACACTTTCCCTACTGTTGCACTCACTGGAGTGGGAATAGTAATTTTAACCCCTACGCTATCCAACACTTTCCCTACTGTTGCACTCCCTGGAGTGGGAATAGTAATTTTAACCCCTACGCTATTCAACACTTTCCCTACTGTTGCACTCACTGGAGTGGGAATAGTAATTTTTACCCCTACGCTATCCAACACTTTCCCTACTGTTGCACTCACTGGAGTGGGAATAGTAATTTTAACCCCTACGCTATCCAACACTTTCCCTACTGTTGCACTCACTGGAGTGGGAATAGTAATTTTTACCCCTAAGCTATCCAACATTTTCCCTACTGTTGCACTGTTTTGAGTTGGAATAGTAATTTTATTACCTCCGCTATCTAATATGTTTTGTATTATTTTAGTTAATGTAGTATATAATTAATTTTAAAACGATAAAAAATAATTTTAATTTGTTATATATATTTATTCAAATTTTATTTATATTGTTGTTTTATGTGTATAGATGTATTTATAATTTATATGATATTTAAAAAAATTTATAAGTTATTAAAATAATTATTAAAAATTATTAGTAAGTATATATATTATATATTATATGTATATGTTTAATTTATTTTTACATTACATATATATTACTTATAATTTTTAAACATTTTAAAATATTTTTAACTATGTTTATTTTAATTATATGTATTATTTAATTTATTTTACATTATTTTTTAACTTAAATAAAAACGATATTTTTAACAACGATATTTTTGACATCGATATTTTTCTCTCGATATTTTTGTACTTACCATAATGTAGATAGGATGTCGATATTCTTGACTTCGATATTCTTGCGTCGATATTTCTGTAGGTCGATATTTTGACCTTCGATATTTTGTCAGTGATTCACTTCAATTAGTGCATTTGAAATCAGCCAAATCCGAGAGGGCGACATCACCTAGGATTGACAGTAAGACAGGCAATGAACCATGTTCATTCAACAGCTGGGAAATTAAGGCGTCAGAGATAGGACAAAGGTGCTGCAGTAGCTGAGGGTCAATGTTCAAAAGTTACAGAAGATTCATCCAAGCTTCAATTCGGTTTATGCCAGTATGGAGGCTGTCCGTGCGAATAATCCATTTTAGTTCCTCTTTGTTGAGGATGCCAGTGATGTTAGAGTTCCGTGGGGGTTGTTGGACCACATTGATTACTTGCCACCGTAGGTCGTCTTCAGTATGGCCAAGAATGGTAAAATGTTCAACAAGTGGTGCAGTCGGAGTTTTACATCGCACGCGGCTCCGGTGTTGGCAGATTCTGATTCTTATTTTCTGCGTGGTTTGCCCAATATAAATCAAATTGCACGGGCATGTGATTGCATATATTACATTTTGCGTGCTACAGTTAGAAAAATTAGTCAAGGTCACATCTATATTAGCATAAACACATTTTTTTGTATCGGTCGTAAGGTGACAAACACTACATCCACTGCATTTAAAATGACCTCTTGTGGGGGGAAGCCCCCACATCGCAGTAAGTGTTTGTGGGCTTTTTTTGTTAGTCAATGCCGCCCTTACTAGGTGATCTTTGATGCTCTTGCTTTTCTTAAAAGCAAACAAAGGACGTTCAATGTGCAATTCACCTACATTCAGTATGGGCCAATTTCTTACTATACATTTTTTCACTAGATTGGAAATCGGGGAAAAAGTAGCGACACAGACAATCTTGTCATCACTGTTCCTAGCTTTAGGGCTCAGGAGTATGTCACGTGGGCAGTACCATGCGCGTTTTAGGGAGTTTTTGACAAGTTTGCGGGGATAGCCTCTGTTGGTCAATTTTTTAGAGAAAATGTTGGCCTCACTGAAGTAATCCTCCTTACGGTAGCAATTACGCTGGATACGGAGGAATTGCAAGTAGGGGAGAGAATCCCGTAAAGCTCGTGGATGGTGGCTGCTGTAAGCTAGTAGGGTATTTTTCTCTGTGGGTTTACGGTAGAGCCTTGTGTACAGCAAGCCGTTGTGCGCTATGATCGTCAGGTCAAGAAAGGCAACCTCTTTTCTGCTCTGTGTCAGGGTAAAGTTTAAACCATTACAATGGGCGTTGAGCCACTCCTTGAACTGAAGGAGTGTATCGTCAGTACCTTTCCAAATTAGGAAAATGTCGTCTATGTACCTTTTCCATTCTAAAATGTGAGAGAGGAATGGGTTAAAGGGGGACAATATCCTTTGGGTTTCAAGCCAGTCCATATATAATATGGCAAAGTTGGGCGCAAAAACTGCGCCCATGGATGTGCCCTTGACTTGTTGATAAAAACTGCCATCGAACAGGAATAAATTACGTGAAAGACATAATTTTAGTAGGTGGAGAATAAATGAGGTGGGGACCGGATGGGGGTGTGGTCTTGAGTTAAGAATAGTCCCGATGACGTCAATGCCCTCCTCCTGCGGGATGTTGGTGTAAAACGACTCGACGTCAAGAGTGCAGCGTGTACATTGTTCTGGGTCAAAGGGGATTCCCTCAACCAGATTCACCATGGCCATGGTATCCTTTATGTAGCATAACGTCTTGGGGACAAAGTCTTTGATAAAATGTTCAACATATCTTCCCAGGGGATCCAGGATTGAGCCGCACCCAGAGACAATAGGCCGACCAGGAGGGATCATAGCATTTTTATGAACCTTGGGCAAGGTATAGATCACAGGAGTGCGGGGTGATTTGGTGTTTAGATATAAAAATTCTTTTTTACTAAGGAAACCCTGAGCTCTACCCTCTTCTGTGATGTCATGGATGAGGGTCTGAATCTCGTTAGTGGGGTCTGATGTGAGTCTCAAGTAGTGGTCCCTCCTAGATAACTGCCTATGTATTTCATGTTTATAGGTGTCTATGTCTTGGAGTACGATCCCCCCTCCCTTGTCCGCAGGTTTAATCACCACGGTACCATTTTGCTTTAGGTCAAGTAGAGCATTTTTCTCTATTAGCGGGAGATTGTAAGGAATAAACCGATGTTCTCTTTCTAAGTCCATTATTTCTGTGAGGACTAGTTTTACGAAAGTCTGTATCTCAGTGGTAATACTGTTTTGTGGTGGAGAGAAGATAGAGGGTGGGCGAAACGGTGCGTAGGCTGTCGGGGGATCATAAGGTTTATCAAAGAAAAAGGCATGGAGACGTATTTTCCTGAAAAAACGGAGGAGTTCAATCTGTAACTCTAAAAAATTAGGTTTAGAGGTCGGAACAAAGGATAGTCCTTTGCTGAGTAGTGCAATCTCTTTTTCTGACAATTGATGATTAGAAAGATTAAAGATTGGAATAGAGTCAGGGTCAAGCATGGTGTCCGTGTTGGCGGTCAAAGTGACGTCTGTGTTGTGGATGGATGCTGTCAATCGTCCTACCACTGGTAATACCTCTGCCTCGTCTGTCTGTCTCCCGGTGCACTGTACCAACGTGGGGGGCGTGTTGTGCACCGATTTGCCTGGCGTCCTTGGTCCTTGTCTAAAAAATTAGTGTTGTTGTTCCTGTTTCTATATGTGCTATGGCCTTCAGCTGAGTGCGAATTGTCAGAGGACTCAGCGGAGGTGTCAGAGAAACCTACAATGTTTTGCTGCTTATTAAAACGCCCCCAAGGGCGCTGTATACGGGGTGCCGAATATAGTCTGTTGGTTTAAAAGTCCTCTACTAAATATGGGTAGGTCCTCTCTAGCTTGTAGTTTTTTACGTCTCTTCTTACTTTGGTGGTTTTTTTGTTTTGTTCTATCCTATGGAATTCTGAGATGGTTGTTTCTACTTTTTCCAATAATGTTTTAGCGTCAGTTAATCCGCTATTGTCTTTTATTTGTTTCTCAATGTCTTTTATTTCTGCCTCCAGTTTGCTGATTTCTTCTGTAGCTATATCAATGCCCAAGACCATCCAGTGTCTTGAGCAGGTTGTCCCAATATAGCTGAACCCAGTGAGGTATTTTTTACTATCGGTAAAGACTCCCGGGACATTACGCACTTGTAAGCCAACAGGTATTGTGTATGTCTTGAGGTACTCGGTAAGCATACGAACCATGAGTTGTAGCCTAATTAATTTCTTGGTAGATTTTTGTAGTTGGTGAAATATAGAACTTTCAGTTGTGCTAGATGTTTCCGGAGTATCCGAAAAGAGGGATGGACCCTCCAGAATTTTTTTAATGTATTCATCTGAATACAGGGGAGCGTGGTGTGTCATACCTGATAATTCAGAGGTAGGGGGGTTGTTAGTTAGGGGGAAAAAGGGGGGCCACTAGGCAATAGTAGGAGGAATATATAAAAAAATATATCCCTTGCAATCCAGCGATTGCGCTCAAGATCAGGAAAAAGGACAAGGGAACCCTTAGAGTCAAAAAGGGACCAAGGGTAGTAGTGATTTTTAAGAGACAATGGTCCCTTTAAAGTGGATTTAAGTATGGTGGCCACAATACTTCAATCAAGCTTGGGTCTAATGGTGTCAAAATGAACGAATGTTTAATTATACAAGCATATAACAAGGCACGACAATATCCAAACAGTAAGGGGCCGATTCCGATCTCGGCCGGTAGGGCTCCGAATAGGATTCGGCTTTACCGGATCCGATTCGGAGCCCTGTTTCCCGACCGAACCGTACGCGGGTCCGGCCGAGCGAGTACGATGCGAATTCGCCGACCGACTCGTCCGGGCGACCCGACCGCTCCGACCGACTCGTACCCGGATCGTACCGCTCCGACCGACTCGGTCGGACACGATTCGCACCGCGCAATGGAGACGTTTTCCGGCCGGGTAAGTACGATGCGCACCTCGACCGCTCCGACCGACTCGCGCCGTCCGACTCGAACTCGCTGTCGGAGCCGTACTTTGGGGGTCCGTGTAGGACCCCCTGTACGCGTACCCGTGCGAGGCGCACACAGGGGGACCCATGGGTCCCCCCTACCTGTGCGTGTACGCCGCGGCGCTCGCGGCGTACTCGCTGTAGGGGGCGCCCTTGTCCGCCTCGCACCCATTGAGGCAATGGGAGCCCGCGTACGCGTTGTACGACCGGCTCCCATTGAGTTCACTGGGAGTCCGACCGACTCGTGTCCGGTGGCATACGAATGCATCGGACTCGTTCGGTCGGACTGCACGGGTCCGATTCGGTCGGAAATCTCTCCGGGTCCGGCTCGGTCGGAGAGATTTCCGGCCCGAATCGGAATCGACCCCTAAGTGAGCACGACGTGACAGGGTGTTGGAAATCAGCCGATTTCCTTACCACAGGCAAGTGATTTAAAAATGACTTTCAGTGAGGATATACGTTAATGGTAGTCACAGTAACATAGACATCTTATACTCCAGAAAATTCTTAATTCGCAGTCTAGAGTTTTAAGATGTAGTTGTCGACAACGTTTCGATCCCCAAAAAGGTTATGGGATCATCATCAGGACTGAGCAATATTGCAAATGCCTGGGAAGTTGCCTGGATAACGTAGGGAGAAGGTGGGAGGGAAAAGACAGAGGAGAAGAATTAAGGTATGAAGGGAATGGTAGCAAGCTAATTAAAACGCTCACCCATGCGTGAAAGTTAAATAAGAATGAAATTAAGCTCAACGAACACCTGGAACCCCAGTGTGTTGTAGCAATCAGGAGAAGGAAATTTATATTTAAAAGGAACAGTGGGCTATCTGGGGTGCAACCTGGGTCAAATTCCACTGGGAAGTGGAAGAGGCGCGTGTATTCAAATTTGGAAAGGGTTGTGTTCTACCACGGTACAATCGTGAGAGTTGGTGCTCAAGGTATAACAATGTGGTTGGCTCTATGGTGTGGTGTGTATTCCGAGGAGAGGTCCAGGCTCATGCAGCGCATAAATAATCAAGGCAATGCTTACTTGGTCGCACGGGGGGTGCCAAGGCAGGGGGCTGAAGGAACCCAAAATAAGGGCTTCTTAGCGGATCGCAGTCCCGGTCCAGGTGGCCTTTATGGGTAGAGAAGGGGTGATTGAGTGCATGAAGGGCATGGCAGGCCAAAACGGAGCGAGAGGAGCAGGGACGCTTACCGGCTTGGGGGTGAAGAAGGATTAATGGTCACAACAAAGTGTCATCACTGGAATGGTGGAACCCAGATAATTGGGTCATAACGTAGGAATTGGATGAATCTCCGGGTCAATATACGGCGATCACCGGGAAGCCAATTGCCCTTCCCCCGAGCCCTATTACAGGTAAGCGCGTCACTCCACACTTTTTTCCCTTGTAGTTCCACCACGGCCTGGCTCCCTACATGGCTAATCCTTTTCCTTACCCTGCGACATCACAGGTTCTGACTCCCCGGTGATCGCCGTATATTGACCCGGAGATTCATCCAGTTCCTACGTTATGACCCAATTATCTGGGTTCCACCATTCCAGTGATGACACTTTGTTGTGACCATTAATCCTTCTTCACCCCCAAGCCGGTAAGCGTCCCTGCTCCTCTCGCTCTGTTTTGGCCTGCCATGCCCTTCATGCACTCAATCACCCCTTGTCTACCCGTATAGGGCACCTGGACCCTGACTGCGATCCGCTAAGAAGCCCTTATTTTGGGTTCCTTCACCCCCCTGCCTTTGCACCCCCCGTGCGACCAAGTAAGCATTGCCTTGATTATTTAAGCGCTGCATGATCCTGGACCTCTCCTCGGAATACACACCACACCATAGAGCCAAACACATTGTTATACCTTGAGCACCAACTCTCACGATTGTACCGTGGTAGGACACGACCCTTTCCAAATTTGAATACACGCGCCTCTTCCACTTCCCAGTGGAAGTTGACCCAGGTTGCACCCCAGATAGCCCACTTTTCCTTTTAAATATACATTTCCTTCTCCTGATTGCTACAACACACTGGGGTTCCAGGTGTTGGTTGAGCTTAATTTCATTCTTATTTAACTTTCATGAGTGGGTGAGCGTTTTAATTAGCTTGTTACCATTCCCTTCGTACCTTAATTCTTCCCCTCTGTCTTTTCCCTCCCACCTTCTCCCTACCTTATCCAGGCGACTTCCCAGGTATTTGCAATATTGCTCAGTCCTGATGATGATCCCATAACCTTCTTGGGGATCGAAACGTCGTCGACAACTACATCTTAAAACTCTAGACTGGTAATTAAGAATTTATGGAGTATAAGATGTCTATGTTACTGTGACTACCATTAACGTATATCCTCACTGAAAGTCACTTTTAAGTCACTTGCCTGTGGTAAGGAAATCGGCTGATTTCCAATACCCTGTCACGTCGTGCTCACTTACTGTTTGTATATTGTCGTGCCTTGTTATATACTTGTATATTTAAACATTCGTCCATTTTGACACCATTAGACCCAAGCTTGATTGCAGTATTGTGGCTACCATACGTAAATCCACTTTAAAGGGACCATTGTCTCTTAAAAATGAGTATACTCCAGGACAATTAGTGTGGGTGTTGGAGCCTCTGGCTCCCAGGGCCCTCCATGATAAGTGGAGTGGGCCCTATGCAATCTTAGAAAAGAAGGGTGAGGTTACCTATTTGGTTGACCTTGGCACCCCCAGGAACCCTCATAGAGTCTTGCATGTTAATAGATTGAAACCCCACCATGACAGGGCAGATATGACCATGTTGCTGGTCACTGATGAGGGAGTGGAGGAGGAAACTGAGCCAGTGCCCAAACTCCTCTCCACTATTGTGCAAGATGGGTCACTGGAGGGAGTGGTGCTCTTTGCCAAGCTGACAAACCAGCAGCACAGAGACTGTAAGCAGGTGCTGGAGCAGTTTGCTGGCCTGTTTTCTTTGACTCCAGGCATCATTGAGTGATGTGTGCACCACATTGACACTGGTGACAGCCTACCTTTCAAAAATAATCTGTACAGGTTGACCATGTCAGAGCCAGCATTAAAGCTGAGATAGCTAAAATGCTGGAACTGGTGGTAACTGAATTGTCTGAAAGTCCATTGGTGAGTGCAGTGGTTCTAGTGCCCAAACCTAATCCTCTGGGGGGACACAAGGAGTTAAGTTTCTGTGTGGACTATAGAAGACTGAATGCAGTCACAAAGACTGACGCTCACCCTATACCTAGAGCTGATGTGCTCATTGACAGGTTAGGGGCGGCTAAGTACCTGAGTGCTCTTGATTTGACTTCAGGTTACTGGCAGATTGCCCTCAATGATGGAGCAAAGGAGAGGTCAGCATTCTTCACACCAGAGGAACATTATCAGTTCAAGGTTAAGCCCTTTGGCTTAAAGAATGTACGTGCCACCTTCCGAAGGTTGGTGAACAGGGTCTTGTCTAGGTTGGAACAGTTCAGTGCAGCTTATCTGGACGATATATCTGTATACAGTTCTACCTGGGGGGATCACTTAAGTCACCTAAGGGAAGTGCTTCAGCCCATGCAGCAGGCAGGCTTGATTATTAAGTCAAGTAAGTGCCAAATAGGGCAGAGTTCTGTGGTGTACCTGGGCCACTTAATACCAAAATGTCTTCTATTTTGGATTGGACAGCTCCTATTACCCAGACTCAGGTCAGGGCATTCCTTGGACTGACCGGGTATTATAGAAGGTTTGGTCAAATAATATGGGACCATTGTGGGGCCCCTAACAGAACTCACTTCTAAGAAGAGGCCCAAAAGGTGGATTAGACCCCAGAGTGTCAAAAGGCTTTTGACACTCTGAAGGCTGTTATGTGTTCAGCACCAGTGTTGCTGGCCGCTGACTACACAAAAGAATTTGTGGTTCAGAAAGATGCTTCAGAACAAGGGATTGGGGCAGTGTTGTCATAGATAAATAAGGAGAGCATTGATCAGCCAGTTGCCTTTATTAGCAGGAGACTTCTTCCCAGAGAGCAGAGGTGGAGTGCCATTGAGAGAGAGGATTTTGCTGTGGTTTGGTCCCTGAAAAGTTGAGACCATATTTGTTTGGGACCCACTTTCGTGTTCAAACTGACCACAAGCCTCTCAGATGGCTCATGCAGATGAGAGGGGACAATCCCAAGCTGTTAAGGTGGTCTATTTCCCTACAGGGAATGGACTTTACAGTGGAACACAGACCTGGGGTTGCCCATGCAAATGCGGATGGACTTTCCAGGTTTTTCCACTTAGCTGATGAGGACTACAAGGGTGTAGGTTAGTAACCCATCATCTTTCGTTTTGGGGGGGGGGCGCTATGTTGCAAAGTCATCCTGTGCCCTGGACACCCCCCAACTTTTTGCTGACTGGTACTGGTGGTAACTGACTCTGACTGACACTGGGCTCTGCCTAACCAGGCCCATGGCCAGTGCTATGCTAAAAGAGACACGTAGAATACAGTGAAAACACCTACATACACTAGAGTATACTATAGGTTAGGGTACCCCTGTGATTGGCATGGCCTCCCCTATAAGGCCCTAGTATATAATAGGGAGGGGGATTGAAAATACCTTTAAGCCCCTAGTATAGAATAGGACAGGGCAGTTTAGAGGCCAGCAGCCTTTTCTGCACTTGCATGTGTGCACTGCTGGAGCCTGAGGTCAGTTTAAACGCAGCCCTGTGTTACAGGACTACTTTTAATATGCAAATTGTGCCCAAACACAACTTTGGTGTTTGGGGCACTTAAAAATGGATACACTACAATGTATGGGCATGGTAGGTACCAACAGGGTCTCCCCTAGGTGTCCCAGGGGTGGTGGGGGGGGTCAGGTACTTATAAGGAGAATGCTTATAAAAAGGTTTTTATATGCCCTGGGGTTAGTGAAATTGAACATTTGACTCCCCACATTGTAGTAAAGCGCTTCCCAAAATCGACTTTTGTGCTAGGAGCACTGTGAAATGAGGATCTGCACTATTTTGATATATTCAGAACCCTAAAGTCTTTCCTAGGTGTTCCAGGGGTGTGGTGGGTCCTGTAGGTATAAGCAGGGTCCTTATAAAACCTGTTTTAGAGGCCCTGGTATTGGAGAAATTGCCCAGTTCATTCTTCCTTTGCAGATCCCCAGCCCATAGGTTAACATTGGAGAGGTTATTAGTCAATAACTGTAAAAAGAAAAGCCATAAAACTAGGTTTAAAGAACTCAGTAGAATGATAAGGATAAATCCAACAATATGGTATTATTGAATTTCTACTAAAATGTACAGACAAGAAGTTATAAGACTGTCTTGTCTGTAAGCCAAAATTCAACCCTGTAGTGCTCTGCCCTGATTGGTCAGAGATAAGTGGATTAGCCTGGCTGCTTTGAAGAGGTGATAAATGACCCCTGGGGTTAGGGAGCCTTTAAGGGAGGAGAGGTTGCTGGGCATAGGAATGCCAGAGCCAGGGGGAGGGGTAGTAGATAATGTTCTTCAAGGGAAGGAGGAGACAAGCAAAAGACACCAGTTTCATTTACAACTCTCCCCTTTGAACCAAGGCAGATGCTAGGCTTAAGGAAGAAATGAGCAGATGCAAGGGGAGAGACTATGGAGATTAGCCATCCTGGGGGTGTGTTTAGCCATCTCTTCTCTCCTTGCTGAATATTCTGACATATTGAATTTTGGAGGAATAGTGCTTTCTGGGTTATCATTGTGCCACTCTTTGGAGGAAGTGGTCATGCTCTGGGGTGTTGCCCTGCACCTCATTGGACAGGAGCGCCCTCCTGCCTGACCCCAGAGAACACTGTATAAGTATCTGAGAGGGGCAGTGCCTCTCAGATCCGCTTTTTGAAACCTAAGAGAACCAGAAGGGCCCACGCTGAGGAGGTTGATGTGCCGACATCAGGCCCTGTACTCTGAAGATTGAGCCTTTTGCACCATCTAAAACTACAGCCCTGTGGATCAAACCTGCTTCAAAGGGACTAAAGAGTGGACTCCCTGCAAGCTACGGGTTAACAGAGATCACTTGGATAATCACCACAAAGAATCCTCAGCCTGGAGTACTACCAGTGGATTTGTAAGGGTTTTGTCCAAGTGGATTGTGGGAACTGAAGTCCCAAACTTGCAAGGACCCTCTTGGAGATTCCAGACCCTTGAATTGTGTTTTGGACACTTTGGACCTTCAAGAGGAACTTCAGGAAGGAGTTCCTAAGGCTGCATGACATCTGGTGAGAAATCCTCCAGAACAATTTCTAAATGTGACTTTGTCCCTGACAGAGGCAACCAAATGTCCAAAAGTGGCACTATTGGTTTCTAAGCACTAGAAAGTCTCTAATCTTTACAAATTCATATCTCTGGTTCCCTACAGTGGATTTATTTCGTTTTGGTGTCATTCTAAAGATAACTGTATTTCCTATTGTATGCATTGATGTTGGATTTCTATTGTGTGTTGTGTCTTAATTATTTACTGAATTGGTGTTTTAAAATGCTTTACATACCTGTCTTTGAAGTTCAGCCTGCCTTCTCGCAGCCAAGCTACCATGGGTTGAGCATAGGAATAATTTTCTAAGAGCTGTTCTGAGCCCTATAGCGTGTTAGTGGCATTATTGCTAGTGGTAAATGCATATCTGCCACTACTAATAATACACTTTCCAACACCCAAGAAATATATGGACATTCAAATAGCTTCACCACCCTAGAAGTAAGCTTGCTGATGCCTTTCACAGGACCATGTGATTTGAGAGAGGCAGGGGAATTCAATGGCAGGTTGTGCATATCTATCTCTTCTTTCCTTGGGTAGTGAAAACAAACCCAGGGTAGTTTGGGAAAAGGTCAATGCTGCAGGACCTACCTCTCCTTTTCTCACGTTTGTAGGCTGCTGGATATAAGGTGGGGGGCAAAAACAGAAGCTTTTCACCACCTCTTTCGAGTCTGAGGAGGTATGGGTCAGGACTAAGATGAGAACTGCAGTGGCTGTGAAATTGTTGTAGTAAATTTCATTGAGATCACAGCAGTTGACAGCTGGTGACAGAAATGTCCAGGCTTGCTTTACAAAGGTAAACTTACACTTTTGTGTACGTTTACAATTTTTGTGTTATTCGCAAACTGCAAGTTTAATTTTACTAATAGTAATTTTACGACTGCGGAGGCTCTGCACTCGTGGCAGAGACTCCACATATAAAAAGATAGGACTGTCCTATCATTTTATTTGCGGAGTCTCCCCAGTCATAAAATTAATATTAATAAAATTAATGCCAGAAAACATAGTAAACTTACACAAAAGTGTAAGTTTAACTTTATGACTCAGGTTCTCAGTTTTTCTAATGGCTTCCTATGGAAGTCATATAGATGTATCTTTACAACAATTGTTAGCTAGCAAAATGAGGTTGCAGAGATGAGTTTGAGTAGCAACCATAGAGATATGGTGTTGATAGGCAAATGAATACATTTAAATACACACTGAATGAAATTGGATGATATGCTCCTAAAAGAAAAAAGAAAATATTACCAAAAAAGGAAATGAATCCATGGAAAAACCTCACATCAGAAGGGATAAGACAATAATAGTAGCTAAAAACAACAAGGTCGAAATTTGCCAGAGGAGTCCAACAGTTGGCAATTATAAATCTGGATAACCTATTATCTTTGTATGGCAAGGGTAGGTAGGGTGGTGGGAAACCTGGCTGAGGTCTCAGCCAGCATATGTTGTTAAATTGTATAGATTAATTTGGATGAAAAAGAAGAAATTCTACCATTTTCATGTTTTACTCAAGTTTATGAAAAAGATTTCCATTAGTTCTGGATGAAGGTCAGTCAGAGTTTCCCTGGAGTAATCTTTTATACCAGTTGCAAACTTCTGCCTATAAAATCTAATGCTCCAGCACATTTGCAGATAAAAAAATGTGTTATGTGTCTCTAGGGTAAAAGTATTTTTGCTGCCAGACAAAGGGCCTGATTACGACTTTTGGTGGTGTGGGCGCAGGTGATACATCACTGCCTCTCCCCCACACCACCAAGAGTCACTGCCACCCACCTGCCAGATTACAAGTAATATTGAGGTCTGGTGGGCGGGCGGCGTGGAGATCCCACAGCATTGTTGTTTAAAGGCTCATTGTGAACCTTAAACAGCAGTGCCGTGGGTGCACGTTACTACATGGGAAGTAATGCACCATGTTGTGCATTCCCTCCAGTGCAGGAACTGGGGATGCAAAGCTTCAGGAGGGTACAACATGTGCCCCCCTGCAAGCACCCCTGTGCACAAGGGCAATAGGGGGCCCCTTTTCTTTCCTCACTGCCTCCATGACCCTGTTGGAAGTGAGGAAAGTCATAATATGCTTACCAAGAATATTGCAGACCTCAGACGACCGCGGGACTGCCAGGGAACATGGGAACATGGTTCCTTGGCGGTTGCAGTGGTGCAATGGCGGTCCGACCACCAAAGTCCTAATATACCAGTTGCAAACTTCTGCCTATAAAATCTAATTCTCCTGCACATTTGCAGATAAAAAGTTTCGTTATGTGTCTCTAGGGGGAAAGTATTTTTGCTCACAGACAAAGGGCCTGATTATGACTTTTGGTGGTGTGGGAGTGGGTGATACATCACTGCCTCGCCCCCGCACCACCAAGAGTCACTGCCACCCACCTGCCAGATTACAAGTAATATTGTGGTCTGGTGGGCGGGCGGCGTGGCGATCCCAGAGCATTGTTGTTTAAAGGCTCATTGTGAACCTTAAACAGCAGTGCCGTGTGTGCACGTTACTGCATGGGAAGGCATGCACCGTGTTGCGCATTCCATCCAGTGCAGGAACTGGGGATGCAAAACTTCAGGGGGGTACAACATGTGGCCCCCTGCAAGCACCCCTGTGCACAAGGGCAAAAGGGGGCCCCTTTTCTTTCCTCACCGCCTCCATGACCCTGTTGGCAGCGAGGACAGTCATAATATGCTTGACCAAGAATATTGCAGCCCTCAGACCACCGCGGGACTGCCAGGGAACATGGTTCCTTGGCGGTTGCGGTGGTGCAATGGCGGTCCGACCACCAAACTCCTAATAGGGCAGTTGGACCACCGGGTCAGCAGTGGCTGGAATGGCACCACCGTGCCCTTGCGAGTCTGGCGGTCCTTGGATTGCCAGACTCGAAATCTGGCCCAAAATCTTTAGCTTATTCTTTAATTAAATTTAGGAGTGTCCTTTTATGATTTCCACCATAGAAATGCATATGCTTATGCCGTTAATGGAAGCATATCTTCAATCATTTCTAAGGTTGGCATTTCCCTAAAAATGTGAATGACCTCAAGCATAAAAGTACACATGGGTTCACCTGCTTTGCTTTTAAGACCTTCCAGGATCACCCACATCCTGCAGCTAATGGTAAATATGAGACTGTGGAACACTCTGCTTCAAACGCTAACCTCCCATCACCCGTAATGGCAGAGGCTGCAGTTTTCAAAGATGGCACTTATATTATAGTCACTCCTAAGTTCCAAATGTCAGTGAAGCATCCTTCATTGTCTTCTCATAAATGGCTGAAAAAGGACCCTAGACCCTCCTTCTCCAGTTAAATCTTCTGCCCCTATTTCGATGGAACAAATTCTGAAAGAAATTAGGGCACAAAAAACATTTTTGGAAGACACTACTAAATCTCTGCATAATCTCGAGACTAAATGGTCATTTATGGACAAAAGAGTGCCCGAATTAGAGCAAAGAATCAGTGATATCCAGGATAAAAGCACCACAGCAGATAAATTAGAACTGGAAATAAGCAAATTGAAATGGCACATGGAAGATTTCAAAAATAGAAAACTTAGAAATAATCTTTATATTTGTAGTCTACTGAAAAATATGGAAGAATCTGATCCTCTTCAATTCTTCAAGGAATCTTCAGTATGTCCAGGACCTACCTCCAACTCCAAATTTAAATACTTAACGTGCACATAGATTGGGTCCAAGATCTGTATCTAAGCCTAGAGGTGTCATTCTTCTCTTCTTGGAACTCACTGGTTTACTCAAGTCCTCAATGCTGTAAAAAAAAGAAACAAATTGTATGTTCTTCTTATAAACTATTCTGCGCTCAAGATGTGGCACGTGACATCAGGAAGACGGAAGCAATTTCTAGATCAATGCCCTCAACTGAGGGCTATCAATGCACGTTTTGGTCTCCTTCACCCCTGCAGATTCAAAGTGACAAATAAAGATAAAACTGTCCCCTATAATGATCTTGCAAAATGTAAGAGCTTTGTTTAGAAGTGTAGGGAGGAAATGATGGCATTAATGGCATCGTAAATGTAATTTATTATGTGCACTTTGTTCTGATGTTACTGAATATTACACTTGTGATTTCTTTTTATACTAGCGGAACAGCTTTCCCCTCAGCTTCAACATATGTGTCTGATGTCTTCACCGTTTGAAGTTCCCCTGGTGTTCATCTTTGTATGCCCGTTACCTAACCGCAGTGACATCAAAGATCCTTTTATTTAGGTATGTCTTACATTCGTCATGTGTTTGACTTTTACTGTCTAATTTTCCCCCAAAAATTCTCTTGCCTTTTCTCCTATCTGTCTCCCCTTTCTTTTTCTGTTATCTCTTCTATCCCTTCCCTCCTTTTCCTTACTACGGTTCTATTTTCTTTTTTCTTCTCCTTACAATGCTTATTTCCTAAGCTATCATATCTTTTTCATTGTTGTAGGCATTGGTTGCGTATATTTCTTTACATGTTTCATAATTCAGAGTAATCTCATGGACTGTGATGGGTTTAGGTAACGCAATTAAAAGACAAAGAGTTCACCAACATCTTGCTAACCACCACTCTGATATTGTACTATTGCGAGAAATGCATTTGGTTAATCAGAGGCATTGAAACATATACTATGTTGGGTTGGACAGGTATTTGTCTTCCCTGCAATGCAGAAAAAGAATGGAACAATTGTTCTTGTTAACAAACGATTAAATGTTACACTTGTATCCCAATCTAATGATACTGAAGGTAGATACATTGCTGGAAAATTTCCCTCTTACGATTGCTAATATCTACGGTCCCACAACAGCTAATAATATTTTTTGCATGACATTACTAAATGTTTATTTAATTTTACAGGAGAATACTTTAATTTGGGTGGTGATGTCAACCATGTGCATGATCCTGCTCTGGATAGAAAATCTAAAGTGCAATTTGTCCCTAATAGAATGCATAAATCTTTTTGCTTTACTATCTCCAAAAATCCCTTATTGACGTGGCGCTCTGCTAACCCCACTTAACGATAATAAACATTTTACTCTCTAATGCATCATACTCAATCGAGGATTGGCTATATATTTTCAAGTAAATCACTGGCTTAACATCTTTTACATGCGGAGATTAGCTCTGTGTTAATTTCTGATCATGCACTGGTCATCTCAGACTTTGACCTTATTCCATTTGAATGCCATCCACGACACCGGAGGTTTAATAGTTCCCTTCTATTAGATTCTAGATTTATGGAGAAATGTACACATTTCACTATGGATTTTCTTTATATTTAATACCACACAGTATACAGCTCTCCCAATCCTATGGGATGCTTTTAAAGTCTAAGCTCAAGGATTTGTTCTAGAATATCTCAAAGAAAAAAAACAATACAATAAACAAACTGCTATGTTACTTCAAGAGATTAAAGCTTTGGAATATCAATACGAGGACTCTCATTCCCAAGCCTCTTTTGAAAATCTCATCAAAGCAACATTTTAGTTTAATAAACTCTCCATAGAACATGCATTGTCTTCCTTACTTTACCAAAATGCTTGAAATTATGTTGGACAAAATAATGCAGAATAACTCCTAGCGAATTATCTAAAAATTAAGAATGAACAGAAGAGAACTGACTCTCTTTTAACCATGACCAATCAGTAGTTTCTAAAGATAGTGATATCTTAAATGAATGTGTTACTTTCTATAAAACCCTTTAAACCCCTGAACAAGTTCCTTCTACTTCTCAGATTATTGACTATTTAATGTCTGCTCCACATCCTAAAGCAGATGGTGTAGCATTTTTTCTTTTGGAAATGAATATAACTTTAAAAGAGATTGCAAATGCACTCTCTAAATTGAAATCAGGTAAAACACCAGGTCCTGGTGGGTTTACTCTGAATTCTATTCTCATTTCTCAAATCTTTTGCTTCCATGGCTCCTTAAACTATTTCAATACTTTGCTACCTCCCATGATGTATTTGCCACTTTTGAAGAGGCAATAATTCATCTCATCCCTAAAGAGCACCGAGACCCAAAATTGTGTAGCAACTATAGGCCTATATGTTTGGTTAATGTTGACTATAAAGTTTTGCCAAGATTCTCGCATTAAGTATAGATCCCATTCTACCCTAATTAATTGGCCTAGAACAAGTGGGCTTTAGTAGAGGACGCTTCTCCTCTAACAATACCAGATGGCTCTTTAATGTGCTTAGTAAGACACCCAAACAGAATTAAGCTCTAGCAGCTTTGTCCTTGGATACTGAAAAAGCATTTGACCATGTAGGATGTCCTTTTCTGTTTGAAACTCTTAAATGGTTTGGTTTTGGTTAATATCTTAACTCTTATAACATTATATTCCTCACCTGGCATAAGGTTCTTTACCCACTACCTCACAAGGCTATAGTGATTGGCTTTTTCTAAACAAAACGTGCTGATGTCATGGGCTGTCTGTTCTGGCTGCTCCGACCCCCAGGCTCCCGTTTCTTGGCTCCTGGCTTTGCGGCTTTGCGGTCCTCAAGCATCGGATAAAATATTTGGCCTCGGCTCTGGACTCCACCTGGTCAATCCCCGGCTGTGCTGAGGGGGTGTGGAGCTTAAACACAGAATGGCGCGGCATGGATTTAGTATTGCAGGGGGAGCCTTGCCAAAGTTCACCGCACCACTTTCCGGTTGCTCCGAGCCAAGAGAGGAGCATTGCGCTCTGAGTTCGGCAACCAGTTGCAGCCAGTTCCAGCCTCCCCCCATGATCCCTCTTCCTAGAGGCCACTGGGGGCAACTTGACACAGGACACTGGTTGCAGATCACAAGGAGCTTGGAGTTGAGTGTTGCCTCCCCATGCTCAGCTCTCTGCAGCACCTGAATCAGCTTACAAGGTGAGAAGGAGCAAGCGTGGAGGCTGTAGTCAGCCAATACAAAGAGTGAGCCTGGTGGCCCTGCGGAAGTGGCTCAGCTAGGTCTGGGTGCAGCTTGCAGGCCAGGCTGATGTGCTCCCGCTTGGCTCTCTCACTCACCCCTCCGGCATCTTCCTGAAAACTCCTGTTTAGGGCACCAGCAGCTGTGGAGGAGGCTGCTGTCAATCAGGCACTACAGACCTATAAGTGGTGCCAGTAATACTGAGTGAGACAGGGTGAGATGCAAGGCTACCAGATGCTCCCAGTGGTGTCTGCAACAAAGTATCACCTCATCCTCCCCCACAGCGTAGGACAGCGTGGTGTTGTGGAGCTGTGCCCAGAATGGACCAGACGACTCCTCAGACAAAGAGCTAATGTTCATGAAGAACATTATTCAAAGAATATTGTCTAAAGCAAGAGGTGCTCCTGGCCCAAACTGAATACCAACCCAAGTTTTTAAAGACGACATTGACCTGTGGTCTACAATTCTCTTCCCCCTGTACCACACATATTCAATGACCAGTCAAGTACCAGAGAGCTGTAGGGGCTCAATCCTACATCCAATATTCAAAAAGGGAGATAGGCAGAATCCAGCCAACTATTGCCTCATTGCCCTTCTTGATATTGAAGCCAAAGCATATGTTTCTGCCCTCTTAAAAGAACTGGAGTGCTGGGTGGTGGCTAATGAGATTGTTCCATTTTGTCAAACTCTCTTTCCTAAGTCACCAAGCAACCACTCAGAAGTCCTCCCCCCTCTACGCATGCTTTGTTGATTACTCCGTAGCATTTGACTCAGTGGCTAGGGGGAACCTATGGAGGAAATGTCAAGCCTGGGGTATCCCGAACAATCTCCTTACTGTGATTATATCCTTGTACACCTCAACATGGGTGAGGATTAAGCTGTCCCAAACGGTAATAACGAGGAAAATCTCCATGAACAATGGATTAAAGCAGGGCTGTGTCCTTGCTCCTATGTTAGGTAATCTGTATACTGCGGACATGGCAGCGGCCCTAAACAATGGTAATTTAATCCTGCCAAAAATTGGAGAGGTTAAGATCACTATACTGCAGTACGCTGACAACATTGTCCTGCTGGACCATTCCAAAATTGGGATTGAGAAAGCCCTAAACGCCCTCCACAAGTACAACGAGAGAAATAATATTATGGCAAATGAGTCAAAAACAAAAGCCATGACCTTTGGGAGGGCGACCAAGAAATAAAATTACTGCTGGACCATGGGCCCTCAAAAAAACACTGGGACAAAATCTTACAACTATTTGGGCGTATGGCTCTCCACAAACACCCATATAAAAACCCGCTTGACCCACCTTAAAGCAAAGGCTGCACTAATTACTACATTCTTTGCCAACTTAACATGGTATTCGAAAGCCCTTCTTCTGTCCCAATTCGAAGGGTGCTCAGGGCTACCGTACTGCCTGCGATCAGCTATGCCCAAGAAACCTTCCAGGGGCAACTTACCAAAATCACGGAACCACTCCATTTAAAAGCATATAAGAGAGTCTTTAGACTGCCCCAATTAATAAGACGTGGTTTGATGAGACTTGAATGCGGGTTGGAGAGCCAAGTATGGGCCAGTATGGGCGCCTTTCTGAAATACAACTACAGATGTATTATGGCCATGCCTAACACCCTGAAGTCCGTGCTTCGGAATATATTTAAAACTAAGAATAGCCCTTGGTGCACTTATGTAAACGTGTCAGCTGACACCCTCCAAATAGACCTGCCTGCACTAAACAAATCACTGCTCTCACACACAGCTCTTAAATCTATTTTGAAAAAGCAGACACATGCATTGTCAAAATTAAGCGACATGGTCAAACTAAAGAACACACCGCTATGTAGCAATAATGATCCATCTTACTTGAAGCCGCAACCATACCTTCTGTGCTCTATTGGGAAAGCCTGTCTCAAACAAATATTGACTGCAAGGTTGCTGGGCCTTCAAATTAAAGAAATCAATCCTAACTGGCCCTCCCTTTTCAAGATTGTGAAGTGCAGGCTGTGTGGATACAAAAGAGAATCTTTTAACCACTTATTATGCTGCTGCCCAACGCTGCTCTGTGCCAGGCGTATTCTGTTGAAACCACTCTTCATAAGCCACAGCATAAGAACCTGTAATGAAGCAAGGAATTTTGTCCTTACCACGATGGAGCCTACGGAATTGGCTAGATTTGGCAAATACATTAGAGTGGTATATGACTTTCTAACAACCTCAGCAAGACTGCCCAAACTCAAATCTGGGACAGATACAATCCATCCGCATTGGAGCACACTGCAGCTTCTGGTGTTTACGATGTGTAAGACTATGCAGCTGTTTGAACTTTGTCTAGCACTTTGCAATACAATGCATAGCACCTGTGTCAAACCACTGTTTTCCTTACCTTGCAATATCCACTACGCATGCTTTATTGGGGTCATGCCCAACTTTGCTGCTAAGGACTTCTTCTTACAATTTTGCACATTATGGCTTCTTTCCTTTATCATAAAGCACTTTATTATTGATAGCCACTTTAAAGTCTACGGCCAATCTCATTGTCTTTCTAAGTGTATAAAATGTTGTTTGATAATACTGTTTTAAAACCCCTTTCCAAGGTATTTTAACTTTTATGTGCATGTGTTACATAGATATTGCTTTTTTATCAACACTTCATTAATTGCTCTTTTCTAGAGAATCTGCACTGAGATTGTAAAGATTTTTATAAAACCTACAATAAAAATGAATGATGATGATATTCCTCACTGAAAGCTGATAGTTTAACAAATGGCATCTTATCAAATTAGTTTTTATTACAAAAAGGTGTCTGACAGGGATGCCCTTTATCACCATTACTATTCATCCTCACCTTGGAGCCCTTTTTATCCAAAATCAGACACAATAAAGTTATTACTGGTTTCTCATATAATATGAACTAATTAAAATTATCAGTCTAAGATGATGACATTCTTCTGTACCTATCTCATCCATCTACATCTATTTCAGAATTCCTAAAAGAATTTGCTAATGTCTCTGGATTCAAATTGAATACATACATATCTGAGATATTACCATTAAATAAATGCTGAATCAAGGAAGATTTTCAAGATCTAGGCTTTGCATGGAAACCAACTAAAATAAAATATCTCAGTTTAACGGATACTAGCTCTATTAAAGACACAATTCAAATACATTTTTATTATATTTTACAGAAAATACAAACTTTCTGTTCCTCATGGAATCCTCTATTTTGATCCTTACGGGCCGACTAAACTTTATAAAAATTATGTTATCTCCCCGGGTGCTGTATCTGATTTTCAAGATTCCTGCTCGCATTCCTACTATTTGTTTTGAAAAGGGTAGATTCCATTCTTTCTAATTTTTTATGTAATAACAAACCAGCTAGAATGGTTTTATCTTGCTTAAAATGATCCAAACGCAAAAAGAACAGATGATGGACGGAATGTTGAACAAATTAAACATTCACCCCCCCAGTCACAGATCTGGGTTAAATCCATCATTTTTTTGCATGCCACGACATACCAGTTTTGACCCAACCATATGCAAATCAATCTTGACCCTGCTCCCCATGGGAACATTCCAGCCGAACTGGCAGGCCAGGTCCTTCCTGGACCGGCACCCTGGGACCGGTTTCAGGGTATCACCACTCATCAGCCAGGATAGCTTGAATCCGGTGGCACAGCGAGCACATGACCCACATCTGGGCATACCCTTCCCACTTAGGGTGACATATGCAAAAAGAACAGAAGATGGACGGAATTCTGAACTAATCAAATATTCACCCCCCAGTCACAGATCTGGGTTAAATCCCTTGTTTTTTTGCTCGCCATGCCATTCCAGTTAGGACCCAGCCATATGCAAATCAGTGTTGACCCTGCTCCCCATGGGAACAGACCTGTCCAAACGGCCAGTCCAGGTCCTTCCTGGACCGGTACCAAGCATACTGGGACCGGTTTTAGGGTATCACCCCTCATCAGCCAAGCTAGCTTGAATCTGGTGGCATAGCGAGCACGGAACCCATGTCTGGGCATACCCTTCCCACTTAGGGCGACATATCCAAAAAGAACAGATGATGGATAGAATGCTGAACAAATCAAATATTCACCTGCCGGTCACAGTTCCTGGTTAAATCCATTGTTTTTTGCTCACCACACCATTCCAGTTTGTACCCAACCATATGCAAATCAGTGTTTTTTTATTTTTTATTATTTGAGCAGGATTGGTAGCATATCATTCAAATACAAAAGATTCGATTTATATACAGCTCCTATTCCCAATATTTAAAGTGCAAAACAGTGAAGTCAATCCAACCAACATGAAATGTTATTCAAGTTCAAAATAAATGCAATTTTAAAACTTTAAAAATAACAGCAGTAATAATACTAACGTGCAAAATATGGACGAAAAGTTAAAATTACAGCGGGATAAGGTATCATCCCTAGTAGCAGCATCCAAAAGCAACTATAATTCATAGACAGCAGCAATGTCCAGCATTTAGATATACAGCACCAAAAATATAACATATAGATCGTAACAGAGCTAAAATCTTCTTGCCATATATAAGCAACAATATTAAAGAACCCAATACAATAAACAGTACTATTTCTAATTTATGGAAAAATGACTCTGTATCTGATCATTATAGAATACAAGCGGAAGCTTTGAAAATAGCAGCAATAATAGTGCAAATAATGAAGGAATATGAACTGAAAATGCAAATTACAGTGGAATAAAATATCTTCCCCAATAACAGCATCCAATAACAATTGTAATTCATAAATAGCTACAATCCCTAGTATTAGGATACACCACACCAAAAAACATATCAAATGAACCATAACGAAGATGAAAGTTCCACAATGATGCAACAATATCAGTATTAAAATGTCCGGACCCAGTATGTCATGAGGGTCATGGCTCATATTAATATCAATCAGTATTTACAAAGATGAGGAAAAATATGCCCAGGTTGCCTTAAATCTGTGAAGAGCTCCCACCCGCTTAGCGAATGCCTCCTGAAAAGCTTGGGTCCTGATCATCTTATTAAACCATTTTTCCATTGTTGGTACCGTGGTTCTTTTCCAACACTGTAAACATAATGAACGAGCAACGCTATACATATTGAAATAAAATACTGCCGATATTTTCGTAAATGATATACCTCATGTGATGAACCAAATAATACCAGAATGGGTGACGTGGAAATCGTACTGAGCATACAACGACTAATTACATTAAAGACCTTGTTCCAAAATTGCTGTAGACTGGGACAGTCAAAAAAAGTATGAACTCATCCACTTGTATCGTTCACCTTACACCTAGAACACTGATCAGGAAGAGATGGAAACATCCTGTGCAATCTGTGTGGCGTATAGTATGCCATCCACCTTGATAAAAAGGCCATCCTTTTAAAATTCTCAGCCTTTAAGGCTCTGCATCCTGTCTCACTAATCAGCTGCCATTCTTTAATATTAAACCTACGATTTGTTTCTTCAAAAGTGTTTTGAAGCAGCCCAACTAGTAACTTTTGATGAATACTTTGGTGTAGCAAATGATACCAATTCTGCACTCCTACTAACTTAATTTCATTGATACGCCTTACTATCAACCAAGTGGATTCGCTCATCAACACATACTTATTTTTAGGAAAACTAGTCACCTGAATAAAAACGAATTTAAAATCCAGCCGAACTGCCAGGCCAGGTCCTTCCTGGACCGTAAACAAGCATCCTGGGACCGGTTTCGGGTTATCACAGATCTGGGTTAAATCCATAGTTTTTTTTGCTTGCCACACCATTCCAGTTTGGACCCAGTCATCTGCAAATCAGTCTTGACCCTGCTCTCCACGGGAACAGTGCAGCCTAAACTGCCAGGCCAGGTCCTTCCTGGGGCGGAAACAATCATCCTGGGACACATTTCAGGGTATCACTCTTCATCTGCCAGGCTAGCTGGAATCCGGTGGCATAGTGAGCACAGGGCCAATATATGGGCATACCCTTCCCACTAAGTGCAACAAATGCAAAGAGAACAGATGATGGACGAAATTCTGAACAAATCAAACATTCACCCCCATTCACAGATCTGGGTCAAATCTATCCTTTTTTTGCTTGCCACACCATTCCAGTTTGGACCCAGCAATATGCAAATCAGTCTTGGCCCTGCTCCCCATGTGAACAGTCCAGCAGGAACTGCCAGGCCAGGTCCTTTCTGGACTGGAAACAAGCATCTTGGGACTGGTTTCAGGGTATCACCCCTCATCAGTCAGGTTAGCTTGAATCCGGTGGCATAGCGAGCACAGGACCCATGTCTGGGCATACCCTTCCCACTTAGGGCAACAAATGCAAACAGAACCGATGATGGGCGGAATTCTGAACCAATCAAATATTCAACCTCAGTCAGAGATCTGGTTCAAATCCATCATCTTTTTGCTCACCACATCATTCCTGTTTGGACTTAGCCATGTGCAAATCAGTCTTGACCCAGCTCCCCATAGGAATAGTCCAGCTGGAACTGCCAGGCCAGGTACTTCTTGACTGTAAACAAGCATCCCAGGACCGGTTTCAGGGTATCACCCCTCATCAGCCAGGCTAGCTTGAATCCGGTGGCATAGCGAGCACGGGACCCATGTCTGGGTATTCCCTTCCCACTTAGGGCGACAAATGCAAAAAGAGCAGATGATGGAACCTTTACTATAATCAGCCATTGCTTTAGTCAGCACAAGGGAGTACTTTACACAGTTCAGAAACAAAGGTTTTAAAAGTTTTTTTTATATTTGTAACAGTACTTTTTATGAGACGGTTAGTTAACATCACTGCATGCTTTAAACTCTGCTCAACATGTTTATGTACATAATACCTGAATGGTTATGCAGTTAGTTCACAAACAACACGTAATCCAGTAAATTATTTTTTGCTTTGTTTATGAGTTTTAGAAGCACATTTTTACATATAATCATTCAATAGAAATAATTTTTATAATTTTTTCAAGTCTGCAGCTCTTCATATGTAAACCAATGAATCAGAGTTTTTATTCATCACGCATAGAAAGAGGAAGTAACAAAGAGTGATATTCCTCCTCTTTAAGCCTCACTTGGGGAGGTGTAGTGTTTTGGTGCATTCCCAGGTTTACTAGCTTTAGCAAATTCCGTAGGTGGATGCATATGAACCCCCATTCTCCACCAAAGGGACAACTCCAAGCTTGAAAGGTAACCTAACACAGCGCAAGTCGCTGAGTTGCATTACATTCCTTTACAAAGCCATGCAAGGAGGTGCAAATGAATATATGACGTTTCTTAGCAAACCATTACTTCGCATGCTTTTACTGCGATGTTTTTACTTAGCAACTACCATTACTTCGCACGTTTTTACTTCGCATCCATTTAAAACGCAACTGCATAGTAATGATCTAAAAATGCTTTAACTCCGCATTGATTTACTACTCATAGCACTACATCGTATTTTTTCCTCGTATTAACTATAAAATAATCGTAATAGTAACCTATCCCCTGTGACACAACACTACCCAAAACCCACAAACACAACAGTATCCTTCACTACTTAAACTACTTAAACAACACTACACTACCTTAAACCCTAATACACTACCCCCTACACGACCATCCCCCTTCCACCAGTCCTGTCCCTACACTCTAACACTACCCTGCACGACCCCCCCGACACTACCCTAAACCCTAAAACACTACCCAACACTACACAAACACCACACCACTACCCTAAACCCTAAATGACTGACCTTTCACCTTCCCCCACTCCTGTCCCTACACTCTAACACTACCCTGCACGACCCCCGACACTACCCTAAACCCTTAAACACTACCCTACACTACACAAACACCACAGCACTACCCTAAACCCTAAATCACTACCCCCTGCATGTCCATCCCCCTTCCCCCAATCCGCTCCCTACACTCAAACACTACCCTGCACGCCCCCCCTACACTACCCTAAACCCTAAAACACTATCCTACACTACACAAACACTACAACACTACCCTAAACCCTAAAACACTACCCCCTGCACATCCCTCCCCTGACCCCGACCCCTAGTCCTGTCCCTACTCCCCAACACTAACCTTCACGACCCCCGACACTACCCTAAACTCAAATACACTGCTCTACACTACTCAAACAGAATCCTACAACCTAAAAGACTACCCCCTTCCCCCAATCCGCTCCCTACACTCAAACACTACCCTGCACGCCCCCCTACACTACCCTAAACCCTAAAACACTACCCTACACTACACAAACACTACAACACTACCCTAAACCCTAAAACACTACGCCCTGCACATCCCTCCCCCGACCCCTAGTCCTGTCCCTACTCCCCAACACTACCCTTCACGACCCCCGACACTACCCTAAACTCAAATACACTACTCTACACTACTCAAACACAACCCTACAACCTATAAAGACTACCCCCTGCACGACCCAAAAAACTACACTTACCTCTCTCTCCTCCGTGGTTCCTCTCTTCTCCGGCTTCCAGCGACGTCAGATCTGCACATCGTTGTTTGGAAACGGAAGCACCTTCCAAACAACGATGTGGATAGCGATGTAACAACTTGCGTACTAATGGTACGCGTTGTAACATCGCAAGCGTAGTAACGCTTGTGAAGTAATGGTATGCGCACTAGCAGCCGCGAAGTAAGGGTTGATTACCGGTGCAAGTTGCTCGTGCATGGCTTTGTAAATATTGCTGAAGCCTTTGGATTGTTCTTGCATCATCTTGATACTTCATACAAATGAACACAGAAAGGATGAAGCCATTGTTCGTGAGACTCGTGGTTTTTGCACAATTTTTTTAACACAATGCTTCCTCATACGAACTTTGCCCTAAACTATATTGCAAAATACCAGATTTGCATTTCATAAAAACTTGATAAATGTTCTCCAAATTTTCACGCATTTATGCAAAGGGAAATTGTGTGAATTCTGCACAATTGATCAATCAATCAATCAATCAATCAGGGGTTTATATAGCACGGCTACTCACCCGTAAGAGTCTCAAAGTGCTACCGCTACTTAGAACACAAAGCTCTGGCTTGTAATCCCAGCCTTAGCTCTTTATCAAACACTGTAGGGCTCTGGGAAAATTACTTCATGTAGCTGTGCCAAACATTTTAAATAAAGGTTTAAAAGAATCAGTTTATTAAGATATATGTCTTCTTAAACAAGTTTCATTACAGTTCACTTATTATTGCCTTAAGGAATAAACTTACAATTGGTTGAGATGTCGGAGGGCTCTCAGAGTGCACGAGAAGAGTGTGATGGGGCTCTTTGATTCCTACTCACACAGTGACTTAGATCATTGCGGGTGTCCCCCCCCTTTTTGCCCCCTCCCCTCCTCCTTTTCCTCGCTCCTCATCCTTTCCTCGCTCTTTTCCCTTGTCCTTCCCTGTGTTATCGGGCGTGACTATCACATGGTACTATGCACCTGGCAAGGTGTAATTCAACCACAGCGGCAATAGTTTTCTTTGTTGAATGGTTTGCTAAGGGGGAGGGTATATGATGGGAGGGGGGTTTTGGGTACTAAGAAATATGCCACTTAGCACAATACTGTAGTTTGCTACCTTACAATTGGACTATGCTCATATTGCAAACGTGAATACGAAAATGTATACTATTGAAACTGTAAAATCAGCAACACATGTATGAAAACAGATACAGATGTACCCACTATGTCATTAGAAAAAATCAAAATGTATAACTGAAGATTTGTTTGCACATGATGTATCCGTAGTACTTAATAAAGTTTGTGTTAAAAAAACACAAAAAAACTTACAATTGGTTATTGCAATGTAAAGATCTTGATTGCACCGAAATATTGTGCTACACTAATGAGCACATCAAACTAATTCCATACCTGGATGAATTAAATCGTCATTAAAAAAAAATTGGTTGCAAAAATTACAGAAGAGATAAAATGAATCAAGAGCAAATTAGCAATAGATGAAATGTATCTAAATTCACATTGAGTTGATATACACATTTACCAAGCTTAAGTCTGAAGCGAAGCACTTCTAAATGTAAGCAATGATTGAAGAGTTTGCTCACATAGCATCATTACTGCAGAATCAATCCTGAAATAATCTAATAGCATATTTTTCTAGGAGGTAGGTCTCGTACCGCATTATGCTTTGACCAGTTGCCAACGGATGAATTTGCTTCTTAAAAAATGTTGAACTATTTCCAGTTAAGTAGAATTCTCTAAAGCGAGACTTCATTTGTTCCATCCTATTATTTAACTGATGTGCAAAAGCAGCAGACTCTTCAACAGGGACCTTCAACAAACAGTAAAAATTTACCCAAAGGAACCAACTATAGGGAATAAAAAACATGAGACTCTGTATCTGTGCAACATATTCCATGATGTTCTGCTGAGTTTAACCTTAAAGCTTGTATCCTAGAGTTTGAGGGCAACTTAGGAATCGAGGGGCAGATTTACAAGAAAGTGACGCATCTGTACAGATGCGTCACTTTCCCTGCGCCACCCTTAGAAACCCTTGTGCCACCATAGATGCGCCGTATTTACAATACAGTGCACTATGGCGCAAGGATTGACAGATGCGTCAGAAATTCTGATGCATCTGTTGGCGGAAAAGTCACGCATTGCTGGAGTCGTGTCGCAAGCACGACGCAACTCCAGCAATGCGTGTTAAGGCCTATTCCCACTACACTGCGTCACTACTTATGCCTGCTTCAAGCAGGCGTAAGGTTTGACGCAGTGGCGTCTAAAAGTGGCGCAGTGAAATCTTGTAGATTTCACTGAGTCACTTTACGAGGCCTTCCTGCGTGGGAACGCCCACCCTGCATACATTATACCTGACACAGGTATAATGTGACGCAGGACTTTACAACGTGACGCATCTCCCTAGATGCGTCACGTTGTAAATAGGCCGCATTGTTTGCGCCGCTGTTGTGTCAAAAAAGTGACGCAACTGCAGCGCAAAAGTCACGCAAGGGGCTTGTAAATCTGCCCCCAACTTTTTATAGGCACGATAGCTGAAACCAATAGCTCTGTCCCTTACGCTGCCACTGGGACTTTTCCCACAAAATACCGTTAATACTGGAGAGGAGGAGAAGCCTTCAATGCTTCTATTAGGCCAATGGAGCCCATTAAATGGAATTTAGGAAACTAATATTTCCTGCAGCAACATGTTCCTCCCATCTTAAATTAGAGGAGAACAACAGCACTAAGTAGTTATAGAAAGCCACCTGTTCGAATTTGCAGCCTAACTATTGTGTGCTCACATTGAAAAGATGTGCTACTGAGTATTTTCCGCATTTGTAACAATCGGGTCACTTTACAAATGATACAGTGACCTGTCTTGTAATGACCTAGACAAACCTTCTCATCACACCCTGGTTTGTGCTCTCAGCTAGCCACCATACACCACTCTGTTTATGTATGGGCCCCTCATGTTTGAGATGTTCCTGATATAACAATGTTCTCTGCTGCCTTGGAGCGAGGTCCAATTTCCATGAACAAAATTCAATGCACATGGGGAGGAGATAGATAAATGACCTCTTGACAATGACCTCTCTTGTAGATCAGGATTGTCTGCCTTACACAGATAGTGGACCTTTCCTTGCTGTTATTCTCTGTTATTTAGGAGTTTACTTTGAGCTCAGTGTACAGGAGATAGTATGAAACCAAATGCAGAGTCTTAATCGTTGTAATATCTAGTATACAAACTGAAGCAAGTTATTGTGAACAATGCTACAAATCGAAACTTCTGCTGTTATGTTATGTTATTTTAATCTTATATGGTGCACAGCTACCCAAGGGTTTCCGGCGCCGCCTGATAGGAACAAAAGAAAAAAAGAAAGTGCTCTACATATTGAACAACCAGGTTTTTAAACACTTACGAAAATTCTCGTAAATAGTTTTAGTCCGAAGTGACGTAGGGAGGGAGTTCCATAAAGAGGGACCTAGACAAGAGAAGGACCGGCCGCCCATATGCGACAATCTGGTCCTAGGCACCGTAAATTTTGCCTGAGTGGCGGAACGTAAGAGACGTGGTGGGAGGTAAGGATGAACTAAAGCATTTAAGTATTGGGGTGCCTTACCAACTTTGATTTTGAACATATAGCTCAGGGCTTTGAATTTAATACGATTCTCAACCCTGAGCCAATGTAGATCCCTAAGAGAACCTGAGATGGAAACTGTTTTAGGAACCTTACAAAGTAGCCTAGCCACCGCATTCTGCACCATCTGCAGTTTACGTAACACATCCTTATTGGCTCCTAGATACAAAATGTTTCCGTAGTCCAGTCTAGAAGTGACAAGAGCCTGGACCACGGTACATTGCGTAGACAAAGGCAGCATCCAAAGGATTTTCCTGAGCCATTTAATGATAGTGAAGCAGATTGAAGACACTTTCACCGCTTGTTGCTTCATTGGTAACTGGTTATCGATTATAACACCTAAATTCCGGACCTGATGATTAGGCTGGGGCAGAGCATCCATTTCAGGCGGCCAGTGTTGAGGTCCCCATAGGTCTTTGTTCTTACCCAAAATCAGCACCTCCGTCTTTTCACCATTGAGTTTTAGCAGGTTGGCTTGCATCCATCCTGCTATGTTCCTCAGCCCAGACTGAAGGGAAGATGATTTTGACGCTCTTTCAGCAGAAAGGGAGAAAACAATCTGGGTGTCATCGGCATAGGAGAAAAGGGACAACCCTGCATCTTCAGCAATCGTCGCCAGAGGCCTGACATAAATGTTGAACAAAAGAGGGCTGAGGATGGACCCTTGAGGAACCCCATAAGGTGAAAAATGAGTATTGGAGCTGGCCGTGGGGAAGAAGACCTGGAATGTGCGATCAGTCAGAAAATCAGCAAGCCAGTTGAGTGCAGAACCAGTTATTCCTAAGGATTGCGGAGCATGCAATAGCACGGTGGGAGAGACCGTGTCAAAAGCGGCACTTAAATCTAAGAGTATGAGTGCCACGGTGTCCCCAGAGTCAACATGGTTGCGTAACATTTCTGTGACTCCAAGCAGAGTAGTTTCAGTTGAAAAGCCTGGTCTAAAACCAGACTGTGAGCCATGCAAAAAGTTCTGGGATTCAACAAATGCCATTAGTTGAAGATTAATGTGCTTTTCCAAAATTTTGGAGAAGGCTGGAAGCAAGGAGATGGGCCGGAAACTAGACAGTTGTGCGGGGTCGGCATTAACTTTTTTTAGAAGTGGGAGAACCATCGCATGCTTCCATGATGACGGAACCATTGCTTCCTTTAAGGAGGCGTTGAGCAACTCCATAATTAACAACAAGGAGGATTGTTAGAGTTTCTGAAGCACAGTGATGGGAATAGGGTCCCTGGGAGAACCAGATCTAAGGCTGTCCAAAATCCACCTGAAAGAGGTGCTATCAAGGAGCGCCCAAGTTTCTAATTTATTGGTAGGTGCAGAGGGCACACAAACCTGCGGTTCCATACTTCTAATTAACTGAGAGGGATTCGTAGTTTGCAGTATGGCATTGGTAGGCTTGGATTCATTAAGTGTGGAGTATATTTTTTCAACTTTGTGAAGGAAAAACCTAGCAAGATCTTCACATTGCAATTCAGTAAGATCCGGGTCTTTAGGTTGGCATGTCGCGCCAGACAGTTCTTTAATAAGCTTAAACAACGTCTTGGAGTTATTCTGTGCCTTGGAAATGGTAAAAGTCACATGCTCTGCACGTGCAACTTTACAAAGTGAATGATAATCTCTTTTTGCCTTTTTATATGCTAATTTGGCGTCTGGAGCGTAATTCCAGTACAACTCTGTTACCCCCCTATCAATTCTGTTATCCCCCTATCAATTCCTGCCTCAAGGGCTAATGATAACATTCTCCTGACTGGGACAAATGTTAGCTGACCTACGGATCTCAAAAATGATTAACAGATCATGGTCAGTGTTTAGGAGAGAATTAGAGATCTCTGTAGAGGTATGGGAAGTATCAAGGGGTATGGGAGGTGTCATTTACTCATCTGAACTCCTAAGCAAAAATGAGCACACCTTTTCTTTCGTTCATGTCCCCAATAAGTGTACAATGTCCAAAGGTAATTAGACAGACAACACTGGCTTGAGTGTTGGTATGCAACAGACAGAAGTACTTAACATCTGTGATACATGGAGTCAATTGATCATGAAACATCGGAAATCTTCAGTAGAGAGTGAGAGCATGTTTACTAACAGAGATCTGTCAACATTATGGCCATCCCTTCATCTACCACAGCTCTGCTCCTCCTCTTTTCTCTACTCATTGCTTCACCACCTACACTTTCACTTCCACATCCACATCCTCATCCCCAAAACCCCTATCACAGACCACCTATGCCAGAACTTTCAGGGAAAGGTGGGGGCTTTAAAAGTGGGCTTTGAGGTTTAGGCATTTACCAGTATGCTGATTACTAGTGACAAGGGATCCAACTTGTGCCTACCCTGGTTGATGCTAACATTACACATGCTTAAGATTAACAGAAAAGAATGGTTTACTCGATTTCTAAGATGGAAAAAACAAGAGCTTGCTTGTGACTTAAGGAGTCTGCATAAAAATGAAACTTTTACAACTTTGAATAGTATGCTGTCCTCTAAGGTTTCTAGCTTGAAGAAGGGTCACAGAAGATTATAAAAAACTAAGTAAGAGTGCCAAGGGGTAAAGAGGAATGAGATCCCATAAAAATGCTAAATTCAACACACCAGAAGGTTTTGAAGTTCATTATTGACCTTGAAAGTCCATTGAAAGCCTTTAGTTCTTTTGTGGTGTGGTCTAGTTCCTGGGTGCTGTGTGATATATTTATTAGATGAGGTACTAACCTGTTAACCATTGGACCCAGATGAGATGCCTTAGCACCCAGAAGAATTACAGATCACTAGTCACTTTAAGATGCCCAGTCTTTGACAGCCTCTGGCTCCAATGTGATGCCAGTTTCTGTATTTAGAACAAAGCCCGGGGACTTAGCATATTTACTCTTGCCTCTCTGTAGATCTGCATGGGTAGCCTTTACAATTCCCAAATTTTGGTGTGATTCAGTTTTGGTTCTAGTCCTGGGCTGGATTAAACTTGATTTTCCCCATCCCAACATCAGAAAGTGGATTGTTAATTTGTAAAAGGGGATCCATTATCAACTCAATAAACACACCCTGGTTACATCTTAACCCATGTCTCAGTGAAACTCTGCCCAACGCCTATTCACTATGGCACATGCAGCAGGAAGTTATCCATAGAACTGTGTGCTAAGATCAATGTGTACCAACAATTTTAAAGGTAAGAAAAAAATACGATAAAAGTCCTAAATTATTTTAGAGAAATAGAGAAAATATAATGGGACTAAAAGACAGCAAAACAATTGAAATTGGATAAGTTGAACTGGAGATATGAGTTTTAAGGCAACATACATCATTTTTTAGTTGTCCAGGAACTAAGCATGATATCAGGCTAGCCCTGATCGAGCGATCGAGTCAGTCAAAGATTTTACTTTGAAGCGTAGTCACTTTTTTCAAGCCCTAAGTCTTCCAGTGAGACAAGAGTAAAGTGGAAGCCGGCGATGGTGCCTCAAAGTCAAATATGTTGTTGTTGAGCTCTCGCTAAAGCAGTTGATTTTGGCACCAAGACTCAGAGTGGGACAAAGCTGGAGTTCATAACTCCTACAGTGGTTTTGCTGCTGGAATAGCTTTCCTGCTTCACCTCAGTCAAAGAATTTACCTTCAGATACAGGCACTCTCTTGGAAGCCAAATTCCTCCAGTGGGGTAAGGCTGGAAGCTATGGTAACCATTACATTATAATGGGGTCACCGATAAAGCCGTAGGACCAGGGTACAAAATAATACATGCAACAAATAGTCCTCATGGATGTTAAGTACAAGCTAAATTAATAAACCTACCGTGAGGAAATACAATTAGACCTAATCCGCCAATCCAACGCAGAGGTAAAAGTATTGTATTGGTAAAGGAAAGAGTACATATAAATACATATAAATCACATAACACAAAACAGTACACTTGAGTGCAAAAAAAGTCAAACTGTATTAAGAAACAGCAATATACATAAAGGCCTTGATTTCGAGTCTGGCGGTCCACGGACCGCCAGACTCACGGGGGCGCAAATGTTGCAGTCTCCTGACTGCCCTATTACAACAAGGGTGGTCGGATCGCCATTGCCCCATCGCAGCCGCCAGGGAACCGCCATTGCCTGGCAGTGTTGCGGCGGTCAGGAGGCAGTAATATGCTTGGCGGGACCACTGAGGTCCCGCCAAGCATATTACAGGTTTCCTCTCCGCCATAGTTTTACAGGGCCCCCTGATGACTCACTCCCTGTGGATGCACACAGGGGGGTACAACATGTGACCCTTGTGTGCATGCACACCAGTTCTAGCATGGCATGGGCTGAAACTGTTTTTGGCATTCCCATTGCAGTGCCCATTTTCAGGGCACATCTGTGGGAATGTCAAAAGAAAAGCCCAACAGACAGGTGATAACTCCTAATCTGGGAGGTGATCTGATCACTGCTTTGGCGGTGCGGCTGGGCGGACTCGGCGCTGCACCGCCAAAGTCGTAATCAGGCCCTTAGTGCTTATATACAGCGGTTGCTCCAATGAGTGCAACAAGGAGCCCATAAGAAATGCTCATGCATGAATTTTATAGATGAGAAAGAAAAGGACAACAAACCATATTCAAATCCATTTGAAAACAAGTCTGTCTGTACATCATCTTAAACCACTACAGATCTGTCCCACTATGGAGAGGTGATTGTTTAAATCAATATTGCCTCTCTGTATATAGTCTCTTCAATCCAGGTAGTAGAAACATGTTGGCGTTTCGATCTGAAAAATAGGGAAGGGGTAAGTTAGATCCTCAGACGCGGGTCTTCATCAGGACAGTGTAAGAAATGTATTGGGAGGAACCTGGATTCCAGCACCAGCCAGGTAAAGTACTGACTGATGAATTTTGAAAGCAGCAAAGGCCAACTGGCTCCTCATCTGTAGGGGAAAACTCCCTTAAGTGTGAAAAAAAAGCATACAGGGAAACGACCTGAAGGGCAAATCCAAATCAAGGTCTGCACGAAAACACAGATCTAATCTGTAAAAATCAAAGTAGGAGAGGCCCTTGCAATTTAATCACCAAATCGGCCCTCTTGTACTACAAAGTAACAAGGTATGATCTCTCGTCCTCTCCTACTTTGATTTCATCTACCTCCCCTTGAACCACATGTCTCTTTCTCTACCAAAAGCTTTGGATTTATATTTCTTTTAGAAAAACCTGTAGCCACCAGATATGTGTTACACGTGCTGGTTTTTTAGCTACCAATTTCAGTGAACAACTATATCATCTGGATTCTGTTGTCACCACCCGGGCACAATCTGATCATTGAAACACCTTTTTTCTCTGCTTATAAAACTTCCCTTAAGCTCTCCCATAGCAGCCAATGTTAACATGTCCAGTATATTTATGCTCTATTTCAAGCAGAAAAAACTTCCAAAGAGTCCACACATGTATCAAATATGCATAGTCCACCAGGATTTAATTTTAAGAAGTCTAGCGAGTAAGTTCAAAATCCAAAATGCATTTATGTTCAAGACAAAAAACTTTTCCCAATCAGCCCAGCCAACGCATTACATCCAGTAGCGGTCGGTGGTGGGAGTGCCTCCGGGCGCTGACGTGGGGCGGAATTTCGTTGCGTGCGCTGCATCGCATTCGGCGATGCAGCGCGAGAAACGAAATTCGTTTTATTTATTCATATGTGTACTTACCTGTAATCGGCTGTAATCCATACTTTACTACCCCCCACCCTGCCCCTCCCCCGCCCCACGTCAGCGCCCGGCGGCACTCCCACTACCGACCGCTACTGATTACATCCCTTAGGACTTCATCAGGGCTGTAAATTGAAAGAACATACATCACTGCTATGCGATATGCATTTACACCATATTGTCTTATTTACAGTATGCACATATGTATTAACACAGTATAATCAAATTACTGAAAAAACCCCACGCTCATTTCTTTGTTTATACATTTCTAATTCACTAATCCTCACCTTCTCGCCGTGCTTGCCTTTAGTGCATCAATGGTGTTGTTGAATATACAGCTTAACCTCACCCCTTTATTTATAGGCTCATGACATGTTGGTTATTAAAAGTAGTTTTTCTACTATTTTAAGCTCACATGTTGGGTTCTGCTACTAGTTTATTAAATGTCATAACATCTTCTATACGTTCTCTAGAGTCATGGGAGTCAGGCTGGCTTCTGAAACTGTCACCAGTATAGCTATTCCTCTACCTCTCAAACTGCTAAACTAAATCTGATTATTATTCTTACAACAGCATTTGTTATAGAAATAATCAGTCCAATGTGTCTATGCTTAAATTGCTTCTTTTGATGAAATTATAGCATCTTATACCCACCTATGTTTCTTAAAAAATTTCTGATTCTTCTATTAATTTGTTTTTCTTGTGATAACTTAAATATGCATCAGTACTTTTTAATCTGTCATAATAATGAACATATTACCCTTAGAAGTGTTCAGGCTAACTACATTCAAAATTATTTTCACTCGCATTTGCTGACGTTTTAACCAAGTGGCATCCATATCTGTGCTTTGTCAGGCGCAATAGCATGTTAGAATGCGTAAATAAGAAACTAGAATCCCCATTACTAAGTCACATTTTTCAGTGTGGTTTCAAATAGGATTGGAATTTAGATGACCTCATGTCACCTTTTCTGCAAAAAAATATAATAAGAGTCATTGCTTTTATATGTGACAATACTGGATTTCCCATCATCTATCAGCACAGGAAGTGACATCGCTGGATTATCCAGCCTCCATCTACCCAGGAAGTCACATCACTGGAATTCCCATCATTCATCAGTACTGGAAGTGACATCACTGTATATCCCATCATCCATATGCACAGAAAGCGATTGTTGGACTTGGCCCTTTTTGCAGGGTTATCCCCAAACGTTTTGCTTCTTCCTCCTATTTTTTCCTGACCTGTGTTGTCGGTTTTAGGACTCTGGGCACTTTACCACTGCTGATCAGTGCTAAACTGCATATGCTCTCTGTGTAAATTGTGAACATGATTGGTTATCCATGATTGGCATATTTGATTTACTAGTCAGTCCCTAGTAAAGTGCACTGAGTGTGCCGGGGCTGGTAAATCAAATGCTACTAGTGGGCCTGCAGCACTGATTGTGCCACCCACATGAGTAGTTCTGAAATGGTAACTCAGACCTGCCACTGCAGTGTCTGTGCGCAGTTGTTAACTGCCATGTCGACTTGGCAAGTGCACCCACTTGCCAGGCCCTAACCTTCCCTTTTCTTACATATAGGACACCCCTATGGTAGGCCCAAGGTACCCCCCTGGGCAGGGTGCAGTGTATGTGAAAGGTAGGACATGTACTGGTGTGTGTAACATGTCCTGATAGTGAAATACTGACAATTTCGTTTTTCACTATTGAAAGACTATCTTGCCCCATAGGACAGAATGGGGAATATTTTGCAACATTTTACAAGCATATCTTCCCATAGGAATAAGATAGAAAAATAAAGTTTAGGCTCTCTGAACTCAGAATTTAACAACACATCTTTTACTAAAGATGGTTTTTAAATTGTATGTTTGAAAATGCCACTTTTAGAAAGTAGGCATTTTCTTGTTTAACCATTCTGTGTGCCTCTGCCTGTTTGTGTATTGACTGTCTGGTTTTGGAGTGACAGGGGCTGGGGAGGTACATTCTCTCAGACAGCCACTGGGGGGGTTGATGTGTGTCCTGCCTTTCCTGAATGAGTCAGGGCTGGGATGAAAAGACCTGGGCTGCATTCAGAGTAGGGGGAGGAGTTCTCACTAGCACCTGAATAGGCCCGGTCTGCATGTAGAGTGGTGGGAGGAGATTTCCCTTGCACCTGAATAGGGCCTGTCTGCCTTACACAATGCTGCCTCCACCTTCTGCCGGGGAGCTGCACAAGAGAGGACAGAACTGGTTTGGACTGGGCTCAGAGACCCTTGCACAAAGAGAACAAAGACATTTTGGGGTATAAGTATTAGACCTTAAACCCCTGAACTTTAGACTACTTCTGGAATCAAGAGGAACCTTTGCTGAGGAGAAGAGCTGGAGAAACTGAGGAGAAGTACTGCCCTCGCTGTGTGTCTGGGGTTGGCCTGCAGTTGCTGTTTCTGCCAAAGAAAGGAGAAGGACTTTGCTGTGTGCTGTGTCCCCTGCTTGAGGAAAGTCTCCAAGGGCTTGAGTAGAGCTTGCCTCCTGTTTTGATGTCTCAGGAACACAAAGACTTCACCCCCAGCTCCCCTGAACTTCCTTGCTGGGAGTTCTGACCTGCCAGGAGTGCCTGTGACTGTGTGGGGCCTCTGGAGGTTGTTTCTGTTGCTGGGAGCTGGAAAGCAATGCAACAAACAAGGAAGTCGACGCATTGCCCTTCTGGTGACAGTTTTCCGACGCAACACCGTGGTGCAAGAAGAATCTCCCCGCTCCGCCGTGCCGCTGCTGAAACCGACGCAGCACCTGTCGAAGCTGCAAGAATCGATGCATCGAGGGATCGTGGCTGAAAAGGTCGACGGAGCGCCGCTCGCCGCATCGTTCACCGACGCATCCCGGATTTCCACGCATCGTCCCTGTGTGGCAAGTTTTCCCCCGACTCATCTCCCGTGGGTCAGAGTCGTCTCAGAATCGACGCATCGCTTCCCCCTACAGACTGGACCCAACGCACTGCTCCCCTGTGTCCAGCGGAACTGTCTCATTGCATCCACAAAAGTCTCAGGAATTGACGCATCTCTGTTTTTCGACGCTTCCCATCGCTGCGGCTGTTTGGCTTGGTGAATTTTGTTGCAACGACAGGTACTTTGCAAGAAATCATGCATCCATAATTTTCTATGGACTCAGTTGCTAAAACCTACTGAAAGTCATTTTTCTTAATACTTGTATGTTGGATTTTTGTTGTTTTGGTCTTGTTAAGTTTAGATAAAGATACTTTAGTTTTCTAAACTGGTGTGGTGTCCATTTGTGGTGTTATCACTGTGTTACTGTGAGTGTTGGTACAAATACTTTACACATTGCCTTTGGGATAAGCCTGTCTGCTCGTGCCAAGCTACCAAGGGGGTGAGCAGGGATTATCTAAAGTGTGTATCCCCCTTACCCTGACTAGAAGCAAGGGTCCCTATTTGGGCAAAGGTACCTACCTCTGCCAACTAGAGACCCCCATTTCTAACAGTGACATCACTGGATTTCCCATCATTCGTGTACACAGGAAGTGACATTAGTAGATTTCCCATCATCCATCTGCACAGAAAGTGACATCACTGGATTTCCCATCATTCATCTGCACAGGAAGTGACATAATCTACACAGGAAGTGATATCACTGGATTTCCCTTCATCCATCTTTTCATAAAGTGACATCATTCTTCTTCCCACGGCTTGGTGACGCAGTAGACGTGCACAGTGGGCACGCCACTGGTGTTCCGCCAGCATGCCAAAGTCAAGTCCGTCTGCATCCGTCCACACCTGGACCATGCCCAGTGCTAGGAACCCTAGTCCTCCCCCCTCCCTTCGCTGCCATTCTGCAACCCTCTGCGCTCTCAGCTCCAGCTATTACTCCACATGCTACTGCCTCACTGCACAACACTGAGGCAGCATTCTCCTGCACTTCCTGCAAGTTTTCATGCACTTACACCCAACACTGTCTGACACTCACACAGTCCTGCAACCATCCATACAACAATCCACAATCGCACCCACTCACTCACCAAACATGCCACAGAGAACTAGGACCTGCAGCAACACAGTGCCCCACACCTACTTTTTCTCATGGAAGCATGGCTGAACCCTGCAATAAAACACCTGACATCCCCACAGCCATACCCCCTGGCTACAAGATTGTCAGGCAAGACAGACTTCATAAGCACAAAGGCAGAACTGCGATCATTCACAAGAACACCATCAGCTGCACCACATACACAGACACATCATGCTCCAACATGTAACACCTGTCATTCAAGCACCAAGTCACAGCACTACTATACCCCAAACGGTACTCTCATCTTCAGACTATCGGGACCGCGCACCAGCTTCACTGAAACCATCACAGACTTTGTCGCACCACTTGCCTGCTACCTTTGCAATTACATCCTACTCAGAGACCTGAACTTCTACCTGGAAGACCTCACTGCCACCAACTCAAGAACACTCTTTGAAGACCTTGGAAACCTGGGCCTAACCCAAAGAGTAAAGGGACCTACCCACGTCGCTGGACACCTCCTGGATCCTATTTTCACCAACTTCAGCAACATCTGAGCCCACAATAGTTTCTGGATGGAGCACACGCTCAAATTCAGCATACCCATCCTGATCCAAGACATACGGACCATTACAAGACCAGAGGGCCAAAAGTGGAACAGCATCACTGACAAGGACTGGAACACTGCTCTCAAAACAACTTAAAAACAGCAACAACCTCCCCAAAGCCATCAAGAATTTCAACAATTGGATCACTTCCTGCACCAACTCCATTGCCCACCTCAAACACAACAATACAATAAGATCCAGACTCCAGGCTAGTTGCTACTCAGAGGAACTCAGACTGATGAAACACCACTGACAACAACTGGAGTGCAAATGGAGAATGAGCCAGGACAATGCAGACAGGAGCACATTCAACTCCACCCTGAGATGCTACCACAAAATGATCTGGACCACCAAACGTGCCGCTCTGGCAGACCGCATAGATGTCAGCAACAACAGAAGCGAAGAAATGTTCACCGTTGTGAAAGATTTAACCTCACCATCGGCCGCCACCAACTCAATCACTCACTTGCAGGACCTCAGCAACAATATCTCTTAATACTTCAGCAACAAAATTACCACCATTTACAGCAACTTCAGCCCCAGCAACTGAACCCAACAGACCTCGCCAAACACCTCCCGATTTTATCCATGAACCAATACTAACCATGTCTTGTCATCATCCCAGAAGAAACTGCTGCCATCATGAACTCCATCTACTAAGGGGCCCAATTGGACCCCTGCCCCCACCATGCCTACAGCAGAGGACTGCAACCCATCAGCACCATGCTGATACCCATTCTGAATGCCTCCAACTCTTCTGTGACCTTCCCAGATGTTTGGAAACACATTGCTGAAGAAACCCTCAGCGGACCCTTCAACACTCACCAACTACAGACCGACCTCCCTGCTACCGTTCCTGGCCAAGGTCTTAGAAACAATTATCAATAGACACCTCACTGAATACCCCAACGACCACCCACTCCTTGACACCACTCAGTTTGGTTTCAGACCCAACCATAGCACAGAAACTGCCCTCAACGCTGCCATGGGTGAAATCCACATGACACTGGACAGAGGAAACACAGCAGCCCTCATCCTTCTGGACATCTCTGCAGCATTTGACCCAATCTTCCCCCCATCCTCAACTAACGCCTACATGACATTGGAATCCAAGGACACAGACTCCCATGGTTCTGCTCCTTTCTGACTGGAAGTACCCAGTCAGTCAGTCTAGCACTCTACTCCTTGGACACCTCCAACCTCATCTGCGGAGTTCCGCAAATATCTTCCCTGAGCCCGATCCTCTTCAATGCATACTTGATCCCTCTAGCCAGCATCATCCACTCTGATGATGTCAATGCCCTCTCCTATGCTGACAACTCGCAACTCATTCTCTCCCTCACCGACAAGACACCCAGTCCTCAAGTTCAATGTCTGCATGACTGAAATTGCCCACTGGATGAAGAACAACTGTCTAAAGACGAACACCGACAAGACCAAAATTGTGTCTTTGGGAAGACCATATCATTGCTGGACTGCACCTAGTGGCAACAGAACTAGGACTGACACCCGCCCGCACCACATATGCCAAGAACCTCAGGATCATCATCAACAGCAAAATGACCACCCAAGTCAATGCCGTCACAACTTTATGCTTCCATATCCTGGGGATGCAATGGAACATTTTCAAATGGTTCCCAATCAGCACCCAGAATACTATCATGCACGCCATGGTCACAAGCAAGCTGGACTATGGGAACACCCTCTATGCAAGGATCAACAAAAAACTCACCAGAGGTTTGCACAACATTCAGACGTCGGCAGCCAGAATCACTCTCAACCTTCCACACCACACCCACACCGAACCACACCTGAAGGAGCTCCACTGGCTCTACATTCACACATAACCACAATTCAATCTCCTCACCCACACTTTCAAGGCACCACATAACACTGGCCTAGCATACCTCAACAATCACATCTGCTTTCACAAACCTTCTAGCCACCACCGCTGATCTGGACTCCTACTTCTCAATAGATATGTTGCAGCAAACAAAACTTATGATCTCAACACATGAGTTGTATAACTTCTCCAGGATATGCACCATTTGAACAATGTGCAGCCTCTACTTCGGACATGACTTTAAATTAGTCTTAAGTGTGTCAAAACACTAAAGACTTTATTTAGAGTTTGGTTTACGGGATACTCTGTGACAAATAAGGTGAATGCTGTATTACAAGTGCAAAATAAGCCTACAGCAATTGTAATACAATTGATATAGCCCCACGATTTGACAGAGTATCCCGCCTTGCCAAACTCTAAATAAGTCTCTTAGACTCCATTTAAGAGTATGTGGCTAATTCTGATCCCTGCACAAGCACAGTGATTCGTGTTGTCATTTGTCTGGCGAACACCGTAGCACTAATGTACGCCAGGTAATTTCAACAGGTTAAAGCTGCTGAAATTTACTGGGGGTAGAATAGGGTGTGAAACACAACAATTCCTCATGTAATTCCTCATTTATCTTGTGAATACTCAGAATAGGAGGTATTTACCACAGTTTGTAAAAATCTCACCCATGGATAAATGTATTTACCGTGTGCGGAAACTAGACCATCCCATTCTGGCCAACTTGTAATCTGGGTCTTGGATCATGGTACTAGGCTCGCTACAGCAGGTTCTATCATCCCAATTGTAAAGGTTGGAAACTTATTGAGAAAATCTACAGTTACTGCTCTGTCTTGGACAACTCATATACTGCATTTGCTTACCGAAATATTGTAAACAGTTAGGGGCATATGTACAAGGAGTTACCGCTGCCGTAGCGTCAGTTTTTTTTTTATCGCTGTATGTACAAGTTGCCGCTAACCACGGTTAGCGACAGCATTCCGGCGATATCGTCCGTTTTTCTGTTCGCCACTTCTGTTAGCGATAGCTAACGAAAATGAGATGCAAGGTAGGTGTTCCCATTTAAAAACCGCTGCTAACCCCACTTCGCGATATGTACAATGATCACCGGGGCCGGCGAAACGTTAAAAAAACAGCCGCTAAGGTCCGTTAGCGGCTTGTTTCTAAGACCAGAAAAAAGGTGGTCTTAAAAATGGAGATAACAAAACAGGATATAAGGGGGAGTAGCCCAGAACCACATTTGACAACCCACTGATGCCATGGAGGTACTGCTCATGCAGCTTGGAGCACCAAGAAGACCACAACAACCACCGCCCCCACCCCCAGGACCACCACGGAGGCAGTGCCAAAGAAGACAGTGGGAATATCGTCAACGCATCACCCTGATAGACCTAACACCAGAGGATGTGATAGCCCACTACAGGCTGAAAAGGTCCTCCATCCCCTGCATATTGACCCAGATGGCCCCCAGGCTGCAGGCACCAACACAGCGTTGCAACAACATCCCTCTGCAGACAAAGCTCCTAGCAGTGCTGCACATATTGGCCTCAGGTACCTTCCAACCAACTACTGCCAGAGTTGGGGGAGTCTCCCAGTCATCCTTTTCAAGGTTCCTCCCAAATGTCTTGGATGCCATCATCAGCCTGACGCCACAGCCCCTACACTTCCCCAACACTGCTCAAGAACAGCTTGACACCAAACAAGGCTTCTATGCCATTGCTGGCTTTCCCCATGTGTTGGGGGCAATTGACTGCACCCATGTCCTACTTGTGCTTCCTGCGGACCCTGCACGAAGGCGCGTCAAAGGCAAGCCTGTCTGCGCCCATCCGCGACCCGACCGCGACCAGCGCCAGGAACCCTGGACCTCCGCCCCGCCAACGCTACGACCCAGCAGCACTCCACGCACTCAACCCAGGCCGCAACAACAACTGCAAGCTAGCATCACCAGCCGACTCCCACGGACCCTTCAGCTGTCACCGCTGCCGGCACACCTGCAGCACCGCCAAGAACATGGATCCAGCACAACCCGCCCACAAGAACACAACCGAACCGAAGACCCTGCAATTCATCCTCCTCAACGTCCGATCCCTCCACAAACACGCCACAGAAATCTGGGACCTCCTCGACAGCACCACCCCGGACGTAGCGTTCTTCACCGAAACCTGGACCAACTCCACCTCGGGACCGGACATCGCCATCGCCATCCCCCAAGGATACAAGATCTCCAGGAAGGACCGCCCCACCCGCACAGGAGGAGGAATTGCCATCGTCCACAAATCCAGCCTCTGCCTGAGCACACTCCCTGACGAGCCCACAGAACTGATGGAACACCTTCACTTCAAGATACTGGCCAGCCCCACAGCCACCCTCCGAGGAACCCTCATCTACCGACCCCCTGGACCCCGCGGACCCTTCGCCAACTCCATCACGGACATTATCTCCCCGCAGGCCATCGCATCCACCAACTACACCCTGCTGGGAGACCTCAACTTCCACCTCGACAACCAACTGGACCCCAACACCACATCCCTCCTGGACAACCTCCACAACATTGGACTGCGCCAGATCGTGACCGAGCCCACGCACTCAGCAGGACACACCCTCGACCCCCTCTTCACTACAGGAAACTCCATCACCTTCAGCCACACCACCGAACTCCCATGGACCGACCATCGTTGCGTCCACTTCACCTTCAGAACACCCACCATCCACAGACACCAGCACCTGCTTCCACGAAGAAACTGGACCAAAATCCCCGACAACCAGCTCACCTCCTCACTCAACAACTCCACCCCAACCATCGTGGAAAACGACGACCCCAACACTGCAGCCCGAACCCTGCATAGATGGATCACGGACAGCACCAACACCATAGCCCCCCTCAAGAAAAACAACAATACCCGCGCCAAGAAAGCCAGATGGTTTACCACCGAACTTCGAGAGTCTAGAAGCACATGCCGCCGCCTCGAAAAGGCCTGGAGGAACACCAAATCCACAGAAGCCCACGACAACTTCAGAGCCGCCACAAACGCCCACCATCAACTCATCAGAGAAACGAGGAAAAAAGCGATTGAAGACAGAATCTCCACCCACGCGCACAACAGCAAGGAACTCTTCAGCATCATCAAGGAGTTCGCCCAACCCACTAGCGAGTCTACCAACATCCCGCCCTCACAAGACCTCTGCGACAAACTCAGCACCTTTTTCCACCACAAAATCAAGAGCATCTACGACAACTTCGACGAAGACAACCAACACACTGAACCCTCACCAACCACCCCCAACACCCGGAAACCAGCGATTGACGACTGGACAGCCCTCACCACGGAAGACACACTGAAGACAATGAAGTCAATCCACTCAGGGGCCCCCACGGACCCCTGCCCCACCACATCTTCAACAGAGCCGCCGACACCATCGCACCCATGCTCCGCCACACCATCAACCGCTCCCTGGCGACCGCCTCGTTCCCCGACGACTGGAAACACGCCGAGGTCAACCCCCTCCTAAAGAAACCCTCAGCGGACCCCACCAACCTCAAAAACTACAGACCCATCTCCCTGCTCCAGTTCCCAGCGAAAGTCATCGAGAAAGCCATCAACAGCCAACTCGCCACATTCATTGAAGAACACAACATCCTCGACTCCTCCCAATCCGGCTTCAGAAAAAAACACAGTACGGAAACCGCCCTCCTCGCCGCAACAGACGACATCCGCACCCTACTGGACAAAGGAGAAACAGTAGACCTCTTCCTCCTCGACCTATCAGCGGCGTTCGACACAGTCTCCCACCGCACCCTAATACGCAGACTCTACGACGCAGGAATCCAGGACAAGGCCCTCGACTGGATCCGCTCCTTCCTCTCCGGCAGGAAGCAGCGGGTCAGACTCCCCCCTTTCCTCTCGGACCCCACACCTACCACCTGCGGAGTCCCCCAGGGCTCCTCCCTCAGCCTGACGCTCTTCAACGTCTACATGGCTCCACTCGCCCCCATCGTCAGAACCTACGGACTCAACATCGTGTCATACGCAGACGACACCCAGCTCATCCTCTCCCTATCCAACGAGCCCAACACCGCCAGACGCAACTTTCGAGAAGGCATGGAAGCCGTCGCCAAATGGATGAAAAACAGCTGCCTACAACTAAACACCAACAAAACAGAAGTACTCATCATGGGCCCAAACCCCAATGCCTGGAGCGACACCTGGTGGCCCCCCGCCCTCGGAAACCCGCCAACCCCCACGGACCACGCACGCAACCTGGGAATCATCCTGGACTCCGAGCTCAAAATGGACCGCCAGATCAACTCTGTCTCGTCTTCCTGCTTCCACACCCTCCGCCTCCTTCGTAAGACCTTCAAATGGATCCCCCTCGAACACCGAAAGACCGTCACTCACGCCCTGGTCACCAGCAGACTCGACTACGGCAACGCACTCTACGCCGGAATAAACAAAAACCTCACCCGCAAGCTACAGAACATCCAGAACGCCGCCGCAAGACTGGTCCTCAACCTGTCAAAACACTGCCACATCTCCCAGCACCTGCGCACACTCCACTGGCTCCCTGTCGAGGCGAGAATCACCTTCAAGATGCTCACCCACGCACACAAGGCCCTCCACGGCACCGGACCAGCATACCTGAACAGCCGACTCAAATTCCACGCACCCCAAAGGACCCTACGATCAGCCCAGCTCTCCTACGCCGTGGTCCCCCGCACCAGAAAGACCAGATCGGGAGGCCGCTCCTTCTCCTTCCTCGCGGCCAAAGCATGGAATGCCCTTCCGCTCCACCTCAGACAGACAACATCGCTCCCCATCTTCGCAAGAAACCTCAAAACCTGGCTCTTTGACAGACCCCCTCCTTGATGGATGGAACCTGCACCCTCCCCCCCTTGCACCTTGAGACCCTTACGGGTGAGTAGTCGTGCTTTAACAAACCCCTGATTGATTGATTGATTGTACACATTTACCGGAACAGGAAGCACACACACTCCATGAACATGCAGGCAATCGTGGACCACCGGGGCTTGTTCACCAATGTTGTAGCCAAGTTTCCAGGGAGTGTGCATGACTCCTACATCTTCCGGCAGTCCATCATCAACCAGCGGTTTGAGAATGGCACATATGGACATGGACTGCTTGTTGGAAATTACAAACTGAACATACCACACACAACAAGTCCACAATCATGTAACACACAAATGTGAGAATGCACATGTAGCAAATGTCAAACAACATGCCCTGAAACATGTCCACCCACCATACACAAGAACCTAAGGAACTGCGGTCCTTGGGGGTAGCCTTGTAGACAAACTTCCATCCAAAGTCCTGCCCCTCCGTCACACAGCTGCAAATGCTGGGAGAGGTTGGAAACGAATAGGTGTGATGGTGGTTCAGGACCTATGGGGAAAGTGTAAACACAAGCCCAAGTATGGTGGTGGTGTCCTGCATAGTCATGAGCTTGCGGAGCACAGACTGTACCATGCTGGCGCAGAGGGCACGTCTGCATCGCAGTCTGATGTAAATTAGTGCGTTGGTGACTGTATTCTTGGATTTGGAGGGGATCCATTTCAAGCTGTTACAGAGGATGCGGAGGGTGTTGAAGTAGCTGGATGTGACAGCGGTGACCTGTTGGTACATGGAGAGGGGGGATTTGAGTACGATGCCCAGGTCTCTGGCGTGGTACGTGTGTGTTGTGGGACTGCCGAGGGTGGTGTGCCACCAGGCGCTGTTACATGCCGCTGGGGTGTTTCCAAGTATGACAACTCATGTTCTCTCTGCGTTGAGTCTCATGCAGATGTTGCTCATCCAGTCTGCAACTACCTGTATTCCTTCCTGGAAGTTGAGTCTGGTGGTGGTGGGCTCCTTGGTGAGGGAGAGGATGAGCTGGTTGTCCTTGGCATATGATACTATGCTGAGTTTGTGCTGTTGGACGATGGCGGCGAGGGGGGCCATGTGGATGTTGAAGAGTGTTGGGCTGAGCAATGATCCCTGGGGAACTCCGCATGTGAATATTTGTGGTTTCAGAGAGGAAGGGTGGCAGTCTGGTCCCTTGGCTTCTGCCGGTGATGAATGATCGGATACAGTCAAGGGTGGTTCCTTGTATGCCTGCGTCATGTAGTCTGCCCGCTAGTGTGTGGTGGGAGACGGTGGGGAATGCTGCTGACAGGTCAAGTAGAATCAGGGCTGCGTTGTGGCCTTGGCCGAGCAGGGTGTGGATGTTGTCTGTGGCAGCGAGTAGGGCGGTCTCGGTGCTGTGGTTGCTTAGAAATCCAGACAGAGACATGTCCAGGATGGCGTTGTCCGTGGCTTATCTGGTGGTATTGGTGAATTCATGGATGACGTTGAATATGTCTTTTGAGTTGGTGGCATATGCAACTATTATGTCGTGGCAGAAGCTCCTATCAGTGCTACCGATGCGTTGGTGGTATTTGGACATGGTGTTCTTGTATGTCTAGAAGTTAACGTGTGCCTTGCAGTTCCTCCGGTTTTTCTCCAGGGTTCTGCAGGTGTGTCTGGAATATTTGAGTTTGGTGGTGAAATATGCGGATTTTCTGCTGCACTGTCTGTTGGAGTTGTGTGGCGGGGTGAGTTTGTCTGCATATTTGGAGATCCATGTGTGGGATTCCCTGGAAGCGCGTTTGGCAGTGTTGGGGGAGTTGCAGTTGAGGGTTGATTACATCTGCTCATCGGTGACTCAGCTCCAGTACCTTTGCATTGCGCGATGTGCGGGTGTGTCCGGCTTGGTTATGTTGCCAAGGAAGTGTATGCAGTGATGGTTGGTCCATGGGTGCTGTGTGGTGTGGCTGAAGGGTACGTTGTTTCATCATGCAAGGAAGGGGTCGAGGGTGTCTCCTGCCTTGTGGGTCGGTGTGGGTAAGAGTTGTGTCATTCACATGTTGGCGACCTCTTCATCCAGAGGGTAGTGGAGTTGGTGTCTTTGGGGTTGTTGAGGTGGAAGTCCAGGTCTACGATGAGTAGGTAGTCCATGGATACCCCCAGTCACTTAGCGCTGAAGCTAGAGCAATCGGGAGGATGCAGACAATTGTGAAGTGCGAGTTCACAACTACTGAAACTACAACCCTTCCATAAAAACAAAATTGGTTGCAGAGCATTCTCAGGGGTTGCACCGAAGATATGGAACTCCCTACCTCCAGTGGTACGTGGAATCTCCTCCTTTACTTCCTTCAAAAAGAAGTAAAAACGTTGCTAATGAACAGATTCGCATCCTAAGACTTTAATTCTATGCTGACCTCCAGTCACCTATGCGATCCACATATTACTGCCTACCTCTTCTGTATTGAAGGCGAATACCGAATGTATGTTTATTACCTCAACCACCTAATGTTTTATAACTGTGTATTGTGAAGCGTTCTTTCTCCCTCTGGGATCACTCTTTGTTGACTATAGACTACTAGTCACCTATGTTATCCATATACTACTATACACCTCTCTTTTTACGGAATGACGAATACCAATTGTTTGTATACTACCTCAACCTGTTAACGTTTAATAACTGTATATTGTAAAGCGCTCTGATACCCTCGTGGGTCACGTTCGCGCTATATAAAACCTTATAAATAAATGGAGGTGATGGCGTGGGGTGCAAACAGGTCGTTGATGGTGTTGGCAAAGCAGACCATGTGTCCGGGGGGTCTGTAGGCAAGTGTGCCGCAGAGTGTGGATTTGGGGCTGGGCTGGACCTGGAAGTGCATGTCTTCCGTGGCGGCAAATGTGTTGCTGGAGGTGGAGAGGCAGAGGGACTTTTTCATGCACGATGGTGAGACTCCTGCCGGGTGTTGGGGGCAGTCCTCCCTCCGGATCTTGTCTCCATCTGGGATTGTGAGGGCGATGTCAGGGGCAGCGGAGTTGGTGGTCCAGCTGTCCAAAAAGAAGGCGATGTTGGGTGATAGTGTGCCCCGGAGGTACCAGATGACCACGGTGTGTCTGTGCAGGGAGTGCATGGTGATGAGGATGCATCTTAGTGCGTTGGCGGTGTTGGCTGCCGTGGCGGTGGTGAAGGTAATGCGGCAGTGGAGGCAGGATAACTGGCCGTGGGTGGTGTTCATTGTGGCCTGTTGTCAGTTGTACTTCCTTCTGGGGTTGAGTGCGACAATCGCGGATGAGTCGTAGAGGCAGACGTAATGAGATCCAGGGTCCCTGGCGCTGGTTGTGTCTGGGTCACGGATGGACGCAGACGTGCTTGCTTTTTGTGTGCCTTTGTTGCACCAGTGGTGCTAATGTGCAGCCGCCGCCATTACATAGGGTAGGGGGGATGGACGAGCAGCTGGGAGGCAATGTAATTTGCATTGATGCTGGACAATTGTCTGAAGCTACACATGGCAAAGCTAATTTACCTAAGTAGCACAAATCACACACACAAAAATAGGAACACTGCAAACACAGCATGCACATATACTAATGGACACATCTCTCCATTTCGTGTTACAGGTGATCAAGGATATGCACTATCTCCATGGCTGATGACACCTCTCAGAGCCACAAACACCCAGGCACAGAGACATTACAATGTCGCACTTGGACACACCAGGTCCATTGTGGAGAGAACATTTGGTGTACTCAAGTCACGGTTCAGGTGCCTCGACATCTCAGGCGGCAGACTGCTGTACAGCCCTGAAATAGTCTGCAAGATCATCGTGGCATGTTGTGTGCTGCACAACAAATGTGTCCGCACCAATGCACCATGGATAGAAGTTCCAGATCAACCGGACAATCCTGAGGATGACGAAGAAGAAGAGGCTGATGCTGCACATCCCCCAGCCATGGCTGCAGGAACAGCACGAAGGGACAGAATCATCCACAATTTGTTCACATGACCACGTAAAAATATGACAACCCTTTCTTTGTTTAGACTGTGCAAAATGCACATGAGCATAGTTCTTCAAATGAGACATCACAACACAAAAACCTTGTGTGCATGTTCATACTCTGCATGAGTACATACATCTGACAAGTGAAAGTTTAACAATGTGAGTTTATTATTGTTGAATTGTATGTTTGTGGGTGGGTATGTGTTTTTGGGGTCAGAGATGAAATTTAGGGTGTGTTTTGGGGTCAGACATGAAATTTAGGGTGTGTTTTGGGGTCAGAGATGAAAGTTAGGGTGTGTTTTGGGGTCATAGATGAAATTTAGGGTGTGTTTTGGGGTCAGAGATGAAATTGAGGGTGTTTTTTGGGGTCAGAGATGAAATTTAGGGTGTGTTTTGGGGTCAGAGATGAAATTTAGGGTGTGTTTTGGGGTGAGAGATGCAATTACAGCAAATACAGTTCATCTGAGGTAAAACTTGCAGTTAGCGTTCAGATTTTTGCCGCATTAACGCTAACGCGACAATTTTTTCATAACTGCGATAGGAAAATATAGCTAAATACATGTGAAAACACGAAATATTACCGCAAAATCCATTTTGCGTGCAGAAAATAATCGCAAACTCTAAAAACGGGCCGCAAACACACAGGAAGTGATATCAGAATGCATCCTGTTGTCTGGAGGAGTACTGTGCACTTTCACTTTCACTTTTGAGCACACTTCTTGTGATTGTGGAGAGTGTTGGAGGTTTTTGGTGTTCTGTGCTGCTGAATTTGGTTTTGAGAGTGTGGTTGTGTCCTGTGAACTGTCCCTAGTGTCCCTGTGAAGTCTTGTGTAGTTGTCCTTACTTGTTTTTTGTGTCTAGGACTATATTTTGTCGGGTGTTTGTCCAAGGGGTATTTTAAATTAATAATCGTTGTTGGCGTATATATTGGGGTTTTAATTTTTTAGGAGTGGGTTTAGGTGTGTGTTGGGAGATGGTGGGTGTGGGTAGGGAGAGCAGGATGTCGGAGGGGGCATTGGGGGGCTTCCTCTGGCTGGTGATGCACTACCTGCCCTTGATGATAGAAAGTGGGGGTCGGATCCTGCAGGGCTATGCGGTACGTGTGAGGAAGGTGTGGTGGGAGAATGTGAGGAGCCAGATGCTGTGGGTCTTCGGTGTGGACAGGACTGTCCGACAGTGGAAACATCGATGGCAGGACTGCGTTGGCCGTGAGGGTGACATGTTGGACCACTTTGGAGTCCTCATTGGCCAACAAGGTGGTAAGTACAAACTCAAAATAGTTGAATGAACACTTTTGTTACTAATAAAAAGTGCTGTCTGTAACACAATGGGATATATGTACAGGTATTTTGCAGAGTGAGGCATTCTACATCATGCCTTCAGGTCTAACTTTCCCACTACAGAGACGCAACGCTGCACCATGTTTACAAGCATATGGTGCAGGCTTGTGTTTCCACCAGCGCTGGTGCAAAAAAGTTGCAGTGTAGTGCCAACCCAGGCACCCTTGCACCATAGTGCAAGTGTGTCTGCGTGCAGGGAAAACATTGTTCATGTACATGAAGTGTGACCTTACATGACATAAACAATCCAATGCATTATGATCATTCCATGTGTGCTGCACAAGGCAGCACACATGTAAAGATAATAAAAAATGAGGATTAATGCTTTTATCTGGGTTTTGCTGAGATAGGAACAGCTATTCACTAACATCCCATGTTGGCGCAGACTACTATGTATGCTGCCCTTGTACCATTGTATGAGATATGAAAGTTAAAATATTTAGCATATGACTTCTCAAGAGTGACATACACCTTCAATAGTTTTGACACACCCTTGTGCATTCTCCATCGATGTTATTGTCAAAAGAGCATGTAGGACATGGTTATGTGTGGCCAAACAGGGCCTTGGGAATGTGTCACGCAAGTCGTCTGTGCAAAATGTGTGAACGTGCAAGCATTATTGTCTTGTTTGCCCTCACTCTGCATTATCATGTCTTGTTGGAATAACAGGCAAACTCAACACAATCATGTATGCCACATGAACTGCAAAAGAACAGTTATAGAGCATTTACATTGAAGGTGATCAATTGGATGATGACTAGGACACATGTGTGAATTATTTTTTTGGTTACCAACACACATTTTGTTTTATGTCTCACAGCTGGAAGACCACTCATCACACAGGGGGACATCAACGCCTTCAGGGACCCACACACCACTGGTGAGTACACCCATTAAATGTTGTCAATGTGAGATGTGATGAATGTCAGGATCAAATCATGTCCTTAGTACCAGGCAGTATGTGTGGGTATCACATGTACATTGACTCCAGTGTGATGGGCTTTGGTGGAAGTGTGAAGGGTCTACAAATTAGTAAGTGAAGATGGAGGAATGCATATGTCTTCCTGATGTATGTTTGCACATCCCCAGTCAGTGATACCCATGCAAGAAATATCAATGTGTTCTGTCTATTCAGCACATGCATGCTGATTCCAGAGTGTACAGACAGGAGAGGGGACATGTGAGTGGTGTTGGTGATGAGTATGACCAGACATGGAATGCGTGTACATCCTTGGCTGAGATGACTGTACAAGTGTGCCAGATTATGCGCAAGTAGGTAGTGTTTTCCTGGCTGTGCGGTGTGAGATACAGGTCTGCACAGTACTATCGTATGTATGCTGCATAACAGCTTTAAAGGTTTTCCATGGCGTAGCTTAAAGCCAAGTCTTCCAATGGCACGTTCACCCACCTACTATCAAAGATGGGCCTATGTATATAAGTGGCATGTTTTGTCACTGCAATGGTGTTGTAAAGCTGTCTCCTTGGACTAATTCCCCTCATTTGACTCAAGGTCAAATGTACAAGCCACTCTCGCAGAATCTGTGATGTTACCCCACATGCATTTTCCAGGCATGCTTTTAATCCACATGTTTTAACACACAATACCTTTTACAACGCTGGGCTTTACAACACAATTCCTTACAACACATTCCCCATTAAATCTCAATGACTATTCTGACTACAGGGGGGCGTTACTTTTGGGAATGTCTTGTAACATTTAGCGGTCTACAGTCCTGTGTTTTGAAATTTCAGCAGGGTCAAAGATGTGGATTAAACCACATTGGTCCCGATCACCACCACTACGTCACCTATTGTGAGTTAGTGGTGGCGAGAGGGGCTGTGCCTCATGTATAAGTCAATGTTCATACACCGAATGTTGTTTTGCCATGTGTGATGCTTGATGCAGCACCAGTGAAAGTGACAGTAGGGCTTCTCCAGTATTGTTCATGTGCATGGAGGGACACCTTCCTACCCATGAACAATCGTCACATGCACACAGACACCCTTTTACTCTGGTGCAAGGGTGCCTGCGTTAGTGCAAAGTAGTTAAACCCAGCATCATCGCAGGATGAAAGGCAAGGCTGCACCATATTCTTGAGAATACGGTGCAGCCTTGCGTTTCAAAAGTGGCAGAGAGTGTCGTTGAGCCAAGGAGGCTAACGACACGCTCCGCCACTTCCTAGTACGTATCCCCCGTTGTTCATGTACAAGAAGGCACACCTTCATGTACATGTACAAAACATGGCTTTTTGCATAGTGTATGTGTGCTGCACACGGCTGCACACATTGAAGAATCAACTACGATGAGAAATGCATTGGTTATCCTCCTTTTGACTATTTTGGACCTGGATTATCAAGGTCTTATTTCTGGTGCTGCCTCATATGTAGACCACCCTTGTACATAGGGGGCAGCGTCAAATACAATGGGTGTTGTGCTGGAACGACCCACACAACACCCACTGGACACACCTTTCACACTAACCATAGTGTGAAAGGGTGCCTGATGTACAAGGCAGCGTTAAGCCACGTTACGTGTCTTAATGCTGCCTTGTACATGATGTGTAGCCCCTTTCTCCACAATAATGTCACTGAAGGTGAGGTTATGCTGGCGATAGTGGCTTGTACATATGCCCCTGACAGGGTCATGGGGTTGTGACACTACCAGTCACATGCCATGCACTGTCATGTCAGTGTTGCCAGCATGTTGTAACTGATCATTGATTCTACATTGCATTGTACATGTTATTTTCAAACTTCACAATCTTTTGTTAGAGTGTAGGCTCCCATGGTCCACTGACCCATTCTTTCTGTGTTCAATGGAGAGAATTTACATAGTCTTCATGACTCACATTTGCTCATTGCTCTTCTTTGACAGACAGCATGTCGCCAGTGGAGGCCCATGCATTCAAGGTCAGGAAGGACCGGTATCTACACATCCGCAAGGTGGCGAAGGGATACCGCAACATCTCAAGGAGGTATCAAGCTGACCGAGCAGCTGGTAAGTGGAAATCGGTGCCCAATGTAGGCCAAGGACACAGCCAGAGTATGACACAGGCAAGACCAGGCACTTCTGGCGACAGGCGTGGGTCCCAACATGGTCAGGGATCTGCACATCCCCCTGGAAGAACACAGAGACAAGCTGCAACCACAGTCTCTGGAACACATTCTGGTCCCCCCTCACAGACCCAAGGACAAGCTACATTGGCAGCAGCAGGATTTGATCAGGTGGTCCAGTTTACCATGTGGGACCACCGTGCTATAATAGACATTAATGTCAGGTTGGTACGTTTAGAACGTGAGATGGCTGAGCAGACCACACACATGCAGGACTAAAAGGCTGCCTTGGGTCTCCCATTTTGAACTGGCCAATGGAGACCCATCCCCCTTTCCTACGTTCCCCCAATGTAATTTATTCTTAGTAGTTAGTGATAGGTTAGTTTTTTAATTGTTAGGTAGTGTAGTTGTAGTGTAGTGATAGGTAGTGTTAGATTTTAGCATAGTTGTATATTTATTATCTTGTAGTATTTGTGGCTGAGTTTCCTTTTCCTTTGGGTGGGGGGTTGATGTCTTTGTTCTTAAAAAAAATATAAAAATACCCAAAAAATATATCTTTGTGTATGATATCTGTGTAGTTAGTTTATGTTTAGATAAGATGTATTTGTCCTTTCTTCTGATGTGCTTTGAGGGTGGGAGGGGGGTTGATGTCTCAGATATGTTGTTGCCCCGGTTACTTACCGGTAATCTTCATTACTCCGAGTATAGTCTTTCTCGCCACATGATAAACGAAGTGAGCTTTAGCTCCACACCAGAACCCTCCAAAGCAAAAGTTATCCTCCCATGCTTCCCATCCCATCCCAACATGGCCTACCCATATCACCCTTGACCTCTATAAGAGGAGGGTCGGCCCAACCCTCAGCCTGAGAACTACCAAGCATACACATGAAGCCGAATAGCAACACAGGGAGGGAGGGATGGGTACTCATGTGGTGAGGAAGACTATACTAGGAGTAATGAAGATTACCGGTAAGTAACCGGGGCATTACCTCCTCGTAAGTCTTCCTCGCCACATGATAAACGAAGTGAGCACATACCCAAGCCAAGCGGCTTCATGGAAACTCACAAGAAACCAACGGACCAGAAGGGGATGCCAACGAAGCAGGGCAAACCCAAAAAACACAGACGAGTGGAAGGAACCACCCAAGAGAGAGGCAACCACGAGCAGGAAGAACCAGCCCAGGACAGAGAGATACCGTAAGGGCCGAAAACCCGGACCCCCGAGACCCGTAGGCCAGCCAGAAAGCAAGCCCGAACCAACGACAGAAGGCGGACAGAGAAGGCACGGGAAGACACCGTACAGAGCCAAAAGCAACAAGAAACAGGCCCCAGAACAGAAAGCAGCAAGCCAGTCCAAACACACCAAGACCGTCCAACGGACAGCCAACAGCGAGATGGAAGAAAAAGCCCAGACTCCGGAACCGAAGAAACAGAGGGCACCCCCACCACAGTGACACAACAAGAAGCCACAGCAGGAAAGTGACGCAGTCTGATCGAAACAGAGCTACACCGCAAGGTGGACCACTGACAGCGAGAGAGCCGAACCAGATGGAAACAACACAGACTGGCAGGAGCCGCAAGAATGGATCGAGGTGCAGAAAAAAAAAACAGCACCCCAATCGAACAACAAAAATGAAGGTCACCAAAACCCCACCAGCAAGGAGAGAAACAGGTGGGACACGGACCCCAGTCGCACAAAGGACCCCCGGAAGGGAGCGTGAGACCAATGAGAGAATCCAGGCAGGCACAAGGCAAAACAGACGCACAAGGCCACCCACGGAGGCCGAAGAGCGGAAGGGACCAGGCCCAAGGCCAAGCCACCAGAAAATATGTGAACGCCCACCAGGTGCCACCACGCACAAGAAAGCGGTAGCAAGGGGAACGCAGCCCAAACGAGTGAGACAGCCCCGCGCAGGGGCCAAGCAGACCGACCCCGCAACGTCCCACATGCAGCCAAGGAGCCGCCGAAGCGAGCACCTAGGTGGCCATACCTACAACCAGGCCCGACCCAGCCGAACAACGGAGAGCCGACAGGAACAGGAGCGTACACGGAGGCAAGGTCACAGGCAGAAACACACCAAAGGCGAGAAGGACAGAAGAGCCGGACGAAACGAGCCCGAACAAAGACAACACCTCCAGGGAGCAAACCCGAGCCAGCAGGCCCCAGTATCCCAAAACCAGGGACAAAGGAGAAGAGGACACAAAATCCGCACAGGAAGCGCAGGACCCCGCCTAGGGAAGGAGAACCGGGAAATCCCAGCACCCCCGGAAATGAGAAGCACCGCACAAATAAATACCACCATGGGAAATTCAGAAAGCAGTGGCAGGATACAAACCCCTGTCCTGCGTGAGCCTGTGCCCCCAGAAGCACCATACGGACCATCGAACAACAGCCCCAGGCCCAACACCCACAGCAGCCGAAGCCAAGAGCGGAAAACACCAAAACCCCACCGGTAAACCGGACCCGGATGAACAGGACTCGCCGGAGAAGGACCAGAGAGATAGCCAAAAAGCGACCCTGCAAGAGCAGGTCAAAACGCACACCCCCAGAGGCAGGCGCCGAACCCCTGGCCCGACCAAGCTGCCACCGCCCAAGGGCAGCAGACCAACCAAAGAACCACAGGACCACGGACACGGGCAGGAGATCCCAACAACCGACAACCGGAGCAGTCCGGCAGTAGGCAGGACCCATGGAACCGAGACAGAGGCCACCCAGGACGGGAGGAGAGGCAACAGAAGGCCCCCAACAGAGCCCCAAACCCCAGGAAGCGAGGAGAAGCGCGACCAGGATGGGGGCACAAGAGCCGCCTGCCGAGCCAGGGAGCAGGAGGAGGAGGGGGGGGCGCCACGGACGCGGCCCCTGGACAAGAAAGGGCAAGCCCTCCAGGAGCAGAAACAGAAGCAAAAGCCAACAAGGTGACCACCGAAGCAGTCCAGAGAAGGACGGACAGGCGCCAACAGCAGCCCGACCCCAACAGACACGCAGCAGCACCCAGGCCCCGTAAGCCCCAGGAGGACGCCCAAACAGGGACCAACCAGGCCAGACCCCACACAAAAAGAGAGCAGGAGGGACGGACCGCAGGCCCAAAACCACGAGGAATGCACCTCCACCAGGACGGACAATAATGCCAAAATATACCGTACCACCACAAAGTGTATATTACTACCCGATGGAAGTCATTTCGCCAACACTAGAATAAAGAAAGATTTGAGAAAACACCTGGAAGGGCCAAACTGCATGACCTGCAGTGCACGTCACTGTGTATGTACAGCACCCTGATGCCGCTGCAAAGAATCGACATCACAAAAAATAGTAAAACACAACCAGTAGCCAATAAACAAAGAATTATGCAACCAAAGAAGTGCATAGAAGACTTATGTACATAAAGCACAAAACTGTAATGAGGAGCACAGGCAGGAGACGAACCTTTGTCCTCTGTGAACCGGTGCCACCAGCGGCACAAGACCTACCAGTGAGCCAAAAGCTCAGTAGACCATTCACAGAATGCGCCTAGAAGCAGGTCCCTCAGCATACAGAAAAACACACTCCCAGAGCACGTTACCCCCCTAGGACAGCACCGGGTCACCACGACCCAACAAAAAAACAGCGAATTAGGAAGAGCATGAAACTCGACAGCAGTAGAAGAGCAGATTCGAGAGCCCCCAACAATACACGCTCACCCACAACGCTAGTCGGAAACCAGGTTCTCAGAGACGCTGCGCGAGAACAACGTAGAGCGCATGCGTGCGTGTAAGACACCACATGCAACGAAAGCATCATCCTAAAGGGATTGAAAAGTTCCAGAAAACCAAACCCACAAAGGACTGCAGCCACCCGAAGGATACAAAACATTACCAGCCGCAGGCCGTCGGTCTGAGGGACGGGAGCATGCAGGATCGTACGGGACAGGGTGCCACTGAGGCATCGGCAGCAGCTCGCCCCAGGGTGCATGCCGCTGCGCGTGGCTCCCGGCAGTGCGCGCGCCTACTCTGCCCGGGAGAGGGTGCTGCACGGAAGCAAACCCGGCCGCCGAGTCCCCGCTCAGCAAGGAGAGTAACGTGGCATGCCACGAGTCCAGCAACATCTCCAGGAGCAGCACCAACGGTAAGCGACACGGGCCAAAGGAACAGCCATCGTAGATCCGGCCGAGGGTAGCATGCATGCTTCCGGCGCCTCCCCTACCCCTGAATCTGCAGGCCCACGCAGCCAGGCAACCCCAAACAAATGGGAAGCCGGTCGGGAGAGCCGCCACCCCGGGAGGCACGACAAAAAAACTCCACGACCCCCGCAAATCAGCACCCCCTTACCAGGGCCCAGAATGCAGAAAAAGAGGGGGGTGGGAATGGATGCGAGCCCAGTGTGACCCAGGAACAGCAGGGAGAAAACCAGATCAGGTCAGAGGAGACCAAACAGGCGAGTCCGCTAGTGCAGGGCTGAACAAAACACCCAGAGCCCACAAACATCAGAGCCCGCTAGAGCAGGGCAGCAAAAATCAAGGGGGCAGTGCGAGGGCCAAGAGCCACAAGGCGGGGGAGAACCCAAATCAGGAGCCTGCTCGAGCAGGGCCTCCTTTCCCGGGACGTGGGACCTGCTAGAGCAGGACCTCGCCCTAACTTACCTGAAACACGCTCTGGAGAAACTGCAGCGCAGAACCAAAAAAACAGGCTGAGGTTTGGGCCGACCCTCCTCTTATAGAGGTCAAGGGTTATATGGGTCGGCCATGTTGGGATGGGATGGGGAGCATGGGAGGCTAACTTTTGCTTTGGAGGGTTCTGGTGTGGAGCTGAAGCTCACTTCATTTATTATGTGGCGAGGAAGACTTACGAGGAGGTAATGCGTGTTTAGTATTAATAGAGTTAGATAGTTATGGTTATTATTCACTTTGTCATAGTTAGTTTAGATTAGGTTAGTTGTAGTAGTGCTTAGTGTCAGTTTAGGGTAGTTTATTTGGTTAAATGTTAATAAATTCATACTGTTTTGGAATTCAGTTAGCACTTATGTCTGAAGTGGTTTGGTGGTGTGTTGCTTTTTACCTTGTTTTCCACTTATTCAATCTCAGGGCAATCATTGGAAGGTGTACATGTGGTCATGACATGTTACTTAGCTGGACGGATAGTGTCAGGATCCTTTTGATTTGAGCACAGTGAACTTGCATGCATTACAGTGTGGCAAGTTGGAGTCATGGCCTAGGCTAGGGACACTCTTTTGTACAGTTGAACATCTCATGTGTGACTCACAGAGTTGGAATGCACATTGATGCACATTTGCAACACAATGTTGGAACATGGCCTTGAACAGACATTGACATTGCAACTCTTGCCCATCATGATGATGGATGTCTGCACTGTGTTCCACAGATTACGTCCACACCCTTCTTAACCTAAGAGCCTGGCGCTGAGTCCATCTAACATGCACAGACATAGGCACACTTGCTGCGTAGTGCAAGTGTGTCATCATTATGGACATTGGTTGTTCCTGTGGCTGGTGGCTCACCCTCCTTCCCATGCACAATGTTGTAAATTAGCTGGTCAAATGTGCATGGCACAAGGCCAAACACAGTTCTGCAGCAAACAGGAGGGGAAATGTAGCATTGCTCCCTGTAGTGCAAGTGTCATACCCACTTTTCCACACTGTTACTTTTGTCATTGCCTCATAGTGTTGCCACACTTGAAATGGTGATACAGCATCTGACTGTGTGCTGAGTGCTGTGCACTACACATCCCTGGACACATTGCCCTCTCCTTTCACAGTGAGCACAGCATGAGAGGGTTCCTTGTTTCAAAGGCATTGTTAAGCCACAGTAAGTGTCTGACAGTGGACTTGCACTTAAGGCTAAGTCCCTATTGCCAACACAGCTTCACTGAAACAGACATTGTGATTCCAATAGCAGGTGGGCAATATGTGCCATAACGAATCGACATCTATGTGCATCTGGTGTGCTCTATCTTGGAATGTGACATGCAATGACCCCCATCACAACAAGCTTTGTCCACCCGGTAGAGTGTGAGTAGATCTTCCAAGTGAGACTTGTTATCAATGCTAAATGGAGACACTACTTGTGGCATGCAACAGACTTGGACCTATTTCCACACAGGCCAATTGCCATCATGTACGGAGGGCAATGTTGGGATATTGCTAGTAGGTCATATTCGATCAATGAGGGCACGGCTTGATCTCACATGCCCAGTCATCTCACTACCTATCTGTGACACAGTTTAACATGAACATTTATAATGTGTCACTCGGTGTACCTTTGGATGGATTCACTGCTCAAACATTATTGGAGACTTCTATGCCTGAATGGTCATGATAAACACACATCTGTGTAAATTTTAGCTGTTAATTAGCATGTGCATTGGCTTTGATGAAGACTGCCACAGTACTTGGTCAAACAACCCCCACATTTCATAGATGCCCAGTGTAGGGCCTGACAGAGTCCTTTGTGTGGAACATGTCCAGAGGAAGAGGCAGAGTTCAGTCAGCAGGCTGATTGCAGTGTCTTTGGGTACAACACAAATTATGGCAGTCCATATTGAGGTCCAAGGTGAGTGTAACAGTGTGTAGCAGAGGAAATTGGAAGATGATGTTTCGTGGCATGATGCTAAGCACAGATCCAAGGCAAAACTGACCGTTTGGCATTAATGAATTCTACCGCTTTCTTCTTAGCAATATTGCAGAATCATCAACATCTTCGTCCTCTGATGTGTCATGTGCCTCCGGTGTGCGTGGTGGTAGATTGTCAGCGGCACTGTGAGGCACTGACACATCAGGGGGCGGAGATGTGGATGTTGAAGCAGCAGCAGCATTCATCAGTGCCAAACCTTGATGCAGCACTGCAGTGATGAGCAGCTGCAGGGCATGAAAGATTCTAGCAATGTGTCTGTGGTGTTCAACCGTGGCTGCCATTAGCGAGGCTTGCATCTGCTCCATGTTCTCCATTCTCATTCGCATGTGATGCAACTCCTTGCTGACATCGCTGGAGCCACTCAGACTGGACAGTTGTTCTTGTCTCTGAGTCAGTACTCCAGCAATGTCAGCCATGGAATGCTGGAGAGCATGGAGCGGACTGTGGGTGTCTGGGATGGTCTGTAGGTGGTCCCGAATGGGACTGAGACACCCATGTAACCCATCTAATTTGCCAGCCAGGCTGTCAAACCCCACCCGCACCTGACCAGCCATCTCATGCTGGACCTCTACCGCACGACCTTGAAATGCCAGAAGTGGGTCCTCAAGGTCCCGGGAGACAGCTGTGGTGGTCGGTGCTTGCTGCTGGGTTGTTTGTGCAAGGGCTGTAGTTTCCACAACACTGCTGGATGGCCCTGCTTCCGGAGATGGGGTGCTAATTGAGTCGAGCAGATGTTGGAGTGTGTCCTGGTCGATGGTTGCTAGGTCTTAATCTTCATCATTGAAGACTGGGACAGGCTGCTGTACAGGAGGTGATGTTTCTCCCTCTGCAACGTAAAGGGGAGATGCATTTGTATGTGTGTTTATAGTATGATCATGCATTGTATTGGTGTACAAGCAGATGGCATGACAATGTACATTCATAGGTGCATATGTACAAGGCCCTATTGCCACAACAACGTCACCTATGTTGACGTTGTGGTGGCAATTGGGGCTGCGCCTTATGTACAAGGCAGAGTTAAGCCACTTAACGTGTCTTAACTTTGCCTTGTACATAAGGCCCCCTTTCACGTTATGCTTAGCGTAAAAGGGGTGGGCAGTGGGTGTTGCGGTGGCCGTTCCACTGCAACACCAATTTATTTTTATGCTGCCCCCTATGTACAAGGGTCGCATACATAGGGGGCCGTGCATAAATGAAGACCAGGTATGAAATGTTCTTAGGATGGCAAACCAAGGCGAAATGCATCATTTTGCATCAATTTTGCCTTTTTCCATGCGTGCTGCTCAATGCAGTGCACATGTACATACAAATTGCTTTGAGTCTTGTGATTTCTCATGAGTGCATGGCGTCATGCATGTTTTTCCATGCATGCATTGCTTGCTGCCCTCCTGTTGGCTTAACCGTTGTGAGACTGGTGTAGCGTGACTTTCTATTGTTGTTGCCAGCTGAACAGACAGTTACTACACCCATTACCCTCAATGTTGACACCACATGTAGTGTGTAAGTGGGCCTGGATTTCAGGGCTGTGTATTCAGAAATACTCATTTGTGCTGCTCAGGCCCTATCACCCCGCCCCCACAGCACATCATGTGCGATTGGCAGGGTGATGTGTGTTTGTGAATATTGCACGCAGATGCTGACATGGATGATACATGCTGTACTATTTCGGAATTTTCGCTGTCAGTGTTTGTGTGCAGATGATAACAGTCCTGACTGTATATTGGTTCACTGACACTGTTGACTTTGCCAAAATACGTGTTTACATGCACATCAATGTGTGATGGGCAAGTCACACCAGGACTAATGTATGGTACAGTTTTAGGTATGGCACATGTGTGCACTTGTGAGTATAGGAGTGAAGCAGAGATATCTAAATGCCCTGGAATACGATAGAGAAAGGGAAGCCAGCCAAAAACATAGCGTTGTTTCTTACTGTGAACGACCACTTATGAGGGGCACACAGTTATATTTAACACTGGTAAGAAACACCCAACATAGATTTTATTTAACTAGGCTAAGGCTGGGTACATTACATCATGTAGTAGCATTTCCCAGAGTGGATAAGTGGTGTTATAAATTCCCGAGTTGCCCATGTGATGGAAGGTCTCCGCAATCCACGCTGCACTTTATACTCTTTTGTTGTTTTTATAGGGATATTCAGAAAGTAGTATTAAAACTTCTTTTTTTTATCAAATATGCTTTTTAATTATAAACATGCTTTTAACTTTGTATGTAGTTTGGAAGATGTGAAAGCTATGAATACGGTTATTCGATTTATACAGCTTGCAATTAGGAAAAGAAAAGACTATTCACATTTGGACGCATTGGTATATGAAAACCCCTGACGACTATTTTTAGCTTTGTTCTTAATTGTCCTCCCTGATAGGTAATGGCACTTTGCACTTTATGCATTTTTAGCACTTTACCTTCCCCATTTGGATGCCCTGTTATATGAAAAGTATAATAATTATTTTAGATTTGTGTCTAATCCTCCACCTCTATAAGTAGTGGTACTCTGTACCTCATGTGATTTCATGTATTTTACATTTATTAGTACTTTGTATTTTGTCTACTTTTATGATAGAGTATTTTGAACATATTTTTAATGTATAGTATTATGCTTTTAAGCACATTAGTGTTTAACCATTTATGTAATGTGATGTATTGTTGGACTGTTTAATTGATATCCTTCGATTAGTATGCTTTTATGGTGGTATTTTTTTGCACCGAATAAAGCTGATTTTGATTTGATTTGATTTGATTTGAGTATAGGAGTGTTTTTTGAGCTAAGGGGTGATGGTGCCATTTATCTATTAGAGAATTTTGGTTGCTAAATTGCTATTCTTTCTTGGTGTCATAGTTGGCCTATCATACTTCTTTACAGGGACTCTTTTACTTCTGTGAGTATGGTACACAGACAAGGCATGTGGTTAAACATTATGGTGACACGTTCCTGATATGCGTAGTCCATGCACTGTACTGTTGAAGGCATATCCCCCTGCTTATGGTATGACATGACATTTTGACTCAACTGTGCTGAATGTGTGCATTGTGGGATATGCACTTTTAGACAGTAGGCTGCATGATCACTATGTTGTGACAATGCATGTGTTTATGGTATGCAGACTCACTCCATGCTTTCTCACTTGGTGTACACAGGGCTGCATCTAATGAACATGGAAAAGGGCACATTGCCTGGAGATGCGGCAGGCTGGCAAAATGTCCCCCTTGTCTCAACACCACGCACATACAATTGTCTGCACAGGGCTCCATCTCTTTGACGACAAAATGAGGATGCACTGTGAATGCGACAAATGATGTGCACAAGTGAGCATGCCCCCACCGATGTCAGCACACATGCACCATTGTGCACGTCTGTCTGAGTTGTGTGCAAGAATGTGTATGTGCAGTAAGGCCCCCCTTCATGCACAGACAATCTGAAAATCAACTCAGACACCCTTGCACAATGGTGCATGTGTGCTGACATGGATGTGGGCATGCTCACTTGTGCACATCATCTGTCGCATTCACAGTGCATCCTCATTTTGTCGTCAAAGAGATGCAGCCCTGTGCAGACAATTGTATGTATGTGGTGTTGAGGCAAGGGGGACATTTTGCCAGCCTGCTGCATCTCCAGGCTATGTACAACTTAGCTCTTTCCTGTTGCCCTTATATTGTGGTCTGTAATGGATCTTTGGCTATGTTTAGAATTACTTTTCTGTGCATATTTCCAAGTGTATGACCCCACCAATATGTGTCTTGCAATATATTTGTTGACTAGGGTGATATGTGTCTCTACACTCAGGAACAAGAGTATCTGTGACAAGATCTGCAGTCATTGTGGATGTGCACTGGTGGATATTTAATTGTGCATGAGTGACATTGGGCCCATCCACCCCCGTCCCCCCAGTCCCTGGTTTTTACTCACTGTGTTGCTGATGTTGCTGGTCCTGTTCAGCAGTGTCCTGTCCCTGGACTCCAACCACCGACTCCTCGCAGATGACTGCGGACACCTGTTCCTCCAAGGCATCCAGCTCCTCCTGTGGTGCTGGACTCCCACCTCCGGTCTGTAGTGCTGCATTGCGATTGGCCGCCAGTTTCTCCTTGGTCTTGCGCTTAGCATCATGCCTGCGCTTCTTGCAGTCGTTCATTGTCCTCCTCACCTCTCTGACAGCATTCACCTTGGCTGCGATGGACTGCCATATTGCATTCTTTGTCCCCAATGACACAGTGGAGCTGACAAACAGCTACTGTTGTTTTTCTGTCACTTCCGCAATCAGGACCTGGTTTTCCTGCTGGCTGAACCTGGTTTTCCTCTTCTCCTTGCCCTTCTCCTGGTTCTCTGGCTGGTCCTCCTGGCTGTTTGGGGGGTTGTTTTCTCCTGCAGTACTGGGTCCAGCTTCATCCATGGTTCTTTTTTTTTTTTTCTCAGTTTGTGATACTTTGCGGGTGTTTTGTAGTCGCTTTTCTGGCCTAACGTGAAAAAAAGTGGTGTCGCGCTAATGTGCGTGCAGTTTCTGGCCGCTGACTGGCCTGCCGCCACTTTTTTCACGTTAGCGGCAAGATTTTTATCGGCATGACGCTGTTTTTAACGTTGACATTTTCCGCTTAGATGAGAAACTATCGCCACGTAGCGTCGGCTTGTACATACAACGCTAATGTGGCGATAGTTTGCGGCGGTACGCTGCGATAAAACTTTTGCCGCTAACTAACGTTAGCGATATTTTTCGTTGGTTCTTGTACATATGCCCCTTAGTTTTCTATACATAATTTAAGTACTTCGCTGAGGACCTAAACTGACAAAGTCCATGCTTTAGAAAAATTAATAAACACGGGAAATAATAAATGTTAGTAAATAAATAAAACATGAAATTGATATTTTGTGAGCACTGTTCGTTTGTGGAAACAGCTATCTTGAAAGCGTTAAAAACAGGCCTTTCGTAGTGCCTCTGAAGATTGTTAAATGATTCTGAACTACTTTGCATGTTTTTTTTTTTTGCTTTGAATTGCTTATTATCTAATGGTTGAAATACTCTGCCTTCGGATTACTGAGCATCAGCACCCTCAAGCTGACGGCAGCTGTGAAATATCCAAAACATTGTTCCATTCATCCATCCAGTCATGTGTGGAACATTCAACTGTGTCTCTTCACTGTATGAGGCAATCAATCTTTGTGATTAGTAGTTTCGCCATGGGAGGTGCGATTAAACCCTTTCTGATTCTCAGTGTCAGGCCACCTACCTACACTTCGGTCAGACTACAGAGTGGAAGGCTGCTCTGTTGGATTCAATCAAATTTAATTGTCCCTGAATCCTGCAATGGATTTTATTTTTACAATCGATAATGCTCTTCAGAACGGCTCACGCCTCGGAAGCTAAATAAAGCCCAGTTATTGTATTGCTTTTTCTCCATCTGGGAGCCTGTGACTCCCTGGGCAAAACCAAAGCGAGCGTAACTGCCTCACGAATTAAATATAATTGTAGTGTGGACGTTCACAGGAGAGGCATTGTAACAGGTTTATAGAAGTGGAGATATTTTAAGTTAACTTTTCGCTTCATTCTGGTGGAAAGCAGAGGCCTGCAAAAATATTTTCTTAATAATTCAGTGTGTTAGCCGCATGAAATCTGATGGTGGCTGGGGATTTTTTTTAAAGTGGTGGATATAAATATTGGGCATGTGTTTTATCGAGAGAGCCATGCAAGAGACATGGACACTGATTCCCCAAAATACCACGGTAACTGAAGTGACATAACGTGCTCTTTGACCAGTGATTTGGTCAAAGGAAGTGACATCACATAACCACACCCCTAGTGGCATTAAAGGAAGTTATATCACGTGACCTTTGACCCTAATTTCATCACAGGAAGCGACATTACCAAAGGAAAAAAGTACAATATGTGCAAAATGAATCAATGCGTAGAGGAAGTGCAAGTCTTTTTAGTTATTATACATATGCAACAAGTCTGCTACCTTGTCATTACACATATGCAACAAGGCTGCTACCTTGTCAAGAACCATCACATACACATGGGCAACCTTCATTTGCCAAATGACCATGCTAAGCTATCCAATTACCATGACATTTTACATGGCCTATAATTTTTACTAGCTTCTTCTAGAACTTATATCTAATTTCCTTTCACTTTTCCATCACAGCACTTTCAAGTAGATTCTCGGCCATCTATAATTACTGTACAGAAGATAGTAGTATACCAGCTAAAAGGCTCACATCTTGCACAGCAGTATTGACTATGACGGCTTTCCATGTTATACAAATGCCCACGCTTAGCTATCTATCACAAATTTGGCTGTTTAGAAAAATAATCTTAATTCCTTAAAATTAAAGGTAATTCTGATGAAAGAAAAGACACCCCTTTGTCTCGAACTATCACCTCTTCACTTTAAGTAAATTAAAGTTTGGTGCCCCAAAACCCATTTGTCATATGCGTTAAGCTTTAACACATGCTGCTGCTCCTTAGTTTTCAGAGGCCTTGGTAGCTGAAAAGAAAATCTAAAAGAGGGCAGAGAGACGATGGGGCAGGCACTATAAGGCGGAAAATAAAGCTGCCTATAGGGATGCCTTGAGAAAATACAATGGAATAGTTAAAGGCACTAAAATGGCTTTTTTGGCAAGAAAAATGAGGCTGCAGAGAATAAGCCTCGAGAATTTTTTTTTAAAACGTTTTAGCACTGACAGCCTGGATAGAGGTATTCCTCCTTCCCATGATCGGTGTGAGAGGCTGTCCGGTTTCTTTCAGGATAAACTCCTTAAAATACAATTTAACCCTACTATAGCTGACTTAGAGGTTTCTATTGGCGCTGCTGCAGTTAGCAGGCAATGTTCACTGCCTCAATTTAAATTAATTTCCTTGAATGATTCCAAATCTGCTATTTGTGACCTGAAATCAGGATCTCCTACTCACCCCTATACCACCGATTTGCATGTCAAGGTGGTGGATGTGATCAATCCCGTTGTGAATAAGTCTCTCCCGATGACCGCAGTTTCCTCAATTTGGAAGTAGGCTAAATTACTCCTCCTTTAAAAAAAAAAGCCCTCTGCTGATGCCAGTGTCCTATCTAATTACAGACCTATTCTTCCTGCAAACTGCATTCAGCAAGATTTTGGAGAAATCTGTTAATCAGCAGCTCTCTAATTATTTGGAGACTAATGCACTTTTGCTCCCCAATTAGTCCGGTTTTCGCTCCAAGTTTAGCACTGAAAACGCTCTACTGGAGATGACGGAACATTAAAACGCTCATTAGACAGAGGTGGTAATGTGGCACCGATATTATTGGAACTCTTTGTGGCATTTGATACTGTGTCGCACCCCATGCTTCCTCAACGCCAACAGGCCATTGGTCTGAAGGGACTACCTTTGGATTGTATAAAATCCTTTTTGGAGACCAGAGGTCAAGAGGTTTGGATGACCCCTTTTCCTTCAGGCTCTATGTCTCTGTCGCTGGGTATGCTGCAGGGATTGACATTGAGTCCCACTCTTTTTAATATTTACCTGGCCTCTCTGGCACAGCTTGTGGAGTCTTTTAGAGCAAAGGTAATTTCCTATGCGGACAATACGCAGCTTCTATTCTCCTTTAACAAGGGGGAAGATATAGGCTTGGGTCTTCTTAAGTCCTGCCTTTTAACTGTGGTAGGATGGATGTGTCATAATTATCTTATGTGCAAGATGGACAAGACTGAGATCCTTCTATTTGGGAGATTTCCTACATACAAGCTTTCTAAGTGCTGCCCTGATTACTCCCCTCTCTGCCTTCCCAGTCAGATGTGGTTAAAAATCTGGAGGTTAAATTTGATAATTAGTTTTACTTTTGGCCACAAGTTTCAGCTGTGGTAGTAATTTGCGTCAGGGTGCCTCAGACACTAAAGACATTCTTGCATTTCCTTTCTTTATCTGTAGGAAACCTGTTATCTATGCCTTAATTACCTCTAGGCTAGATCACACCAATTTTCTTTATTTGGGCTTTCCAGACACAAAGAGATTCTGCCTGTCATGCCTCTGTATCATTGTTGTTAACAAAATGCCATGAGTTACCTACATTATAGCAGGCCAGTCACTATACCAGGGAAAGACATCATGATAGATATAGTCAATTTGCCAAAAATAGCCAGTATTTTCACATGGCTACCTCATTAACAGATTTCAGAACCTCTATACAGTGGGTGACCACAACATGCCCTCAATTGCCAACTTTATGCAGGGATAGCATTACACCAGGGATGGGACTATCACGCCACCGAGGCCAAAGCTATACTAAGAATTACCATCAATATGCCTGGACCAACGGTATACATCGAATGGACAGAAATAGCCACACAGACATACACACACAGACACACACACAGACACACACACAAACAGACACACACAGACACACATACACACACAGACACACACACACACACTCTCTCTCTCTCTCTCTCTCTCACTACACTACACTACAATGTCAATACCATTGTGTGTGTGTGAGACAGAACATGTCACTGGTTTTAAAGCATTGACATGCTCGACTGCTGAGGTCCTTGTTTCTAGACCCCACCGCTCTAAACTAGCATATGCATCAGTGCTCACCAAAACAATCTTTGCCTCTCTGATGGTCTAAGCTTGGATCGCTGACCTATCAGGCTTACCGAGTTTCTGTTTTGCCCCCTGCCACTCCGAAGGTCTTCAATTTATCAGCGTCGCAAAGATGAATGGTTTAGGACCACAATTCAAAAATGTATTGAACAGTAAACTCTAGCTGCTGCAATGGATGTATTACTCTCTAAGCTGAAGTCACTGTCTCTATCTTTTTGTTGAATCTATTGATTTAAGAAACATTACATTAGTTGTACTTATTTTACATTAACATTCTGGATGCAGATCTGCTCATAGAAAGAACTTAAGCCTTTCTAGAGTACGTTTTGTAGAGGCCAAACCAGCAGATGGCGAGCATCAAAAACATATTTTACACAGCGTCGACTCAGTTAACCTTGCATGGAAAGCCTACGTATAAAAAAGTGGTAGCCAAAGTTTCTTTGATAAGATTATCAGCATTTGTTATTGTCAAAGCTGCTAATTACAAAAAAGACTACTATTTTACATGGTGCTTTTTTTTTTACATTGGAGCAATGATGTACTGAGCTGCTCAAAGGGCATTAATTGTTCCTGTTCAAGCGAGCAATGCTGGGATTTAAATTCACGATCTCCAGAACACTGCGGGGGATATTCACAAGAACGTGTGATAATCATCGCAAATGTAGCTTAACGCAACCTTGCATATCGCAGTCCATTGCGAGAAAATAACACCATCCTAACGTCCAATTCCCAACCCCTCGGCACCATGCGATAGCAGCATGACAACCCGCCAAATGCCCGCGTAAAAACCAACGCGAAAAACAAAAAATGCGAAACACAACCGCCCAAAAAGTTGCGACGCCACAAAGCGCGATACCAAAATCTGCAAAAACCAGAGACAGGCCTGCAATACCCACGCGTCATGCGTGAAAATGCACTAAAAAAGCAAACAAAAAACCAATCCAAACTACGTAGCACCATGGATGCACCAGGACCTAGTGCAGAGGACAAGCCGAACTCCACAAACCCCACGGAGGACCAGCATGGAATCCCCTGTTTGGGGGAGGGCAAGGAGAAGAGGAAGAGGAAGATGGGGTTCAGCCCGCAGGAAGACCAGATCACCGTCACGGAGGTGATAGAACACCACCAACAACTGTTCGTCACCTCCACTGCTTCATTTGCAACACAAACGGAAATATGGCAGTCCATCGTCACCAAAGTGAATGCAGTCGGAGTGTCAAGGAGGTCAATGGAGGATGTCAAGAGGCGCTGGCATGAAGTGCACAGCCAAACCAAACAGAAACTCGCTGCCATCATGAAGGCAGCAAAGGCGACTGGAGGTGGGAGTCCTGCGCCACAGGAGGAGCTGGATGAGCTGGAGGAAATGGTGGCCACAGTCATCAGTGTGGAGATGGTGCAAGGAGTTGGGGGCCTGGACACAGCCCGAAATGACCTGACCCAACAGCAACAGGGTGAGTAACGACCAGGGACTGGGGGGACGGGGGCAGATGGGCACAATGGCACACATGCACAATCATGTGCAGCACACTGCACACCCTCAATGAGTGTGGAACATGTCCCTGAAACCCTTGGCACACTGAAGCACACATAGAAACACCAAGTAGGCCCCTGTCCACAATGTGCACAAATGGGCCCCCCTCCATATTACCAATGCCACAACCTACCCATGCACATGTGCTGAATCCAGAAAAGCAGCGGCTTTGTGAGCCACACTGACAATGCAAGTGACACTGCATGACAGATAGCATGCCTGAAGTCACAATGCATGACATGGTGCACGAGACGACACTGAGGTGGCTGAGTGTGCACCACATCCGTAAAGGAGCCGGTCACACTCTGACACATCCATGTGCACCTACGACCCATGACGTCAAGAACACATCTGCAGACAAACAATGCACAAGAGTACAAAATATCTCCAGTAGCACAAATGACCCAAGTCGCAAACATCCCAGCCCCCGAAAAGCACACAAGTCAAATGCCAACCGACTCAAAGGGATAAGGGTCTGCCAATGCAGAGCTGCAGGGGCGAATCGCCAACAATGCAGCACACACACATAGCAATCACAGTACATCAACATTGACGACAATGTGGGACAGAGTGCAACCCCTACACCACAGGACAGAGGACACAACTGGTGCCTCTCGTGCGTAGAAACTGGCCAATCACATCTGGCAATGCATGACACTGTGAGATGATAATGTACGAGTACAACCACACATCCGTCATGTAGTCAAAATGTCCACTGACTCCCATCAAAAAGCCAGCTACACCAAAACAGTCACAATGTACACCGTCATGCAGTCTGAATGTAAACATCCACAATGCGTCAACATACATGGAACACACTGTTAACCTGCATCTCCCCTTACATTGCAGAGGGACAACCAACACCTCCTGCAGAGCAGACCACACATCTCTTCAGTGATGATGAAGAGGACACCCTGCCCATTTGCCCAGTCACACTCCAACGGCTCGTGGACAACCTCCTCACCCCACCCCACCTCCAGGAGCAGGGCAGCCCAGCTGCATCGCGGTGAGCCCACACCCTGCACAGACCACACAGCAGGAAGCACACACCACCACGGCTGCCTCCCAGGACCCCCACGACCAACACATGGATTTCAAACACCGTGTGTTAGGGTGCCAGGAGAAGATGGCAGATCAGCTGCGGCTGGGTTTCGAACTCATGGCAGCCAAACTCGATGCCATACGTGGGTGTCTAAGTCCCATCAGGGAGCACCTACAGTCCCTAACAGATACCCACTGTCCGCACCCTGCCCACCAACAATCGTTGGCTGACATCGCTGGTTCCATTACTCGGAGACAAGAACTGTCTAGGCAGACAGGCTCCAGCGATGACAGCACAGAGTTGGCACAGATGCGGAGGACAATGGAGACCATGGATCCGATGCAGGCTGGAAGTATGGCTGCCACTGCTGAACACCAGCGAGATGTAGCTGCGATCTTCCATGCCTTGCAGATCCTCATCTTGCCACTGCTGCCACTGAGCCTGTACCAGATGACTGCTGCAGGAACCTCGACACACACATCTCCGACACCTGATGTGTCAGTGGCACACAGTGATGCAGCCATTACACCGCCACACACACCGGACACACCCGACACAGAAGAAGTATCAGATGAGTAAGATGTGGTTGGTAACTACTGTGTGAGGAAGGAGGAAGTAGCACCCATCACCTCCATATGGCTTGCCCTGCCTGGCTCTGCCCCATGCATCATGCCCTGGGACAACCCCTTCCACTGACCCCCGGAACACTCTGCGACATTCACCCGGACCCCGACACGGACTGCCATATCTCCACTGCTTGACAATTACACAGCAATCCTGCTGTGGACTGCACTCCCCCTCTTCCAAATCCATTTTCAATGCCCAAAGGACTCTGGTTGGCCCACCACTGGGCTTCCATGTTATGTGGGCTTGGATGGCCATGTACAGCTCCCTCTCCGTCATTCGCCAGAATGTGAATACAACATTCAAAATCATGCAGATGTGTCATGACTATGTTCACTCATGTATGGAAGTATGGCTGGATGTAGGGACAATGATTGCACAAGAAAATACACCCTGGTAAATGACATCAATGCGCATGTTCATCCCCGAGACACATGGCCAATTGGATGACTGTGAAGGTGGGTACTGGCTGTGTCCCCATTGCACATTAGCAACAAACTCACAACCCCCCAACATAGGCACAGGTCCATGTCTTGAATAGGGCTGTGTGTAGGAATGACCAAATTGGTAGCAGGCCAGAAGTGGTGTCCTACATCACATGTGATGACAGAACTTCACGTCGCATACCTACTCACACACATATGTGTGGACACGTTCTGTAATGATTCATAACATTGCTCAACATGGTCAGAGGTTGGACACCATACTCACATTGCTGAAGACACATAAGAGCACAGGTCTACCAGCAACTCTCCCAAAACAATGTCGGGCTCACAGAGGTGGAGCTGTCAGAAAGGACCCACCCCCATTGTACATACATCAGTCAGTTCCTCCATGTGTAGGGACGATGCTCATTGTGGCACACGAGTGGTCAATCTAATCAACACTCATCACAGTTAGACACCAGTGGTGTTGCGTAGACTTTATTGGCATGTGCATGTCAGTACGGACAAGGCAATTGCCACAACAGGCAGGAACATGCTTAAGACACTTACACGCAGCATGGGTACATGTCGAGGTGCAGGAAATGGGGGTGGAAAAATGAACCCCAATCATCACGGATGGCAACGGTCTCAGCCCACCTTGCCTTGCTGGACGAGTCATGTGTTGTTTGGCGTATGCCCATTGCCCCGTGTGAGGGGGCACGACTTACAGCCCATGGGGTCTGCATGGTGCTCTGCCACCCAACTGTGCCGACTGTCTGCTCTACTGACAGTGATCAGGTGAAAGGGTCCGACAAGTTCACATGTCGTGCTACATTGCCATGTGTGCACTCTCCCCCCAGCACTGTGTCCGACTTGGTAACGTTGCCAGACGATGCTGTGCTGCTCCGACCATGGAACTGCATCACCTTGCACAAGTGTGTGTACACACGCATAGTTCCACGCACATGCATACAGAGTCCAGACAAAGGCACACATGTCCTCTGTTGTGGTGGGATGTGGGTACATTCCCCACGATGCTACAAGGTGTTGGGAGCAGTGCTGTGGGTGACAATCCGATGTGGCTGCAGGGACGTAGTTACTCGTCCATGAATGCCAGCGCAGCTTCATGGGCAATGTGTTCCAATAGTATGTCATTGTCAGGTTCAAGGAACACCAGGGTGAACCAATCCATTAACTGGTCCAGGCAGATGTGCTCAGTCCACGCCGTTTCCCCAGTCCGCAACACAGCCCAATAGGGGAGCACCTGGATGTGGTCACTGCACACGAGGAGTTGTGCATTCTCCCATGTGCAACTGCCAGCACATACGCCAAGGATCAGTGCATCCCATGCATGGCTATCCAGGTGACACTCCTGTTGGTGGGCCAACAGGGGGCGCACTGTCAGGTCATAATCCAATTCAGCTATGGTTGCGTTGGATAGGCAGACCTCCATGGGCCACTCGAATGTGCATGATCGACAGTGGAACCAGGGCTGGACGCAGGTGATGTAGGCAAGACAGAAACTCAGATGGAAACTGATTCGCAACACTGCCATTGGCAGGGATCCCAACAGATGCAGCATTCGGGCACGGTACAGTTCCACGTGACAGTGGTTGTGCATGTGCCCAGGAATGCAGGCCATTGCCTTTGTTGGTCTCGTGGCACTGGCACTCGTCTGACCGGCGGGTGTTCGGTGGATGATATGCCACAGCTCTGGGCAATGAGTCGTATGTGTGTGCGACGTTTGTACGTATGGGTAGTTCTTGACAATGTGTCAAGGGCATCCCTTGCAGGCGTCGGTCATGCAGGGACAAGTGTGTGTGGGGCGTAGGCACATTGGTGTTTCATTAGCACAGTTCATGGTGTGGGAGTCATCGGAGGCTGGTATGGTATCTCACGCAGGGTGTGCCAGCCACATTCAGGACCAAGGTCGGGGGTTTGGTTGGCCTTGGGCCTTGTGTGTTGAGACAAAGGTGCTTTCATTCCTGATTTTCGTCTGACTACTGTTTGCATGTCTTAATTGTGATGTGGAGTTCGCGCTGAGTTTGAGGCCAGGCCTGTGATTTGTGGTGCGCAGAGTTCGAGACACACGCAGCTGTTGGCATTTTTGCATGAGCCAAGGGCCCGATTGGCCTTGCGCTCCTTGTTCAGTCTCTCTCTTTCTGTCTGTTTCTTTCTCTCTCTCTCTCTCTCTTTCTCTCTCTCCCTGTCCTTTTATGGGTGCCTGACACACCTTCTTATCTTGGGTATTGTCTTGCAGGCTGTGAGTCACAGTTTGTCCAGGGATGCCCCGCCATGACTCCTCAGGATAGTTGTTTGGTGACGTATTTGAATTTGACATTTTGTTTGGTCTTTCAATGGTGTATGTATGAATCAGGATCTCAGTGCGCACATGTATGTTGATTGTTGCAATTGTGGGACATCAGGCGGGTGCTTGTGGTCATGTTTACGTGCAGTTGATGTGCTGTGTCTTGGTCCAGGGAAGGTGGGGGGTGCCCATGGTGGGGCTGGGGGGGGGTGGGGTGTGGTCCTGGGGGTGGTGGACATGGATGTTGTGGCCCTCTTGGGTGTCCGGCACGCATGTTCAGTGGCTCCATGGCATCTGTTGCCCTTCAGGTGTGGCTCTGGGCTGGGCTCCATTTTGTGGTGCAGGCTGTGCTCCGACTTTGCACCAGGTCAGGGCAGGTGTTAGTTTCCTGCTGCTAACGCGCCTTAACGCCTGTTTTGTGGTTTTATCGCTGATCGGGCTGGTTGTTGAGGTGTGGTGTTGTCGCGGGTTTTTGCTCGGGAACGCCTACTCTGCATCTCATTAGCGATAGTTGCAGGGGTCATCTGTGGCGATGGTCTTTGAGGATGCTTTCGCAGGTAAACTGGTGTTATAGGCTGTTAGCATCAGCGTGTGAATGTTGCGGTACATTTATCTCGACTTTGGCTGCGATAAAGTGCCGTTAACTCGGCGATAGCTCCTTGAGAATATGCCCCTGCATGTGTCAGAAGCAAACCTTCATCTCAAAGAGCCACCCCAGGTGAACACGATATCAACAATAACAATTGTCATAAAATGCCACTTAAAAGCGATGCAATTGTTGTGAAGGTGATTTTTGCATAATCACACAAGTACCAACACTTTATCAGCGCTGGGGCCATATAAGAAATAGTAACTCCTCTGACAGCTCTTTGTGTGAAGAGCTTATAAAAAGGTACACACGAGGAGGAACTTGGTAAACGGTGAGAGAAGTAGCAAAAACATCTCCGCTCTCATTTGTATTTAGAAATGGTCAAAAGCTTTGTGGTAGAGGATTTCAGGAAGAGCTGTATGTAAAAGGTTTAGAAACTGTTAGGTAATCTGTTGCCATGTGAAGTCAACTTATTTCAAAGCCACTCTCATGTCTTTGGGGGTACCGGCAGAGAATTTTTCAGTGCAATTGAGTCATTGGTCTGTCTTCCTTTATTTGTTTGAAAAATATCGTGAGACATAAATATAGTGTAAAACATATAGCAATGTCTACAATATCTGGGACAGAATACAGAAGGTAAGAGTATCATTTTTTAGATCTTTTATATTGCTCTTTAAAAAAAAAAAAGTTGTACATAATATTATTTTTTAATTATTTAGTTGAGGTTTATTAGTTTTTGTGTTATAAGATGTTAATATTTTAATGTTAAGAATGTTTATTTTTTTATCTAGTACTAAAACTAACGTTTATTTATTTTATGTTAATTATTTTCGATGGGGTGTAGGGTTTGTAGGCAAGTAGGTTGGGAAGTATTTTAAATATTTATATTTGAATTGTTTTACATGTTTTACTTTGCTAGTTAGATAATTAATCATGTATATTTTGTTTTTAATAGGTTTTTGTTTAAATGTGGCAGTTTTGGTTATACTTGTTATTGGTTAGTTGGATGATAGATTTAATTGTTTATTTTGTTATCTAAAAAATAGGATATTGCTTAATTATATTATTTGTTTTTAATAATTAATTTCATACTTTTGTTATATTATTAATGAATGTGTATTGGTATATTTTCTGTTATAAACTTAATTAGTTTTTGTGGTTGATAAAAGTTTAGTTTAATAGGGTGGGATGTATTTTACATTTAGTTTTCACAATTTTTAAGTGATTTAATTTTTGAAACATTATTTTATTTATTTTGTGGTTTTTAGTTTGTATTAATTTTTTGAAATTATTTAATGTATTTTTTGTTTTAATTTTAAAAGTTAGTTTAATGTAATTTTTGTTATTTTGTTGTAATGTTTTACTAATTTATTCTGTTAAATGACATTATTGCATACATTTAAAAAAAAAATCAAGTGTTTTTTATTATAATTACTGTTATTAATATGATTATTATTTGCTGCAATTATTTTAAAGTACATATTGTAATTTTATGTTTGAAAGTTATAGATTTCTTTTATGTATGTTTTATATTATAAGGATAGATTTATTATCAAGCGCTAAATATCCAGGACCAAAATATTGTGACGATATGAGCATATAGGTAAGTACAGATTTACTGCTCTTATCTCCCCATCTCCATACCTTCAAAGTATATTATCAGTGTGTATATATATACATATAAACCAAGAATCTCTCCTCCCCATCAGTAAAAAGAGCACGCACTCGAGGGCTAATCAGGTAAAGGCTTCTTTATTTAATTATGCCTCCTCTGACCCAGCAAAGAGAGACGCGTTTCGCTCTGTCTCGGCAGGCTTTATCAATCTGATGGACGCCATTTTGACGGTGGTTTTTATAATAAAACATGGTCATAGACTTAAAAGAGTTCATTATTAACAAATGTTGATTGATCAGTTAAAAATGTGGTGACCACTTAATAAAAAATACATTTCTTTGCAGGTATGTACAATGTGGTTATTTACATCGTAGAATGATAATGCACATCGTGGTGCATCAAACAGTTGTTCAAGTTGCTTTAAGTGCAACAAACACCACCATAGTACGACAAAATGAATTTAAATGAGCACCAACATAATAGAAAAACGCTTTCATGTTGCTGTAAGACAACTGAAAATGAAAACCGTATTAATAATAAACCATCGCGCTGGTCACATAGTGTCATGAAATATTGAATATGCATTGCGCTGCAATAAGATGAAAAACAGGGGAGACATGCTGACATATTAACACTCCTTTCTACCATGGGCCTGCCCCAGGTGAAGCCACTTATGAAATCACGTCGGGCTCCTAGACCAGCCTCAGGAATAATGCAAATGCAGAAGCAAAACACAGCACAAAAGGGGTAACACACGCACCTTGCCCCTGCATTGCACGGAATATAACCTTAAAAATAGGTGTCAAATAGCAAGTCCGTCTATGTATATAGGAGGCCTTATTGTCAATAGTAATGTCATATCTGGTAGCTCCTTACAGGACTACTACTCCCAAAGTGCATGGGTATTGTTACATTAAAATATGCCAAAAAATCCACGCAGTGGAGAGCGCTTCAGGTCTGGAAATGCTGACATGCTTAATTCCGCGGTGACATGGTGCGACACAGTGGATAATTTCCCCTTTTGGCAGCACAAACCTGACATTGCTGCAATCGAGCCAGGGTTCCCCGGGGCTTCATAACACATTTATTCCATAGGCACTGGAGTGAAAGACCGGCAAGTCTCCTCTCATGGCGGCATAAATCCTATGCGACCAAACCAGTGGCGTAGCTAGGCACTCTGCCGCCCGTGGCGGTCCCTGCCTTTTGCTGCCGCGCTGAGGGGGGAGGGTGGGGGGGTGCTGGCGATGATTTTTGCGGACGCCGCCGCACCCGAAACTCGTGCCGCCCGGGGCGCACCGCCCCCTCCGCCCCCCCCTTGCTAAGCCAGTGGACCAAACACAAAAGCAAGGTCGGGGGAGACCAATTGTACAAAAATTCATTAGCCCTATATATATTATCTACTGGCGGTCGCCAGTAGATAGTTATAGTTAGGACCTATTTTCCATAGGAAATCCGCAACATTCTATTTGAAATAACTCTTTGCGTCGGTTGACGAATCTTCGCGAAATTTTCAAACTTTATGGCCCGCTCCGGTCCGCTCCTATCCTGAAAGTCTCGGGTGATTCGTCAAGCAGGGGCCGAGAAAAAAGGGGTCCCAAAACGTGTTTTCCCCATTCATTTTCCCATAGGAAACTTTAGCCACGGCTACAGCTCCGAACTGCTGAACGGAATTACACCAAATTTGGCAAAGAGGTAGTTCTTAATTCAGAAAGAACCCTTTTTGTTAAATGGTGTAAATCCGTTCAGTAGTTGCTGAGAAAATCAAAAGTAAAAACACATATATATCTATGGCCGCGGAGGATTCGCGCACCCTCCCGATGACCAGCTGTATGCTAATTGGCTGTCAACACTCCAAACCAGGAAGTGTTGGCAGCCATCTTGTGACTCGGTAGAACCGAGTCACAAGAAAACAGTAAAAAAAATCACGCAAAACGCAAAAAGGGGGCAGGGTAGAAACACCCTGACTCCCTAGGCCTGCTCAGGGGGTCCTACAAGGACCCCCAGGGTCAAATTTTTTTTTTTTTTTAAATCGGCAAAAAACTCGCTGGGTGCGCGGATCTTGCCGGAAAAAAAAAATCGAAGCTATTTTGCCCCCGGGTTGGCCAAGTCCCGGGGGCATGCGGGGGTTGGTTTTAATTTTATGTGGGGGCCTCTAAGGCCCCCAAGCCCCGGGACCGCCACCCCCGGGCTTTAAAAAATGGTGCGGGAGGGCTCTCCGCCCTCCCGCAGCCGCGGGGACCGCCACCTCCCGGTTCTTCTTTTTAAAAAAAAGAATGACCTGTGTGGGGGCTCCTGCCCCCCACATGCCCCGGGACCGCCACCTCCCGGGGCACTAAGAAAATACATGTGGGGGTCCGTTTCAGACCCCGAAGCCACGGGACCACCACCTCCCGGGGCTATGTAGAAGTGGGGAGGGGGCCGCACGGCCCCCTCCTGGAGCCTGTGGTGGCCCTGGGGACCACCACCCCCAGGGCCGGCTCCTGTAGTGTCCCGGGGTGCCTACCCCGGGACACTGCTGTTTGCAATGGCAGGACCGGAGCCTCGCAGCTCCCGCCCTGTCATGCAGAACTTAGCTTGCTTCATTGAAGCGAGAGCAGGAAACCTGCTCTCGCTTCAATGACAAAGCAGAATTGCTTTCCATAAGGGGAGCTGCATGTCAGCAGCTCCCTTATGGAAAAGCAATGCCGGCTCCCGCAGGACGCGGGGAGCCGGCGGGACCGTGCGGGATTGGGGACCCCCACGGTCCCCAACGAGTGGCCAGGCCCCGGGGATGGGGTCCCCGGGCCATTAGTGGCCCGGGAGGGGGGCCATGCAGCCCCCTCCCAAAAAAGGAATTAAAAAAAAAAAGACGCAAAGGCCGGCCCCGGGGGATGGGGTCCCAGGGGCTATTAGTGGCCTGGGAGGGGGGCCACGCAGCCCCCCTCCCCAAAAATGAAAAAGATTTAAAATAAAAAACGTAAAGGCCGGCCCCGGGGGATGGGGTCCCCGGGGCCTTAAATGGCCTGAGGAGGGGGCTACGCAGCCCCCCTCCAAATATTTAATTACAAAAAAAAAGAGGGCATGCCCCGGGGATGGGGTCCCCGGGGTCACTAGAGGCCCAGGGAAGGGGGGCCACGCGGCCCCCCCTCCCATACAAAAAAAAAAAAAAAGACCAGCATCATGCTGGAGGCCCCGCCCCCTCCCTTAACCACTCTGCAAACGCGCCCCCTGGCGCGTTTTAAGAAGGGGAAGTAATTCCCCTTGACTAATGGGGGTCCCCGGGGGCCTACTAGCCCACCAGGAACCTCCAGTATGCGTCAGGAGCTGCGTTGCAGAGAGGTGTACAGAGGCCACGCCCCTTTTACACCTCTCTGCAACGCAGCACTGTGGCGCTTACTGGAGGTACCTGGTGGGATAGTTGGACCCCAGGGACCCTCAGGATTCAAGGGGGCTTGATCCCCAACTCTAAAAACGCGCCACTGGGCGCGCTTGTACAGTGGTGAAGGGAGGGGCGGGCTAAAGTGACATGTGTGCAAACAGGCCCGTGGCGCGTTTTAAGATGGGGAATTAAATCCCCTTCAATCCTGAGGGTCCCTGGGGACCAACTAGCCCACCAGGTACGTCCAGAAAGCGCCACAGAGCTGCGTTGCAAAGAGGTGAAAAAAGGGGCGTGGCCTCTGAACACCTCTCTGCAACGCAGCTCCCTGGCGCATACTGGAGGTTCCTGGTGGGCTAGTTGGCCCCTAGAGACCTTGGGATTGAGGAGGAATTAATTCTCCAACTTAAAACGCGCCACAGGGCGTGTTTGCAGACATGTCACCTTAGGCCCCACCCCCTTCCTTCACCATTGTGCAAATATTCCTCTAAAATCAGCCGAACTACGAATTCCGATTTACTCACCTGTTATCAGGAGAGTACCCAGTGCTGCATCTTTTAGCCCAGCACTGACCCTGAAAAGTAATTCTAACCGTACTTACCAGAAACTTGAATTTCCTTCCATAGGATATCATTGCCTGCTTTTTGCTGAAAAAGTTTCTAAGTGTCGATTTTTGATACATACAAATATTCCTCTAAATTCAGCAGAACTACGAATTCCGATTTACTCACCTGTTATCAGGAGAGACCTCAGTGCTGCATCTTTGAGCCCAGTACTGATCCTGAAAAGTAACTCTAACCGTACTTACCAGTAACTTGAATTTCCTTCCATAGGCTAACATTGACTGGTTTCACTTGGAAATTCTTCTAAGTGTGGAGTTTTGTAACTTTATAATATTCCTCTAAAATCAGCTGAACTACGAATTCCAATTTACTCACCTGTTATCCAGGAGAGACCTCAGTGCTGCTTCTTTGAGCCCAGTACAGATCCTGAAAAGTAATTCTAACCGTACTTACCAGTAACTTGTATTTCCTTCCATAGGAATCCATTGTCTGGTTTTCAGCAGAAAAGTTTCAAAGTGTCGATTTTCACAAACTACAAATATTCCTTAAAATCGCCTGTATGACTTAAACGCATTCTTTCAACTGTTTACAGGAGCTGCACCAGTGCTGGATCCAGGATCCACCACTGAGTAAGAAAAAGTAACGATAACACTACTTACCTGCTAAGTGAATTTCCTCCTATAGGATAACATTGGTGATTCTATGTGAAAAAGTTTCCAAGTGTCAACTTTTAAAATACAATAATATTCCTTAAAAATCACTACTGTAACCAAAACGCTTTTACTCAACTGTTTACAGGAGATGTCGCAGGACTGAATCTAGGATCCAGTCCTGTGGTTAGAAAAGTAATCCATAAAGTAACTAATTGCATTTAACTAGAAATTCACATTGAGCTCAATGTTGCATTGTGTTTGAAATTGTGTTGCCCATTGCAACAACTGTAACTACTGTACTTAAAAGTCTATTGCCTATTTGCAAAGTATTTAAACTAAAGTAATTCATTCTGAGAAAGTATATTTTGTAATGTAATGTATAATGTAATTACAATGTAATTTAAAAATAAAATATCTAAAAATAAATAGTTTAAAAAAATGTAGTAAATCAGTATCAAAAAATAAATATAACAATTAATACATTTAAAAATTGTCATTTACAAAACCTTTGAAATTCACTGAAAAAAACCATAGGTTTCAGACATGTTATAGTTAGGAATTAGCATTTAAAAACCTTTGAAATTCACTGAAAAAACCATAGGTTTGAGGCACGTTATAGTTAGAAATTAGCATTTAAAAACCTTACAAATTCACTGAAAAAACCATAGGTTTTAGGGACAGTTATAGTTAGTTGGACATTGCACTCGTACAAAACCCGTGAAATTCCCCCGTTATAGTTAGTTCAGCTAACTATAACTCGCGCCCCCGCAATGCACTGCTGATGACGTCACATATTACATCACTCATGACATGGTCAGTGACATCACCAAGAGGCGCGTTTGCAGAGTGGTGTAAAAAGGGGGCGTGGCCTCAGACCACCTCTCTGCAAGCCAGTTGTGTTGCGCTTACTGGAGGTACCTGGTGGGCTAGTTGGCACCCAGGGACCCTCAGTATTCAAGGGGACTTAATCCCCCAACTTAGAACGCGCCAGGGGGTGTGTTTGCACAGTGGTGGAGAAAGGGGGCATGGCCTTTGTCCACCTGTCAGCAATTCCACTGTGTGGGGCTTACTGGAGGTAAGAGGTAGGCTAGTTGGCACCTAAAGGACCCCCAGCAGTGAAGGGGACTTCAATCCACCTCCAAGAGCACGCCAGGGAGCGCGTTTGTAGAGTGGTGGGCGAAGGGGGCGTGGCCTGCTACGAGTACGTACCAATGCTGAATTTCTGTTAGATTTATGACCGTGTTGTCTTTGGTTGCTACTTCCATCTCCACCCTTTGGCTTGTGCCCCTCTATTGGCGTTTATTCCTTGATTTCCTCCTCTCCCGTTTTCTTTGGTTTCTGCGCCACCTTGTTTGCACTGGGGATTCCGAGGGCATTAAGTTTGTCTGCAGTCCTGTCTTAAAAAAATTGAGTTCTTCCGCTAGCGTAAATTTTGCTGTCTCCATGTCTTGATTACCACTTGAGATCTCATTGCCATCTTCCGAATCTGTTGCACTTTGTACTGAGCTGAGTTCTGAGGCTGATGCGTCCTCATTGGGGTGAGCACCACCCACCCACCGTACTTTGGTTTACTGCCCAAGTGTTCGTTAAATGTTGTCTCTTAGCAGTGTCAAACTTCCAGAAAAACGTGAACACTCGCCCTGTTTCATAGTCCTTCTTATCCCTTGCGAATTTGAAGGCTTTTCTCGTTTTTATATCCTTCTCATGTTTCTTTAAACGGTCAGCTATCTCTTTGCGGCTTTTCATAATCAAATCCTTCTTATCCAATCCATCAAGTACACCATTGATCCGTTCGATCTCTTTTACTGTTGTTTTGCGGTGAATTTCAGCATATTTGATCAAAATAAGCACCATTCTCATTGATGCCTCTAAGTTACTCTCTGCCCAATCTTTCCACATTAGGGGATTAGGGTTCTCAAAACGTTGGTTCCAGTTTTGTCACTCATTATTTAATTGTTTGAACTGTTCGTGACTGCTGGGAGATTTAAAAACAGTGCTTCAGCTGCGGCATCTCTATCACGCAGCGCGTCATCTACGGACATATTGATTGTTATGGAAGAGCCTCTGAGTATACTCTGGTGCTTTCTTGGATTTTTCAGCACCCGTTTTTTCACACACCTCCCCACCTGCCAACTTTGTATATTGTATAGTCCCGTCTTACCGATGGTATCAGCTGCGTCCCGTGGGTCCTCCGACTCGCCATTATTGCATAATTTTTTTTTTTTTAAAAATCAAATGTTTGTTATTATAATTACTTTTATTAAGATGTTTATTATTTGCTGCAATTATTTTAAAGTACATATTGTAATTTTATGTTTGAAAGTTATAGATTTCTTTTATATATGTTTTATATTATAAGTATATATTTATCATCAAGCGCTAAATATCCAGGACCAAAAAATTGTGACGATATGAGCATATAGATAAGTACAGATTTACTGCTCTTATCTCCCCAGCTACATACCTTCAAACTATTTTCAGTGTGTAATACTGTGCCTGGAGTGGTAAAAGGCTTTGGCCATTTTACAGCTCAGCATGGATGGCACTGTGCTAATCCTATGCTTAAAGACTTTGCTGTAGAAATGGCAAAAGACTTAGGGGCATATTAGCAAGAACGGCGTTAAAATTATCGCTGCTTTAGCAGCAGGAAACTGCCGCTAAAGCGGCGATAATGGGCTTGATAATATGCCCTTGAGAATTCCAATAGAAGCCCAGGATCACAGCAGAACATGGGCTTCTATTGGTATTCTCAAGGGCATATTATCAAGCCCATTATCGCCGCTTTAGCGGCAGTTTCCTCCCGCTAAAGCGGCGATAATTTTAACGCCGTTCTTGCTAATATGCCCCGTGGTCCCTTTCTATCTCGGCGTGGATGGCACTGTGCTAATCCTATTCTTAAAGACTTTGATAGAAATGCAGATATTTGAGGTGAGCAAATTTAGAGTGTCACTGGTGTTGAGAGTGATCTATACTGGAGCTGCTTTTCACCTAAACTTGAGAACTACCCAGAGTTCTCTGCTTCTTTTTTTGCATAATTTATGCATCACTCTATGCCTGAAAGGGTTTTGTTTTGACTTATACTGGGTGCTCCCTTGTGTCTGGGTAAAGCTATACCTCTCTGAAGAGCTCTAATGGGAGCGAAGCACATTTCAGGGGTTGCTTTTATTCATTTCAGGTTAGCTTGGATGGTATTTTACCAATCCAAAGCTGTAATACTGTGCCTGGAGTGGTAAAAGACTTTGGTCATTTTACAGCTCAGCATGGATAGCACTGTGCTAATCCTATGCTTAAAGACTTTGCTGTAGAAATGGCAAAAGACTTTGTCCCTTTCTATCTCGGCATGGATGGCACTGTGCTAATCCTACGCTTAAAGACTTTGGTAGAAAAGCATTCATTTGAGGTGAGCAAATCTAGAGTGTTGCGGGTGTTGAGAGTGTTCTATACTGGAGCTGCTTTCCACCTAAACTTGAGAACTACCCAGAGTTCTCTGCTTCTTTTTTTGCATAATTTATGCGTCACTCTATGCCTGAAAGGGTTTTGTTTTTGGTCCAGTAGAAGGCTGGGAGCCGAAACGCATAGACCGTCCTCTACCGTTTTGTTTTTGCACTTGGTTTTTATGGATTAATAAATTATCACTGAAGATACACCTGTGCGTGGTGCTGTGATCTTTCGCCATTTCCCTTGCTGGAGTCGTGTTTGGGAACGGAGGTCGGAGGAGTTTGGAGACATATATATATATATATATATATATATATATATATATATATATATATGTGTGTGTGTGTGTAAATGAATATGGGACAATTATACTTACGTATATATAGTAGCTGTAAGAAAGTGGGTAATTATTTGAGGAGAATGAGCTCTTCCTCGAAGACATGATTCTTTAGGAGCAGAGACGCTGCATTTCAGAATGACGGAATGTATAAGCTTTAAAAATTACTAATAGACAAGGTTTTGCAAATAAGATTGGATCATAGTTGATTTATGACCATGGATTAATTTGAACAGATACTTTTGTAATAAGCTTGACTTTGACAACTAATAGAAGGTTATTGTGAACCTTCCGTCACTGTACATATGTTATAACCATACCAGTAGGGAATGCTTTTGGAGGATCAGGCACTGTGCTACATACTCTTATACACCAGTTTTTGCATGTCAAGTATTAAACAAGAGTTCTCTGTATTCGGGGAAAGTAATATGAAGTTAGGGGCGGTGTGACACAGGAGTCACAAATACCAGCTATCCAAAATCCTAGCATTTTAAAATTTTCAGGTAACACAAATTTAACAGTGATTTCTTTACAAAATAACAAAGAGATATATAAATAAACAATGTCCCTCTGTTTCTATCTTCAGCCCATAAAATGGAAGAATATTACAAATGAAAAAATATAATGGCTATCCAGTTTCATCTTGTATATGCCAATGTACACAAACTCATGAGGAAAATGTATGCACATCGGGTGTGAAACAGTAAGTGGTAGAGACAAATGTGAAGAAATGCTACCCGGGTCAAGAGTAGTAAAAGTAAAACCCTCTGCAAACGATGTGAATGTCAGTAATTGGGATCATGCAAATATTTGCTAGCATAATGTCACACAAACACTTAGGCTGGCTGAATGAGGGTGGGCATCAGATGCCAATTGTGCCTGGTATTGTCATCAACACTTTTCTGCTTTCTGGATGTGGCTGTGGTGTGACTAGGTGCCAGGTGTATTTTGTGTCAAGCTTACGTTTCAATTTGTTTAATTTTAAGTTTGAAGTGGGGTTCTTTCGTAGTCACTGACATTTCACACAATAAGGGGGAGTCAGTAATCATGTTGATATCTGATTTGTATATGGCTACCTATGAGTTCGCTGTCCTGGTTCAATGCTTAAAAACTCTGATAGAAAATAGACATTTGTGATGGGCAAATGTTTTGTATCAGTGTAGCAGCTCCCTGCACAGACATAATTTATGTGGCACTCTATGCTTGTGAGCATTTGGTTTTGAGCTGTACTGTGTGCTCCCTTGTGCCCAAATCATTTAAAAACTAACCCTGTGAATCCACCACAGGGTTAATTTATTCATTTATTAAAAACTACTGAAAGATTTACACCAAACCAAGCAAAGGCACTCTTCTGAGTAGAGGTCTAGGTTCATGCCATGTTTGGTGTAATTCCTTTCACCATTGTTTTCTGAAATGGAAAGCAAAATTCCCATTTTGCTTTACAATGGGAAAACTGTTTTGACACCCTCACTCCTGTGGACAAATCTGCATGAAACTTGGCATGTTGAATCTGAACTAGATATACTTTTTGCTTAAGATTTGTGCAGATTTGGCACCAAAGCTATAAACAAATCAAAAATTCGCTTTTTAGGAGGAGGGCTGGGAAGTTTGCATTATTTGCTGTTGCAATTTATATGACATTTGGGCAAAATTATGGGAAATTATACCTACATGAAATGCATATCCATCATTTAGTACTAAATATTTTAGCATGAAATGTGTCCTTACATCAATTGTTGATGTGAGGATGCATTTCATGGCTAAAAAGTACTAAAAACAAAAGTACCATGAACAACAGTCGCTCAAGTTCAGTTGTTCGCATGCAGTTGCAGTAAGTGTTTATGGCAAATGGCTCGTTTGCAGTTAACTTGTACTTTGAATGCCTTGTAATTATGTGAAGTGGCGTAATAGTGTAACAAGTCAAGTCAAGTCCATAATCTTTATTCGGTTTCAAATAAAACCATAAAAGCACACAATGAATAAATAAAATACAACAGTAAGTCTAGTAAAAATAAGCAGGCCACACCGGGCACTGCCGGTGAGTTAAAATATCAGTGCCAAACCGGCCACTAGCTTCATGTTACGTAAGTGCTGTAGCATTAAAAACAGATCATCCGGGCTTTGCGGGGAATACAATTAAGTTAAACAGGCTAGTTAATCGCAACTAGATCTAAGTCTGATGGCAGATTTTAAGAATTCGAGTACATAAAACACAGTGCTACCTGTCAGCATTTGTAAGTAAGTAAAATCTGGGCGTACTTGCATAAAATTAGCTCTTTTCAGGATTGGAATTATAAAAGACTTCCTAGGAGTTTCATAAAAACTATAAAACATCATAAAATGGGTCATATCCTGTGGAGATTGACCATCACAGCCACAGGACGACAAAGTTTGGCCTTTGGTACAACCCCTGGGATGAGCAAGAAGGAGGTGGAAAAGGTCAAACCGGAACCTAGTGAGCAGGAATCTATCATATGAGTTTACAAATCCCAATAAGTACGGCTCAGCCGATTTAATAGTTTTTAACATAATAAATAGGCAGACACTAGGCTTTAGGAGCTCCCTCTCTTCCCTTGCCATAACCCTTTGTTCCATGAGGCTTGCCTTTATGGGGTTCAGATCTCTCTTGGCTATCCGGTCTGGGTTAGTAAAAAGAACATGTCTCCCCACGCCCGTTAAGGTCACTTCAATATACTTCAACCATGGTATTCGTGCGGCGTGGTCAAGGGCCAGACAATCATTTAGAATGAGCTTGTTTAACGATGTCCCCTTACCTGCCCAGATTTTTAACCATAATATGACAGGGCGTATTGCTATCATGTCAGTTAGATGTTTCTTTCCCAGCTCCTCATGTATTGAGAAGGACGGAGTACATTGGGGGACTGAGAGGAGCCGTCTCAAGAACTTATTTTCCACAGTTTGGAGTTCCTTTGTGTTGGTATACCCCCAAATTTCTTGGCACTATATAGATGTAATAAGGCTCCCACAGGTCTTTTCCCCAGTCTGATTGAAAAGTTAAATATAGCTGTGATTTCTCTAGAAAGATCATTCCTCTTACTGGTAAGTTGAGGCCCCCATTTCATTTTATCGTCCTGTAAGACTCCTAAATAGGAGAAAACACTCGCTCTTGGCACGGTGGTTGTCCCAACCGTAAAGGTGTATGGCCTGCTAGGACGGGCCCCTATTTGCATGATGAAGGATTTAGAATTATTATCCACAAGGTCCTGCTCCCCCATAAACTGAACAAAAGAATGAATTAGCCTTTGTAGCCCCCGTTCCGTTCTGGCCATCAGGACGGTGTCGTCTGCGTACAGCAAGACGTGGAGGCCACACCATCCTACTTGCGGAAAATCCGCCCTGGTCTCTAGAAGGGTCTTCTCTAGGCCATTGATGTATATGTTAAATAAAAAAGGGACCAGGATGCAACCCTGTCTTACCCCTCCCTGATGGGGAACAATAACGCACAGCCGCCCTGGTATCTTGGTGAAGATCCCATAGGAAAAGGACTATTTCCCTGTCCGCCCCCAGAGAGAGCAGGTTCTGCCACAGCCTGCCTCTATTCACACAGTCGAATGCGGAGGAGAGGTCCATAAAGGCCAAGAAAAAAGTCCCAGTGCTGGCGACCGTGTACTTGTTCACCATCAGGAAGAGGTTCAGGCATTGCTCGATAGTTGAGCGTCCAGAACGAAACCCATATTGGGTGTCTGACAAGATGTTATTCTCAGCAGCCCAGGTAGTTAATCTGTCTAACAGGATACGTCCGACCACTTTAACCCCTGAGTAACAGTCATAATGTGAAATTCCTGAAATTAAGCATATTCCATTAGTGTGATTTAAATTTCATCCAGGCTTACTTTTCATTAAAAAGTCTGACCTAACCATAAATACATAGTCATTATTGTTGCCTCTGTAGTACATGCTTTGGCTCTTTTATGAAGTTTTTTTGAATTTTAGTTTTATTTGGATTTGTATTTTTGTGGTTTGTGAGAATTTTGGTACAATTGTTATGCCTAACTACTTATAAACATTACTTTTTATTGATGATTTTTTTTTCGAATCTTCAAGTTATACTCACTGCACCATATTTTGGTCTTGCATACCATGCAACATTATGTGAAGAATTTCTCTTGTGCTTGCTGCAACACCTTTGCACAAACATTTTGTGGTGGTTCTAAGTCCTCCATTTCAGCAGTTCTTTTACCTCTGGCACCTCAAGTACTCCTCATACTTTGAATTGAGGTTTAATCTCCTGACCAAAGTGTCAAAGGAGTTATGTTCTCTGTGCCCCTGCTCAGCTTATGGCCACAGAAATTAAAGGTGTCCCTCCTTATGTTAAGCTTCATGTCCCATGGTGGCTTACTGAAGAACTTCCAAACAATGGAGTTCTCATTGTTCTTCTCCAGTTCCACATCTCCCAAGTATAGATTACTACATGTCCCACATCAAATGCTGAAGATGGTCCTAGAATGTTTTGTTGAGGTTTCTCTTCTATAACTTAGAGCTTGAAAACAGAAGTTATGCCTAATCTTAACCTCTCAGGTCTGCTGTTGTTCACAAAATGGTGGATGCTTCTTCTATGAAACAGTCACTTTTTGATGTGTAAGAAAGATATATGAACTTCAGCCAATGAAAAGCTCAGAATTCTCTTCTGTTATAGAAAGTTTGGGTTCACTATGAGGCCCCCTCATAAAGATAATCCCCACTAATAAACCAACATTTTTATGAGGACATCACTCATTGGTTTTTAATTTTAAATGAATGTTGATGTCATCTATGCCATTTTGTTCTGCCACCTTGAAGTCCTGGATGTAAAACAGGAAATATCTGGTTGAAAAGTGAAACAGGAACCAGACTACAATCTGGTCCTCTTTGTGAAAAGCATGGAAACCATGATAAATTCTTTGGGTGAGTTTCAAGATTCCAAAGGAAGTCAGTGATGAGCTGCAGCATAGGCGGGAAGTCTAGAAGAAAGAGAGGAACCAAAACCTTAACAGCCAGAGCAAGCAATTAACTAAAAAGACTTCAAAAACCTTTGTCACTAACTGTTTCCTCACTTGGGCATTTTTTATAGTCCTAGGTAAGTTGACCTCCCAACTTGTTAAATGCGTAAGAGCTTATAGGGCTTTAGTTTCAAAGAGATAATTGCTCAAAATAAGCTGCAGAACAGTATTAAGGATTTGCTTATCCAGGTACCAGGAAGGTAAAAAGGCTGAGTGTAGCAGTAAGCTTCAGAGTGAAGCAATAAATAAGGTAAGGGAAAATGTATCTCTAAGTAAAGGAGTATTCTATAGAATGTACTTAAAGTATTCACCACCCTAGACTTCATTCCAAGAGGTTAGTGCAGTAGAGCGACCCCTGACCTTGACTGGTAGGTCGCTCCCCCACCACACAGCTCCGTCTGTGTGCCCTGCTGCTGCCCCTGATTGTGCTCGTTTTTCCTTTCTGTGCCCCCTTGCTGCCCCTGATTGTGCTCGTTTTTCCTTTCTGTGCCCCCCCTTGCTGCCCCTGATTGTGCTCGTTTTTTCCTTTCTGTGCCCCCCTTGCTGCCCCGGATTGTGCTCGTTTTTTCCTTTCTGTGCCCCCCTTGCTGCCCCTGATTGTGCTCGTTTTTTCCTTTCTGTGCCCCCCTTGCTGCCCCTGATTGTGCTCGTTTTTTCCTTTCTGTGCCCCCTTGCTGCCCCTGATTGTGCTCGTTTCTCCTTTCTGTGCCCCCTTGCTGCCCCTGATTGTGCTCGTTTTCCTTTCTGTGCCCCCTTGCTGCCCCTGATTGTGCTAGTTTTTTCCTTTCTGTGCCCCCCTTGCTGCCCCTGATTGTGCTCGTTTTTCCTTTCTGTGCCCCCTTGCTGCCCCTGATTGTGCTCTTTTTTTCCTTTCTGTGCCCCCCTTGATGCCCTGATTGTGCTCGTTTTCCCTTCTGTGCCTGTTTCCCGCCGCTGCGCCCTGCGGCCCCGCCCCCTCACTGCCCATTCGCTGCCCCATTCCCTGCTCCTCCCTCCCACCTCCCCATTTATGGCGGCCGCTGCGTGGTGAAGAGAGCGACCCTGACCTTGACTGGTAGGTCGCTCCCCCACCACAGCTCCGTCTGTGTGCCCTGCTGCTGCCCCTGATTGTGCTCGTTTTTCCTTTCTGTGCCCCCTTGCTGCCCCTGATTGTGCTCGCTTTTCCTTTCTGTGCCCCCCTTGCTGCCCCTGATTGTGCTCGTTTTTTCCTTTCTGTGCCCCCCTTGCTGCCCCTGATTGTGCTCGTTTTTTCCTTTCTGTGCCCCCTTGCTGCCCCTGATTGTGCTCGTTTTTTCCTTTCTGTGCCCCCTTGCTGCCCCTGATTGTGCTCGTTTTTTCCTTTCTGTGCCCCCTTGCTGCCCCTGATTGTGCTCGTTTTTCCTTTCTGTGCCCCCTTGCTGCCCCTGATTTTGCTCGTTTTTCCTTTCTGTGCCCCCTTGCTGCCCCGGATTGTTCTAGTTTTTTCCTTTCTGTGCCCCCCTTGCTGCCCCTGATTGTGCTCGTTTTTCCTTTCTGTGCCCCCTTGCTGCACCTGATTGTGCTCGTTTTTTTTTTTTCCTTTCTGTGCCCCCTTGATGCCCTGATTGTGCTCGTTTTCCCTTCTGTGTCTGTTTCCGCCGCTGCGCCTGCAGCCCCGCCCCTCACTGCCCATTCGCTGCCCCATTCCCTGCTCCTCCCTCCCACCTCCCCATTTATGGCGGCCGCTGTGCGGCGCGCCGCTGGCGCGCCGAAGGCGCGCCTAATTCAAGCCCGTCTGCGCCCGTCCGCGCCGTGACCGCGCCCAGCGCCAGACCCCCTGGTCCGGGCATCCCCCGCGCCCGCCACATCAACAGACGCCGATACGACGCCAGCACCCTCCACGCACTCAACCCCGGAAAAGATCACGCCTGCTACCAGGCCACCCCGAAGCGCACCCAAGGGCCCTTCACCTGCCGGAACTGCAGCTTCGCCAGCACCCGCCCCGCCAAACCACCGCCCAGGAAAGAACCCAACTACCTCAGATGCATCCTCCTCAACACCCGCTCCGCCCGCAAACACGCCATCGAACTCTGGGACCTTCTCGACTCAACCTCCCCAGACGTCGCATTCCTGACGGAGACCTGGCTGAATCCCGCTTCAGCCCCCGACATCGCCATTGCCATCCCGGACGGATACAAGATCACCCGCAGGGACCGCACCAATGGAGTCGGAGGAGGCATCGCCATCGTCCACAGGAACACCCTCAGAGTCTCAACCAACACCGACGACACCCTCAGCACCGCCGAACACATGCACTTCCAGATCCACACCGATCCCAACACCACCCTCAGAGGAACCCTCATCTACAGACCCCCGGACTCCCGACCACAGTTCAGCGATTCCATTGCTGACTTCGTCCAGCACACACGCCATCGCCTCCACGGACTACATCCTCCTCGGGGACCTGAACTTCCACCTCGAGAACAACAAGGACACCAACTCCACCACCCTGATCGACAACCTCGCCACCCTCGGACTCAGACAGCTCGTGACTACACCCACCCACGCCGCCGGCCACACGCTAGACTCCATCTTTTCCGCAAGCCCACACGTCTCCTTCAACCACACCTCCGAACCCCACTGGACTGACCACCACTGCATCCACTTCACCTACAGGAAGCCCACCACGCACCACCGCACCGAACAAATGCCTCGCCGCTGCTGGAGCAGAGTCACGGAAGACCAGCTAACCACAACCCTCGCCCTGAGCCCACCCGCCGAACCCTCCGACCCCGACACCGCCGCCCGCAACCTCAGACAGTGGATTGACGACTGCGCCAACACCCTCGCCCCGCTCAAGAATCCGCCCAACAGCCACACCAGCAAGAAAGCCACCTGGTTCACCGAAGACCTCCAGGCCTCCAAACGAACATGCTGAAAACTGGAGAAGATCTGGCTCCACGAACGGACAGCGGACAGCTACGCTGCCCACAAGAGCGCCACCCGCAGTCACCATCACCTCATCAGATCCGCCAAAAGGGCCTCACTCAAAGACCGCCTAGACAACAACGCACACAACAGCAAAGAGCTCTTCAACATCGTGAAGGAACTCTCCAACCCCAGCTCCAACACCAACGACATCCAGCCGTTGCGAGACCTGTGCGACTCATTGGCCACCTTCTTCCACCGCAAAATCGCCGACATCCACGACAGCTTCAACACCACGACCGCCCCGGCAACCACCGAGACCACTGCCCCCACAACCACCAACCGCCTGCTCTCCTGGACCAACATCAACGACGAGGACACCAGCGAGATCATGAACACCATCCACTCCGGTTCACCGCTAGACCCGTGCCCTCACCACATCTTCAACAAAGCCAGTACAGCCATCGCGCCCCATCTCCGGAAAATAATCAACATCTCCTTCGAGACAGCAACCTTCCCGGAAAGCTGGAAGCACGCCGAGATCACCGCCTTACTCAAGAAACCCAAGGCAGACCCCAAGGACCTCCAGAACTTCCGACCCATCTCTCTGCTCCCGTTCCCCGCGAAGGTCACCGAGAAAATCGTCAACAAACAACTGACCCGCTACCTCGAGGAGAACAACATCCTGGACCCTTCCCAGTCCGGCTTCCGCAGCACCCACAGCACCGAAACCGCCCTCAGCGCCGCCACCGATGACATCAGGACCCTGCTAGACAACGGAGAAACAGCAGCCCTCATCCTCCTGGACCTATCAGCCGCCTTCGACACGGTCTGCCACCACACACTACGAACACGCCTTCACGACGCCGGGATCCAAGAGAAGGCCCTGGACTGGACCACATCCTTCCTTTCCGGCAGAACACAAAGCGTCCGCCTCGCCCCCTTCCGATCCAAGGCCACCAAGATCATCTGCGGCGTACCCCAAGGCTCCTCCCTCAGCCCAACGCTGTTCAACATCTACATGGCACCCCTCGCCCACGTCGCCCGACAGCACAACCTCAACATCATCTCCTACGCCGACGACACCCAGCTGATCCTCTCCTCACCAAAGACCCTCACACCGCCAAAGCCCACCTCCACGAAGGAATGAAGGCCGTCGCCGAATGGATGAGGACCAGCCGCCTGAAGCTGAACTCGGACAAGACGGAGGTCCTCATCCTTGGTTCCAACCCTTCAGCCTGGGACGACTCCTGGTGGCTAACATCACTGGGAACAGCCCCGCCACCCACCGACCATGTACGCAACCTAGGGGTCATCCTCGACCCCACCCTCTCCATGACCAAGCAGGTCAACGCTGTTTCCTCATCCTGCTTCAACATCCTCCGAATGCTCCGCAGGATCTTCAAGTGGATCCCCACCGAAACAAGAAAAACAGTCACCCAGGCCCTCGTCACCAGCAGGCTGGACTACGGAAACGCCCTCTACGCAGGAACGACGGCTAAGCTCCTGAGACGGCTGCAACGCATCCAGAACGCCTCTGCACGTCTTATCCTCGACATCCCCCGACGCAGCCACATCACACCCCACCTGAGAGACCTGCACTGGCTCCCTGTCAACAAGAGGATAACCTTCAAGCTCCTCACCCACGCACACAAAGCACTCCACAACTCCGGACCAGCCTACCTCAACAGATGACTCAGCTTCTACACCCCCACCCGCCAGCTCCGCTCGACCAGCCTCGCCCTCGCCACAGTCCCCCGCATCTGGAAAACGACCGGCGGCGGCAGATCCTTCTCCCACCTCGCCGCCAAGACCTGGAACACCCTCCCCACCAACCTCCGACAGACCCAAGACCTACTGGCCTTCAGAATACTCCTCAAGACCTGGCTCTTCGATCAGTAGCAGCACCACCCCCCTCTTCCCCCAGCGCCTTGAGACCCTCGCGGGTATGTAGTGCGCTTTATAAGTGACATGATTGATTGATTGATTAGTGTGCTGTGGTAAATCTGGGGTCACATTACACATGAAGCGCATTTTCGTTGTTTGCGCCGGGCGCACTTTAGAAAGGTGCGCCTGGCGTAAACAATGAAAATGAACCCTATAACAATGAATGCCCCTAGGGCAGCGCATTCAGGTGAAAAACTGAGCGGCTGCTTTACAGCTGCTCTGTGTTTTCACAGTGCAGGTGGCAACCCACACCCGCCTGCAAGGGGATGTCTGGGGGGTCCATAGGACCCCCTTTACCCACTGCAGAAGGCTGCTCTCAGGAGGCGCACTGAAAGTGCCTCCTGAGGGCTTCTGTGCCTCTGAGCCCACATCAGTAATACGGCACGGGCGCAGAGGTAAAGGGATTCCCTCATTTGCTTGGGACACACCCCCATGCAAATGAGGGAAAGCGCCCTTAAAGATAGCGCTGGCGCTTTATGTGCACCAGCGCTATTGGTATTACAGAAGGGGCTAGACAAGCATCTGCGGCTCCTTCTGTAATATCAAAATGCCCCAGGGGCGTGCAAAGCGGGCGCAAATGCCCGTTGCGCCCCTGGGACACTTTATGTAATGCGGCCCCTGGAAGAGACCACGGGTAACAAGTCTAATGAAACCAACCATGGCCCTGCCACATGAGAGATTCATGTAAACTTGAGGTCAGAACACAAGTGCCACAGTCTAGGGGCACTACGTCGAACACACGCTTCAAGTATATGGATTGTATGAACAGGATTTCTCTTTTACACTTGATGCTGATGAACAAATACGAATGAGAGTTTTAAATCAAGGTGGGTTTTATTGCTATCTTAAAGAAACTTAAAAGGATATTTCCGATGAAATTAATTAGTCGAAATCCGAGCAAGTGTAACGAGCAAAAAAACCTACTAAAACCGAGCGAGGTTTGTTGTACTTATGATTTGCATGTCCCACAGCTGAGGCTGTCATGCTTGTTTCTCAATCTGTCACTTTTCTTGTCCAAAGTGGTACCGTGTTCTTTGTCCAACGCAGTAGTACAGGTTGCCACTAACTGAAAGCGTTGAAATGAGCATTTGGTAAATAATTTGGGATTATGTAAAGACAGACAAGGTCTAGGTGAAGCCTAATTTCAATTCTCCCCATGCGGTCGAGTTCGAGGAATATGTCAATTTTAGGTCTGCATGAATGTGCTGCTGTGTAATTGAGGAGCCTGCCTATTGTCCGTAGAATTAGAGAGTGAATCCTCAATGTAACTGGACTGGATAATAATGCTAATGATGTTCATTACTTTAAATGGTCCTCATAAACTATCTTTTAAAGCTTTTGCTGCAAACGAGAGATGAGCCTGCTTTGAACAAATGTAATCACAATGGAAAGGACATTTCATTTACCTTTCTTTAAAATTAATACATTTCATAAAAAAGAGGATAGCTTAAAGTTTGTGTGTTTGTGTGTGTGTGTGTGTGTGTTACATGACGTAACCATGCAGTATAATCCTGTGATGATGATTGATATTTATTTCAGAATCATAGATCTATAAAACACACATACATAATTAAAAATCATCATAATCCATCACTGTACAAATACTTTAAAAAAATATAAAATACAAGAATAAAAGTAATAGATCCACGGTACAACCAAGTAAAAAAAAAACAGGGCAGTAGATGAAAAAATGTCAAAGGCGGCAAGGATACACAACAGTAGAACAGTCGCTGCAAGAGCTTATTACATTCCCAAAACCCATTCCTTACAACTCATCATAGGCAGTCAGTGATATTGCACAAAGTCCTGCAGAGTTATAGCAATAAAGTGCAAAAAAAGTTAACGCCTCAACTAAGGTCACGCAGTATATTGATAGCTAGCATTGGATGATAAAATGTTCTGGAATATAATACAAGCCACAAACAAATATTTAGCAACACTAATATAAATCATTTGATTTGTGTCAGTCCTCAGAAATCCTCGATGGATTTGCATGCGCTCTAGTTTCTAAAGAAATACAAACTTGCTTGATCCACTTCTCACGAGGTTTAATATAAGCAGTGCAGAAAAAAAGAAAGCGGTGCAGGGATTCAAACTCCTGTTGACATGCTGGACATAAAGTGCTAGTGCAATAATTATTCCTCCAGCGAATACAGAAACTATTGATGGTAATATTCCGTATCTAAACTTGATATATGGCTATTCTTCTAGAGGGCATAAGATCTTATAAGGAAAGGGTTCAAATGATGGAACAGCTTTGATGTCTAAGAAACTGGTTGTCAGAATGCCCAGTTTACAATTATGTAATTCCTCATCCTATAGGAAAACATGCAATCTCTCTTTAATCACAGGCCTAGACACAGCAGCTGCATCAGCAGAGGATTACCAAAGAACTGTAAGACCAGGCCTGACCATCTCTTCTTTATTATATGCTAACCATGACATTTTCAGCCAACCATTTGAGTGCATCATTTCCATAAGTGGCAGCTTATAGAAGGCTAGTTCCTCATTGGATCATAATCTGTGCCAATACAATAATGGTCTAAGTTTGTACAGTGAGGAAATTGTAATATAATCCTGTGCTGCTGACATGGATGGGTTCTGGTGACATCATAAATGACCATGCCGGGAGAAACCCAATATGTCAATATAGGACGAGGTGCATGAATTACCCATTGTTTATCCATCTATCACATCTATCAAGCTCAGAAGGCTATTTAAAAAGTGCAAGCGAGTATCACTAGCATCTCATGGCACCATTGAAGACATTTTTAAAACATGGTGGCTCATAGAGTGAAATAGAGCATGTTCCACAATAGCCTTGTGTCTACATGATTGACCTCCCTCCTCATTTCAGATATTTGAATTTGAGAGAAACATAAGAGACAGATTTCTCTGAATTCAAAGAAATATTAGGGGTATAATGGGCAAAATGATGAGCAAAAAATGCAGGATGATCATTGAAAGTAATACCATGGAGGACACATAGGGCTTTAAAATGTACTGGGAACCAAAGTAGCTCACAAATTATATGCTGATGCAAAGCCAAAAATAACTCTGGCCAATGTATTTTAAATAGATTTTTGTCAGTTTGTTTTAATTACATTGTAATCATAGTAACAAGCTTTCTCAAGAGCATAAGCAATAACTACTCTATGGGACAAATGTAGTAGCGCATAAATGAGTCTGCAATGAGCTAATGTAAAAAGAGGAACTTGGGTTACTTTGGCAACTTGAGTGTACATTGATAGGTCACCATCTACCAGAACTCCTAGCTTTTTCACAGAGAGGAAGTACATACAGTATGGCTAAGCCAAGTGTATGGGAGCACAGGGGCATTATTTTTACTAAACCTACATGTTAGAAGGATTCAGCTGGAGGCAATTCTGCTTCATTCGCTAGCGGATCAACCTCAAGTCTAAGCGGAGACTCCACACGAAAGTCATCCTCCTGATGTCCAATAAGTTTTGTCTGCATATATGAAGAACAGAATTCACTTCATGCAGAATACGATCAAGAAATACCAATGCTTATATTACACCTCATAAGAAGTTGATCAAGCTGGTTTGTATCTCTTTAGGAACTAAACAGTATGCTACTGCATTGGGAATTCTGAGGACTGACACAAATTAAATGGTTTATATTAGTGTTGCTAAACATTTATTTGTTGCTTGGATTATAAGCAAGAAAAATGTATCGTACAATGCTAGCTATCAATCTAATGCGTGACCTTAGTTGTGGCATTCTGTTAATACTGAGAAAGTCAATGTCAATATGAATACCAAAACCTTCATACATACAAACGAAATTGCATCTTTATTAATGAATTCACCAGTTATGATCTCCACGTCAACCCTGACTCAGAAATTATTAGTTAGGCAGACTCTGAGACTCAGGCCCAAGGTCACTGATTGACAGGCACAGGTGGGGTGCCATGCAGCTGGCAGATAAACGCATGAAAAGAAAATACCAGATTAATCCCACAGAAAGGTGCAGCAACACCACAATGGTCCAGGAAGATTGGTCCCAAAAAGCACACATGGCCGGAGGGGTATGTGCGCTCCCAAAACACCATAAAGTCTGATGCAACACAAAGTTAGGAACATATAGCCAATCAGGACACAGTACACACAGATCCCGTGATCCCACATCTGGACACGCTTCCTATTTGCCGGATTGCATCCACACAAGGTTGAGGCACACCTGGATTTCTTATCAGATACATTAATTTGTGACTCCACAGACAGCGGTTCACATTCCGTACCAAAAAAAGATTCAACAGAACTGTTTATGACATTCAATAAATTGTATAAAAACCCATTTAAGATCGATTGTAAGTTGAGACAGTCCTCAGAACCTATGCCTATTACTGATCTCCTGGCCGCGCTGTTTAATTAAACAAACTGGTCCTGTTTTGCCAGACGCCTCTTTTCAAGGTATTTCATGTTCAAGCAATAGTTCATCTGCTTTCACACTTTATTGCTATAACTTTGCAGCGCTTTACTTTTTGTGCAATAAAACTGATGGCCTATGATGAGCTGTAAGTATTGGTATTTGCAATGTAATTAGGTATTGCAGTGGCTGTTCTGATGCTGTGCGTTCTTGTCTCATTTGCCATTTTTTGATATACTGACCTGTTTTTCTTGACTTGATTGTGCTGTGGGTCTTGTACTCTTATACTTGTATTTTATATTTTTTAGAGTATTTGTACAGTGATGGATTATGATGATTTGTAATTATTTATGTTTGTTTTATGGATCTATGATTCCGAAATAAATATCAATCATCACAGGATTATATTGCATGGTTATGTCATGTAACTGGGGTGGTCTATGTATCTATGTGTCAGTCAAACAACCCTTCTCTTCTGTAAATCTTAGGATCACTAGTATCTATTATCAAATTGTCAGTATCGACCTCTCTGTATCTTTTAAACTGATTCTAGTCAATTTATATAATAATGCATGCAGGTTGGAGATACTGGCCATACTGACCTCTCTTGACAATGATCTGGATACTATTCTTTCGAAGGGGTCTGGGGACAAAATTATACTCTGGGTGGGGGACTTCAATATCCAACTATGTAAATTGCCCTCTAAAACTATTTGTGGAATGATTTCATCAATGAATGAGGATTCGGCCCATTTTTTACATTCAGATTATGGCAGGAAACTCAACGAGCTTATTTTTAAATATGACTTAGGCTTTAGCAATGAGTTTAGGAATAGCCCAATTGATGTATCTTGTACTTTTGACGGCATTATGGGTAAAAGTGCTTTGATTTTTACTTTTTCCAAATCGTTACTCAACTTATATCACTAACTTTACATTACACGATTGTGCACTGAGTGACCATTACCCCCAGAGTCTAATGTTACATTTTGGGTCAGTAAAAGATCGCAGGGACCATGGCCACACTCTAGCCGTGGAGAAATTAGAGCTTTCTCGAATGAATGGGTTTACACTGCGCTGGTCTATGGTCAATCCAACTGACTTTTTAGAGAAATTAATCCAGCAGCAAAAGAGCACCTTCAATGTTTGCTTGGACTCCTCAGAGGAGCCCCCTGCTATTGCGGAATCTTTTGGACAAATAACTAGTGCTATCAAAGTGGGGCTACTAGCCAGGCAGAAGGCAGAAACAGGAAAGAGGAAGGGCTGGTTTGACCGCGTATGCAGCGAGACACATAAAAAGCAATAAAAAGCTCTGAAAAATAACCCCAGAAATACTGAGGAGGTTCAGCACTGGAGGCGGGAATATAGGCTTGCTTTAAAAACGTAAAAAATAATAAAAGAGGAGATTTGGGAGAAATTGTATGAGGCGAGCCGAAGCAATGATACCACTGCATTTTGGCATGTGGTTAATTCCCCTTTCCTTAGTGAAGTGGATAAACCAAAAATTGAGATGCGGTGACTGAAGAAGATTGGGTAACACATTTTTCCACCTTATATTCGTCTACTGCAAACAAGGTTACTCACCACTCAGTTTTAACTCCTGTGGCAGCTCCACAAACGCTTACTCCTGTACCTGACTGGTCTGCCTTAAATTTTACTCTGGAAGACGTCTCTCTTGCTATTAGCTCAACTAAGGGCAACAAAGCACTTGGGCCAGATGGGGTTCCAATTGACTTATTTAAAGCAAATATTGATCTTTGGGGTCCCCTTCTTTCCCACGTTTTTAGATCCTACCAGAGCACGGGGTTCCCCTTGACTTGGGGAGAATCTCAGATTGTACCTATATTTAAAAAAGGGGATCAAAACTGTCCATCACACTACAGACCAATCTCTCTACTTGATTCTTTGGTCAAGGTGGTAGGGCGTATACTTTTATCTAGATTACAAAATTGGGCAGATAGCAATAGTAAGATCTCTGACCTACAATACGGATTCCGCCAGGGAATTGGCACAACGGAACAAGCCATTAATCTGAATTTGCTATGGGGCAAATATGCATACATTAAAAATGGCAATTTATATACGGTATTTGTTGACTTATCGTCAGCTTTCGATTGTGTAATTCATGAGAAATTGTGGGAAGAGATGACTACACTATTATTAAATTTTTAAGAAACCTGTACTCAAACAGCTATGCAAGAGTACGGTTTGGCACAAAAGGAGAGTGCACTCGCCCCTTTAGAATAGAAAAAGGGGTTCGCCAGGGGTGCGTACTTGCCCCTTTTTTATTCAATTTATATATTAACAACTTGGGCAATACGCTGGTTAATTCATGCACTGATTTGCCACAAGTAAATTATCGGCCAATCCCAGTTCTGCTCTACGCGGATGACGAGGTTCTTATGGCGCGCACTCCTCTGGTCCTGCAACGCCTCCTTGATAGTTTCACCCTATTTATGGAGAATCTGGGGCTACGAACTAACATAAGTAAGACCTTTGTTATGAAAGTGGGCCGTAGTGTAGCCAAGTGCCACAACATCTACATAGGAAAAGAGATCCTACCTCAAATCCTGACTTTCTCCTATTTGGGTATTTTATTTGATTGCGAAGGGACCTGGAAAAGTGCTATTAATGCAAGAAGATTGTACTTTGTAAGATCCATCATGGCCCTTCGCAATTTTGCTAGGAAATTGGGGAATATCCAACCAAAAGAGATGCTAACTATATATTGTGCAAAATGCAGAACTATAGCAATGTATGGTTCTGATATTTGGGGATATGTGAATGTTAATTCTCTACAGGCGGTGGAAATTCCTTTTTTAAAAGTCTTTTAGCACTTCCCTCCAGTTGTTCAAATCATTTATGTCACTCAGAATTGGGGGCCAACTATCTAATAGATCTGATCAGGATTCAATCAGTTCTGCTTTGGCACAAAATATGGACCTCGGAATATACGGACTTGAATCGTGCCATAGCTAAGGACTGTTGTGATTCTCAATTGACCTTAAAGATCCCTTGGCTAAAGTTTATTAAGAACTTTATGTTAGATATTGGCCGTCTGGAGTTTTACGAACGACCTGAATCTTTGTCAGCCATCTCAAGGACTGCAATAAAAACAGAGTGCCTAAATCACCTGGAGGACTTGCGATTATGTGTGGAACTGGCCAAACCATCTGTGAAACACAACCAAATGGTTCTGACCACTTTTTCAATGCAACCATACCTTTTTAATGTTCTCAATGCTCAACATAGATTTGTTTTAACACGTTTTAAGCTAAACATATTCCACCACCTGACAAGTTTCCCAACCCTCAATAACTGGTCTAATGAATTACAGCGTTGCCCCTGTGATAACAAATCTAATCAATCAACTATGCACACTGTACTTTTTTGTAAATTTTATATGGATCTGAGAAAATCTTTTATTGTACCCTCATTGAAATCACTAAATTTTAAACAACGTAGGCCGGCATTTTTATATCTGCAACTTCTTCCAAACGTGTACACGTGCGTGATACTTGCAAGGTTTCTTAGGGCAACTCAAGCAAGGAGAAAATCTTCACCAGCAGTGGGTTAATACATGAATTGTCTGTCAAAATGTGATATGCACCTTTGCACTATTGTATTTTAATTGTCTGTATTGTTTATTATGAATTTTAATCTTCTTGTATTCCTTTATGATACACTCTGGGGTCGATTCCGATTCGGGCCGGAAAAAGCACCGACCGACTCGGATCCGGGAAAAATACCGACCGACACGTACCCGTGGCGCCCGACACGCCAAGTACGATGCAAGGCGCGAAAAATCCGACCGACACGTAACGAAACCAAGTCGACCGACCGAGCCGCACGGAAAACAGCAATCCGGCCGGAAAAACACGCGAATCCAACCGACCGACACGCACCCGGAACAAATCCGACCGAAACGTACACGCTAACTCCAAACCGCTAAGTACGATGCAAGGCGCGAAAACCACGAGCGAGTCGGACGGAGGACAAGCCGTACGACCGACACGCATACAAAACCGAGCCGAAGCAACACAATACACCGCGACCGATGAGTACGCAGCATAGAAAACTGCACAAACACAGCGTGAACGAAACGGAGAACACCGTACGAGACCAATGCAGGGTCCGACTCGGTCACAAGAACGTTTCCAACATACACAAACAGCACAAAGGAAAAATCACCCAAAAAAGGCCAAACAAGCAATTACCAAGCCAATAAATACTGGGGGGTGGGGACAGAGAACAAAGACACACCCACAACTCCACCTATATAAAGGACACAAATCACTACCATGAGCCTTTGCAAATGCCATTCCACTGCCAGCACCCAAGAGAAAGCAACCACACACCCACAGCTCATCCCTCACACAAGCCACACACCATCAGCACACCAACAAATACCTACCTCACATACACCCAGCAAAACACACACTCACACACCCTCACCTGCACACCAACACACACATCACTCACCATCACCACCCATCACCATGCCCCCAAGAAGAATCACAAGTTCCTAGATTGTGAATTGGAAGTCCTGGTAGACGAGATCCTCAGGGTAGAGCCACAGCTGTTTGGCACATTGGTCCAACAGACCCCCATGTCGCAGAAAACCAAGATGTGGGAGAGGATCATCAACAGGGTGAACGCCCAATCACCATGTCGGCGCACAAAGACCGACATCCAGAACAGGTGGTATGACGTGCGCAGGAGGGTACGGAAACTGCTGAAGCAAGACTACATCAACAGCCAACACACCGGCAGTGGCCCTCCTGCCAAGCCAATATACCTCAGGCCCTGGGAGGAGAAGGTGCGGGCCATCCTACCGCCAGTGAGCATATATGGACTAGAGGACATCCCAGAGCCTGGTGAGTACACAACAAATGTACACAATATACTGCCACAAAACACACACACATCACTGTCAAGGGGAGAGTCAAACCATGCACTCATAGCAATCACACAGCAACCAGAACAGAATCATCCCAAAATGTGTATGTCAGTCAGAGAAACACAACACATGCCATCAAAAAAGTCACATCCAACTGTGCCAACACATGTACAAACACAACCACAACTACAGCTAGGCAGTGGCACAAATAGAACTAACAAACACATCCACACATGTAGCCACCACAACAACACCAACACACAGTGAAGACCACTCAAAGGAAGGAATTCTGTGTATGCTGGCCAAGTCAGTGTAGCCAATAGCATCATGGGAGTCGCAGTCACACATATTGCCCGCCCCAAAACTGTCCCATCAACACCACCATGAACCATGCGCACATCACAGGGAGTGGAGAAGGACTCACAAGATGGCTGACACTGGCTACTGCTGTGGGGAGCACAAGGCCCTGCTGCCAACTGTGCACCAACAAACAGCAGGACACCACTGACTGACATCCTGAGAGACAACTTCCACTCCCTGCAATGCAAGCACGTTCCATGGTGGGATATCTGGCTGGCTGGGTGGGAAGGGGGACTTGCAGCACTGACTATAGTCACCAGCACCTCCCCTCACACCCCCCAACACAAACTCCACAGTACCCACCTGGTAGAATGCAATGCCCTCCATCCTAACACAAGATCCCACAAAGCACCACCACCCTGGGTTATGTTGTGTGAAGCACAGGGACACTCTTGGGACTCTTAGCCAAACAACTGCCAGGACAACACTCCCAGCCATCCTGTCAGCACAGCCAGCCCAACCCACAGGGAAGCAGAGTCAAAGGAAGGAAGCATGGGCATGCTGGGAAGGGGGAGGAGGCAATAGCATGATGGGAGTTGTAGTCACAGCCCTACATCCCCCACCACATGGCCCAGCAAGCTCACACTCACGCATGCACATCCCACAGAGAGTGGAAAGGCCCATCAAAGATGTCTGACACTGTTGCTGTGTCGTGGGGAGCACAAGGGCATGCTGGGTACTGCACACCAACCAACAGCAGGACACCACTGTCAGCCATCTTGCCATTGCCCTCACACCCACACCCACTGAACTCCACACAAAAGCAAGTAAGTATGGGAATGCTGGCAAGTGGGGTGGAGGCAATGGCATGATGGGAGTCGTAGTCACAGACATAGCTCACCCCCACAACTGTCCCATCAACACCACCCTGAACCATGCTCACATCACAGGGAGTGGAGAAGGACTCACAAGATGGCTGACACTGGCTACTGCTGTGGGGAGCACAAGGCCCTGCTGGCAACTGTGCACCAACAAACAGCAGGACACCACTGACTGACATCCTGAGAGACAACTTCCACTCCCTGCAATGCAAGCACGTTCCATGGTGGGATATCTGGCTGGCTGGGTGGGAAGGGGGACTTGCAGCACTGACTATAGTCACCAGCACCTCCCCTCACACCCCCCCAACACAAACTCCACAGTACCCACCTGGTAGAATGCAATGCCCTCCATCCTAACACAAGATCCCACAAAGCACCACCACCCTGGGTTATGTTGTGTGAAGCACAGGGACACTCTTGGGACTCTTAGCCAAACAACTGCCAGGACAACACTCCCAGCCATCCTGTCAGCACAGCCAGCCCAACCCACAGGGAAGCAGACTCAAAAGGAAGGAAGCATGGGCATGCTGGGAAGGGGGTGGAGGCAATAGCATGATGGGAGTCGTAGTCACAGACATTGCTCAGCCTCACAACTGGCCCATCAACACCACCCTGAACCATGCTCACATCACAGGGAGTGGAGAAGGACTCACAAGATGGCTGACACTGGCTACTGCTGTGGGGAGCACAAGGCCCTGCTGCCAACTGTGCACCAACAAACAGCAGGACACCACTGACTGACATCCTGAGAGACAACTTCCACTCCCTGCAATGCAAGCACGTTCCATGGTGGGATAACTGACTGGCTGGGTGGGTGGGAAGGAGGTCCGGCTGTCAACCAAACACAAGCAATGCAGACCATGTTCACACCCCAGAAAATACATAGAAATGCCCAAATAATGCAGGACAATGTGCCACACCAATATCAACCCCTGACTGTGACGACTTAGGACAATGCAATGTACAGGCCCGCACCCAGAGGCACAGTCACAACTGTCATGTGTGTCAACCATTGATGCCTGCAGAAACATGACATACATTGTTTGTGTCTCCCAAAAACAGGTGATGCTGGGGACACAGCAGCAGACGCTGAGGAGTCCCAGTCCCAGGCTCAAGAGGATGCCGAGCTCACTGGCGTCGTACAGCCTCTGTCCTCCTCGGACGATGAAGAACAACCTGGCACATCCGGTGCAAGTCAACATGCAGCACCAGCAGGACCACCAGCTGCAGCACCAGCAGGACCACCAGCTGCACCCCTGCACCCACCCCTACAACGACTGTCACCACGAATACCATCCCTGCCGACATGGACAGAATAAGGAGCAACACCAGCACAGTGACCCTGGACCAACCTGGGGCCATGGACACCACCACCACCACCAACCCCCAAGGTGGACCAGGGTTATCTGTGCGTGCCACTGCACACACTGCACATGTCAGCAGGGGTGGTGGGAGGGGTGGGAGACAGAGGTCGCTGCTTGCAGACGTTGCTGGTGTGCATGACGACCCACAACTGGTACGCATAGCTGATGCGTACCAGTCCAGCACCGGAGAGCTCAGCCAGGTAGTGGGGCTCCTCAGAGACATTAAACAGCAGCAGGCTGCCCATCATGCCCGCTTGGACTCCCACATGTCCCACGTGGAGTCACACATGTCCCGTGTGGACTCACACATGTCCCGCGTGGAGTCCAAGTGGGATGCACTGCATGAGATGACGGCGGTGCACAGGGACATTTTACAATGCCTCCGCCAGATGAACAGCAACCAGTCCACACCTCCCTGTGTGCCAACAACATCTGGTGCCGAACAAACTGCAACTGCCACAGGGAGGGAGGAGGACTCTGGCGGAGAGTCCCCTGCACCGCAGCAGCCTGCACTTGAGGGCCCCCCCAAGAAGAGGGGTCGTCCGAGGAGGGAAAAGTGAGAGGCCGATGGCCAAGCGCAACTCCCAGGAAGCCTGAACCTGTTCTGGATGTTCGCCTTTGTGCACAGACTGTTCACCCTGTTGACGGCAACACTACTCCCACACATTGCATGGGGAGTACAAGTTGGACCAATGTGTCAGACAACTGTGGCCCCGATACTGGGGATCCTGTCTACCCGGACTTTCAATTCACCTAGGAACTTGGGATTGCAAGATTCATGTACAGCACAACCCATCCTATGCACTATTAACACAAATGTATCACAATAAACACACTAATACACCATACTTGCCTCTGTCGTGATTCCAACGTGGGTGCTGTTATGGGGATGATGAACTGCAAAATTACACTGTGTATGCGAACTGCAACAGCAAGGACAACACAGGCATGTGAGTACAGGCAACGTGACACACATGAGGGAGACACACCACCAGGGCTACACGACACATACACACCTAGGCCATCTGACTCATTGCCTACACTGATGTTGCCAGGGAAGACGGTGCAATGCACAGACACCACACCCATTCCCAGTTGTAGTCAAGTAGCCCACAGGTGCAGTAAGCAAATGGCAGTCAAATGTGTGACCACAGACAACGCACATCACAAAGTGAAGCACAGGTTTATTACACAGTTGCAACATGCCGTAACCACTACAGATGCAAGGTAACCCCACCTGGTAGCGGGCACACAGTCAACAACTGTAGACGGAAGGAAGTCCATGGGTGTGGCGCACATCACCTGTAGGGACACAACAGCTACCAGCCTGGATGTGCAATCACGTCGTCGGTGGACACAGTTGACCAAACGAATCTGAAAGTACCCTGTGAAGGACAGAAATGACACACAGTCAAAAGCAATGGAGTACAGGACAGAACAGCAAAACTCATGCACAATACATGTTACAAGATACCCACCCAGAACCAAGTTAGCATGTCAACACTGTTGGGGAGTACAGCCCACCTGTCACCACACATCGCAACACACATCCAGTCAAGTAGCCCATGGACACACTCCAACAGCACCAGAGCACCACCCACACATCATGCCAACTCACATCATTGACATGACACCTCAGGATACTCACATTCAGCTAAAGAAGTTGGTGATGAGCTGTGTGCGGACATCACCATCACCATCATCATCATCATCATCGTCACTGGCATCGTGGTCCAGGCCAGGATCCTCCACAGGTGGCGGATGTTGGTCATTGTCATCCTGGATGAGAGGCAACTCCTTCCGCACTGCCAGGTTGTGGAGCATGCAGCAGACGATGATAATCTTGCACACTTTCGCAGGGGCATATGGGAGGGACCCTCCGGTCTTGTCCAGGCAGCGGAAGCGGCTCTTCAGGAGACCAAAGGTCCGCTCAATCACTCTCCTGGTCCGACCATGTGCCTCATTGTAGCGCATCTGGGCAGGTGTCACAGGGTTCCTGAGGGGTGTCAGCAACCACGGCATGTTGGGGTATCCCGAGTCACCTACGGACAGACAAGTGCACATTAGCTGACTTGGAAAAGTGGGCGGAATACTACAGATCAGATCACACACAATGGCACAAAGTCAGTACACACCGACAAGCCAGGCACGCTGGTTCTGCATCTGTGCCATCATCCTGGGGATGCGACTACTCCTCATCACAAAGGCATCGTGTGCTGAACCAGGGAAACGGGCACACACATGTGTGATGGTCATGTCTGCAAGACACACCACCAGTGCATTGACCGAGTGGTAGTGCTTGCGGTTCCTGTAGGCCTGCTCCTGGGCCTGTGGTGGTACCAAAGCCACATGTGTCCCATCAATGGAGCCAATTACATGCGGCATCCTCCCCAGGGCATAAAAGTCACTCTTCACGTCAGTGAGTCGTCGCAGTCTAGGGAAATAGATGTACCGGTTCAGGAAGAGCAACATTGCCGCCAAAACATCGCGGAGCACACGGCTGAACATGGTCTGTGACATCCCACCAGCAGTCGCCACAGTATGTTGGAAGGTACCGGTGGCAAAGAAGTGTAGGGCTGCCATCACCTTCACCTTGGGGGTCAGCGCTGTAGGATACGGCCGGCCAGGCTGCAAATGTGGGGACAACTGCACTGCCAAATCCTCAATCAGCTGCCTGGTGAAGCGGTACCGTCGGATGCTGTCCCGTTCCACCATCGTTGCCAGGTCTGGGAATGGCCGATGGACAGCAGGAGCCCTGCAGTGCAGAGGAGAAGTAAGCAAGATTGTCAGTCACCCCACATATGCGGCATTGAACACACTCAAGATCCCAACATACATCATTATGAGGCACAACTACATGAAGTGTGCAGTACCGGAAGGACATGTATGGTACATACATGGCCAACATCTGTCAACACGGTCCTACAGGTGGCATCAATTTGTCCCAGGTTGGCCCATTGGATATCATGATGCCGTGTCACAGTTCCCATCTCCTGCTGCCGTGTCACAATCACCCCCCACAGTGACATGTGAGGACAGATGTGCCCCAGGCACCACAGCTCAACGACAGGTACATTCCCAGGGACCCTGTAATGCCACATGGACACTGGCATCACATGGAGTATCATGTGTACACCACAGCAAAACAAACATGACCCCCACAGGTAGTGGCCCCACTTGCCACGGCAGGACAGACATGGACGTCTGTGACACACACGCACAACATCAGAGTCCATGCACACACAACGTGGATGTGGAGACTGTCTCCCATTGTGCACATGAAATCAGAGACATTGTAAACACTACATGCACAAAGACTGTGGAGGTCCATCACTATTGTGCCACTGGGACACCCTGGCTCAAACATACCGTCCCACATGGGACTCACGGGGTATGTGACATGACATACACAAACACCACTGTGAAATGTGACCATGGCACATGCACAGATATGAACAGTTGCACATCACAGTGGTCACGTACACGTAACACCCAGGATCCTGTCCCCATGAACACGTGCACAGCCTGGGGGTGGCTGCCCACAGGTGACACCCACAGGACAACATGTACACCAACATACACACAATAGGAAATGCAGCCTTACATGCCTTATGATAAGGTTTGGACAGGCTGTCGTGATGTAGGTGTGCCCCTCACTCCCTGGGAGCTATCTGTGGCTGGCATATGTCCATCTGAGACAGGCATGCTGACATATGCCAGTCACATGTACAGTGATGCGTTGTACTGCAATGGACCGATCGGTGCCTCCGGCCGGCCCATTGCTTTCAATGTGTGGGGGTACGCGTTGTACCCCTGTGCGCGTTGAACTGCAATGGACCGATCGGTGCCTCCGGCCGGCCCATTGCTTTCAATGTGTGCGGGTACGCGTTGTACCCCTGTGCGCGTTGAACTGCAATGGACCGATCGGTGCCTCCGGCCGGCCCATTGCTTTCAATGTGTGCGGGTACGCGTTGTACCCCTGTGCGCGTTGAACTGCAATGGACCGATCGGTGCGCACCCATTGACAATGGGCTTGCCTGGCAACGGACGCGTTTTCGAATTTCGAACGAGTCGGTTGCTGGAAAATCAGTTGGTCACCCACAACAATGTTGCAAAATCATGTATGTCATGAAGTTGAAGATTTGAAGGATGCTGTGGGCGTGTTTTGGTGCTGCTATTCCATGGATTGGCCAGATTCAGAAGATGCAAACGACTTGGACCTATCACTTTGGACACAAGGGACAGTATCTGCCTCTCCAGCACATATATATTGCTGGCTGTTCCCCTGAGAGCCCACTTGCCTGCACTACATGCTCCAAGACGACATCTGCCACTGCACTGCTGCTGTCTCTGCCCCTCTGGACCCTGCAATGGCACGTACTGTGGAGAGAGCCCCAGCCTTCAGCCTTGAAGAGAACCAGGCCCTGCTGGACAGCCTACTTCCACAGTACAGCAAGCTGTATGGGACACCAGGGGAGCAGGTGAGTGTCCTGTGCACTGCCTTTCTGAATGTGCATTTTGTCTGACTAGCAAGGCTGAGAGTCTGCACGCCACTGGCTAGCAGGCTCACTGAGTAGTTGTCACCCCCCATAGTGTGTAGTGACTTGCACTGGACAGGTATGGTGCAGTGACAGTGCTTCTGAACAGGGTTTTACTCCCCATGCAATGATACCATGTAGTGACTTCTGGAAAACTGTCCATGGGCAGCCGTGCACTGCCTGTGTACACCATGTGCCCCTGTGATTGCGACATGTATATGCAACTGTGTCATGCACGGATATGTTGCATGTGTAGTAATGGCCTTATCACTTTGTCATCCTGACAGGCTTCTGCCCATCGGAAGCAGGAGATCTGGAAGGACATCGTCCGGGCTGTCCGGTCCGTGGGGGTCTACAAGCGCCGGATCCGCAACTGCCAAAAGAGGTGGCAGGACCTTCGGGGCTGGACCCGGAGGATTGCACGGGTCCAGCTGAAGCTGTCGCCTCCTCGCAGGAGGGGCGGAACACGGACCCTGACCCCCCACATGCTCAGGATCCTGGCGGTGGTCTTTCCAGACCTGGATGGGCAGCTGAAGGCCAGAGAGCAGCAAGGAGGGGGTGAGTCAAAGACTGCACTGTGAACTCTGTCTAACATGCTATGTGCCCTCCTCGGGCCTGGTTAAACTGCCACAGTACAGCAGTCATGTTGTCCAGGAGCCATGTCCCTCTATTGTGCACTGCCCACTCCTCATCTGATACCCAGGTGTGGCCCTTACATGCAGGGAATTCTGTCACTTAGGACTGTGTCCTTGCAGTTTGCTTGACTCAAGGTGGGAGACAGCATCTGTTTCCCTGACTCTGTGGTGGGCATCATGGGTGGGTCCATTGCTTACACAATGCCTGTATTCTGACATGTATTCAGCGTGTTACTTTGATCTGTGGTCCAATTGCTGAGCTGATCCACCACATGTGGCTGGGGTATCTGGCACACACCCATGCTGCGGGTGGGAACAATGTTTGGGCCCCAGGAGTATGTATATGACGTGTGTCACACATACTTAGCCAGCTGCCTACAGTCCAGGGCTCATCCCTCATTCATGTGGGGCTGGACAGTCATGCCTACTCCAGGCCATACAATACACTCTGTACTCCCACTCCCGTGTATCAGCTGACACATTGTGCGCAGTGATTTGACCCCTCAGGTGTCTGCCTCTGTGTCAGTGTGCTGTGGATTAGTCGCCAGGACTGCTGTGGAGTTTCTTGGTAGGGGCTCAGCATGCCACTGGAGATGTGACCATAGGAGACGATACTTGTGTGTCACATAGGTGTCTGATCAGCTGCCCATGCAGACTGGGGCATGTGAATGTGAAGTTCAGGCAGCTGTTCCCCATTCACAGCAGAGTGTGAGGGGCTCAGGTTCAGAGGGTAGTGTCACAGGTCTCCCATATGTCCAATAGGTATGACCTGGACAGATGAGGGTTGAGAGGATGTGTTGTGGGGGGATGTACATGTGCACTTGTGCAGCTCCAGGACTTGCATTCCCCATGACCTACTATTGTGACACAGTGCAGAGTGTTGTTGTCTGGCTGCAAAGTCATACATCACTGAGACAGTGATGTATGACTTTGCAGTCATGCCTCCGCCATGGCATGTGTCTACTGATTGGTGAGCCTGCAGGGGAGTGACATGTGCTACATGCACACCATAGTGGCGCTGGCTATCAGGACATGGGTGCATCATGGTGTCTGTCGCTGGTATGCATCACATGCATTTCCTATTTGACTCTGGGCATCCCTTTCATCCGGAAACCTGTACTGACTCAGTGGCAAGAGCTGTGATGTGTGCATGTCCACATGCCACACCGTGTCCTCTGCACTGTCCAACTACTGTGTACTTGGTGCATGTGTCCACACTGGGGTGTTGCAATCCAACAGACACCAGACAGATGGGTGCAAGGCCATGTGGGATGTGAGTGCCATGCTTGGCATCAGACTGACAATTGGCTTCTCCTGTTCAGTTAGGGCACTTTTAGCAATGTACAACTAATGATGCCAGGGCTTGCTCTGTGATGTGCTGTGCTCACAGTGGTGTGTGCGTTTTGTGCAGGTGACTGATGTCTGTCTGTTTCCCCATTGTTTGCAGATACATCCACGGCCACGGAAGGGGACAGCTCCACGGACCAGGAGGAGCCAGAGAGCCAGACTGGGTCAGCAGCCGAGGAGTGGTCGGAGGGACCCAGTGGCACGGAGGGCGAGGGGAGCCACACCGAGGAGTCCTCAGCAGCATCCACCTCAGCTGAGGACCAGAGCAACTCGGAGGATGACTCCCTTGTGGAGGCGGGTGTCAGCAGCCACCACACCCCAGCTAGTGTTGCTGTCCCCGCCACCACCAGCACCACCACCGCCCTCCCATCGGCTCCCATTCCCCAGGTCCGTGGAGGCTCCCATGTCCGGGAGCGTGTCTCCTTTGGGCCAGGCACCGCAGCCCCTGCCCCTGTGTCCCCTGCTGCCCTGAGTGAGGAGTCTGTGTACCTCCTTCGCCAGCTCCATGTAGGCCAGACAGCCATGCTGAGTGTCCTCCATGCGCACACCGCGCTGTTGACTCAGCTGGTGTCGTTCATGGAGGGCATCTCATCGGGCATGTCTGACCTACAGAGGGGCAATAGGTCCATGGACTCCTCCCTGACGGCAGCAGTGTCCCTCCTCAAACGGTCCCTCACCCCTCCTGCCTCTGCTCCATCCACACTCCCCAGCACCTTACCCATCCCAAGCACACACACACCGGCACAGGCACACACCAGCACACACACATCCAGCACACTGACACACACGCCAATGACAAAACGCACACGCACGCACATTCAGGGGACTGAAGCCAGACTCACAGGGGATGGGGCCCTGGAACACACACACGCATCCACATGCACTGCGCAGTCCTCAGTTCCCTCTCCCTCCAAAGCACCCTCCCTTGCCTCACCTGCAACCCCAAAGTCACAGCAGCTCTTCCTCTGTGACCTCGGCCTCTTCCCCACCGATGAAGCTGCTCCAGCATCCCGGGGGAAGAGGAAGCCCACCCACACGGAGCAGAGTGCCCCTCGCCCCCGGACACCCTCCCCCAGGCGCAGACGGACTGAGGCCCCCACCCACAAGTCCCCCCGGAGTCCTAAGAGCAAGACCCCGCCACCGCCCTGCAGCTCAGGCACAAGGTCTCCGTCCTCCATCCCTCAGGCCCCCACTGCACAGGTGCCCCCACCACACCCTGCCCCAGGTTCCCCCACCCACAGATATACCATCCCCAAGAGGATCAGGCCTTCTCCCCCTGCCACTTGCTCTCCCAGCACCACACCCCCCGCTGCGCTTGTCTGTGCCACTGATGTGGTGAGGGTGTCCTCCCCCTCTGTCCAACCCACCTTGCCTGTTCCCCATTCTCCTCCCCTGGAGGTAGGCACTGCAGTGGAGTCCACTACCGCCCTGTCTGACTTGGGCACTGCAGTGGCGGACCTGTCCACTCCATCTGCAGGGTCCACTGCAGTTGTGCCGGCACCCACGACATCTGAGTCATGCCCCCCAGTTGTGCCGGCACACACCATGTCAGACACCTCCACTGCAGTTGTCAGTGGCTCTCCAGCACCCACCACCCCTTCCCTGACTCCCCCTGGTGAGCCCTGATCCTGTCCCTGCGGTGCCTGGCCTGCCCCCCGGTTGCCCCTCCTAGTGGATTGTCCCTGGTTTTGTGCAGGCATGCGTAGGGTGACATCTGCCAGTGTCACCCTGTTTGAACTTTGACAATGGACTGGCCATTGGCCTTTGCTCTTTTTTTCTGGACGTCGTTTTCATTCAACACATATGCTGAATAAAGCAACTTTCTTTTCTCTAGTGCTCATGCTTCAGATGTACATGTTGTTGGTGCTGCTAACCATGCCCTTGCTGCAGTGATGGTGATATCTGGTCTCATGATTATGAAGTGTTACTGTGCAGGAACCCATTATGGTCCAGGGGGAATGTGTCCTATCCTGTGGTGTATCCATGTCATCCATAGCAGCATCTGAGGGTGTCATGTGTTCAGTATTTGGCAATGGGATTTCCTACTTACATTAGCAATTTCATATCTGTGGCTTCCACCCCTGCACATCTGTTGTGCCTGCCATTGTTGGATTTGTCTACTTCCCTGACCGTGTTGCCATCTCCACTGGACATGCAGGTTTGGGCATCAATGGGGAAGGACTCATCCGTGTAGTCAGTGCAACATTGCTATACAAGTGTGTTGGATCTGTGCTGATGATTCCGTTGGCACATCCATGACCAGGCTGATGTGACGGGAGCCCTCATTTGGTGCTAATTGTTGATTGTGTGACCAAGTGCTCAGCTGACATGATGGGGCCCTACTGAGGCAACATATGGCACAGCTTTCCTCACACAGGAGTGGAGTCCCCTCATGGCAGTGTGTACACGTGTGACATTGCCTGCGCCCAAGGTGTGTGTTGTATGTGCATGTCTGTGTGTTCACTTCCATTTATCTGCGCATGCTGTGATCCCTAGTGTTGTACCTGTTTGTGATGCTTGCTGACTTGAGCTATGTTCCCCCAAAGTCTTCTCCCTGTGTTCTCTGTGATGTGGGTGCATGGCACATTACTGGTCATCAGGGTGTCACCCATAGGTGTGTTTGCTGTCAGGGCTGAGTTTGTGTGCAGACGCAGATGGGTCACAGTCAGGTTTCCCCTTGGCACTTGTTGTTTGCCCCTGTCATGTGATTTTCAGTTCGTGTTATCTTTAAGTTATTGTGACACGTTGTGTGTGTGACTGCTGGCACTCCTCAGGGTCCGGGCTGCGATGTTGGTTGTTGTCTATGTGTGTTCTTTGTGGGTGACCTTGGCTTCTTCATTGGTGTGTGACTGTGGCTGGGATCCCATTGGTTGGTGTGGTATCGCCGTCATGTCCATGTACAGCGTAGTGTGCAGTGTGTCAGACATTCAGGAGTCTTGTTGAGTGGCCATGTGTGATGTGTTTCTGCACCTTGGTTCCCACCCACCACCCTGGAATAGTCATGGGTGCATGTGCAATGTCACCAGTGCATGTGTACTTCACTGCTGCACATTGTTGGAGGTCGAGGGGTGTGGTCTTGAGTGTGTGCAGATGGGAGTTGTTGCCCAGCTAGACCCCTGCCTCCATGTTGGCCTTGGCTTACTGGCCATGCTGATTGATTTGTGCTTGTGTCGGTGTGATGGTAGTTTGTTGCTCAGGACACATGACTGTGGTTCACAGTGTGAACCACATTCAGCTTTGTCATCAGAGTGGGATTTTTATGCAGCCAAGGGTCACCACATTGTGGGGGCCCTGGGGGTGGTGCTGTGGTGTGTCTGTGTCTTGCTGTGTCAGTTGTTGTTCCTACGTGCCTGTGTGACATGTGTGTTTTGTGCTCCCTCTCATCTGACAATGCCTGCTTGCCCACATAGGGGATTTGGATCCATGAGTTACCTTAGTGTGGCAGTGTATGCACATCTGTATGATTGGTATTCAGCTCTCCTCATGTGTTGTGTGGTTACCTGGGGACACTGGCACCCCCCTCACCTGCTGTGTATGATGACAGTGTTGGTCTGCCTGTTTGTGTTTGTGCATCTGCACCACTGCATTGGCATATCTTGGGTGTGCCATTGGCTGTATGTTGTTTGGTGTGTTTCCCCTGCTGTCCCTGGGACTCCTAGGTCATCGGTCAGCACAGTGATCATGGTTTGTGTGTCCCATTGCTGCCATGGTATGGTATCTGTTCACCTCACATCTGCTGTCTCCACAGGATATCTGCATTTGTGTGCCCATTGGTGCAAATATGTGGTTCTGCATTCTGATGGTCACTTCTGTCATTGTGTCATTGATGAATGTTGACGGTGTCAGCCCCCATGGGTGTTGTTTGTCTGCACATGGCCAAAGGAATGTCTCATTTGCACTGCAGTATTTGGCTCACCCAATTTATGTTGCAATGGGACACATACACTACTTTGCCACAGATGAGTTTTTGGTTCTGTGACCAGGAATGATCCATGCAGTTTGGCAGTTGCAGCTCTTTCTTTGTCAACACTTACCTTTTGGTCACTGTGATGATGGGGGTGTAGACCCCATTGCCACAATGGTCAAAATGTGCTTCAGCTATGGACCCCACACTTCCCTTTTGGTCACTGTGATGATGGGGGTTTAGACCCCATTGCCACAATGGTCAAAATGTGCTTCAGCTATGGACCCCACACTTCCCTTTTGGTCACTGTGATGATGGGGGTTTAGACCCCATTGCCACAATGGTCAAAATGTGCTTCAGCTATGGACCCCACACTTGCCTTTTGGTCACTGTGATGATGGGGGTTTAGACCCCATTGCCACAATGGTCAAAATGTGCTTCAGCTATGGACCCCACACTTGCCTTTTGGTCACTGTGATGATGGGGTTTAGACCCCATTGCCACAATGGTCAAAATGTGCTTCAGCTATGGACCCCACACTTACCTTTTGGTCACTGTGATGATGGGGGTTTAGGCCCCATTGCCACAATGGTCATGGGCTGCTTGCATTGTGGGTGCCACACACATATATGTGTGGCACATGTGCTAGGGGGTCACATTGTATGTTCAAAGTCATGTTCGGTGTTGTAGGCATTTGACACAGCCTACACACGCTTGTCATGGTGGTGGGGGGATGTCTTTATCTTGCATTCCCTAGGTTGTGGTGTGCTGGTTGTGTCATGCATTGTCCATCCTATGAGTGGGGGTGGTAGTAGTGGTAGGCATCCAGCCCCCCCTGGGTGAGGGTGGTAGTCGTGGTAGGCATCCAGCCCCTCCTGGGTGAGGGTGGTAGTAGTGGTAGGCATCCAGCCCCCCCTGGCTAAGGGTGGTAGTAGTGGTAGGCATCCAGCCCCCCTGGCTAAGGGTGGTAGTAGTGGTAGGCATCCTGCCCCCCTGGGTGAGGGTGGTAGTGGTGGTAGGCATCCAGCCCCCCTGGGTGAGGATGGTAGTAGTGGTAGGCATCCAGCCCCCCTGGCTAAGGGTGGTAGTAGTGGTAGGCATCCAGCCCCCCTGGCTAAGGGTGGTAGTAGTGGTAGGCATCCAGCCCCCCTGGCTAAGGGTAGTAGTAGTGGTAGGCATCCAGCCCCCCTGGGTGAGGGTGGTAGTAGTGGTAGGCATCCAGCCCCCCTGGGTGAGGGTGGTAGTAGTGGTAGGCATCCTGCCCCCCTGGGTGAGGGTGGTAGTGGTGGTAGGCATCCAGCCCCCCTGGGTGAGGGTGCTAGTAGTGGTAGGCATCCAGCCCCCTGGCTAAGGGGTGTAGTGGTAGGCATCCAGCCCCCCTGGCTAAGGGTGGTAGTAGTGGTAGGCATCCAGCCCCCCTGGGTGAGGGTGGTAGTAGTGGTAGGCATCCAGCCCCCCTGGCTAAGGGTGGTAGTAGTGGTAGGCATCCAGCCCCCCTGGCTAAGGGTGGTAGTAGTGGTAGGCATCCAGCCCCCTGGCTAAGGGTGGTAGTAGTGGTAGGCATCCAGCCCCCTGGGTAGGGGTGGTGGTGCGCATTCAGGCCCCTGTGTGCATATGTGGCATTGGTGATGGGCATCCCGCCCCTATGGTGCTGCTGTTGCTGGTGTAAGTATATTCAGCATCCCCGTGTGTGTGTGTGATGTGTCGTGTACGTGTTGTATGTGGTTTGTGGTTGGTGTCTGGCTTACCTTCTGCGCCGTACGCGTCCGTGCCTGTTCCGGTAGTAAATGTAGAATATTGGTATGATCAGGACGAAGGGATTCATGGTTGGTTCGTGTCGTTCGTCCTTCTCGTTGCTTGGCGTCGTCCTCGTCGCTTCGCCTCGTCCTTGTCGCTCCGCGTCGTCCTCGTCGGTGCCGTGTTCGTCTCGGAGCCGTGGATCGTGTTGTGGCGCGAATCGGAGCTTATGTGCGCCTCTCCCGGATGCTTTGACGTGCCGTGCGTAGCGACGGGTTCGGAGCGTACGGAAAGCGCATCGTACTTGTCCGGCCGGACGGGGCTGCATTTTTCCTTCCGTGCGACTCGATTCGGCGTTTCCGGATTCACCTCGGGTCGGAGAACAGGACCTGGTTTGGGTGAGTACGGCTCGGCCGGATTTTTTGCTGTTGTGCGCATCGTACTTGCTCGTTCGGTGTACTGTACGGATCGGTCGGGAAACAGGCTTTCGCATGGCTTTTTTCCCGACCGAATGGTATTGGGTGCGCCTCCGACCGAGATCGGAATCGGCCCCTCTGTGTGTGAATCGAATAAAGATAAATTGAATTGAATTGAATTGATAAGCAAATCAGGGGTGACGTACCAACGATCTATGCAGGACCAGCTCCCAAGCGGCGCTGAATAGAAGGAAAACTCCTGAGCAGCCGGGTATCAGTGTCGCCAGACATCTGCCAGCAAGTGTATATTTATTAATGCCTGCAACTCCCTCACCGAGCCTGGTTTAGTTTAATGCCCAGCGCCAGTAGTGTCCGTCCCAGGCTGCAGAGTAACATTAAAGTTCACTCCAAGTATAATAGAGTCTACTGGTATGGCAGTGACAAGCGCTGAAATATTAGCAAAGAAGCCACGAGCATCCACATTAGGAGCGTAGACATTCACAAAGAGCAATCGCTGCGTGCCTATGGATCCTGCCACCAGGAGATAGCGGCCCTCTGGATCTTCCACAACACTCTGAAGAGCGATCAGTAGTGTTTTACGAATCACTATGCAAACTCCCCGGGAATAAGTGCTATACCGCGCAAAGAATCGATTGTCCCCCTATGCAGCCGCAAACTTATTGCTCGAGTTAGGGGGAGCATAATGGGTCTCCTGCAGCATTGCAACATGTTCCTTATGCCTAGCCAGATATGCAAGTACCTGTCTGCCTTTGTGAGGGTTGAGAGCCCGCTGACGTTCCATGTCATGCACCGCAAATCAAATCCTCCAGTCCGCCCTCCCGTGCCCGTCACTCCAGGCATACTCCTATATGGATCATTGAAACAGTACGCTTATGATTGGATGGCCAAATTTCCATAGTGTCCATGACCTGTGTACAAATAAAAAGATAAACAAGATCAATCGAAACTACCTCCCACCCACCCCCGCCCACATCGGATACCAACCCAACCTGTATCCGGTGAATCCCACGACATGTCCTTACAACAGAACAAATCCCGCACAAAGTGCGAGTCATGGGAGATCTCCCAGGGGGTGGGCAACGCCCCGACCAAACCGCGAGTCATTGTAACAATACACCATCGATTATAAGTAACTGCATGCATGCAAAGATAGTATATCATGCATGTCTCAGACAAGGAGTGGGAATGAACAAGAGGGAGGAAAGGAAAAAAGAAAAAAAAAAAAGGGCACTGTAACGGTCAATTCGTTAGCGGTAGCTGAGTCCGTGCCAGATTCAATAGCACCTCAGGGAGGCGAGGTGCGCCCAGCTGGTTACCTCATTTCATAGCACATACTCATGTCTATTTTCCCGGTGAGGTGGGCCTGTCCGACTTATGGCACTTTCAGTGCTTTGCAGCTTCCGCCGGTGTGTCAAAAATAAAAGTTTTGCCGCCAAGCTGCACACGTAAGCGCGCCGGATATAACATTGCATATCGGATGTTTTCATTTCTCAACGTTGGCTTGATGTCTTGATATTTTCGCCTGGCCTCCTGCACCATAGGTGTGAAGTCTGGGTAAAATGAAAGAGTCATTCCCTGGAACTGCAGATCCCCCATTTCCCGGGCCCTCCTAAGCGCAACATCTCTGTCATGATAGTTTAAAGAGAGCAATGGCAGTCTGAAACGGAGTACACCGTTACAGACTGCCATTGCTCTCTTTAAACTATCATGACAGAGATTAGTTGCGCTTAGGAGGGCCCGGAAATGGGGGATCTGCAGTTCCAGGGAATGACTCTTTCATTTTACCCAGACTTCACACCTATGGTGCAGGAGGCCAGGCGAAAATATCAAGACATCAAGCCAACGTTGAGAAATGAAAACATCCGATATGCAATGTTATATCCGCGCTTACGTGTGCAGCTTGGCGGCAAAACTTTTATTTTTGACACACCGGCGGAAGCTGCAAAGCACTGAAAGTGCCATAAGTCGGACAGGCCACCTCACCGGGAAAATAGACATGAGTATGTGCTATGAAATGAGGTAACCAGCTGGGCGCACCTCGCCTTCCTGAGGTGCTGCTGAATCTGGCACGGACTCAGCTACCGCTAACGAATTGACCGTTACAGTGCCTCTTTTTTTTTTTCTTTTTTCCTTTCCTCCCTCTTGTTCATTCCCACTCCTTGTCTGAGACATGCATGATATACTATCTTTGCATGCATGCAGTTACTACATCGATGGTGTATTGTTACAATGACTCGCGGTTTGTCGTCGGGCGTTGCCCACCCCTGGGAGATCTCCCATGACTCGCACTGTGCGCGGATTTGTTCTGTTGTAAGGACATGTCGTGGGATTCACCGGATACAGGTTGGGTTGGTATCCGATGTGGGCGGGGGTGGGTGGGAGGTAGTTTCGATTGATCTTGTTTATCTTTTTATTTGTACACAGGTCATGGACACTATGGAAATTTGGCCATCCAATCATAAGCGTACTGTTTCAATGATCCATATAGGAGTATGCCTGGAGTGACGGGCACGGGAGGGCGGACTGGAGGATTTGATTTGCGGTGCATGACATGGAACGTCAGCGGGCTCTCAACCCCTCACAAAGGCAGACAGGTACTTGCATATCTGGCTAGGCATAAGGAACATGTTGCAATGCTGCAGGAGACCCATTATGCTCCCCTAACTCGAGCAATAAGTTTGCGGCTGCATAGGGGGACAATTCGATTCTTTGCGCTGGTATAGCACTTATTCCCGGGGAGTTTGCATAGTGATTCAGTAAAGCACACTGCAGTCGCTCTTCAGAGTGTTGTGGAAGATCCAGAGGGCCGCTATCTCCTGGTGGCAGGATCCATAGGCACGCAGCGATTGCTCTTTGTGAATGTCTACGCTCCTAATGTGGATGCTCGTGGCTTCTTTGCTAATATTTCAGCGCTTGTCACTGCCATACCAGTAGACTCTATTATGCCCGGAGGTGAACTTTAATGTTACTCTGCAGCCTGGGACGGACACTACTGGCGCTGGGCATTAAACTAAACCAGGCTCGGTGAGGGAGTTGCAGGCATTAATAAATATACACTTGCTGGCAGATGTCTGGCGACACTGATACCCGGCTGCTCAGGAGTTTTCCTTCTATTCAGCGCCGCTTGGGAGCTGGTCCTGCATAGATCGTTGGTACGTCACCCCTGATTTGCTTATCAATTCAATTCAATTCAATTTATCTTTATTCGATTCACACACAGAGGGGCCGATTCCGATCTCGGTCGGAGGCGCACCCAATACCATTCGGTCGGGGAAAAAGCCATGCGAAAGCCTGTTTCCCGACCGATCCGCTACAGTACACCGAACGAGCAAGTACGATGCGCACAACAGCAAAAATCCGGCCGAGCCGTACTCACCCAAACCAGGTCCTGTTCTCCGACCGAGGCGAATCCGGAAACGCCGAATCGAGTCGCACGGAAGGAAAAATGCAGCCCCGTCCGGCCGGACAAGGTACGATGCGCTTCCCGTACGCTCCGAACCCGTCGCTACGCACGGCACGTCAAAGCATCCGGGAGAGGCGCACATAAGCTCCGATTCGCGCCACAGCACGATCCACGGCTCCGAGACGAACACGGCACCGACGAGGACGACGCGAGCGACGAGGACGAGGCGAAGCGACGAGGACGACGCCGAAGCAACGAGAAGGACGAACGACACGAACCAACCATGAATCCCTTCGTCCCGATCATACCAATATTCTACATTTACTACCGGAACAGGCACGGACGCGTACGGCGCAGAAGGTAAGCCAGACACCAACCACAAAACCACATACAACACGTACACGACACATCACACACACACACGGGGATGCTGAATATACTTACACCAGCAACAGCAGCACCATAGGGGCGGGATGCCCATCACCAATGCCACATATGCACACAGGGGCCTGAATGCGCACCACCACCCCCTACCCAGGGGGCTGGATGCCTACCACTACTACCACCCTTAGCCAGGGGGCTGGATGCCTACCACTACTACCACCCTTAGCCAGGGGGGCTGGATGCCTACCACTACTACCACCCTTAGCCAGGGGGGCTGGATGCCTACCACTACTACCACCCTCACCCAGGGGGCTGGATGCCTACCACTACTACCACCCTTAGCCAGGGGGCTGGATGCCCACCACTACTACCACCCTTAGCCAGGGGGCTGGATGCCTACCACTACTAGCACCCTCACCCAGGGGGGCTGGATGCCTACCACCACTACCACCCTCACCCAGGGGGCTGGATGCCTACCACTACTACCACCCTCACCCAGGGGGCTGGATGCCTACCACTACTACCACCCTCACCCAGGGGGGCTGGATGCCTACCACTACTACCACCCTTAGCCAGGGGGCTGGATGCCTACCACTACTACCACCCTAGCCAGGGGGGCTGGATGCCTACCACTACTACCACCCTTAGCCAGGGGGCTGGATGCCTACCACTACTACCACCCTCACCCAGGGGGGCTGGATGCCTACCACCACTACCACCCTCACCCAGGGGGGCAGGATGCCTACCACTACTACCACCCTTAGCCAGGGGGCTGGATGCCTACCACTACTACCACCCTTAGCCAGGGGGGCTGGATGCCTACCACTACTACCACCCTCACCCAGGAGGGCTGGATGCCTACCACGACTACCACCCTCACCCAGGGGGCTGGATGCCTACCACTACTACCACCCCCACTCATAGGATGGACAATGCATGACACAACCAGCACACCACAACCTAGGGAATGCAAGATAAAGACATCCCCCCACCACCATGACAAGCGTGTGTAGGCTGTGTCAAATGCCTACAACACCGAACATGACTTTGAACATACAATGTGACCCCCTAGCACATGTGCCACACATATATGTGTGTGGCACCCACAATGCAAGCAGCCCATGACCATTGTGGCAATGGGGCCTAAACCCCCATCATCACAGTGACCAAAAGGTAAGTGTGGGGTCCATAGCTGAAGCACATTTTGACCATTGTGGCAATGGGGTCTAAACCCCCATCATCACAGTGACCAAAAGGCAAGTGTGGGGTCCATAGCTGAAGCACATTTTGACCATTGTGGCAATGGGGTCTAAACCCCCATCATCACAGTGACCAAAAGGCAAGTGTGGGGTCCATAGCTGAAGCACATTTTGACCATTGTGGCAATGGGGTCTAAACCCCCATCATCACAGTGACCAAAAGGCAAGTGTGGGGTCCATAGCTGAAGCACATTTTGACCATTGTGGCAATGGGGTCTAAACCCCCATCATCACAGTGACCAAAAGGCAAGTGTGGGGTCCATAGCTGAAGCACATTTTGACCATTGTGGCAATGGGGTCTACACCCCCATCATCACAGTGACCAAAAGGTAAGTGTTGACAAAGAAAGAGCTGCAACTGCCAAACTGCATGGATCATTCCTGGTCACAGAACCAAAAACTCATCTGTGGCAAAGTAGTGTATGTGTCCCATTGCAACATAAATTGGGGGAGCCAAATACTGCAGTGCAAATGAGACATTCCTTTGGCCATGTGCAGACAAACAACACCCATGGGGGCTGACACCGTCAACATTCATCAATGACACAATGACAGAAGTGACCATCAGAATGCAGAACCACATATTTGCACCAATGGGCACACAAATGCAGATATCCTGTGGAGACAGCAGATGTGAGGTGAACAGATACCATACCATGGCAGCAATGGGACACACAAACCATGATCACTGTGCTGACCGATGACCTAGGAGTCCCAGGGACAGCAGGGGAAACACACCAAACAACATACAGCCAATGGCACACCCAAGATATGCCAATGCAGTGGTGCAGATGCACAAACACAAACAGGCAGACCAACACTGTCATCATACACAGCAGGTGAGGGGGGGGTGCCAGTGTCCCCAGGCAACCACACAACACATGAGGAGAGCTGAATACCAATCATACAGATGTGCATACACTGCCACACTAAGGTAACTCATGGATCCAAATCCCCTATGTGGGCAAGCAGGCATTGTCAGATGAGAGGGAGCACAAAACACACATGTCACACAGGCACGTAGGAACAACAACTGACACAGCAAGACACAGACACACCACAGCACCACCCCCAGGGCCCCCACAATGTGGTGACCCTTGGCTGCATAAAAATCCCACTCTGATGACAAAGCTGAATGTGGTTCACACTGTGAACCACAGTCATGTGTCCTGAGCAACAAACTACCATCACACCGACACAAGCACAAATCAATCAGCATGGCCAGTAAGCCAAGGCCAACATGGAGGCAGGGGTCTAGCTGGGCAACAACTCCCATCTGCACACACTCAAGACCACACCCCTCGACCTCCAACAATGTGCAGCAGTGAAGTACACATGCACTGGTGACATTGCACATGCACCCATGACTATTCCAGGGTGGTGGGTGGGAACCAAGGTGCAGAAACACATCACACATGGCCACTCAACAAGACTCCTGAATGTCTGACACACTGCACACTACGCTGTACATGGACATGACGGCGATACCACACCAACCAATGGGATCCCAGCCACAGTCACACACCAATGAAGAAGCCAAGGTCACCCACAAAGAACACACATAGACAACAACCAACATCGCAGCCCGGACCCTGAGGAGTGCCAGCAGTCACACACACAACGTGTCACAATAACTTAAAGATAACACGAACTGAAAATCACATGACAGGGGCAAACAACAAGTGCCAAGGGGAAACCTGACTGTGACCCATCTGCGTCTGCACACAAACTCAGCCCTGACAGCAAACACACCTATGGGTGACACCCTGATGACCAGTAATGTGCCATGCACCCACATCACAGAGAACACAGGGAGAAGACTTTGGGGGAACATAGCTCAAGTCAGCAAGCATCACAAACAGGTACAACACTAGGGATCACAGCATGCGCAGATAAATGGAAGTGAACACACAGACATGCACATACAACACACACCTTGGGCGCAGGCAATGTCACACGTGTACACACTGCCATGAGGGGACTCCACTCCTGTGTGAGGAAAGCTGTGCCATATGTTGCCTCAGTAGGGCCCCATCATGTCAGCTGAGCACTTGGTCACACAATCAACAATTAGCACCAAATGAGGGCTCCCGTCACATCAGCCTGGTCATGGATGTGCCAACGGAATCATCAGCACAGATCCAACACACTTGTATAGCAATGTTGCACTGACTACACGGATGAGTCCTTCCCCATTGATGCCCAAACCTGCATGTCCAGTGGAGATGGCAACACGGTCAGGGAAGTAGACAAATCCAACAATGGCAGGCACAACAGATGTGCAGGGGTGGAAGCCACAGATATGAAATTGCTAATGTAAGTAGGAAATCCCATTGCCAAATACTGAACACATGACACCCTCAGATGCTGCTATGGATGACATGGATACACCACATGATAGGACACATTCCCCCTGGACCACATGGGTTCCTGCACAGTAACACTTCATAATCATGAGACCAGATATCACCATCACTGCAGCAAGGGCATGGTTAGCAGCACCAACAACATGTACATCTGAAGCATGAGCACTAGAGAAAAGAAAGTTGCTTTATTCAGCATATGTGTTGAATGAAAACGACGTCCAGAAAAAAGAGCAAAGGCCAATGGCCAGTCCATTGTCAAAGTTCAAACAGGGTGACACTGGCAGATGTCACCCTACGCATGCCTGCACAAAACCAGGGACAATCCACTAGGAGGGGCAACCGGGGGGCAGGCCAGGCACCGCAGGGACAGGATCAGGGCTCACCAGGGGGAGTCAGGGAAGGGGTGGTGGGTGCTGGAGAGCCACTGACAACTGCAGTGGAGGTGTCTGACATGGTGTGTGCCGGCACAACTGGGGGCATGACTCAGATGTCGTGGGTGCCGGCACAACTGCAGTGGACCCTGCAGATGGAGTGGACAGGTCCGCCACTGCAGTGCCCAAGTCAGACAGGGCGGTAGTGGACTCCACTGCAGTGCCTACCTCCAGGGGAGGAGAATGGGGAACAGGCAAGGTGGGTTGGACAGAGGGGGAGGACACCCTCACCACATCAGTGGCACAGACAAGCGCAGCGGGGGGTGTGGTGCTGGGAGAGCAAGTGGCAGGGGGAGAAGGCCTGATCCTCTTGGGGATGGTATATCTGTGGGTGGGGGAACCTGGGGCAGGGTGTGGTGGGGGCACCTGTGCAGTGGGGGCCTGAGGGATGGAGGACGGAGACCTTGTGCCTGAGCTGCAGGGCGGTGGCGGGGTCTTGCTCTTAGGACTCCGGGGGACTTGCGGGTGGGGGCCTCAGTCCGTCTGCGCCTGGGGGAGGGTGTCCGGGGCGAGGGGCACTCTGCTCCGTGTGGGTGGGCTTCCTCTTCCCCCGGGATGCTGGAGCAGCTTCATCGGTGGGGAAGAGGCCGAGGTCACAGAGGAAGAGCTGCTGTGACTTTGGGGTTGCAGGTGAGGCAAGGGAGGGTGCTTTGGAGGGAGAGGGAACTGAGGACTGCGCAGTGCATGTGGATGCGTGTGTGTGTTCCAGGGCCCCATCCCCTGTGAGTCTGGCTTCAGTCCCCTGAATGTGCGTGCGTGTGCGTTTTGTCATTGGCGTGTGTGTCAGTGTGCTGGATGTGTGTGTGCTGGTGTGTGCCTGTGCCGGTGTGTGTGTGCTTGGGATGGGTAAGGTGCTGGGGAGTGTGGATGGAGCAGAGGCAGGAGGGGTGAGGGACCGCTTGAGGAGGGACACTGCTGCCGTCAGGGAGGAGTCCATGGACCTATTGCCCCTCTGTAGGTCAGACATGCCCGATGAGATGCCCTCCATGAACGACACCAGCTGAGTCAACAGCGCGGTGTGCGCATGGAGGACACTCAGCATGGCTGTCTGGCCTACATGGAGCTGGCGAAGGAGGTACACAGACTCCTCACTCAGGGCAGCAGGGGACACAGGGGCAGGGGCTGCGGTGCCTGGCCCAAAGGAGACACGCTCCCGGACATGGGAGCCTCCACGGACCTGGGGAATGGGAGCCGATGGGAGGGCGGTGGTGGTGCTGGTGGTGGCGGGGACAGCAACACTAGCTGGGGTGTGGTGGCTGCTGACACCCGCCTCCACAAGGGAGTCATCCTCCGAGTTGCTCTGGTCCTCAGCTGAGGTGGATGCTGCTGAGGACTCCTCGGTGTGGCTCCCTCGCCCTCCGTGCCACTGGGTCCCTCCGACCACTCCTCGGCTGCTGACCCAGTCTGGCTCTCTGGCTCCTCCTGGTCCGTGGAGCTGTCCCCTTCCGTGGCCGTGGATGTATCTGCAAACAATGGGGAAACAGACAGACATCAGTCACCTGCACAAACGCACACACCACTGTGAGCACAGCACATCACAGAGCAAGCCCTGGCATCATTAGTTGTACATTGCTAAAAGTGCCCTAACTGAACAGGAGAAGCCAATTGTCAGTCTGATGCCAAGCATGGCACTCACATCCCACATGGCCTTGCACCCATCTGTCTGGTGTCTGTTGGATTGCAACACCCCAGTGTGGACACATGCACCAAGTACACAGTAGTTGGACAGTGCAGAGGACACGGTGTGGCATGTGGACATGCACACATCACAGCTCTTGCCACTGAGTCAGTACAGGTTTCCGGATGAAAGGGATGCCCAGAGTCAAATAGGAAATGCATGTGATGCATACCAGCGACAGACACCATGATGCACCCATGTCCTGATAGCCAGCGCCACTATGGTGTGCATGTAGCACATGTCACTCCCCTGCAGGCTCACCAATCAGTAGACACATGCCATGGCGGAGGCATGACTGCAAAGTCATACATCACTGTCTCAGTGATGTATGACTTTGCAGCCAGACAACAACACTCTGCACTGTGTCACAATAGTAGGTCATGGGGAATGCAAGTCCTGGAGCTGCACAAGTGCACATGTACATCCCCCACAACACATCCTCTCAACCCTCATCTGTCCAGGTCATACCTATTGGACATATGGGAGACCTGTGACACTACCCTCTGAACCTGAGCCCCTCACACTCTGCTGTGAATGGGGAACAGCTGCCTGAACTTCACATTCACATGCCCCAGTCTGCATGGGCAGCTGATCAGACACCTATGTGACACACAAGTATCGTCTCCTATGGTCACATCTCCAGTGGCATGCTGAGCCCCTACCAAGAAACTCCACAGCAGTCCTGGCGACTAATCCACAGCACACTGACACAGAGGCA